>CM060683.1:79198000-80450500 GCA_030686995.1 Artemisia argyi
TTACAGCTTTACAAAAACGTATACTTTTCATAAGCTTGTGTAAGTGATTTGAGCCGCTTGTATTAGTGAGTCAAGTCAGTTGGCGCTTATAGCTACCATAGGCGCCACCATGTTAGCTTTTATCATAACATTTTGTAACACAAATACTGAAAAATACTCTCACCAATTACAACATGTTATAGGCGTCAGTGAAGGCTTTATTATTATTATTATTATTATTATTATTATTATTATTATTATTATTATTATTATTATTATTTTATTTTTATTTTTTTTTAACTTAAAACATTTTATTTTATACTAGAGGGGTACCCGCGCAATGCGGCGGCGGGTACCTCTTGAGTATTTTTGTGACGAGCAAATATTTTTTATTTTACATTATATATATCCCATACATTTTCATTTTCAATACACACTTTTTTCAATTTCTCAACATATAAACAGTAACATTTCTTATCAGTTAAGTGAATCTTGATAATGGATTAATCCCGATATCGTCAATAAAATATAACCCTCAAAATTAGTCGTTTTGTCATTACGAAGCCCAAATGTAACCATTAACCTCAAAACAATTTCGGCAAAAAATTACTCCCTCCGTCCCATAAAAACTGTCCTGTTTGACTTTTCAAAGTCAAACTGGTTCAACTTTGACCTTAAATATTTTTTATGTGTTATATAATACTTGATGAAAAATTATACCAATGAAAAACACACTTAAAACTCAATCCATTCATATATTTTTCATAAAGTATTATATAATACTCACAAAAATAGATAAAGTCAAAGTTGAACTAGTTTGACTCTGAAAAGTCAAACTGGACAGTTTTTATGGGACGGATGTAGTAAGTACTAACCAATCAACAAATTTCGGTTAACACTTTAAATCCGTATGCTCAGCGAAATAAATTTTAACCAACAAAAATAAAACCCACTATTAACATTAACCAACTTAATATCAAAAGCCCAAAATCATATATATCATACAAATAATATACGGCTCAATTACCTTGAATGAGTCGAAAACTATTTTCAGCCTAAATAAATTTTAATTAATATTTTGGATATTAAAGCCTTTCATAAAAATACCAAACATTTCGTGCGAGATCATTTGGCCAAATCTAGAAATATAAAAGTCATTAACTGAAATGAAATTATGCCCAAGAAAATTCATATTCACAGTCCATTAACAATCATACGCAAGTATTAAGCCCAAAATCCATCAACTAACAAACAAAAGCCCTAATCTTTAGTGGATATATCCCTAATTTTTGTCCACAATAACCCTATTTTCTCTTCTCAAACACGCAGCCACCTCCTATTTTCTTCTCTCTTTTTCAATAACAACTTGTAAATAACTTATTGTTTTAGTTCATATACAAATCACAAACACAACCTATAACTTTCTTATTGCTCAAACACGTATCTCACAACACACGAATATGAAGTTATGAAACACGACATCAAGATCTTTATAAAAGTCTCGGAGATGGGATTAGGACTTGGTATTGTTGTGGTTTTTTTGTTTACATAAGTAGATGAGATAGGATATATGTTGTAGGCAGTTCTTGGCTTTTGTGAGTTTTTCTCGTTTCTTTTTTTTTTTTTTTTTTTTTTTTGAGTTTGGACCGGCGAGGATTTGATATAGATTTGCGGGTATATGGACCGGGGTATGGTACCATGTGCAGTGGCGGAGCTTGACCTTTTCGAGTGGGGGGGCCAAAAATTTTTAGGGTTGTTCATGATCTTCGGGTTGATTTTGAGGTTGTTCGGATGTTGAAGCTTTGGAACGTTTAGCCTCTTGATTTGCATCGTCTAATACATCTAGTCTTTCTCTTAAAAAATGAATGAAGTGTTTGGTTCTTCAAAATTGCCATTGTAACTCCTGAAAAAAGCAATGAGCACTTCTACACTTTAATATTGTTGAAAGTTCCATGAAGTACAAAAGGATTTTTGCTAGTGATCAAAACACAAAACAAGATTACCAAATTACCATAAAACTTTTGCTACTGATCGAAACATAAAACTAATGCTACTGAAAGTTCCATAAAATTTGAGACAACTTTATTCTTTATATATGTTAACTTAGTGTCTTAGTACAATAATACTACACAAGAGTACCGAATTACCAACCCTTGTTAAACTCTAAAATACTTTAAAGATCCATGTGAATATGTGATCATGTCTACAGTTTACTCAACTTATTATGAATGAATCAATTTTTTACATCTCTACAAGATAAATAATAACAAGTCAAATACCAATTGACAAAAACCACAAAAAAATCTTACCCCAAATCAGTGATTATTGAACTTTTTTGAGAATTGGGCAATTAGGCTTGAAGATCAAATTAAAACCTGCATGTTCAAAATTCTATCAACAAATAGCAAAAAATAAAAATAAAAAGTTTCATAAACAATTAATGATTAATGCCTTAAAATAGATTGAGAGCCTACCGTCATTATCCGTTTGTGGTTTACCGATTCGAAGAGAGAATCGTAACTTCCGTCTTTTGAGTTTCTTTATGTCTTTTGAGTTTCTTTACTTTAGTTTACTTTGACTTTTCTCATATGTAAGTTTTCTTACCAAACTTGGCCACAATGTAAATGTATATTTAAATCTCTAAAATTACCAAACAAATGCTAATAAGGACGAAAAGTTTAGGGGGGGCCAGCACCCCTTCCTGCCCCAAGTATTCTCCGCCACTGACCATGTGGAGGGATTTCTGCTATGATGAAATTGGTGTGTGGGAGGGGGATTTATATCCCTGTTTGTGGTGATCACAAGTTAATGGAAGTTAATGGGATGTTACAAAATTAATTAATGTGTTGTTACAAAAGGGATTTTAACAGTCATAAAGTCTCTTAGTAATACATTCAAAATGTAATGACCATGATCATTAAGTCCGTATTGACTAATATTATGAACAACACTTATAACTAATAGCTTAATAATTTCTTTTTAAGGAAATGTTTTTTGTCTTAAAAATTTTAAGACTTCCTCTTATAGCAAGTCCTAAATGCATTATAAAGTGTAGAAAACTAGAAGGGGGGTTGAATAGTTTTACATCTTTTTAATTTTATTATGAAAACTTAGTTTAGTTTTAAAACCTTGTTTGCTTTCAAAACTTTGATTCAATCTTATGTGAACTCAAATCTTGAACAATATGAACAAGTATATCTAAGTATGAACAATAATAATAATGTAAGCTAAGTATGTGAAATCAACACATGCATAATATAAACAATTATAGCTATATACAAGAGATAAGTACGTAATCGTTTATTTTATAATCCTTAGTTATATTTTGTATGAAAACTATACTTGATCGAAATGATCAATTATATGTATGTAACCTTTTTAGTTTGATTGTAAAAACTTTGTTTTGTGAATGAAACTTTCGTTTGATATTTAAGTAAAATCAATACTAGCACTATATGAGCAACTATATATATATATATATATATATATATATATATATATATATATATATATATATATATATATATATATATATATATATATATGTGTGTGTGTCTACGTCTACAAAAGTAATAACGATATAAGCAAGATAATAAGTAAGATATGGAAAGATCTAACCGCGAGACAAAGGATTTATAGTGGTTCGGCTACAAGGACACCTTCCTTGCCCTACTCCACTCCTCGAGTCACCTACTCGAGAGTTTTCTTCACTATGTCAACAAGCTCCTTATGGCGGAGAAACCTTACACACCAATATACACACCACAACTTCGTCACAACTTATTCACACCTTCTACACAACTTCTTCACACCTAGTCACTACTTAATCACAACACTACTTCTTCACACCTATCTATCTTCACAACTATCTACTTCACAACAATCTTCTTCACAACTATCTACTTCCCAACTTCTCTACTTCACAACTATCTACTACACAATATCTCTATCTACACACCTTGCTAATCTATTTTCTATCAAGTATTCACAACTAGTTACACAAAGAAATAGATATAATGGATGATGCTCTAACAACTTGGATGTGGAGGTCACAACAAGTTGTAATACTTCTTCTCTTGAAAGATTAAAGTATTCTTCTCTTGCACTTGAAAGGTAGAGGTTTGGATCACTTTGAAACAAAGATTTATGTATGTATGATCAAAGGATTTTAGAGAATAGAAATGAGATCTAGAACAGAAAGTTTTGGGGTGCAAAAGGTGAGAAAAATCTGTGGAATGAACCAGTATTTATAGGGGGAAAAATACTGTTTGGGAGCGTGGCCGGTCCTCTTAATTGGGTGCTAGTCCCCTTAATAATTAAGGGGACCGCCTAGTATAATTAAGGGGGCCGCCTAATAAAAAAATATTTTTTCTTCAGATTTTTTTGTCTTTTTGTGGGGGAGGTTTTTTCTGAAGAATGTAGCCGTTTTTTTGGTTAAAATTTGAATTCAAAATATTTATTTTGAATAAAACATTTCTTATAAATACAAAAATGTTTTGTATAAGTTTAAAAATGTTTGTCCCACTTTAATAAAATGTAAGGTTTGTAAAAATAAAAATTCATTTGATCATAAAATGCATTAGACACTTTGTTTATTCATACCTTAAGTGATATGGATGCTAAAGCAAATATTTATGACTAAATACTTGTTTACGTCATAATTTGTAGTTTAATGAGTTTACGTTTTATGATTATCAAAACATAGAGATATCGATATATGTTAATAATGTTTTTAGGCATTATTTATATCAACAATCTCCCCCTTTTTTATGATTACAAAACCAAAACTCATCAAGTCTAAAAATTAATTTTTAGACATGTATTTAGTGAGTTTATATTCACTTCTCCCCCTTTTTGTAGAATCAAAAAGGTTATGCCAACTATCTTCATAAATGAAGTTAGACGGGATGAAAGCTCCCCCTTGATGTGTGCTCCCCCTCGTTCGAGGGCACCAAGGAATCGAGTAATGGGAATCTTGGCTGCAAAAATATTAGAAGCACAAGCATACATAGAAAAATATGCAATATACAAATAACAAGCATAGCAAACAAATATTAAGGATGCATAACAATTAATTCAAATTGATTATGTTAAATATACTAATTTGCCAAAGAGAACTATCGGACTTGCTTGTAACAAAAGGTTGGTTGATTCGTATTTGAAAGTGAAAATCATAAGCATATGGCATGCTTAGATGGTTGATGATGGAGTGTTTGGAATGAGGATGGTTGAGTTAGGGTAAGGTTGTTGGATTAATGGAGGTATATGTTTGGGTCATGAATGTTGGAGAGTTTGTAGCGGAAGAGGTTAATTAATGTTTTGGATGTTGTTCAAGTAAGGGTATTGGATGTGATCTAGTGAGAAGATATTCAATCCAAGTGAAGTGTTCATTGAATGCAATCGTTTTTAGGAGAAAGATGCAACAAGGTCAATTGTTGACATGCTTCTCAAGTTGATTTATGTTGTGTGGTGATGAGGGTGATCTAGATGAAGGTGGATCCAAATTGCGTTGAGCAAGATGTAAGGCTAAAAGAGCACTAAGCTCATGGGCTTCTTTTAGCGCCTCAACGAACTTCAAGTGTTCGGAGGAAGGTGATGGTGGTGGAGCATGATAGTTGTCTTGGGTGAGGGTTTGAACATGCAACAAAGGAATGGCATGTGAAGTTGTAGGATGTGGTGGTGATACTCTTGGTGGTGGAGACATGTTTGAGCTTGGGTAATCATGAAAACATGATATGGGTGGAACAGATGCTTCATGAGTGGATGGTGTTTTTGTTGAATGAGCAACATGTAAAGTGTTGGTAATGAGGTTGGGATTGTGCATGCTCATCATAAGAAGGAGCATTAGTCGAAGCACGAATGGATGATTTGTTGTTAAATGGATCATTTGTGTGAGAGTGAGGTTTAGGTGTTGGTTGATTATGAACAACATCGCTTGAGTTGTGAAAAGATTATGAGGTTTGAGTGTAATGTAGAAGGATATGGGTGAGTAAAGGTTTTTGATATGTAATGTTGGTGAGAAGGAGAGTGAGGTGTTAGGTAAGTAATGTTTGAAAACATAGGATGAATGTGGTGTTGGATGTTTGACAACGTCATTTGGTTTGACGGAATTTTAAAGGAAGTTAGGCTTTCTTCTCCGAACAAATTTCTTGGTGGTTTTGGTTTAATGGGAGAGGAAATGATGAGATGAGTGGAGATTGAGAGGAATGAGAGTGTTTATAATGTAGGATTGGTAGGATCAAGGATGGATAAACTTTTATGGAAGGTTTTGGATAGAATAGGTTTGTGAATTTTGGGAAGTATAGGATGAAATGGGCTAAAAATTAGAAAAGGGAAACAACACCTTCGACCATCAGATGGCCGGTCCCCTTAATTGGAGGCCGGTCCCCTTAATAATTAAGGGGGCCGCCTTATGATTTAAGGGGGCCGCCCATCTGGTGATTCCCAGATTGCCAGAAAAGGGTTTTTGGTAGTGAATTGCAGAAAGGTTGTGTTTTTGGTTTCAAACAAGTCCAACTCTTTGAGGCAATTAAGTATATACTAATTATGTAGGCAATTATGTAGCCAAAGCATGTTAATCAAAGAGATTAAGTAAACAAGTAATTTCATCTAGCATGCACACATACTCATCAAGCAAGTAAAATATAAGTGCTAGGAAACAATAAGCAACAACAAGTATTTCATAACTACATAACTAGGAGGATTAATCCTAATGTGTATCAATGTGCAATAAGTGGGTAGTTATGATAGCATGGATTTCTAGACTTGTTACAAACAAAGTCTTTAATGAACAAACCGTGATCCTCTTGATTTGATTTAGTTCACTTATAAGTGTCATTTATATAAATATAGATGCCAAATATGAGATCACCATGCATGATTTTAAAAGAGACGTTTTTAGCATTATTCAACAATGTTTGAAAGTAAGTTTTCACTTAGATGTGAGAGTTATTTGAATAAGATAGATTGAGTTTTTACTTCAAAATGTGTGAATGAACGGTAAAGAATATTTTCCCAATCTTTAGTTTTGATCAAAACAAAATTGTGGATATTGATAGTGAAAACATGTTATTTAAAAGTGGAATAGTTATTTGAAAAACTATTTTCCAAAATGTGAGGTTTTTGCATATTTTTAGAGATATTAGATTTTTGACAACAAATATCATAAATCAAATATTTAAAAAATGTTTATTAAAGATCTCATGCTCAAGAGGATTGGTTAAGCCTATTATTATCTCATGCTATCGTTTCTACATATCCTATGATCCTAAAGGAAATGAAGACGATAATTTATATGTTAAATGCGAGAGTGTTGAATGGGGTATAACCTAACATCTATAGTTCCTTTGTTTTCGCACGCTTATCTAACTTAATGCCATAGTCTACGAGAGCTTGTTTCATCCATAGTTTTCTTACGCGAGGGATCTAATCCTACTTCTATATTAACGATCGATCCACTTAACTCATTTCACTTCATCACCATGAGTTTGCTAATAGTGGATATAAAAGATTTCCATTTTCTATTTTGTTCGGCAATGAACAATTTTATCTTATTCCTAGGAGAGTCAACCAATGATGTTTCTAGGTTATAAGAATATAAGCTATTATGTACACATATATGTATAGCTAAGCATTAATCTAACTAATCATATATCTAAGCATGCAAATTATAGCGATGAACTTAAAAGAAACGCGTACCTTTTAGTCTTCAATGGAATATCTTCAAGCACTTCAAGTGATCATGTTGACTTATAGAAGTCATTTGTAGATGATATTCCAACTTCTTCCAAGATTGACAGCTTAGCCACTTGGTCCCCATTATCTCATTGGTCCAAAGTTGTTTGGTCCAAACATATTCAACATTTGGCTAGGATGCATGTATGGTGGTAGTATTCCCCAAGGATTGTAACTTGGTTGATAATTCCACATTTGATGACTAGTATTATTGTAGTTTTGTCTATTTTGGTTTCTTCTAGCTTGAGGTGTTTTAGATCGAGTATGAAGATTATTTGGTTTTCTCGGTGGTGGAGTTTTATATCTTAATTTAGATTTAGAGGATCATACTTCGGTCTTTAAGGATAGTTTATAAAAAGTTTTTACTTTTTCATCATTCGCAATGAGTATTTTTCTATCTTTTGTAAGTATATACTTAGGTTTTGATTATAATGATTTTTGTTTACTAGATTCACATTCAAACTTTATACTTTTATTTTCACTAGTTGAAACATTAGTTGAGGTTAATCCTAGATCGGTTTTATCTCCCGAAGTTTCTTGAACACTTATTATTTTCTTAAGTGGGTTACTACTATTTTTAAACTTGTCAAGTTTGAAAATTTCATCTTTAAGTTTTTCGTTTTCATTTTTAACCTATATGTATGTTTTACATTCTATAAAAACTTCTTTTCCTTTTTTCAAATGTTGTAGTCTAATTTTTAATTCGAGTACTTCATTTTCTAATAGATTATTAATATGTTTTAGTGACTTATTTTTAGCTATAACTTTTTGACCTAATTTGCACAACCTATTATATTCACTATCTAGGTCTTTTTCGTCTAATGATAAATTTTCGTCACTAAAGTATTTGGTTTCGGAACATACCTCGCTTGATGTCTTAGCCATAAGACATTTCTCCTCATTTGTGATTTCTTTCTCATCGTCATCGCTATCACTCCAAGATCCTCCAACAAACGCCTTTTGATTTTGATTTCTTGACATCATTGGGTATTTTTCGATGAGATGATTTGGATCACCACATTTGAAGCACTTCCTATCACTTTTGCCATTTTTGTCATCTTTATTTCTTTGGCTTGCTTTCCTTTCATCATGCGGTTGTCTAACGAATCTTCCTTGCCTTTTGAAGAATTTCTTGAAGTCTCTTACGGCCATCGCATATTCTTCGTCATCACTTTTGGAGGTTGAGCTATCCTCGTTTCTAGATTCCTTCCTAGCTTTCAACGCAATTGACTTGCTTTGCTCTCTTTTTCCATTGACCATCTCGGAGTCTTTCTTTATTATTGCTTCGTAGACTTTCAGGTTGCCGATCAACTCATCAAGTTGAAGAGTTGACAAGTTCTTCGATTCTTCAATCGCCGTAACTTTAGCTCGCCATTTTGGATGAAGAGCCCTAAGAAATTTCCTAACAAAATTCTTACTAGAAAAATTCTCATCAAGTGCTTTTAAACTTGTGATGATAGTGTTAAACCTAGCAAAAGCATTATCTATTGTTTCCTCCTCCGGAATCGTAAATTGTTCATATTGTTAAACAAGAAGATCTATTTTGTTATCTTTAACTTGACTATTACCTTGGTGAGTAATTAGTAAAGAATCCCAAATTTCTTTTGCGGTTTTACACATAAAAATTCTTTCATATTTTTTGCGTGGTAACGCATTATAACTAACCATTTTAGCCTCATTATTTTTTGCTGGTTTCTTTTTCAAATCATCATTTTGTTTTTCAAAAGATACAATTTCATCCATTTTAGTTTCAAAATTATATTGAATAGGGGGAAAATCACCAAAGGTAATGACATGCCAAAGATCAAGATCTTTTGATTTCACATAAGTTTCGAATCTATTTTTCCAATAAAGAAAACCATCACTTTCAAATAGTGGTGGTCTTTGCATAGATTGCCCTTCTAAATATTTTTCCGATTCCATAGATCGATACAAGTTTTAAAATACAATATATTTTAAAAATCTTGTTTAATCTGGCTCTGATGCCAATTGTGGAAAACTAGAAGGGGGGTTGAATAGTTTTACGTCTTTTTAATTTTATTATGAAAACTTAGTTTAGTTTTAAAACCTTGTTTGCTTTCAAAACTTTGATTCAATCTTATGTGAACTCAAATCTTGAACAATATGAACAAGTATATCTAAGTATGAACAATAATAATAATGTAAGCTAAGTATGTGAAATCAACACATGCATAATATAAACAATTATAGCTATATACAAGAGATAAGTACGTAATCGTTTATTTTATAATCCTTAGTTATATTTTGTATGAAAACTATACTTGATCGAAATGATCAATTATATGTATGTAACCTTTTTAGTTTGATTGTAAAAACTTTGTTTTGTGAATGAAACTTTCGTTTGATCTTTAAGTAAAATCAATACTAGCACTATATGAGCAACTATATATATACGTCTACGTCTACAAAAGTAATAACGATATAAGCAAGATAATAAGTAAGGTATGGAAAGATCTAACCGCGAGACAAAGGATTTATAGTGGTTCGGCTACAAGGACACCTTCCTTGCCCTACTCCACTCCTCGAGTCACCTACTCGAGAGTTTTCTTCACTATGTCAACAAGCTCCTTATGGCGGAGAAACCTTACACACCAATATACACACCACAACTTCGTCACAACTTATTCACACCTTCTACATAACTTCTTCACACCTAGTCACTACTTAATCACAACACTACTTCTTCACATCTATCTATCTTCACAACTATCTACTTCACAACAATCTTCTTCACAACTATCTACTTCCCAACTTCTCTACTTCACAACTATCTACTACACAATCTCTCTATCTACACAGCTTGCTAATCTATTTTCTATCAAGTATTCACAACTAGTTACACAAAGAAATAGATATAATGGATGATGCTTTAACAACTTGGATGTGGAGGTCACAACAAGTTGTAATACTTCTTCTCTTGAAAGATTGAAGTATTCTTCTTTTGCACTTGAATGGTAGAGGTTTGGATCATTTTGAAACAAAAGATTTATGTATGTATGATCAAAGGATTTTAGAGAATAGAAATGAGATCTAGAACAGAAAATTTTGGGGTGCAAAAGGTGAGAAAAATCTGTGGAATGAACCAGTATTTATAGGGGGAAAATACTGTTTGGGAGCGTGACCGGTCCCCTTAATTGGGTGCCGGTCCTCTTAATAATTAAGGGGACCGCCTAGTATAATTAAGGGGGCCGCTTAATAAAAAAATATTTTTTCTTCAGATTTTTTTGTCTTTTTGTGGGGGAGGTTTTTTCTGAAGAATGTAGCCGTTTTTTGGGTTAAAATTTGAATTCAAAATATTTATTTTGAATAAAACATTTCTTATAAATACAAAAATGTTTTGTATAAGTTTAAAAATGTTTGTCCCACTTTAATAAAATGTAAGGTTTGTAAAAATAAAAATTTCTTTGATCATAAAATGCATTAGACACTTTGTTTATTCATACCTTAAGTGATATGGATGCTAAAGCAAATATTTACGACTAAATACTTGTTTACGTCATAATTTGTAGTTTAATGAGTTTACGTTTTCTGATTATCAAAACATAGAGATATCGATATATGTTAATAATATTTTTAGGCATTATTTATATCAACATAAAGTAGTTTAGATATTTAGGCCAAAATTTATAAGTTTTAAGGAGTATATATATATATATATATATATATATATATATATATATATATATATATATATATATATATATATATATAAAAGAAAAAAAAAATAAATAATAATAATAATAATAATAATAATAATAATAATAATAATAAAAAAATAACTCGATGACTAATATTGTAAAAATAAGATGGGCTAACTATGTAAGAAAAATAATTATAAGAACTAACAATGTAAAACATAACAACAAGGTTTGAAATGAAAATGATAAAAATTCCATTTGCATACCATCTTCTTCCATGCTTTGTTTTTGGGCGCTAAACAAATGCAAAAACGAAAACCAACACAAGACACAAACCCAGTTAGAATTTAAAAAATGCGAAAACGTGCCTATGACACGGGTCGCGGTGCAAGGGCGCCATAGGTGTTGTTTTTCGCCTATGGCGTGTGATCGATGCCTTGCACCGTGCACTCTTAGTTCACTAAAAAATCTTGAAATGAGCCAAGACTTAACAAGCTCGATTTAGGTGGATGCCCAAGAATACCAAATGCCTTTTGGCCAGTGCTTGAACCTTGGTTGGTTAATTGATTAGGTGATACTTGCTACTAAACTAATGTAGTAGTTTGTAAATTTTTGTCTTTACATTAATATAAATAATATATATGATAAAGTGAAAAATTGGAGTATGGTTTTTAGAGGTCATTTAGCATTTAATTTCATGAACTTTTTATCATTTATTGCTTAAAATTTTTTCTTTTTGAGTTTTAGGTAATTGGGAATGCATTTGCTGCAAACATACAAGATTTGCTCTCATTTGAATGAAAAACGGAAGAAATGGACAAAGTTTCAAGTTTGTGCTTGGCATGTCTGATGTCGACACCGTCACACCCACAACCTTACGCTGTCACAACCAAGTCGATGGAAATAAACCCTAATAGAAGATGGCGAGCTGACAGGGTCACAGACATAACCTAACGTCATTAGGACCAATTTTCCTATATATAATTGGCATTGATTTCTTAATTCGTGTGCAATTATTGGGTGCCAAACCCTAGATGATTTTCATGAAGTTTTTACCCTTTTCAGCATTGTAAACATCAAGATAAGTTCATGTTTAATCAATCCATCATGTCTATTGTTTTATTTGATTATATGTCTTCTTTACTCTTGATTGGTATGCTAGGCTAAACCACTTAGTATTTATCTATGATTGCATTAAACTTGTTAGTGTATAATTCTATTTGCCTATTGATTATTTGATTGATTGGATGTGTTTGCTAGGTAGTTAAAAACTTGTTAGAGTTCCGTCCTAGCTTGAACGCTAGCTAAAGAAACTAACTAGATACTTGAGTAATAGGTTGATCATCACGTTCATGTTGTGAGGTTAATTTACAAGTCCCTTTAATTAGCAATTGGTTATTTCATGCGTGTTAGATAGTTATTGGTGTGTCGGATCCATCCGTATTGAGGCACATTAAGCTATTAATGGCATAGAATTGTGGTTAATAAATCCACATGGTAATTTCAAGCATTCAATTAATCAAAGCGTGACAAATCAATTGATATAATTAGAAGCTGGCAAGGAATAGTGCACCCTAGATAAATATGCCTTTCCATCCCATAGTTCGCACCAGATTTACTTTTCTTGTTATTTACTATTCTCGCATTTTAGGTTAATATTAGTTTAAAACAAATCTCCTCAAAATACGATATTTACTTGTTTTCTAATTAAGCATAAAATACCAAAAAATACTCTTCTCTCGTATTTAGATCAAATTGTCAAACTCTACGAGCATACCTTACTATTCTCTTAAAGAACGTTTAGTCCCCGGTCTTACCTATACTACTAAACAGTTAGGTACACTGCATAGGTGTTGTAAAACTTTAGTGTTGCAACCTCTACATCAATTAGTAGGTTGAATTAAAATATATTAATATATCTTATGAACAATAAAATGTTATTCATAAATGTATATATAAGGTAATAAGCTAAAAGCGGGTGTGATTTGCGCCGAAGATGTTATATGTGTGTTATGTCAAATTTTACGCATGTAACACATGCTTATAACAAACGGATGAGATTTTTCCTGTTCAAGTTATTTGGGGTGGAAAATTCTTTTTTACTCAGATGTACCCGGCCTAACTGGGGTATATCATGACCGTTTTCGACCATTCCTACTCCAGTCATCTCCAATTGGTCATCTCGATTACATTTTTTTTATCCAGTACCTTGTTTCTTGCATTTCTATGGTTGTGTGTAGCATCTTTCGATCCATGTACGTTACCTATCTAGTTGAGGACGAACATACAGTTCGTTAAATTCACTTATTACGAAATCTTGAAATTTTATTATCATGTCATGCAATATAATGCAAAAATACATTATTCACCATATCTTGTTCATAGTGTACATCTGCGCCAGTGTTCTAAAAGGCGCGGCAAGGCGCCACAAAGGCGCGAGGCGTGGTCTTGGCGCCACGAAATGGACCTTGGGGCTGATCTAGGTGTGGCGCAAAAAGGCGTGAAATAAGGCGGGAAAAGGCGCGCCTTTTGGTAAGGCGTTGCGCCACTTTTTGAACCAATTTATTTTTTATTTTATTTTTATTTTTTTTGAACTATTTAAAGTTTTAAACTAGTATTTGGAATTTGGGCTATTTGATATATAGGCCTGGTAATTATATATTAATAGTAGTCTAAATGTCTAACATAATACAATTAATATGATCTAAAATTATAAATACATAAATATATAAATATTTTTTTGCCGCATTAGTGATGCCTTAATAAACGCAAAAGCTCCGTCATGGCGCTTGTTGTTGTACCCAATGATATTGCATAAAATCAAAAGCTCGTTCGACATATTTTTTTTCATAGTTCTTCTAAAACTTTAATGTTATCTACCTTTTGAAACAAAAATTGATTTGATAAAAGTAGACCGCCCAGATAAATCGATACATTAGGTAGTAGCCTATAATATTGTGTGTAATGATGGTTGATGCACCGCAGGTGGTGACCACCATCATGCGTGATCCCTTTTATACCCTTTCCAACCGTGCACCGACCCTCATTTTTTGTACTGGTTTGGTGGCACACTTATTTTTTTTCTATGTGTTTTTAAGGTATATTGCGGGGTATGTTTGTATATGGTGATTTATTTTCATGTGTTTGATGTTTGATTTTGTGGTATACTAAATAGTAATATGACGCTAATGAAGATGGTGGGTAATTTCTAGCACAAACACCCTTCCTATAGCACTTCGCGGTTTTCTACAAGCAAACTTTCCAAGTTTAAGCATTGCAATAGTGTTAACCATTTTTTTGTTGCAAAGCAATTTTACATGAACACAGTGATGCCCACCTGCACAACTTAAAACCAAAATCAAATTCAAAATGGTTTACATAACACAATAAACAATGAGCAAATCATCCTTACTAAAACCCTTAATCCCCACTTCAAAAACCATCACTAATCACACACTAATAACTTCCACTTCACTCTCACAAACCCTCCAATTTTACATAAACTCAAACACCCCATTACATGGGCAACACATTCACACCCATATACTCAAAACTGGATACAAGCCCAATACTAATATTTATATAAAATTGTTAATCCTGCACTTGAAATGCTCTTGTTTGGTTTATGCACGCCAAGTGTTTGACGAAATGCCTCAACGGACTTTAACTGCTTTTAACTACATGATTGCAGGATATACGAAAAATGGTGATGTGGGTCAGTCTTTAAATTTGTTTAGGAGGCTTGTGTTGTGTGGTGAGAGGCCTGATGGGTATACTTTTTCCATGGTTTTGAAGGCGTTGAGTTGCGAAAACATGTTGTCTAATGGATGCAGGATTGGGAAGGAGGTTCATGGACATATTGTGAAGTCTTGTGTTGTGGTGGATGACGTGCTATCGACTGCGTTGGTAGATTTGTATGTGAAGAGTGGGAGAGTTGGTTGTGCGAGGAGAGTTTTTGATTTTATGATGGACAAGGATGTGGTGTGTTCTACGTCGATGATTTCGGGGTATATGAGAGAAGGGTGTGTGGAGGATGCGGAGGAGGTGTTTGAGAAGACGAGTGAGAAGGATGTCGTGGTGTTTAATGCGATGATTGAAGGTTATAGTAAGTTGGTTGAGACGGCTAAGAAGGCGGTTGAGGTTTATATAAGTATGCAGAGATCGGATTTTATGCCTAATATGTCTACCTTTGCGAGTATTATTGGAGCTTATTCTTTGTTATCGGCGTTTGAAGTTGGGCAACAGGTGCAAGGTCAACTCATGAAGACTGAGTTTGCAAATAATATTAAAATGGAAAGTGCTCTTGTTGACATGTACGCAAAATGTGGGAGGATTGAAGATGCGAGGGCAGTTTTTAATGGTATGAAAGTAAAGAATGTGTTTTCATGGACTTCAATGATCGACGGGTATGGGAAGAATGGCGATCCAAGTGAAGCACTTGAACTTTTTGGTCGAATGCAAAACGTGTATCATATTAGACCTAATCATGTTACTTTCCTTAGTGCTCTTTCAGCTTGTGGACACGCGGGTCTGGTTTCTAAAGGACAGGAAATATTTGAAATTATGGAAAGAGATTACGCCATGAAACCACACATGGAGCACTATGCTTGTATGGTTGATCTATTGGGTCGAGCAGGAAAGTTAAATGAGGCATTGTCTTTTGTAACGTCAATGCCTAAAAAGCCTAATTCTGATGTTTGGGCGGCATTGCTTAGTTCTTGTAGACTACATGGTGATGTAGAGATGGCCAGTATTGCAGCCAATGAGCTTTTTAAGTTAAGTCGTGATAGTAGACCCGGAGCATATGTTGCATTATCAAACGCTTTAGCAGATGCTGGGAGATGGGACCGTGTTAGTGATATCAGGGAACTAATGAAAAAGAGAAACATATTGAAAAATAGTGGTTCCAGTTGGATAGGAACTGATGATGGTTTAGAATGTTTGTATGCTGCTTAGACAATTTGATTTTAGGTGAGTTGTTATTCTCTTTGAAATTTGCTACACCCACATAAAAGTATCCACAAAAACAAGGTGAGTTATTTTTTGAATTGTTGTATATTATATTATATTTATATTTGATTTATACTGAAAATTTCTGACTTGTTACTTCATTGAACCCAAAAATTAAAATTGTTGACAGTATGGCCCGGTTAGTAAAGATAAAAACCTGGAATATGGTTCACGGTCACGACTTAAATGTTGCAGCACTCCAATTTTTATGTCCTTACATAACTCTTTTAAACTGCGCAGGATGCAGGAACATTGTTATAGTTTTATTCAAATAATAAGTTATATAAAAAACTAGCAAGAAGCTAGATAAAAGAATTACAAGTACAAGAAGTTATAGGATCACTTATCCATACAAACCAATCCGGATTAACTTTTCTATTCTGGTGAAGGATCCACGAGTGAGATAACACCTTGATCACCTCTAAGAGAGTATCTTTTCTTGGAGGTTTTAACTCTAAGCAAATACGATTTCTATATCTCCAAATGACCCAGTTTGTTGTTTGAATAACCACGCATCAAGACAAGATTTGGCATCATTGTTGATAGTTTCCATTATCAGCCCAAGACACGAGTCATACCCTTAATCGAATTCCAAAGATTAGAAGCAACTTCACACTCGACAAGAGGTGTTGAGCCGTTTCAATTGCCCCATCACAAACAGGGCATCTCGTTGAATGCAGATGTATGCCACGCATATCAAGATTAATTGGTGGAGCTATGCCACGCTTATTGGCCACACATATACTTTGTGGAGCTATCAAATGCAGATCAACATCTCATGCATTAATATTCTGGCTAAAACTAATTTTTGCACTAAAAACGTTCATCTATATACTTGTCACTTCCAAGCCTATATAATTTCATATGAAAAGCATGAGTTGTATATATAAATCACGGTGAGTCGTACTTTTATCTTAGTTGTTTGTTAATATTATTATTGCTATTCCCTCTATGTACACTAGCACCTCTGTTGAAAGTCCTTATTCAGATGCCCTTTCTAACATAATTGGTCGCGCTTGTTATTTTGTAACTTTAGTACTCCAACTGATTTCAGGCTAGGCTGCTTTTATGGTCACTTAGAACGTGCTGATAGCCGGGAAGGGGAAAAAAACAGCAAAAATGTTCGCAAATTTTAATAAAAAATGGTTTGAATCGTGGTTTGTCATATTTAACCACTCTTTAACTAAACTTATTACACATAGGTTGACTTGTTGAGGTTTTGTTGATTTTAACCATTTGTCAGAATGGACGATTTGTTGGTTTTGTGGTTCAAACAGCTTACCAATCCCCCCTCCCCGGTAATTTGTATGCCCACATGAGTATTGCTGTTTATTTCTTACTCAAAACATCTACATGTCTCCATTCCTTGCATTATTAGGATGGAGCAATGTAATGCATTGCTTTTATAATTACCACTTGCCACTTAATTAATTAACTTTACAATTTCGTTTCTTATAGACTCTCTTTGTCTCCAGAAACCTGCTCCTAACAACCTTGACAAAGCAGTGGAGCTTACTGTATCAACCTTACAGGTATGCATGTCCTTATTGTGGATATAAAGCCTTTCATAGATGTAAGTATCGACTAAACCAAACGCATGCGCATATTAGTGTATTTTAATATCTTTGGCCATATATATTGTAATATCCATATATATATATTTGAGCGAAGAGTAAGTAATTATGTTGATATATCTTTTGAAAAGAAACAATTTAGATTACAATACTTTTGAGTTTTGAGGATAGTAACTACCTTCCACCAAATTCTAATGATCACTAAACATAACCAAAATAGACTTGAAACAACAATTTCAGTTTAATGAACCTTGCGGTTGTAAGTTAAAAAGATGTTGATAAAAGTATGAATATAGAAAATTATAACATTACAAAAACAGGTGTCACTTGCTCAATCAATGGCTATCAAGAGTACTGTATTTATATGGTTTCTCTGTATGATCACTCGCACACACTTATATGTGATATATATCTCATGATATGGAGAAGTTACGAGACAATTTGAATCAAAGTTGTTGCAAGATATGTATAAATTGTTAATGCACTTGACCATCACAAACTAAAATCAAACGTAACTTCAGACAGCGCTCGTGTTAAACAAGTATGAAATGATAAGTAAATAAATTAAAAACACTAAACATGGAAAAAGTAGTTTTTCATTATATGAAGGTTCCATAAACATGCTTGTCCGTAATTTTAACTTCTTGGCTTTTTCTTACATATTACAGAGTAAAAGAAACAAATGTAGCAGTAACATAATTTTGAAATGTAACAATCTTATTTTTCTTGAATATAAAATATATGAAATCGACTTCTTAAACAAAGTTCATGTATAAGAATTGAATGTACTTCGTTCAAATCACCACAAAGTGTTGTTTATTTGCTTTCACCCATGTGATGGGCTGATGGCCGTTGTTAACACTTGGGGATAATTCAAAAATGATTTAAGCTGTTGGATATGCGGCGTCAATAGCAATTCCACAAAGTCCTTCTGTGGCATTAATATCCCGCTGCATCATCATATATCCATTATCACCCCAGCTGGTACCCCATGAGTTTTTCACTAACCAATACTTCATGCCATCAACGTATGTTCCATACCCGACCACTGCAACTTCATGGTCTAAATCTGTTCCACAATCTCCTGTAAAAACACCACTATTGTAGAACATGAATGCATCACCACCTGCATCTATGGCAACTGATACAGGTTGTTTGGACACAGCCAACCGCAGAGCCGTCTCATTGTTGGCTGGTACCATTTCATAACCAGTGATGATGGCTGCATGAACAGCCTCCATAGTTGTGTTGCAAGTTCCATCTGCTCCAAGGTAAGGGTAACCAGTCTCGCTGTTGATCCCTTTGTTTTTCACAATATATGCGAAGGCATTATCCTTATATCCTCCTACACATCCTTCACATTTTTCGTTCCTGTTACAATCCACAAGTTCTTGCTCAGATAGTGAAGTCAAGTTGCCTGTCATGAGTTGATTAATTCCTTCCACAGCAGCGATAGCTGAAAACGCCCAACAACTTCCTATCGAAATAGAAACAAAACACATGTAAGAAATTTTGAATGAGTAACATGGAAGCCTATTAAGGTTCTTGTTTTGTCTTCACAGGTTGGTGGAATTATATATTTTACTTACCACATGCGCCTTGATCCTTAACTTCTGTAACAGCTCCTTTCATCCTCCAGTCAATGCTATCTGGCACTTCGCTCACATTTTCATACCTAAATGTTGTTGGTCGAGGTGATTTCGATTTGTGTGACAGCTTGTGGCCGTTAAGGGATGCTTTGAATTCGTCATTTGTCTGGTCTGAAAATTTGTTTATACTGAGCTTGTATGACCGATTTCCTAGTGTGTTGAATGACTCTATGTATTCCACATTTTTCTTGAATATGTTACGGCGCATTTCCTTCTCTACATTATCATTGTACACTCGACCAAATTGAGACATCCAAAGCTCATGCTTTTCTGCTATGTATGCATCACTCAGAGTTCGTGATGTAACTTGAGACACCCAAGCCACGATAACTAAAAGGGAGGAGAGAACAAATACACTATCAGGTGATAAAGCCATGGATTATAGTATTTATGGCAAAAAAAAAAAAATTATGCTAAAAGTGATGATTGAGGAGGTACATTTATAGTAAGATTCTAAAGTTTACCATGGATCATTGATACTTGGTGATTTAATATGTTCTGAATAAAAAAAGCCAAATAGTATTAAGGCAACATAATGCAAGTTTGACAGCTAATTTCTTGTAATAGAAACTATGTACGTACTACTTGCTTTCTATTACGAGATAGACAAGTTGACCCAATTAAGGGTTAAGGTTCTTAAGTTTTTCATGTTCTTTGTATTTTATAAATAGTTTGCCTAATAATATAATATCATTATTGAAACGCAAAAAAGGAAAAAAGGGATTTTTGAAAGTTTGAAGGTTAATTTGTCTCCTTTCACTGTCGGATGTCTTTCGACACATTTTTTTATAGCTTAAGTTATTTTTTTAGTTTTCTACTCGTATCAAGCTTTTGCGATTTCTCCGTTCGGATCACGAGGTAATATTAGGAGATAAATTAGTTGGCGCAAACTCGTAAGGGTCCATTAGGGTTTCATATTCTTTTTACTCTATAAATAATTTGACTATTAATACAATACTGCTGACCGGCGAATTTCATCTCAAACACTTTTTTCTACTTTGTTAATAGCAATATTTTGACTTTGATAATTGTTTTGCTCTCCCTTTGGATATGTTTTTTTGGCTTTTGTTTATGTCCCGGCCTCACATCTTGTCTTTTATGCTTAATTCTTCCCATGCAGATTCAACCTAGCGTTTAAAATTTTGGATTTTGGCGTTACACAATATGATAAGTATATAGTATATGACAGCTGATGATACGTGAAATGTACAACTTGGAAACATCGCTCAGCGCCTTCTCCACTAATTCCTTTGTTTAGAACTATATGTAAAGAAGTATATGATGCAGAAATTCATGCACTGGTATTTTGTATCTAATTTTGAGATCACAATGCACTAAGAAACACTAGAACAAAAATGAGGCCACGAAAAAGTATACCCAGAAAACACCCAAAACAACAAAATTCAAAAATGCCATCATAAAAAAAGACACCAAACTAATGCCAACACCTCAACGAAATTAACTATAGTGCTTAATACAGCTAATAAGACCTCTTAACCTTCTTTAGGATTACTAATGGTTTTATTCAAGTTGTTTCGGTATGTGAGTTCATTGGTAAGCAATAGATTCCCAGTGCCATATAAGTTGACTTTTAAATGATACACATTGTTGTATCCTATTCCCGAACGATCACAAATTTATAGCACCTCTTTAGCTTTGTGCTAGTTCTTTTTCATTCATTACTAATGTATTTTAAGTTGTTGTTTCCTTCTTTTGTTTTGCTCTCTCTTCCTAGTGTTTTCTGTGCATATTACTTTTGATATTCTTAATTTGGACGTCTCTCCTCAACTTGGTATTAATACTTTTGCAGTTGTGGGTCTTTGGAGCAGATGGGTGGGGACTAAATTTTTTGAATAACGAATATTTGTGAAAGATATAATGCTCAATAGCAAATGTGCTCCGAGTTAAAGGTTAGTGGATAATTCAAGTGGTTTGAAACATTCAGATCAAGAACAGGATCTGTAATTAAGGTAAGCGGTATCTAGATCAAGTGGTGTGCAAATTTCCCTACGGGTGCACAGCCTTCACTAATTAAACTGTATGCTCGTAAAGGCTGACCAATTAATTTTGTTCCGTGTGTTGTTGCACAGGCGGCCACAATGCTACATGCTAAGAAATACATTAAGCAAATCATTTCCATTAATAATATTTACCTTGATAGAGTCTGTGTCACATAAATTGCAAAGAGCGAGATATAATAATTACAGAAATGAACACATGGACTTGCCAGGTATAGCTGTGTTTTAGCTACTGTAATCTGGAAAGACCTAAGCAGTTGGATAGGAAGAATCCATAGCTATACCACAAAGACCTTCTTTGGCACTAACATCTCTTTGCATCATTATGTAACCATTGTCTCCCCAGCCTACACCCCATGAATTTTTGACCAACCAATACTTTGTTCCATCATCGGTTACCCCATAACCAACAGCTGTCACACCATGGTCTAGATCAGTTCCACAATCTCCAGTAAAAATGCCACTTGAATAGAACTGAAAAGCAGCTCCACTGGCATCAATGGAGACTGCTATGGGCTGATTAGCCACTGCCTGTAACAGCGCTGTTTCACTGTTGGCTGGGACTACTTCGTACCCACTAATCTTAGCGGCATCAACATCTTCCTTATTTGTGTTGCACGTTCCATCTGTCCCCTGATAGGGGTAAGCTGCCTCAGTGTTTATGCCTTTGTTTTTTATTATAAATTCAAAGGCATCTTCCATCTCGCCACCTTCACATCCTTGATCTACACCACCAATGTCACAGTCCACTAGCTCTTGTTCAGATAGCGAAATAAGTTTCCCAGTTGTGAGTTGAGTAATTCCTTCGGTAGCAGCTATCGTTGAAAATGCCCAACAGCTTCCTGTTGTTCAAAAAAGAAACTATGTAAGTATGCATTTATATTTTTATATGTAGCTACTTAAAATACAATTTTTTTTTTTTTTTTTTTTTTTTTTTTTTTTTTTTTTTTTTCTTTTTATCAATGATAGTTTTAGATATCAACGTACCACATTGGCCTTGATCTTTGACCGGGGTAACAGCGCCTTTCTTTCTCCAATCCATGCTAGGTGGCACTGCAGTCACATTTTCATACCTAAATGGAGTCGTTCTAGCTGATCTTTTGCTTGATGAAAACTTGTATCCATTACGAGCGGCTTTGAACTCTTCATTTGTTTGGTCTGCAAATGCATTAACACCCAATTTGTAAGGCTTGTTTCCACCACTGTTGAATGAATCTATAAATTCAACATTATCTTTGAATATCTTGAAGCGCATTTCCTTCTCTGCATCATCTTTGTACACACGTCCATAACGTACCATCCAATTCTCATACTTCTCTGACATGGATAAGTCACTTAACAAGCGACAAGTGACCTGAGAAGACCATATCCCGATAACAAGAAGTGAAACAATAATAAGCATGCTTTTAATATTCGAACCCATTTGTCACACGTTTGATGCCTTTTGAAGAATCTATATATGTTCGGGTTCTCGACTGAGGTGGTGTCATTCATTGCACAGTTGGTGAGTTATATATATAGGCCTAGATGTTGATATTGAAATTTTTTTATTCAGTTTGGAGGAGGAAACCAATATGACGTGACTCAAAAATTACCCAAGTCCGTGGAGTTCATGGCAAAAGTTCTTTGAAAAGAAGTTGTATTATGTGTGTATTTCTTATACACCCATATTTTAACTTATTCAATGCCGTAATTTTGTATGTCATGGATGGGCTGGATTTTTTATTCAATTTTGGTTTCATTTGGCCTTTTTGTATATCGTGACAATCATTTTAGACGACTGAAAACTATATTGTTGTTCTTGAATAATTTTTAGTATGGGTGAATATAGCTTCTTGCATCTTTAATATCTGCACTGTCAATAGTTAAAAACTGATAGATTTTATAAAATCATCCAAGATATATAGTTTCATTTCAGTGTCTGGAACTCACATTACATGAATACAAAGGTGATAGTTTCATAACTAAATTTAATTGAAACTGGTCACTGATCGAGGGTCCTATTTTTCATCACGAACTTTTGAAGCTTCTTCATCATATGCACATTTAAACTTGTTTCACCAAAAAAAATTATAGTTTACCTATTTACCGTGCACTAGTTTGTAAACAATGCCATAATGTATTGGGAGTGTATATATGGTTTACGAACTAGTAATAGACAGCATATGAGAAGAAAATGTGAAAGTAACCTTATCGTTGCTCTCGTTAGTAAAAAATAGATATTGCAATTTTTGCCCAACATAGAAAAAAAATAATCTAATTTCGGCAAATTTTTAAGATTTGTGCACATTTAGCCCCCTCCTTTTTTTGAAATGGGCATGTATTGCCATTTAAAAGTTAAATAGGCACAAGCGGGCTCATATTTTCTCTCAATTATATAACATTACAATTGTTTTTAAAGAAAAACTTATAGAAATAATATATTTAATTTTATAAATATAAATAAGGTGCTACGTTTGAGGAATTTATTTCGTCGTTTTCGGTCATTTCTAAAGTGATTCATATAACATGCGCTCGTTTGGCCCGTGCCCGTTTAGCCCGTAGCCCATTTGACTCGTGACCCATGCCTGCCCGGCCCGCCCGTTTTGCCACCTTTAGTAAAAAATAAAAATTGAAAAAAATTGCTAAACTATTTTCAATCATAACTGATTAATTACTATCAAACTTCAGTCTCCAAGAGTTCAGTTTCAATCGTAGAAGTGGTGACGGTTGCTGTTGATGTTGCCGTGGCAAGTGGTGGCTGGCGGTGAGTTATGGCGGCAATTAAGGTTTGTGGTGGACGGAAAGGAGTAGTGCCGGAAAATATCACAGTTAACCTCTGCTCGTGTTTTGGATTTGATTATAAATTCTTAGGGTGTGCTTGGTTAAGGGGTATAAGCTGTAGGGAATGGGTACTTGATAATGTACCCTCCGATCAGGTCGAAGGACCCCCTTCGAACCTGCTCGCAACCTACATATCGAAGGTTCTGGTCAACCTCCTAAAATCTTCAATGGCGTAAAACTAATCACCTTTGATCTAGTTACCAATTGAGAATTCGCCAATTGAAGGATAAAGCCCTTTGGGGTATCATCCGATGATCTTAGGATGGAAGAATGTCAAGACCAAGTCTTACCCATGTCTCCTCTTTCTCCTTAGCTTTCCCGCTAAACCAGGAAGAGTGGTGCATTAAGCGGTTACCACAAATCATGGGACGCCCCCATGATCTCCTAAAAACGTGCAAACACTCTCCAAGTCTGTTTCTTCTCCTATAAATAGTTTTGGACGAGTCATAAATCTGGCATGCAATCTCTACTACTTCACTTTACTACATTTTTACTAAACTTCTCATACCAAATACTTATTCACACGCCGGAGGTGGTTCGCAGGGTCCAACCCCTGCGCAATCACTTAACGTAGTGTTTTTGTATTTATTATTTCAGGTTACTTACATGCTTGGTGCAACCACCACACCCCTTATACCCTTCGATCACCATCGTAGGCCTGGTCGTGCAATTTATTGTACAATCAGTGGCGCCATCTATGGGACTCGCTACAATTGGACTCGTTATTTCCAAGCAAATAACCAGTTAAATACGCCCGCTACTTTTCCGGCATGAATCAGGAGAGAGAAGTTACACCCCCACCGGGTTTCTCGACCTTAACACCAATACCGGTAACTGACCCTAACAACCTCCCCTCAATTACGGCATCCACATTCACAACATGATCTCACCCAGAAATAACACCGAATCACCATGCTTCAACATCAGCTAACCCAGAACCCGTCATTAGCCCAGCCTTTGTCGAAGCCAACTTCGAAGAGTTGGAATCACTATTAAGGGCTCGTAGAAGACAGGTTCGAAACACGGAGATGCGAAGGGAGTTGGAATACTCTAGTGATGATTATGATGAGGAGATAAAGATGGAGCTGAGGCCTCAAGGGCAGGGGGTCACACGTTCAGCGTTGAGAATAGGATCTCCCGTTGGTCGAAGAATGGGTAGGAGGTCCGTTGGTTTCGAAGGAGTCCCTGAAAGGGCTCCCACCAGAAGGGAAGGGACCATGGTTGAAGGTTCCAATGGAAGGAGCCAACGAAGGGAAAATACGGAGGTTAATCTACCTCCGCTACTAGCTACTCATTTGGGGAGAACTAAAGCAGGAGTTCAGCTGCAGCCTTCTCACGCATCCTGCATAGAAGGCAATCCACCCCTATTCAACATGGGGGGAAGTCTTCCTCCCAATGGTATTGCATACACGATGTTGTGTGTGAATTTTGATCGGAATTGCATACAGTGTTTAGGTGAAAATTTTGGGCTGAGTGAAAAGTGATCTAGGGTTTATGGGTAACAATCAATTATACCACTAGTCTTTTTAATCGCCACCGTCCACTTGTTCATCTATCACTTATTTGTCCTGACTTCAAGTTACAATTTAAATTGTGAAGGGACGTTTGGGGTTACCGATGTTTAAGCAAGTGTAGCTCTGATGCAAGTAGTTAGATAGTATTTAAGCGCACTTAATGCGTGTTTAGTTGACACAATTTTTTTTATTTATTTCGTATGACTTTGCGAGAAAAAGGGATGGGTGTGAACTTATGATAGAGTCGCAAGCAATGTACCTTCGTACATGTACATCACTTTCGACTGGGGGGCTTGATAATGTACCCTACGATCAGGTCGAAGGACCCCCTTCGAACCTACTCGCAACCTACATATCGAAGGATCTGGTCAGCCTCCTAAAATCTTCAATGGAATAAAACTAATCACCTTTGATCTAGTTACCAATTTGGAATTCGCCAATCGAAGGATTAAGCCCTTCGGGGTATCCTCCGATGATCTTAGGACGGAACAATGTCAAGACCAAGTCTTACCCATGTCTCCTCTTTCTCCTTAGCTTTCCCGCTAAACCAGGAAGAGTGGGGCATTAAGCCCTAGCGGTTACCACAAATCATGGGACACCCCCATGATCTCCTAAAAACGTGCAAACACTCTCCAAGGTTGTTTCTTCTCCTATAAATAGTTTTGGACGAGTCATAAATCTGGTATGCAATATCTACTATTTCACTTTACTACATTTTCACTAAACTTCTCATACCAAATACTTATTCACACGCCGGAGGTCGTTCGCAGGGTACAACCCCTGCGTAATCACTTAACGTAGTGTTTTTGTATTTCTTATTTCAGGTTACTTACAAGCTTGGCGCAACCACCACACCCCTTATACCCTTCGATCACCATCGTAGGACTGGTCGTGCAATTTATTGTACAATCAGTACTATATAATGCGATCACCCGTTACCCACTTTTGGGTAATGAACCATTACCCAATAACTTGGGGATAATGAATTTGATTAACTTTATATTCCTTTTGCCTTTTTCATTGCTATTCAGCTCTACAAACCAAGCATGCCCTTAGTTGTCAACTCCCTTTTGACCAATAGTTCCAAAAAAAAAAAAAAAAAAAAAACCTTTTGACCCCTCTCTCAGTTGTGAACTCTCTTTGACCTATTTCATTTCTGAACCCTGTTGTGACCTCGAAAATCTCCATATGAACCATTCTAACTATACACTTTAATTGAACCCCGCACCCTTTGCTGGCTCTTATGTAAGTTACGTCAGTATGGTGCTCATGTACAATGCAATAAAAAATAGGGAAAATTACACAAATCATCGTTGTGGTTTACCGAATATTACGAGAGAGCCCCCAACTTTGAAACATTACACTAATGGCCCCTGCTTTCGAAACTAGTTAGTTCCTAGAACTAACATTCATTAATATCCTTCGTTTAAGTGTTGACAAACCAAACACCCGAGTCACTTTTTTTTTTTTTTTTTTTTTTTTTTTTTTTTTTTTTTTTTTTTTAATTTACAAGCCCAAGCACCCTACAACTCTTTATATTTCTTTTTTATCACAACAACAATCACCCCAACACAGCGACATTTTCGATCGCCGTTGCTTCGTCATTAATAGCTTATGGCCACCACTGTTTTTTTTTTCACACCACCTTATCCAGAATTAAGTTTTAGACGAAATGTATATGTGCTTTTAGTGGAGCAACGACGACCAGTAGTGACTACGAGGACAATCGACTGTGACCGGTTGTGGGTGATGAAGTAAGAAAAGAAATGAGGTTTTGTGTTTAATAAGAAAAAAGATGAATTTGTTTTTAATAGAGATAGTAGGCATGGGTAGGTAAAGAAATAATTTAAAATTATTATATAATGTTAAATTATTAATTTTCCTTGCATGATTTAAACACGTTATTTGATGGAGATTTTAATCGTCATACTTTTAGGGACCAAAGGTGTTACTAGTTTAAAAAGTAAGGACTTTCAATATAGTTTTGTAAAAGTTAAGGATCGTTTTCATAATTTAGTGTAAACTACAAGAACGATTAATGTTAATTACCCAAAAAATACTTACTCCGTCTCAATATTATTGATAATCTTTTCATTCTTGAATTACCCAAAATAATTATATGTTTTTTATTTCAAGCAATCAAAAAAGAACTTATTGGGTGAGGATGGTATTTGATTGCTTAAGGAGTGTAGTGATCTCACTTTATTTTTTTTAAACTGTGTATTTTTTGTCTGACAACAATAATTTTGAGATGAGGGAATATATAACAGGCAACCAATAATTACAAATCCATTTGATCCTAGAGAGAAGGTAAAAACATTAAAGCGTGTTACGTTGGAAGACTTCTACTGTGTTGTTTCTTTTGTTAGTTCGTCTCTACAAGCCGGATTGACTTTGCACATACATTGCTTGATTCGTTCATAAACACACAACATATAAGCTAGATATTGTTGGATCTATTGTTTAACAAAAAGATTGAAAAAAGAAAGAAAGAAAAACTATATCACCAGCGGGATCCTAGTATAGTAGTATCCAAGGCATTAATGGACATACCATACCATATTTCCAAAGTAGAGAATATACACATATCATACCAAGATATTAACAGGGGCTGTGTTTCAGATTTTAAAATTTTAAGTTATTTTAACTCATATTTCACACACACTTGGATACACGCTTTCTTTCAAAACTATCAAAATAGAAAAGGAAATGATTTTCATGCCTAATAAATACGCTTAAAAGTATCTCTAATAATAAGATTCGGACACATGTCAAGATCAAGGGTGAATATTAGGAAAGAGAAAGTGGCAAAAATATGTGGTAGGTGATAGATGGATTAGGTATGTTATTTAATCATGCATTATAGGTTTCATATCATTGTTCAAATAGAAATTCATTGTCTACCATTGAAAAAAGCGGAAAAGACACTACTTATTACCGCTACTTTGTGCAGATCGAGATGCATTGTTCTGTATAAATATTGAAGTGGTCACATAAAGCTCCTACACTTGGACTCATATTTTACTTGAATTCGGGCTCATATTCTAAATGATTATTTAAAACAAAAAAAAAAAAAAAAAAAACACTATAATATGTATGATATATCAGTCTAGGCTGTCTAGCTACTACCGACTCGCGGAAACAGATTCTAATATTAGTTCGAAATTCGAATATATGTTTTAATGACAACATTAGTGAGATGGTATTCCCAATAACTTATCAATATGGTTATTCGGGCAGAAATCAGTTTGAAATTTGAATAATAAGCTAGAGATACCTAGTCTTTTAAATATAAAGTTTGGTAAGGTTACTCCGTAAACATAGTTACTCCGTAATGCATGAATATATATGTAACGTAGTTATTGAAATTGTGATAGGAACTTTTGGTTCAGATGGATACAATTGAACAGCCAAATGATCTCAAAGCCTTAAATATATCAAACTAAAAAATCTGAAATATTGGACTGGGCTTTTAAGCCTACGAGTCCAATGGTATAACGTCTTTCGTTTTGGTTGATACCGAAAACTCATGTTCACCTTGAAGCCATCGTATAAGATTTAACTATATATGTTTGAAAAATATAATAACTCATAACGAAAGTAGAAAGAAGATCAAATATGCACAATATAGATTTGATGACATGGTATATATTTCTATATATATGATTGCGATGTTTACTTTTATTGCATTAGTAGCATACATATCCTACGTCTTTTGATATCTAATCAATATTTCACTATGTATATCTGTTTGTTAGAACTTACACATCAAAGGTACGTCGTCAAGTATGGTTTGTGTTACAATATAACTTTCCATAAGGTGTCCAAGCTAAGTAGCTAATCCTATATAAGATGAATGAAAATATGTGTACTCTTGATGAATATTCATGTAAGAAAATCTATATTCGGAAATTGAATATACACTATCTGTATGGATAAGTTTGTTACGTAACGGATTCATTAGAGAAAGGCATTATGTGTAAAGCATCTTATTCACATTAACAAAAGTGGCTAAAAGTGTAAAACTAGTGTCTACATCACAAAAAGCATACATAACAGTTATCAACAACTTTAACCACTCTGCTTTTATGATTTTTAAACATGTTTCGTCCCAAAAATAACAACAAATATCAGTTTCATAGTTTTTTTCATGACATAATAAGTGAATGGTGTAATAATTAGTTGAATAATTATTACTTATTTTCTAACACAAATCATGAAAATTAAGAAAACATGTTAATCGTATGATACACATAATTATTACTATTTTACCATTTCGTGAAAGTTAAGAAAGCATGTAAATAATTGTTATCCTCAACACCAATCATTTGATAAATTATATTTGATCATAGAACTAGCCACTTCTTTAACCAGTTATTTATGCGGTCTTGGTCTTGCGTTATTTCACATTTTAGCTGATCACTGATCAGTAGTTCTGGTATAGTTTTTGAATCAGGAATAGAGAACTACTGTATGATTTAATGGTTTTGGAAACCAGATGCTCTAAATCTTAAATCCGTCTCAACAATATAAACATAAAATTAATTATATACATTCAGGTTGATAACTAAATTATGAGTATTTAATATCACGGGTGGCTTCAGTCCCGTGAAAGAATTGTACGTGTGTAGAGTCACATGTTTGATATATGGCAAATGTAACCTTTTTGTCATTGATGTATCATTTCACATGTTACTAATCACGAATATCACATAAAATAATTTCTTCAATCACGCATTATATATTTTAGTACAAACTTTCATAAAGATCAAAAGATAGAGTAAACTCAGTAAAGGAAATACAAGCAAACCTTTATATCATAGTTTTATTCTGAATGTAACATGAATAGTTTGTTCGTGAGTTAAGGGAAGCGTAGAGTTGTTAAGCCAAATGCTAAGGTCAAATTCTTTTGGCGGCATGCTATAGCACATAATCTCATCAAATTTATCATATAAGTATAAGCGAGATTTTATACTAGATTCAATTGACAACTCAAGTGTAGTCTATCAAGCTTATATCTTGAGTTTTACATCTTTTTACCAAGAGTAAACTGCAAAATACACTTGTGATTTATCAGTTTTCAGCCTAAACATCTTTGTTAAAAACTTTTGATAATGTACGTCCCCCGGTTAGTAAAAGTCAAGCACGTTATATCCATCGGGACTAACGATGTAAAATTTTCTCTGTTATTATTGTTGTTCTAACTTACTACGTTATTGTTGTCTAAGATAAACTTTACCACGTTTACAGTTTATATGAATGACCAATTAAAAACACATAATTATAATTTTCAACGTTTAAACTATTTACTGATATAAATCAAAGAATTCTACTCAAATTTTTGCGGAATAACAATTGAGAATTGAATGCAAGCATGTGTGTGATCTCCTTACTAAACTTAAATACAAAACCAAAGTTATGTGTTTAAGAACTATGCTAAACCAATAGATTACAAACCTAGGACTTAGTTCTATTTTGGAGAAGAAAAATGAGCTCTTCAAAGTGTTAGAAACTTTTGATACGAAAGAAGCCTTTTCCTTCTTTACAACACTCTGTTATTAGCAAAGTTGGAGTGTAAACTTGTGGGATAAAAAGTACGAGTCAACATGTGACAAGCCAAAGTACACTTATATTAGCTTTTATTCCTAGTATGCTACCAAACATACTTTAGGTGGAACAGTGTTGACAAGCTAAAGTACACTTACAACTGTTTTTCTTTTTTTTACCAACTTTTGGTAAGTACTTTAAAACTTATCTTCCATAGATGTTTATACCCTATTTATCATTCTTTTTTTTTTGGGTAAAAGGTCAAAGACCCGGTAAATATATTACTTCAAAAAACGTTTAAGTACAACGGATATGGGTGAATCCCATATCTCAGCCCGTTACATAGGCGAAAAGCTTACATAACAAGATACTTTCTATTTTCGAAACAAGAAAACAAGCCATTAACCACATGATTTAAGAGACTCTGACAAAAAGATAAACTACTTCCTACGACCTTGGAGATTAAAACCATAAATGGCATTAAGAGCATCCAATTCCCCTGGAAGATCATAAATTTGCTTTGAATAATCATCATAGTCATACTCATCTTCACGCTCATGACCACCACCAAAAAGATTTGCTGATTCGTCAAACGTGTTAAGCACCTCATAATCATCACTATCAGAAACCACAACCTCACCCACTTTTGAAAATGGGTTAGCCCTCTTAGTGAAAGAGGTAGACGGAATAGGATGACCATCATCATCCACAAGAGTAGTTTTCCCATTAATAAGTAGCTTTTCAAGCTTACCAATTTTCTCAACTATAGGAGTAGAACCAACTTCCTTTATTCCCAGTAAATCACTCACAAACGGTTCTTGTGAAGTAAAATCACTCACAAGAGGAGCTTGTGAAGCATTACCAATCTTAGTAGACTCTTCCACATTAACTTCCATTGTATTACCTGTCTTAGTAGACTCATCCGCAGTAACTTCCCTTGTATGACCAGCATCTACATCCTTGTTGTTGTCATTAGACGGAATACCAAAAGCATCCATATCATCCATATTAAGAGCAGCAAACTGATTAGATGTAGAAATCTTCGTTCCACTCATACTCGGTACATCAGAGGCCTTCTTCTTAGTGTCATCCACCTTCTTAAGTTCAGGAGGATTCTTTTTGGGTTGATACTGAAACTGCTTACCCACAACAGGTTTATTAAACCCTACTTTACCCTGAGTAGTAAAACCACCTTGCTTACCCTTCTTTTTATTATTGACAGTCGTGAAACCATCATTAACAGGCTTAGTAGGCTGAACTGGAGGTGCAATAACTTTAAGACAATCAACCAGCGTATGACCAAAGATCTTACAGTTATCACAACGAGGTGGTTTCCATTCGTATTCAACCCGTATCTTCTCAATAGTCGAACCCGAACCATCAAGTAATGGTATCTCAACAGTGAGACTGTCCCGAAGCACCTTATCCGACGTCACTTCTATCATGCATCTGGCAAAACTACTACGGCCCCACGATTCCTTGCACATTTGGCTTGTAAAAGCATCTAACCTTTTGGGCGTGCCAATCAGTGTGGATAGAAGACTGAGGCCATCATCAGAAAACATAGCAAGGGGAACATCATGGAATTTAACCCACACCGGGATGTTAGTCAAATCCTATTTAAGTAGGTTTGTGTTCAAAGTCCATGGTTTAAGAATAATAGGAACATTTCTGATCAACCAAGGACCGTTTTCAAGTACATCATCAACACCTTTCTTCGAATTGAACTTAAAGAAGAAGAACCCCTTAGCGTTCATCATTACCTTTTGCACACCAAACTTAGCCCATGCATTGCGAACATAGTAATCAACAACAGGAAAAGCAAGGCGTTGACCAAGGAAGTAACCGTAGAGAGTATTCTCAAACCTCATGTTCACCTCTTCCACTACTTTCATTGGAACTGAAAGGTCAACATCCTCCTTCTTTTTGCTACATTCCAACCTCCGAAAATTAGACACATGTTTCTGAGGTTCATTAGAAGTAGCACCCGCATAAGAAACCGATATCACTCCAGTACCATTAGTAGTATCAACCTTGTGAGCCTTGATACCAGTAGTTGCACTCATATTCAAATTCACATTAGGACCAGAGGTTGCACTCGAAGGAGGAGCACTTGTATAATGAACTTCATTAGCAACAATCTCACTTTGAATTTTATTCATAGCATCATCAAAATTCATATGCGCATTAGCTATCAATTGTTCCACAATAGGCTGTTGAGAACCATTAGAAGGCGAGTGAGTATCCATTGTACCCTGAAACTGCTCCACATCATCCAACACAACATTAACACCTTCACAAACAGCCTCGACAACCAAAGAACTAGAAGGAGAGGTAGGAATAGGTTGAGTATTTACCTCCACATTAACATTAGGTGTAGTATCTTTGCCACTCACATCAGAGTTTGTTGCATTAGCCTTCTTGCTAGGTACATAGACCTCCATTAGACCACACATAGCCTCATACACTTGTGAACGCGTTTCACTATCCATATTAGGCCATATCGGATATTTACCCGCTTCAATACCCTTAAGGAATAAGTCAATATCATTGGCTGATTTAATCGAAACACCAAACACCCCTTCAATAACATCGTGTTTACTCTTGATAGACTCTTGAATATTAGGACCAGTAGGGGACGAGTCCATAGTAACCACATGATCCTTAGAAGTGTTAGTAGTGGATAATCTAACCTTACCAGCAGTAGGAGCAACACTTATACCATCACCCTCCGGCAAATTAACATCAAAATCTTGTAAAATAGGCTCATTAAGAGCATTGGTATACAGCGGAGCAGTAGGCAATTGGGAACCAGCAGCAACACTCGAAGAGGAACCCTTCAATCCAGCCTTCAATTGATCCCCATCAACACCAACCTTAGCAAAATCAACTTTCCCTAACTTTTCCATCTCTCCCAAACCCTCAAACAAAGCAAAAACGACTTAAATAACCAGCAGCAGCATAAACCCAAATCGAACAAGGAGAAAGAAAACCCTAACTGAAAAGTTAGGGTTTTGAAAGTATACGCCCAAGAAACTCAACCAGGTCCCATGATGATAATAACGATTAAATAGATTCAATGAAGATTAAATAGGTGGCAAACCGACTTAGGATCAAATAAATAGAGCAGCGATCACAAAACCCTAAAGTCGGTTAGAAAAGAAAAAAACGATTATATAAACCCAAAAAAAAAACGATTAAACAATAATCCAATAATCAGTGAATTAAGCAACGAATTGAATAAGTTTAATGATTAACACGAATGCAAGATCAGTTAAACTTACAAATCGAAACAAAAAGCACAAGATTTAGGTGGATAATTGGAAAAACGATGAAGGGATTAAGGGTTTAGGAAAATCGACTTTTTTCTCCAGAGAGAGAAACGTTGGCTTTATCACCAAATTTAATATCAATCTTCAGTGAGTTAAGGAGATCTTCAATGAGTCAGTGTGTTATTGTCATCACACACTGACTCAATCATCCTGATCTTGGTTCTTATCTTCACTTTGTGATGAGTCTTTCTTCTTAGACTCTGAAGAACTTCTTTAGGATGACTCCCTGAATGTATTCATGCATTTAAGGACTTGTATTCACTTGGATTATTTTTCATTCAAATCTATACTAAGAGATAGTGGGCACCGAATTGGCCCAACAATTATCTTCGTTATCGACCAAAAGTTAAACTGTTATGTTGATATAAATAAACGACTAAAAACGTTATTCATATCTTTCGATATCTCTATGTTTTGATAATCACAAAACGAAAACACATTAAATCAAAGATAATGACGTAAATAAGTATTTAGTAGTTAATAATCACTTTCACCATCTAATCACTTAAGGTATGAATAAACATAGTGTTTAATGCATTATAAGATCAAAGGAAAGTTTAATTAAGTATTACAAAGTTTATTTAATTATATAAACATATTATATATTTTTGAAAAATACTTTTGGTAATAAAGAAAAATGTTTTATTCATACTAAATATATGAATTCAAATTTTTAACCAAAATCAGTTAGTTTTTCACCAAATAAACTTTCCCAACTAAAAGACAAAGAATCTGGCCGTTTCAGCTGGGCGGCCCCCTTAATTATAAAGGGCGGTCCCCTTAATTTTAAAGGGGCCGGCCATGATTTAAGGGGACCGGCCACGCTCCTCTGTCAGAATCTTTTGCCTATAAATACCACCTTAAACCTGGATTTTTTCCTCACCTTTTTGCACTAAAACTTTCTGATTCAAACCTCCATTTCAATCTTAAAAATCCTTTGATCATATAATTCATAAGCCTTTGTTTCCAAGTGATCCAAAGCCTCATTCATTCAAGTGCAAAGAGAAGAATACTCCTATTGATCAAGACTAGGAGTATTGCAACTTAGTATCATCTTGCTTTCTAAGTTGTCTGATTATTTCACCTTGTATATCATTCATTCCTTGGTGAATATAGTGTATACATTGGTTAGATAGATTTAGATATAGGATCTAGATCTATTGAAGGCGTGAAGTAGTAATAGAAGTGAAGAGGTAGAGGTGGATAGGATTAGTGATAAAAGAAATAAGTTGTGGTAGTTCATTGAAGTGGAGATAGTTGTGAAGACAAAGAAGTTGAGAAGACCTTGAAGCCTAATAGTTGTGAAGTAGTGTATATCTTGGAGTAGTGAATAGAACTTAGTAGTAAAGGAGTGAAGAATCAAGTGGCGTGAAGAAAAAGAGTTAGGAAGTAGTAAGTTGTGAAGAAGCTAGGAGCATAGTAGAACGGTGTGAGGAAGAATTGGTGTGAAGTAAATTGGTGTGAAGAAGTCGTGATTGTGTTGTGATAAACTTGTGGTGTGCATTTTGGTGTGTAAGGTTTTCTCCGCCATAAGGGAGGTTTTTGATCTAGTGAAGAAAACTCTCGAGTAGGTGACTCGGGGAGTGGAGTAGGGCAAGGAAGGTGTCCTTGTAGCCGAACCACTATAAATCCTTTGTCTCTCGGTTTGATCTTTCCATCTCTCACTTTTTGATTACATACTTACTAGCATTCCATACATAATTATTATTGCTTGTGTTGTGCACATATTGATTTCACATAAAGATCAAACTAAAACTCATTCATAATATTAGTCTTTCAAAAACAAACCAAGTACACAAACTTATATCAAAACACTTATACATATATATATATGCTTATATATATGGTATACGAAATTATAAACTTTTTTCCAACATTAAACTTAAGTGGTGTTTATACGAAACCGTAAATAAACTTGTATCTATATTTCCGCATTGAAGATTTGAAGCTTTCATCTAAACTTTAGAAGCTAACTTTTACAAAAATAATAAAACGAAAAAGACGTAAAACTATTCAACCCCCCCTTCTAGTTTTCCACATGTTAGAATACTAATTTATGTTGTAAAGATAGTTAATACTAAATTAGGATAAAATTGATAAAGGGGAAAATAGACAATGGACTAGTTATTAAAAAATATCATATACTTAATTTCATTAAGTAAAATTAAGGCTCTAAGTCATAAGTTGTAACACTCTTACATAATTATTACAAAATAGAGAACCCGATACCCCTTTCTCTCTCTCCCTCTCCCCCTCTTTCCCTCTCTCCCCCTCCCTTTCTAGTTTTCCACAATTGGTATCAAGAGCCATGTCTAGCAAGATTTTTAAAATATATTGTATTTTAAAACTTGTAACGATCTATGGAATTTGAAAAATATCTAGAAGAGGAATTTACGCAAAAACCACCATTATTTGAAAATGATCATTTTCTTGAATGGAAGACTAAATTTGAAAATTATGTGAAATCAATAGATCTTGATCTTTGGCATATCATTTCAATTGGTGATCTTAAAACAACCAAAATGGATTTTGAAACTCAATATAATAATCTTCAAACTAATATTAATAAAAACACTAAAGCCAAATTACTTATTCTCAAAACTCTACCAAAAGTTAAACATGAAAGATTATTTCGTTGTAAAACGGCAAATGATATTTGGAAATGTCTTTTAAAGATTCACCAAGAGAAATGTAAAACCAAAGATGATAAACTTGATATTGCACAAGAAATAGTCAATCTAGAAAATTTAGTAAATAAATATTTAGTTGAATTAAACATATGTACTACTAGTTCAAATGTGATCATTGAAGGTATCTACAACGAAGAATACATGAGCCAAATCCGAAGAAAGAGCGTGAATAAATCATGGTGCAACAAGTGCAAAGAAAACGATGATAATACGGCTTATGAGAATATTCAAACAAATGAGAACACAAGTATTGATGGCAAGAACTACATGTTTCTAGATCCAAGTGAAACTACAAACAAAACATGGAGCGACATGGAAAATGGAATTGATTACCGTATAGCATGTCAAGAATGTACAACTACAAAGAAGGTACAATCCAAAACTAAACATTTTTGCTATGATCAATTTATATTAGAATTTTTAAAAATGGAAAACAACTTCAAACATTTTTGCAACATTGACTCAAAAATTATTTTTAAGAACAAATTTTCAACATCCGCTGAAAACAACTTTGAAAAAGAAACCATTTTAGAAGATAAAATGTCTAGACTTGAAAGTAATATTGAAATCGATCTTGAATGTAAAAAATGTCGAGACTACAAACATGAAATTAAAATGGAAAATGAAAAAGCAAAAACATTGGCAAAATTCGAAAATAGTTCTAAATCTTTAAAATATCTTCTCGACATTCAAAAGCCATTTTATGATAAAACCGGGTTAGGATTTATCGTAAATGATCCTTCAACAAATGTATCAAAACAAATAAAATTTGTTAAATCTAGTGAATAAATTTAGGACTAATACTATTAACATTCATTACTTATTATTCTAGTCAAGAAAATCATTGTTTGTTAATTAAAACAAACTATTGATGAATTCTTGTACTTATCAACGACATCCCATCATGTGCATTCAAATGCAATGGATGTTCTCATCTAACCAACTAGGACCCATGAGAATCTGGGTACCAAGCTGTTTATCATGTTTAGGTAATTATCGAATAAAGAGTCTATTACGTGTTGATTTACTCATCTCGCTCTATTACCTTTGACGGATATTGGTCTCTATCACGTTGTTTCACTTTCTTCAAATGTTTCGCCTATGACGTTGTTGCGGGAATACTCTTGTCTCGGCATTTTGCTCTTCACTCTTGGAGTTTTGGAGGATATTACTTGGCTACTTCGACTTGTTGTGGACTAACTCTTATGATTTCTTCTATCACCGTCATGCCCACTCTTTTTGAAAAGCTGGACCTGAGATAAGTTTTCTTTTCAAAAAAAACTTGTCAATGTTACATTATATTTTAGATTGTTTTAATTAGTATGTGAATACGATTTAACTGATAAATTGCCATGCTTTTAGATTATCAACACTAATATATGCATGTATGATATTAACATTATTAACCCTCTTGTTGTTTAGTCTATTATCATTTTTCTTAATCTTCTATGATCTATAGTAGAACCCTACCACTTAAGCTATATGATCTTACTAGTTGCATAAATAGACGCATTATAATTGATATTTGTTTGCAACTTGATATTATGATGTTCTTTGTATACATACATACATATATATATATATATATATATATATATATATATATATATATATATATATATATATATATATATATATATATATATATATATATATACACACACACACACATATGTCTATCTTGTATCCATGAACTATTTACCTTGCTCCTTCCTGTCCCATTGCATTTAGATCATAAGTATCTATCATTTCACTTTAATATCTTTAGGTGTCACTAAGGATGATTATGTGTGACAATGGGCTTAAGTGATTCTCTTGAAGCATGACAAGCTTCCATTTCAAATCCTTCACTTGCAACTTCTTGATTATCATGATCAAAACATCATGTTTAAAACTTCTCTCTTTTTGAATGAATTTTTTTTTCTTAACTAAAACTTCTTTCATAACCATTACTTTAAATCAAAAACAAGATTGATTTTTTTTTGTCTTGTTTTTCTTCACATTATGAAACAAAATTCAATCTATGTTATTTTAATGCATACTTGAATTTACTTCAAAACATTGTTGAATAAAACTAAAAACATTTTGCTTAAAACACATTTAACTTTCTCACATGTGTCATACATCTCTATTGGAAATGACATTCACAATTTAATCAAATCATTTCATGAGAATCATGACTTGCCCATATGGATCTTGTTTGTAACAAGTCTTGAAGTCCATATAATCATATCCACGTATTTGTTACTTGTTAACAATCATCAATATGTTTGTTCTAGGCTAAATGTTATCATTTTCATATAGTTGCACATTTAGCTTATTTGCCTTATTGCCTCCTTAATTGCATATCTTAATTGATAAATAAATAGATAGTGTTAATATAAATATCGCCTAAAAACGTTATTTATATTTTACGATCTTCGCTAAGTTTTGTTAACGACAAAATGTAAACCTTTGTTTCTAAGCAAAACATAATCTTACTTTTTAAGACTTGCATAAACTAGACTTTTGCTACATTTTACATTTCATAAAACACAACACAAGTTTATTTCTTAAATTAGAAATTGTCACATCACATTTATGGCAAGTTTTGTCACTATGTATTTATGGAAAGAAATGTGTTTGACTAACTTTGTTGTTGCTTGCAAGCTTTGTATTTGACTTGTTTGTAAGTGATGTGACATTGTTTGGTTGCTAGGATTTATGAGACAAGACCTTGTTTGGTTTGAAGAGTTATTGCATAAACCTACTGCAGACCCGGCGGTACCCTGGGGGTACACGGGCGGAACCCATCTGAGGGTTCCGCCTGATCCGCCAAGCATGCAGAATGTTGTGCTATAAATACCAAGCCATAATTTGATTTTTGGCCAACCTCTTGAGATCATATTTTACACACACACACTCATCTTTTCTTCTAACCTCTTAACATTGTAAATGTGAAGTTTCCTTTTGTAGCAAAGAAGCTCACAAGGTCATCAAAAGTTACAAGTTTCCAACACAACGTTGCAAGACTTGTTAGCTTAGTATTGTGTGAACTCTTATTGTTTACACGTCATTTGTTTGTGTATATTCTGTAGTGAGTGGTTAGTATTTTAGTCCTCAAAATACAAAGAGTGTTGGGAGTTGTTGTACCCTAGTAAAAGAACTAACGGGAGTGGTTGTGCCCTTGTAAAAGAACTCGACATTTAGCTTTGTGTCGGTAAAAGTATAAGCGACGTGTAAGGTTTTCTCCGCCGGTGAAAGGAGCTTGTTGACTAGTGAAAGAAACTCTTGAGTTGGAAACTCCGGGCGTGGACGTAGGGCAAGGAAAAAGAGTCCTTGTAGCCGAATCACGATAAATACTCGTGTTGTGGTTTGATCGTTTCTTTCATTTACTTGCATGTTATATATTGTGTTTGTGCATATATCTTTGATCAAACGGAAAGTTTCAAAGCTAACTTAACAAGTTAAAAAGATTTTAATCGGTAAACTATTCAACCCCCCTTCTAGTTTTCCACAATTGGCATCAAGAGCTACGTTACTCAAGCTTTTAAAATATATTGTTTTTAAAACTTGAAACGATCCATGGATTTTGAAAATTACAAAGAAGGGCAATCTATGCAAAGACCACCACTCTTTGAAGCAAATGGTTTTATATATTGGAAAAACCGTTTTGAAACCTACGTGAAATCTAAAGATATAGATTTGTGGTATATAATTATTGATGGTGATAACGTAGTTACTAACATCAAAGATGATGATCAAAAGAAATTAATAGGTAAAAATAATGAAGCTAAAATGATGCTTTATAATGCTTTGCCTAAGAAAGAATATGAAAGAGTCTTTTTGTGTAAAACCGCCAAAGATATTTGGCAATCTTTAATTGTCACTCATGAAGGAAACTCAAAAGTTAAAGATAACAAAATTGATCTTCTTGTTCAACAATATGAACAATTTGTTATTTCCGAAGATGAGATTATTGATAATGCCTTTGCTAGGTTTAATACTATTATTACTTCACTTAAAGCACTTGATGAATCTTTTTGTAGTAAGAACTTTGTCAGGTAATTTCTTAGAGCACTCCATCCGAAGTGGAGAGCAAAAGTGACGGCAATTGAAGAATCCAAAGATCTTTCAAGCATGTCACTTGATGAGCTTATTGGAAACCTCAAAGTTCATGAAATGGTAATGGAAAAAGATTCGGAACTAGTTAGAGGCAAGAAACAAAAAGTTAAGTCCATTGCCTTGAAAGCTAGAGTCGAATCAAGTGATGATGAAGAATCTACTTCGGATAGTGATGATGAGGAATATGCTATGGCCGTGAGAGATTTCAAGAAGTTCTTTCGTAGGTGAGGAAAGTTTGTAAGGCAACCTAAAGATGACAAGAAAACCTTCCGGAAAGATCGTGATGATCGAAAAGGAAAAGTTGAAAGAAAATGTTATAGGTGTGGAGACACAAGTCATCTTGTAGGAGAATGTCCAAAACCACCTAAGAGCAAACCTCAACAAGCTTTTGTGGGTGGTGCTTGGAGTGACTATGAAGGAGATGATGATGAGCCAAAGAATGATGATATTGCTCTCATGGCTCACAACTCAAATGAGGTACTCTCCGACTCATCTTACTCCTCTATAGATGATGATACTTTACAAAATGAATATAACAAACTTTGTGAGTTAAGCTTAAAAATCATAAACAAAAATAAATTTTTGAAAACTAAAAAGGAGTTTTTAGAAAATGAAGTCTATGAGTTAAAAGAAAAGGCTAAGAGATTAGAAAAGGGTAAAGGTATTGACACCTCATGCAAATCATGTGAAGAACTTAAACTTGAAGTTGAGAAACTTAAAATTACTCAAAATGATCTAATCAAACAAACCACAAAGTTCAAAAAGTTCGATAAGAGCATTTCATGTGCGGATGAAATTATGAAACTTCAAAAGTCACCATTTGATAAAACAGGTCTAGGTTTCAGGAAAGTAGAAATCATTAAGGGTCAAACGAAACAAGAAAAGAACGCACATGAAACAAACAAAATTGCTACAGCAGCCCGCGGACCAGACGGAACCCAAATTAGGGTTCCGCCCGTTGGCCCCGAGGGTTCCGCCAGGTCTGCTGCAGCAGTAACTCCATCCACATCGGATCGTTCAAAATTTGTTAAAGTTACATATAAAAATGGAACAAAACCTGCCTTTAGAACTGGAGTAGGACTTAGTAAAAATGAATTTAGAGCTAAAACTACTCAACCAAGACCTAAGACTCTAATTCCCAAACGCCCCTTTCCAAAGAGCAACTTCAACGCTCGACCAAACTACCAACATATTTGGAACCAAAACACTCCTAGACATTACCAAACTCCAAACCACATGCCGTGGAACCCTTATGCTCTATTTTCATACTTGGAACAAATTAATGGCATGCTTAACCAAAATGGACCCATGAGAAATTGGGGACCAAATGTTTGAGTGTTTTTCATAAAATAGGTGTGCCTCAAAGTTTGTTTGGATCCGGATGAATGGATCAAAGATAGCGGTTGTTCAAGGCACATGACGGGTAATAAAAGCCTCTTCTCAACATATCACAAATGTGATGGAGGTAATGTTATGTTTAGTAGTAATGCTAAGAGCAAAATCATCGGAAAAGGTACAATCTCTCATGACTCCCTTTCTATAGATGATGTTGCTCATGTTGATAAGTTAGGATTTAATCTTCTTAGTATTAGTCAACTTTGTCGTAATAAGTATAATGTCCTTTTTAGTGAAAACGGTAGTAAAATACTTAAAGATGGTATAACCGTAGCCAAAGGTGTCCTTAAGAACAACGTATACGTCATGAAGTTGGATTCAACATCTAGAGACAAACTTTGTCTTACCTCATTAGATGAATCTTCAACTTTATGGCATAGACGTTTAGGACACGCTAACATGAGACTAATCCAAAACCTCTCTTCCAAAGACTTAGTTCGAAACCTACCTAAGTTGAAATATGACCAACACTTTTGTGATGCTTGCAAAGTCGGTAAATTTTTGAAAAGTAAAAATGAAGCTTTTGATAAATTTGAGATTCTAAGTAAGAAAATTCAAAATCAAGCAGGGTCTAATATTGTGTCTATTAGAACGGATCACGGTCGTGAATTTGATAATGAATTTCAATTTGGTAAATTTTGTGATAATAATGGAATAACTCATAACTTTTCGGCTCCACGTACTCCTCAATCTAATGGTGTAGTAGAACGTAAAAACCGGACATTGCAAGAGATGAGTAGAACAATGCTTAATGAACAAAACATTCCACAAAAGTTTTGGTGTAATGCCGTCGACACTTCAACGTACATTTTAAATCGAGTCCTAATTAGACCATTTTTGAATAAAACTCCTTATGAACTATATAAAGGTAAAAAGCCTACATTAGGATACTTTAGAGTGTTTGGGAGTAAATGTTTCATTCTTAACACCAAGGATTATCTCACCAAATTTGACCCAAAGTCTTATGAAGGTGTATTTCTTGGATATTCACAAAATAGTAAAGCTTACATTGTTTTGAACAAAGAAACCTTAAGAGTCGAGGAATCGTTAAACGTAACATTTGACGAAAGTCCACCTCCCTCTAAGACATCACCTTTGGTAGATGATGACTTAGTTGAAAGCCAAGCAATTGAATGTCAAGAAATCTTAGGTAATGACAAGGAAGATGAACTATTAAACAAAGAACTTGTCAATGTCAAAGAATCTAAAAGTCATCCATTAGACGGTGTCATAGGCAACATTAACGAAAGAACACTTAGATCAAAAGTTCAAAATGAAAGCAACTACTTTTGTTTCGTGTCAACCATTGAACCGAAAAACATTAATGAAGCCATTAAAGATGAATCTTGGGTAATCGCAATGCAAGAAGAATTAAACCAATTTGTTAGGAATGATGTATGGACATTAGTTCCTCAACCAAAGAGTCAAACAATAATTGGAACAAAATGGGTCTTTCGTAATAAAATGGATGAAAATGGAATTGTGTCTAGAAACAAAGCTAGGCTTGTAGCACAAGGATATAATCAACAAGAAGGCATTGATTACGATGAAACTTTTGCTCCGGTAGCTAGGCTTGAGTCAATTAGAATATTACCTGCTTATGCGTGTGCACATAATTTTAAACTCTTTCAAATGGACGTCAAAAGTGCATTTCTAAACGGAGTCATTAATGAAGAAGTGTATGTTGCTCAACCACCGGGCTTCATCGATTTTGAAGAACCTAATTATGTTTACAAACTTAAAAAGGCTCTTTATGGACTTAAGCAAGCTCCAAAAGCATGGTATGATCGACTTAAAACATTCCTAGTTGACCATAAGTATACCATGGGCTTAGTTGATAATACTCTCTTCACTAAGAAGAAAGATTCACATATTATCATAGTCCAAATCTATGTTGATGACATTATATTCGGATCAACTTGTCAAGAATTATGTGTGGATTTCTCAAAAATCATGCATGACGAGTTTGAAATGAGTATGATGGGAGAACTCAACTTTTTCCTAGGACTTCAAATCAAACAACTAGAAGATGGTATCTTCTTTAACCAATCTAAATATATTAAGGATATGCTTAAGAAATTTGGACTAGAAGATTCGAAACCTATCAAAACTCCCATGTCCACGGAAACTAAACTCACCAAGGATGAGGAAAGTGAATCCATAGATAGCACTAAATATAGAGGTATGATTGGTAGTCTACTTTACCTAACGGCTAGTAGACCCGACATTATGTTTAGTGTTTGTCTATGTGCTCGTTTTCAAGAAGATCCTAAAACTACCCATCTTGAAGCCGTTAAAAGGATATTTAGGTATATTAAGGGCACCACACATTTAGGTTTATGGTATCCCAAAGGAACGGGAATAGACACCATAATGTATGCCGACTCGGATCATGCCGGTGACTATGTCGATAGAAAAAGCACAAGTGGTATTTGTACTTTTGTTGGACATTGTCTCACCTCATGGTTCTCTAAGAAGCAAACGGCTCTTGCTATCTCAACAACGGAAGCCGAGTACGTTTCGGCCGGAAAGGCATGTCAACAAGCCCTTTGGATGAAGCAAGCTCTTGTCGACTACGGAATTCAACTCAACGACATCACAATTCTTTGTGACAACAAAGGTGCCATTGATCTTAGCAAAAACCCTGTTCAACATGCTCATACCAAACATATTGAAATCCGTCATCATTTCCTTCGTGACAACATCCAAAAAGGAAATATCTCAATTGAGAAAGTTTCTTCTGAAGATAACATAGCCGACATTCTCACTAAACCTCTTAAACGTGAACCTTTTAACCTTCTTAGACTAGGCTTAGGACTCATGGAACCTACATTGTAGTTTTGGACATTAGACAAAAATCACAAAAATCAAAACAAATCCAAAACCATTTTTCTCAGCAGGGTCGGCGGAACCCTCAACCATAACGGACGGAACCCACCTCAGGGTTCTGCCATGTCCGTCGACCTGCAGAATCATTTTCTTTGTTTATATTAAACCAAACACCCATTATCTCATACCACCACTTCCAAACTGCTACTATTCACTTTACCACTCATCCACACCTACGAATTCTTGGTCCTCCATTCATTACATTGCTAATCAATCATCATTGTAAGTATTCTAAACATGATTACAATCCTGATCTGAGTCTAGGAATTCTATTTTTTGCACAAAAACAAAAACTTGGGGTTATGCATTAACTTGAAAAACTCATGCATTAGATTAGGTGTTTAATAAAACTAATCGTGTTTCCCATAGTTAGGAATTGCATCTTTTATTAGTATAAACATGTTTGCTATAACACCCCATGTCAAATCCTTCCAAAAATTTCTCACAAGTAGGACAAATATTTTTTCGTCTCACATTGAGAATACAAAATCAAAACGTTATGTTTAAAACATCACTTGCATAATGTCTCTTGAATGCTAAAGGGAATACATAACCAATATGTATTTTCGGGTACATTCAAACGAAGCTACATTGAACTAGGAGCGTTTGGGTTATCTTTTGTTTTATAACAAAACTTCCATAAAACGATTTTGAAGCATCAAAATGAGTCAAGATAACCGCACCTCCACATTGTTTTCATATAGGCACACACTAGAACTTCCACATTATAATAGTGGTTTACGTTAACTAAAATGTGAAATTTTGTTGTTTTAGGAATCATCATGCCTCCTCTAACCCACTACGACCACAAGGAAACCATTAAGTACTTACCAAAACACCACAAAACCAAAGGCCTTACCGCAAATCAAGTAAACGTTTTCAAAGCCCTAGAAAAACACTATGTCCATGAGGGTAGAACCATTGACCCATCTTTCCTAGAAGGCACAAACCTTTACGCTGATTTTGCCACAATCAACTTTGAGTGTCTTTTGAATATCGACGAGCCTATTTGTCCTAGGTTCATTCTAGAGTTCTATGCATCCTCCGTCCTCTCCACGGATGACTATGGTCATATGTCTATCAACTTTAGGGTTAGCGGTCATCAATACTCCTTCACTCTTGAGGAGTTTGCTCAAATCCTAGGTGTCCCAAACCGTGGTACTTGCCTCTATTCCGACTTGCACTCCCTCTCAACTCTTGACAACCTCCAAGACCGTATCCACCCTTATGACACACCCCTTGTCTCAAAAGATGTACTCCGTGACCACCTCTTTGTTAGGACCACCACCACTAGGAGAACTCGTTCGGGGAATGAGGTCGATAAGGACCCATATGGAATGGAAATGAACGAACTTAAGCCCCAATTCAAGAAATGGGAGGAAGTCCTTAGAGCCAATGTCATTAGTACAATAGGGAACCGTGACCATATCAACCTTTGCCTTTGCTATATGCTCTACTCCTTGTCCGTTAGGCAACCTTTCAACCTTGCCTATTACATGGCCAAGAGAATGGCCGACATTCCCGTGCATGGCACAACGGCTATGCCGTATGGAATGCTCTTGACCTGTCTCTTTAGGTTCATCTCACCCATTCCACCAACTTCAAATGGTCTTCATCTTGACTACACTCTCATTCCACACACCATTGTTCCACTTAGTGATAAGAGAGTTTACAAAGCCCAAGGAAAACGCCCACATCCTCCTACCTCATCTTCATCTTCCTCAATGAGTGAAGATGACAGTTTGCCAAACTCTAGGCTCCCACCTCTAGAATACCTTTCCCAACTTCCGGATATTCCAAATGAGTCGGAGGAGTTCAAGCAAACAAAGGGGATGTTCGAAAACATCGGGAGATTCCTCGGGAAGATGAAGAAGAAGATGGACCGTCAATGAGTGCGGGTGTGTTAGGAGTGTTTGGCACAAGGTGCTATTGAAACAATTTGGTCGTTTAAACAATCTTTGTGATGTATTTGTGTGTTAGTACAATGTTTGATACACTTTGGAACATGTGTCAACTAACAATGTTGCAGGAAGACAACTTTTGGCAAGTTGTCAAATTTTCATGGTTATGATATTTTCACTAAGTATGGTGAAATTCTCGACCTCAAGGTCAAACTCCTATGATATGTGTGTTTAGGTGTCTAATTTTTGCATTACCTAACCAGAAATGAAGTATCTCTTTGATTTTAGGAGTTTTCGAAAATTTTGAAAATCGTTTCGCGGGTCAAAAACGCGGACTGTGAACTTTTTCAGCCCTGACGGATCCGGCGGATCCCAAATTTGGGTTCCGCCAGTACAAATTCTGGGTAACCCTGAATTTGCCCAACGGACCAGACGGTACCCTAATTTGGGTTCCGCCTGTGTCATCTGAGGGTACCGCCAGTAGCCTGCAGATTTTGTTTTGTTTTCTTTTTCGCCAATTCAACATTGAAACACCAAAATCCAATCCTTTTAGGTAGAAACCCCTTACTTGCAATGTGTTTAGCATAATAGGATACTCCTTCTTCCATGAACTTAACCAAAACCAATTCCCGCCAAAATTCAAATTTAACCATAACAACCTCAAGGACCCCTCAAACATTAAGGAAGGAACCCTTTTAAGGGATCCTTGAAATCCCTGAGATTTATACTACCACAAATCCACCAAAACCACTATGCATTTAGTGCAAAACTTGTCTTCTCACTTCACCATTTTCATTGGATTGACTTCCATGATTTGACAACCCACAATTAAGTTTTCTAAATCATTAGGAACCACCATTTTTGTATGGACTAACATCAAATCCAAACACTCCTTCCCACAAACCTTCATCACTATAAATTAAACCATCCTAAACACTATCAAACCACACCTTCTTCATCAAAATTTCTGGAACTTTAAACCATTTTAACCATGACCAAGTCAACAAACACCTCTCAACCATCACGACCCATCCGAAGAACTGCCCGGATAAGTGTGAAACCACTATAGTCAAACCAATCCATCAACCTTACCTCCTCATCCTCGGATGAATTCACATCACCCATAAAAAATGAACACTTTTTGAACCTTGCATCTCCATCACCATCACCCAATCAACCAAATGAGCTCACTCCACCACCAACTAAATCACCTATTGACCCAACTCCACCAAGTGCTCCAACTCAACCATCCAAAACCTCATCACCATCACCACTACCCAAAATTGAACCAATGGAACTCTTTGGGTCTCCTCCCACATCACCACACCCATTTGTCCAAGATCTTAATGATCTTCCACCAAGACCTACACAACCACCACCTTTTGCAAATCAATCACCAAGGTCAATTCTAGACCTTGATGAGGATCTTAACCTTAACCAACCGTCACAACAAGTGTACCATCCACCCACACCATTGTTGTTTCACCCCATCTACCATGACATCCATGGTCCTCTATATGGAGAACCAAACTTTGAACACCATGATAACCCAAATCCACCACATCCTCAACCTCACACCTTTGAGACTTTATTTCCTTCTTATGAGGATATCCAAAACATGGTTGAAAACCATCTCCATCAAGCAATGGAATTTCAAACCACATTGCTTGACTCAATACTAAACCCATCATCCACCCAAGAACCACAAACCAACCAACCATCAAACCAAGAAACCAAAACCAACCCATTTCAACCCACTCATCCCCATGCTTGCTCAAATTGTAAGCAAATGGGTGAAACCATCAAAACATTGCTTAACCAATTCCAAAACGAAACCCGTTTTGCATTCCAACATGTCTTTGAACGTTTGGATGCACTTTCCCACCCCAAAAAATCCTAGGCAACCTATGGAGGCCGTTTGCCCCAATCTAGGAATGTAGGATTTTATTTTTATTTTTTTTCTTGGTTAATTTTTTTTTAGTTTTTGTTTAGAAGTAGAAGAATTGTTCTCATTTCTTGTCTTTTGACTTTTAAAAGTCAAAATTTTACTTGGAATGATATTTCTTTCTACTAACTTTTGTCCATTGTTGGTTGATCACTCTTTGGTTTGTCAATGTGGTTGCAATGTGTGTGGTAACTACATTCTTGACTATCTATATCACCAACTAACATTTTTTTTGTAGGGTCCAAAATCCATGTTTCCCATCTTGGCACTCCATTTAGGGGGAGTATCAACCAAGGGGGAGCATGAGCATTATTCCGCTTCGCCACTCTACGTTTTGTTTCGACAAAAAGGGGGAGAAATATATTGAACTTTCAATACTTAATATGATTTTTCATAAATTAAGTAAAACAAGGTTAATATAATTTTTTTTAAGTCTTGAAAACCAAGATTTTGCATGTTACTTAAAAACAAAGTTTATGTTTTGTCATCAACAAAAAGGGGGAGATTGTTAATACAAATATCGCCTAAAAACGTTATTTATATTTTACGATCTTCTCTAAGTTTTGTTAACGACAAAATGTAAACCTTTGTTTCTAAGCAAAACATAATCTTACTTTTTAAGACTTGCATAAACTAGACTTTTGCTACATTTTACATTTCATAAAACACAACACAAGTTTATTTCTTAAATTAGAAATTGTCACATCACATTTATGGCAAGTTTTGTCACTATGTATTTATGGAAAGAAATGTGTTTGACTAACTTTGTTGTTGCTTGCAAGCTTTGTATTTGACTTGTTTTTAAGTGATGTGACATTGTTTGGTTGCTAGGATTTATGAGACAAGACCTTGTTTGGTTTGAAGAGTTATTGCATAAACCTACTGCAGACCCGGCGGTACCCTGGGGGTACATGGGCGGAACCCATCTGAGGGTTCCGCCTGATCCGCCAAGCATGCAGAATGTTGTGCTATAAATACCAAGCCATAACTTGATTTTTGGCCAACCTCTTGAGATCATATTTTACACACGCACTCATCTTTTCTTCTAACCTCTTAACATTGTAAATGTTAAGTTTCCTTTTGTAGCAAAGAAGCTCACAAGGTCATCAAAAGTTACAAGTTTCCAACACAACGTTGCAAGACTTGTTAGCTTAGTATTGTGTGAACTCTTATTGTTTACACATCATTTGTTTGTGTATATTCTGTAGTGAGTGGTTAGTATTTTAGTCCTCAAAATACAAAGAGTGTTGGGAGTTGTTGTACCCTAGTAAAAGAACTAACGGGAGTGGTTGTGCCCTTGTAAAAGAACTCGACATTTAGCTTTGTGTCGGTAAAAGTATAAGCGACGTGTAACGTTTTCTCCGCCGGTGAAAGGAGCTTGTTGACTAGTGAAAGAAACTCTCGAGTTGGAAACTCGGGGCGTGGACGTAGGGCAAGGAAAAAGAGTCCTTGTAGCCGAACCACGATAAATACTCGTTTTGTGGTTTGATCGTTTCTTTCATTTACTTGCATGTTCTATATTGTGTTTGTGCATATATCTTTGATCAAACGGAAAGTTTCAAAGCTAACTTAACAAGTTAAAAAGATTTTAATCGGTAAACTATTCAACCCCCCTTCTAGTTTTCCACAGATAGCATGATTATTAGAAACTTATTGCTTATTTCAATTATTTCTATATCACTCTCTACATTCATGAATAGTATGTCCTATATTGCCTCAAAGAGTTGAACTTACTTGAATCCAAATCCAAAAACACAACCTTTTTGAAGATTTTCTGCCAAAAACCCATTTCTGGCATTCTGGGAATCACCAGATGGGCGGCCCCCTTAATTATATAAGGCGGCCCCCTTAATGATTAAGGGGACCGGCCCCTAATTAAGGGGACCAGCCATCTGATGGTCGGGGATACTGTTTTCTTTATCACTTTTTGACCCACTTCAGCCTATACTTCCCAAAATTCACAAACATATTTTGTCCCATGTTATCCCTCAAAATTTACCTTCCTAAACCACATTTCTCATACACTATAAATACCCTCTTCCCATCATTAATGCCATCACACCCAAACATGTCATCTCCAAACAACCAAAAACCTAAGATTTCAAGAACCGCAAGGATCTCCGTCAAACCCGTTTGGAGGAGGAAACTTGATTCTTGTCATAACTCAAGTGATGTTGTTCCAAGTCAACCAACTACTAAACCTCAAACCTACAACATTGATTCATCTCACAACCTATCACCACTTATTCCCTCATTCATGCTTCTTCTTATGATGAGCATGCTCAATCCCAAAACATCAATCCCAATCTTTCAATCAATACTTCACATGTTGCTCATTCAACAAATACATCACCCACTCATGAAAAACCTCTCCCACACATTTCATGTTTTCATGACTATCCAAGCTCAACCATGTCTCCACCACCAAGAGTACCACCACCACATCCTACAACTTTACATGCCACTCCCATGTTGCATGTTCAAACTTTCACCCAAGACAACTATCAAGCTCCACCACCATCACCTTCCTCCGAACACTTGAAGTTCGTTGAGGAGCTAAAAGAGGCACATGAGCTTAGTGATCTTTTAGCATTACATCTTGCTCAACGCAATTTGGATCCGCCACAATCAAGCTCACCATCATCACCACATAACAAAAACCAAATTGACAAGCATGTTAACAATTGCCCTTGTTGCATCTTCCTTCAACAACAAACCATTGCATTGAATGAGCACTTCACTTGGATTGAGTATCTTCTTACTAGATCTCAACAAACACCATCACTTGAACAACATCAAAACCCTCAATCAACAAACCCATCTTCAATTTCACCACCTACAAGCTCCACATCTCCAAACCCAACAACATCCATGCAACCAAATGTTTACCTCCACTAAAACACCAAGCATTTTACATGCTTATGTTTCTCATTTTCAAATAAAACTCCTCAACCATTTTGGGATTCAAGAAAGTTTGGTGACACTCCTTGTTGGTACATTAGGATGTTCTACTTAGTTTGTAATTCTATTTTTATGGCCTTTGTAACAATGATTATGGGTTGACATAATCATTTTCTTTTAATGAATGATTTAATATATGTTTCTAATTCTCTTTTGCCATGCTCATTATTAGTTAGTACTATGTTATATGTGTTTGCTTGTGCCATGCTTGTGCTTCTAATATTTTTCTTGCAAGAATCCCATTTCTCAAACCCTTGGTGCTCTCAAACGAGGGGGAGCATACATTAAGGGGGAGTTTTCATCAATATTGGCTTAAACATTTTTGATTCTACAAAAAGGGGGAGAAGTGAATGTAAACTCACTTAATACTTGTCTAAAAATTAATTTTTAGATTTAATGAGTTTAGGTTTTGTAATCATCAAAAAGGGGGAGATTGTTGATATAAATAAACGACTAAAAACGTTATTCATATCTTTCGATATCTCTATGTTTTGATAATCACAAAACGAAAACACATTAAATCAAAGATAATGACGTAAACAAGTATTTAGTAGTTAATAATCACTTTCACCATCTAATCACTTAAGGTCTGAATAAACATAGTGTTTAATGCATTATAAGATCAAAGGAAAGTTTAATTAAGTATTACAAAGTTTATTTAATTATATAAACATATTATATATTTTTGAAAAACAATTTTGGTAATAAAGAAAAATGTTTTATTCATACTAAATATATGAATTCAAATTTTTAACCAAAATCAGTTAGTTTATCACCAAATAAACTTTCCCCACTAAAAGACAAAGAATCTGGCCGTTTCAGCTGGGCGGCCCCCTTAATTATAAAGGGCGGTCCCCTTAATTTTAAGGGGGCCGGTCATGATTTAAGGGGACCGGCCACGCTCCTCTGTCAGAATCTTTTGCCTATAAATACCACCTTAAACCTGGATTTTTTCCTCACCTTTTTGCACTAAAACTTTCTGATTTAAACCTCCATTTCAATCTTAAAAATCCTTTGATCATATAATTCATAAGCCTTTGTTTCCAAGTGATACAAAGCCTCATTCATTCAAGTGCAAAGAGAAGAATACTCCTATTGATCAAGACTAGGAGTATTGCAACTTAGTATCATCTTGCTTTCTAAGTTGTTTGATTATTTCACCTTGTATATCATTCATTCCTTGGTGAATATAGTGTATACATTGGTTAGATAGATTTAGATATAGGATCTAGATCTATTGAAGGCGTGAAGTAGTAATAGAAGTGAAGAGGTAGAGGTGGATAGGATTAGTGATAAAAGAAATAAGTTGTGGTAGTTCATTGAAGTGGAGATAGTTGTGAAGACAAAGAAGTTGAAGCTTTGAAGTTGAGAAGACCTTGAAGCCTAATAGTTGTGAAGTAGTGTATATCTTGGATTAGTGAATAGAACTTAGTAGTAAAGGAGTGAAGAATCAAGTGGCGTGAAGAAAAAGAATTAGGAAGTAGTAAGTTGTGAAGAAGCTAGGAGCATAGTAGAACGGTGTGAGGAAGAATTGGTGTGAAGTAAATTGGTGTGAAGAAGTCGTGTAGAAGTCGTGATTGTGTTGTGATAAAGTTGTGGTGTGCATTTTGGTGTGTAAGGTTTTCTCCGCCATAAGGGAGGTTTTTGATCTAGTGAAGAAAACTCTCGAGTAGGTGACTCGGGGAGTGGAGTAGGGCAAGGAAGGTGTCCTTGTAGCCGAACCACTATAAATCCTTTGTCTCTCGGTTTGATCTTTCCATCTCTCACTTTTTGATTACATACTTACTAGCATTCCATACATAATTATTATTGCTTGTGTTGGGCACATATTGATTTCACATAAAGATCAAACTAAAACTCATTCATAATATTAGTCTTTCAAAAACAAACCAAGTACACAAACTTATATCAAAACACTTATACATATATATATGCTTATATATATGGTATACGAAATTATAAACTTTTTCCCAACATTAAACTTAAATGGTGTTTATACGAAACCGTAAATAAACTTGTATCTATATTTCCGCATTGAAGATTTGAAGCTTTCATCTAAACTTTAGAAGCTAACTTTTACAAAAATAATAAAATGAAAAAGACGTAAAACTATTCAACCCCCCATTCTAGTTTTCCACATGTTAGAATACTAATTTATGTTGTAAAGATAGTTAATACTAAATTAGGATAAAATTGATAAAGAGGAAAATAGACAATGGACTAGTTATTAAAAAATATCATATACTTAATTTCATTAAGTAAAATTAAGGCTCTAAGTCATAAGTTGTAACACTCTTACATAATTATTACAAAATAGAGAACCCGATACCCCTTTCTCTCTCTCCCTCTCCCCCTCTTTCCCTCCCTCCCCCTCCCTTCCCTCCCTCCTCTCTCACTCTCTCTCTCTCTCTCTCTCTCTCTCTCTCTCTCTCTCTCTCTCATTCTCTCCCTCTCTCTCTCTTCCTCCCTATCTCTCTCTCTCTCTGAACCCACGCTAAACCCGATGACTTCTGAACACATTAGTTCAGGACTCGTGCCCAACCCTGCTCAATCAACAACACCAATCGTTACAATAACAGAAGGACTTGAATATTCTATTCGAGTCAATGTATGCTGAGTACTTCGTAAATCAATAATGTGATGCTCCCACAACAAATTTCGTAGCACCTACAACTCATAATCAATTGACACAAACTGCATCTACAATAGTTGAACCCGAAGAACTATCACCGATAACTACAAATGAACAAATACATCGACAGTGACTCCATATATTGTAAGTACCTCACAGGATGTTGATAATAAGCAAACCACACCAGTTCAAAAAAAAAAAAGCAGCTCAAAATGGATATGATGTAGTGTTGGAAAAAGAAGAAGTCTTTCTTAATCCGTTCGACACACCACCGTCGATAGAGTCAATCGAATCATCTACCAGATATAGAGACCCTTCCAACATGCATACATTTTACCAAAAATACCCTTCAACATACCAGTAGACAAATGACCACCCACTTGAATAAGTGCTCAGCGAACCCTCTAAACCCGTACAAACATGAAAGCAAATTTTCCATTGATCCAGATATGTGCATCTATGCACTAACTTTATGTATAAAAGTAGAGCCAAAAACCATTCATGAAGCAATGGCTGAAAATAGTTAGATCGAGGCGATGCAGGAAGAGATCACCCAGTTTGAAATACTAGGAGTATGGGAACTAGTTGATAGACCTGCTTATAAACTCGTCATTGGTTTGAAGTGGATCTAAAAGAACGAGGTTGATGAAGAAAATGTTGTCATACGAAACAAAGCTCGCCTCGTGGTAAAGGGTTACAGGCAAGATGAAAGAATTAATTTTGAATAGTCATTCGGCCCAGTTGCTCGGATAGAAGTGGTAAGGATATTCTTGGCATACGCGGCACATAAGTCCTTCACCGTCTACCAAATGGATGTGAAAACCACTTTTCTGAATGGAACTCTCAAAGAGGAAGTGTACGTAAGCCAACAAGAAGGATTTAAAGATCTTGAACATCATGATCGCGTCTACAGATTGAAGAAGGCTCTTTATGGTCTTAAACAAGCACTAAGGGCATGGTATGACGAACTCTCAAATTTCATTTTTGTCAACCATTTCACCAAAGGTATCATTGACCCGACTTTGTTTATTATGAGATACAACAACGACATTTTGCTAGTACATATTTACGTGGATGACATAATATTTGGCTCCACAAATCCAACATTTACACAAAAAATTGCGAAATTAATGTCTAGCAAATTTCAAATGTCGATGATGGTACCACTAAAATTTTTTCTCGGATTAAAAATCCATCAGTCCCTTCGTAGACATTCTGAAAAAATGATGAGTGTGTAAATACTCATCATTTTTACCTTTTCTGAGCTGCCAAAACATCCAAAAACACTCAATATTGCATCAAAATAGTGAAAATATCCCTGGAATGTGTTTTATATGTTTCAGATGCAAAATAATCAAAACAACAGATGAAAAACGTACAAAGTTTGCATAATTGGCAGTTTCAGTCTCTCAAGTTTCAAAAGTTGTCAAAACTAGTCCCTGGTTCTTCTAAAAACATGAAAAAGTCACCAAAGGTCCTTTTTGAATAACAAATTACATATTTAATCCTTTGGTGCAAAGTTTCACAAAATTACAAGTTTAGTCCTTGTACTTTGCAAAATTGACATAAATGGTCCCTGAGATATAAAAACTTTGAGAAAATCAATTTTGGTCCTTATACTAATCTTTTATGGCAGGAATGGTCCGTTGGTGAAAATTTTGAAGAAATTACAAAAATGGTCCTTGAAGTTTATACTAATAGATCTTGGTAACTGGTCCTTATAGAATAGATGTTACACGGCTAGTGAAGATGTTACATACAGAAGATATAGTGAAGAATCTTGGTAACTGTTAGTATAATTCTTCAAAATGGTCCTTGAAGTTTATACTAATAGATCTTGGTAACTGGTCCTTATAGCCGTGGTAACTGCAGAAGATATAGTGAAGATGTTACACGGCTAGTCAAACCTTTAACCTAGGATCTCCTTTTATAGTACAAGGAGTCCTCTTCTACAAGATAAGTATAATGCTAATAGAATAAGATATACACAAGATCTATTCTATATTTATCTAAACGCTTTTCCTAACAGTTATCTAATAAGCAGTGGTAATATATGTTCTTGCAGTGGTAATGAGTTTCCACTGCAAGTACAATCTTCTGCAGTTGTAACATCTTCACTAGCCGTGGTAACTGTTAGTATAATTCCCAACAATCCTCCCCTAACTTATGATTAATACATAAATCAATAAGTTTCTTCAAGTATTCAGTAAACATGAGGATATGGGAATTCTTCCAAACACTTATCTTTTTCTTCTTAACTCTTTATCAGCTTTCACACTTTGATCATAAATCCTTTGCAGCAAATCATCTATGACTTCAGTTCTTTCCCAACACCTAAGCTTAACTGTTTTCATCACATTCAATACTCCAGCTCTCAATGGATATTCTTTCTCAGCCAGCATAAAGACATCAACTCCATCTTGAGTAGAAACATGATGCACAAAACTTGAATCATAGAATTTCCACAAGGTTCTTTGATCATGAGCTTCAAATCTCCAATATCTATCACTTGGGTCAGGTTCATATAATCTTCTGAAGTGAACCCATAACTCCATAGCTTTGACATCAACAAGTTCATCCTTCTTAAACTGATCTTGAACTATTCTCCACAAAATATCCAAATCTTCTCTATCACAACATCTAACAATATCTTCAAAATCTCTGCAAATGTTTGTGACACTTCCAGTTCTGATGATCTTCCAAGCAACACCAAAACTATCAGAAAAGATCTCCCAACTAACAACTGGATATTTTGCTTGTAGAGGTTCAATGTTAAGTACATCAGTCTCTATAAACAACATATTTGTAACTTGCTCTTCTGTCAACTTGCTAGGACCCTCTGTTGCTTGAGATGATTCTTGAGTCTTCAACTTCTTTGCATCTTTTGATCCAAGACTCACTCCAGATCTTTTTGTTTTCATAACTATAGGTTCTTGATCCATTGGAATGAATTTACTATCTTGTCTTTTGATTCTGTAGTAAATACCTTCAATTTGATCATGTGACATTCCTTTGAATTGAGCCATCTTCATGTTTCTAACATGGCAACAAAAATTCTTCATCTCAGCAATAATCTGTGCCTTTGTAAGCTTTCTTGGCTTCTTTTGACCTTTTCTAGCATCCCCAATGATTTCATCAAGAGCCTGCTGATTCTTCATTAGAATGAAATCTTTAAGTTGAGCATATCTTTGTTCTTCATTTAAGGTTGTATTTGCAATAAGTTCAATGGCCTTCTTCCTAATTATTTGATCATTGTTAATCAAATATCCAATCTCTTCTTCTGTAGGCACATAAGTAAATAATGGAGGTTTCTCGTGTATGACAGTTGGTGAAATACTTGAAATTGGTTCTGCCATAACAGCTTCAAGTTTATCCAACCTTTTTGCTTCCATGAAGTTAACAACTTCATCTTCCTCTAGCCTTTTCTTTCTTTCAATCTCTTCTGCTTGCTGTTGTGCTGCCAATCTTGCATCAAAATTAATTTGAGCTTGTTCTTTCTTAGAAATCTTTCTAGTAAGCTCTTGTTCTGAACCAGTCATAATAGCTTTTCCTTTGACTGATCTTATTCTGGCAGCTTCTTCCTCTGCAGTGGTAATTTCTTGAGTAACAGTGGGAACTATTTCACTTGCAGTGGTAATTGGTTGATCAGTGGGAACTTGTTCTGCTTCAGTGGAAATTGGTTGAGCAGTTCCAACTAAATCATCAAAATTAAAACCAGCATCAACATCCATATCTTCATAATCCAATTTCCTCCCCTCAGTCTCAGCTACATCATCTTTTGCTTGAGCATTATCAGAATCAGGAAGCTCAGCAAACTCTTTTTCAAAAATTTTACTCCTCCCCTTAAGCTCTGCATCTGGATTCCTCCCCTGTTTGGAAGAATCTCCCAAAACTTTAGTAGAACTTGCAGAAAACTCATCCTGAGGTGAAGATGATGAAGATAACACAACATTAGATCTTTTCTTCTTGAGACTCTCAACTTCATTCTGCAATCCTTGAATCTCAGCCTTGAATTTATTCAGCTCTGTAGCATGTTGTTCTTTGGTCTGTGCCAGATCTTTCTCCAGAGCTTGAACCTGCTTGACTAACTTGGAACAAATTTCCATCAATTCAGGTAGTGTCACACTGCCTTCATCACTTCCAGCTGTGTAACCTGCTGGGAGAGGTGAATCATGAGGCATTGATTCAGACTCTTCCCTAGTTGGACTAGGATGAAACCTTGAACCACCACTGCTTGTTCCTAAACCAAAAGGCTTAGCAACATGCAATGTTGAGATGAGAGAAGTTGGCTGTTTAGACCTTCTCTCATAAGTGTGAGTTACAGCAGGGATATTTTGAATTTGTGGAACAACAATAGTGGGTATGTGTTGAGATGCAGCTTGGATTGGTGCATCCTCACCCTGTACTTGAGAAATTTTAGCAAGCATTTGAGGCAAAAGTGGATGAACCTGCCCATTCCAAAAATCTGAAGCCTTACACATGTTTTGGAAAACTTTTGGCTTAAGAGTGGAAGGTTCATAAATTCTATTGTGAGGTTGCAGTTGAAACTCATTTAAAACTGCTTGCACAAACCTTGGATACATCAAAAATTTATGTTGACTCTTTACATTGCCTTTCATATTATTGAAAATAAACTTTGAAAAATTGAAAGTCCTATCTGTTGCCAAACAAACCAAAGGATAAGCCATGGTTGATGCAAATTGTTCATAAGATGTTTTCTTAGTACTTAGGCAATGTAGAAGAGTATGAATTAAAAATCTCCAATGGGGACAAAAACATCCTTTTCTAAAAGTAACTTTTTGTGCAGATGTATCATACCCCATTAAAGCAATATTAGTGAAAATTTCTGAATTAGGTAATGTGATGATACCATTGAGATCATCCAATTGGAGAATTCTCCTCAAGGATGATTCAGTAACATCAATAGTTACCCCATCAACTGTGGCTCTTAGAGCATCCACAGATTCTTGTGTGTCTCCTTGTTCAAGAGTTATGGACTCCACAGTGTTCCAGAACTGTTTGATATGAGAGACATAGATTGTGGAATTAATAGTTAAGGCATACCTTATATGTGTAGTGTTTAGAAAATCCACAATCTGATGAAAAACAGGGCCACTCTTCTCGTTTGACTTTTGTAAATAAGCCACTTGGTTGTGCTCCTCAACAAATCTTAGAATCGCCATGATATTTGTGAGAAAGAGAGAATAAATGTGTTAGTAATCAAGATAAAAAGCAAGCCGTATAATAATCAATTTATACTAATAGGGTTTGAGGAGGTTGCGCAATGTGAATTATCTTTAGAAAGAATTATCTTTGGAAAAAGAATAATTTAAAATAAGTAAGTAGATAATTCACAAAAGATTTTACCCTATTAATAAGGAAAGACGGTTATTTTTACAACGGCTAGTAAAAAATGGATTACTGACACAACAGTTGTAACGGCTAGTTCATCAGTGGAAAAATTACTCTTACAGTGGTAACTAATGAACTAGCAGTGGTAAAATTTTCACAACATATCAAAGAGCAGTGGTAAAGAAAACATGTAAATTTGTTGCTCTTATCATAGTTTTTAGCAAACTACCAGCTATCAACGGATTTGATATGTCTTTACCATGAGCCGTTTGCTTATGGACTAGCCAACTCTTGATCACATGGATGTATGGTGAGTTGATAACCTAGTTTTTGGTAAACTATCAACCATAAACGGATTTGATAAGTCTTTACCAGTAGCCGTTTGCTCTGGACTAGTTGATTCTTATGTGGATTAGACATGGTGAATCAATAACCATTTGTTGTGTGTCCTTGATACACACCTTATTACTCCAATGACTCCAATAATATGGGTTGTATTCTGCAATAACTCCAATATCTTAACCCATAAAAATTAACCCAAAGTAACTTTTTAACCAAGTTACTATTCATAAAAATATCTTTCAAAAGTCAACCCGATAATAACCAAATTTACTCCTCCAACCTACCAAAACAGGTAGGAGTAAATGTTCTGCATTAATTAAAGTAACGCCTAACCCTTGCTAATTTAATCACCCCCAAATAACACATCTCAGTCACGAATTCACCCCAAATAATCTTTCAAACCCTAATTTCCCAATTAATCCCAATTCTCCACCAAAACCATGTCATCAAACTCAGAAGCCTCAAATCAAAGTTCCTCTTCTTCATCATCAGAAAAAGATTTACCACCATATCCATGGGGGCTTGATAATTCTGATTATGAAAGAGAAATGGAGAGACGATGGGATGCACAAGAAAGACAATGGAATGCACATAGAAAGGGTGAACCAAGCCATGTTCCCGATCCTGCTGAGAGAGAGCTTGTCTCTCCCTTCATCTGTACCTCTGATGAAGACTCTTCAGAGGAAGAAAATGAAGGTCCAACCTTTCTTCCTCCTTCCACACCAGAGAGATCCCAACCAAGATCAAGTAAGAGAGATCCATCTCTTCCAACAGCACAAAATATGGTGTTGGATCTTCCTGCTCCAGAACCTGGTCATCCTCATCAAGAACATATTGGACAGAGCAAGAAGGCTGAGATCATATGTAAGGGAAAGGAGAAGCAAAAGTAGATGATTGAGGAATGTTGCCATGGACCAAAGTTCTTGAGTATTTTCTTGACTTTGGTACTGGAGCATCTTCATAGTCTTCCTTCTATTCTTTTTCCATTTACATCTTCAGCTTCATCATTGTACTTGTCATAGCCTCAAGTATTTTGTAATAATTGATAGAAGCTAGTAGTACTCAATTAGCCAAATGTTTAGGAATGGTCTTTCTAATTCAGTTGGAACTTTGAATGTAAGCTGTAACTTGTTTCTTTGAATGAAATGAAAAGATCTTCTTTATTAATTAACTGTGAGAGACCTTCAGCATAATCAACTTATCAGTAGAAACCATGTTCAGCATACTTAACCACATTCCTTTGACTACAGCTCTGGGTGACATTAACATTCAACTTACAATCTCATAACATCATAAAACATATACATACACCAACCGACTTGCAAACATATTAGTGGGTTAATGTTAAAACTCAAAGAGAATGCACTAATCAAGTCATTCATATGCCATCAATTTCTCCTCAAAAACTGACAAATTGTCCATCATAAGGTTGAAAGTCTGAAAGATAGGACTTATTGCCAGTCATGTGCCTGGAACATCCACTGTCTGAGTATCCTTGATCATTATTGGTCTTTGAATGTCCCTGCACACAAAATAAAGGAATTAGTTCCTTTTGGGGACCCAAGCCACAAATGACTTGGATCTGCGTCATGTATCAATATAATTATATCTTTCAAAGGTAATTGATACACCATTGGGATTGTTTGAAGTGATGGTTCCTTTTGGTTTCCATTCCCAACGTGCTGAGGCCTTAACAGCATTTCCCACATTTACCCTTTTCTTGTTAACAGACCTACCAGTGGTAACTTTTGGCCTTGCAGTGGTAACTGCTGCCTTAGCAGTGGAAACTGCTGGCTTAGAAATTTTAGGTACCCACTTCTGATTATTGTTAACTTTCTTTTCAAAATTGGTCTTTTTCCCTGTTTGAGTAGATTTAACAAAAGTAGTAACAGGGGGCTTAGGGTAAACTCTGTTTTTATTTCTGGCAGTGGCAACTGCTGGTCTAGCAGTGGAAATTGGTTTAATGCCAGAATGAAGCAAAACAGACATGTGAATCATCTTGCTAAGTGGATTTGGGTGAGTTAAGTTATTAGCATTTTGTCCATTCACCCTAGTATTCCCAAACACTTCCCTTCTTCCCAAGTGGTAGGTACAACTATAAGACAAATGGTCAAAGCTACCACATATATGACAGGATTTGTTATTGAACACAAAGTCACTACTAAATTGCCTAGATTTGACATGATTCCAACTCCTCATATTAGGCCTAGTGAAATTAGGTTGTGACCTAGGCTTCTCTTTGACAACATCAGGAATACTTCTTTTAACCTCCACTTTAACATTCTCAGGAGTACTAGGTTTAGACTCAAAATTCAAATTATCATCTTTAAGAGATGAGTCACTAGCACTATCAAATACTGTGGAAAACTAGAAGGGGGGTTGAATAGTTTACCGATTAAAATCTTTTTAACTTGTTAAGTTAGCTTTGAAACTTTCCGTTTGATCAAAGATATATGCACAAACACAATATATAACATGCAAGTAAATGAAAGAAACGATCAAACCACAACACGAGTATTTATCGTGGTTCGGCTACAAGGACTCTTTTTCCTTGCCCTACGTCCACGCCCCGAGTTTCCAACTCGAGAGTTTCTTTCACTAGTCAACAAGCTCCTTTCACCGGCGGAGAAAACCTTACACGTCGCTTATACTTTTACCGACACAAAGCTAAATGTCGAGTTCTTTTACAAGGGCACAACCACTCCCGTTAGTTCTTTTACTAGGGTACAACAACTCCCAACACTCTTTGTATTTTGAGGACTAAAATACTAACCACTCACTACAGAATATACACAAACAAATGACGTGTAAACAATAAGAGTTCACACAATACTAAGCTAACAAGTCTTGCAACGTTGTGTTGGAAACTTGTAACTTTTGATGACCTTGTGAGCTTCTTTGCTACAAAAGGAAACTTCACATTTACAATGTTAAGAGGTTAGAAGAAAAGATGAGTGTGTGTGTAAAATATGATCTCAAGAGGTTAGCCAAAAATCAAGTTATGGCTTGGTATTTATAGCACAACATTCTGCATGCTTGGCGGATCAGGCGGAACCCTCAGATGGGTTCCGCCCGTGTACCCCCAGGGTACCGCCGGGTCTGCAGTAGGTTTATGCAATAACTCTTCAAACCAAACAAGGTCTTGTCTCATAAATCCTAGCAACCAAACAATGTCACATCACTTAAAAACAAGTCAAATACAAAGCTTGAAAGCAACAACAAAGTTATTCAAACACATTTCTTTCCATAAATACATAGTGACAAAACTTGCCATAAATGTGATGTGACAATTTCTAATTTAAGAAATAAACTTGTGTTGTGTTTTATGAAATGTAAAATGTAGCAAAAGTCTAGTTTATGCAAGTCTTAAAAAGTAAGATTATGTTTTGCTTAGAAACAAAGGTTTACATTTTGTCGTTAACAAAACTTAGCGAAGATCGTAAAATATAAATAACGTTTTTAGGCAATATTTGTATTAACAATCTCCCCCTTTTTGTTGATGACAAAACATAAACTTTGTTTTTAAGTAACATGCAAAATCTTGGTTTTCAAGACTTAAAAAAAAATTATATTATCCTTGTTTTACTTAATTTATGAAAATCATATTAAGTATTGAAAGTTCAATATATTTCTCCCCCTTTTTGTCGAAACAAAAAGTAGAGTGGCGAAGCGGAAAAATGCTCATGCTCCCCCTTGGTTGATACTCCCCCTAAATGGAGTGCCAAGATGGGAAACATGGATTTTGGACCCTACAAAAAAAATGTTAGTTGGTGATATAGATAGTCAAGAATGTAGTTACCACACACATTGCAACCACATTGACAAACCAAAGAGTGATCAACCAACAATGCACAAAAGTTAGTAGAAAGAAATATCATTCCAAGTAAAATTTTGACTTTTAAAAGTCAAAAGACAAGAAATGAGAACAATTCTTCTACTTCTAAACAAAAACTAAAAAAAAAAAAAAAAATTAACCAAGAAAAAAATAAAAATAAAATCCTACATTCCTAGATTGGGGCAAACGGCCTCCATAGGTTGCCTAGGATTTGTTGGGGTGGGAAAGTGCATCCAAACGTTCAATGACATGTTGGAATGCAAAACGGGTTTCGTTTTGGAATTGGTTAAGCAATGTTTTGATGGTTTCACCCATTTGCTCACAATTTGAGCAAGCATGGGGATGAGTGGGTTAAAATGTTTGGTTTTGGTTTCTTGGTTTGATGGTTGGTTGGTTTGTGGTTCTTGGGTGGATGATGGGTTTGGTATTGAGTCAAGCAATGTGGTTTGAAATTCCATTGCTTGATGGAGATGGTTTTCAACCATGTTTTGGATATCCTCATAAGAAGGAAATAAAGACTCAAAGGTTTGAGGTTGAGGATGTGGTGGATTTGGGTGATCATGGTGTTCAAAGTTTGGTTCTCCATATAGAGGACCATGGATGTCATGGTAGATGGGGTGAAACAACAATGGTGTGGGTGGATGGTACACTTGTTGTGATGGTTGTTTAAGGTTAAGATCCTCATCAAGGTCTAGAATTGACCTTGGTGATTGATTTGCAAAAGGTGGTGGTTGTGTAGGTCTTGGTGGAAGATCATTAAGATCTTGGACAAATGGGTGTGGTGATGTGGGAGGAGACCCAAAGAGTTCCATTGGTTCAATTTTGGGTAGTGGTGATGGTGATGAGGTTTTGGATGGTTGAGTTGGAGCACTTGGTGGAGTTGGGTCAATAGGTGATTTAGTTGGTGGTGGAGTGAGCTCATTTGGTTGATTGGGTGATGGTGATGGAGATGCAATGTTCAAAAAGTGTTCATTTTTGATGGGTGATGTGAATTCATCCGAGGATGAGGAGGTAAGGTTGATGGAGTGGTTTGACCATAGTGGTTTCACACTTATCCGGGCGGTTCTTCGGATGGGTCGTGATGGTTGAGAGGTGTTTGTTGACTTGGTCATGGTTAAAATGGTTTAAAGTTCCATAAATTTTGATGAAGAAGGTGTGGTTTGATAGTGTTTAGGATGGTTTAATTTATAGTGATGAAGGTTTGTGGGAAGGAGTGTTTGGATTTGATGTTAGTCCATACAAAAATGGTGGTTCCTAATGATTTGGAAAACTTAATTGTTGGTTGTCAAATCATGGAAGTCAATCCAATGAAAATGGTGAAGTGAGAAGACAAGTTTTGCACTAAATGCATAGTGGTTTTGGTGGATTTGTGGTAGTATAAATCTTAGGGATTTCAAGGATCCCTTAAAAGGGTTCCTTCCTTAATGTTTGAGGGGTCCTTGAGGTTGTTATGGTTAAATTTGAATTTTGGCGGGAATTGGTTTTGGTTAAGTTCATGGAAGAAGGAGTATCCTATTATGCTAAACACATTGCAAGTAATGGGTTTCTACCTAAAAGGATTGGATTTTGGTGTTTCAATGTTGAATTGGCGAAAAAGAAAACAAAAAAATCTGCAGGCTACTGGCGGTACCCTCAGATGACACAGGCGGAACCCAAATTAGGGTACCGTCTGGTCCGTTGGGCAAATTCTGGGTTACCCAGAATTTGTACTGGCGGAACCCAAATTTGGGATCCGCCGGATCCGCCAGGGCTGAAAAAGTTCACAGTCCGCGTTTTTGACCCGCAAAACGATTTTCAAAATTTTCGAAAACTCCTAAAATCAAAGAGATACTTCATTTTTGGTTAGGTAATGCAAAAATTAGACACCTAAACACACATATCATAGGAGTTTGACCTTGAGGTCGAGAATTTCACCATACTTAGTGAAAATATCATAACCATGAAAATTTGACAACTTGCCAAAAGTTGTCTTCCTTCAACATTGTTAGTTGAAACATGTTCCAAAGTGTATCAAACATTGTACTAACACACAAATACATCACAAAGATTGTTTAAACGACCAAATTGTTTCAATAGCACCTTGTGCCAAACACTCCTAACACACCTGCACTCATTGACGATCCATCTTCTTCTTCATCTTCCCGAGGAATCTCCCGATGTTTTTGAACATCCCCTTTGTTTGCTTGAACTCCTCTGACTCATTTGGAATATCCGGAATTTGGGAAAGGTATTCTAGAGGTGGGAGCCTAGAGTTTGGCAAATTGTCATCTTCACTCATTGAGGAAGATGAAGATGAGGTAGGAGGATGTGGGCGTTTTCCTTGGGCTTTGTAAACTCTCTTATCACTAAGTGGAACAAAGGTGTGTGGAATGAGAGTGTAGTCAAGACGAAGACCATTTGAAGTTGGTGGAATGGGTGAGATGAACCTAAAGAGACGGGTCAAGAGCATTCCATACGGCATAGCCGTTGTGCCATGCACGGGAATGTCGGCCATTCTCTTGGCCATGTAATAGGCAAGGTTGAAAGGTTGCCTAACGGACAAGGAGTAGAGCATATAGCAAAGGCAAAGGTTGATATGGTCACGGTTCCCTATTGTACTAATGACATTGGCTCTAAGGACTTCCTCCCATTTCTTGAATTGGGGCTTAAGTTCGTTCATTTCCATTCCATAAGGGTCCTTATCGACCTCATTCCCCGAACGAGTTCTCCTAGTGGTGGTGGTCCTAACAAAGAGGTGGTCACGGAGTACATCTTTTGAGACAAGGGGTGTGTCATAAGGGTGGATACGGTCTTGGAGGTTGTCAAGAGTTGAGAGGGAGTGCAAGTCGGAATAGAGGCAAGTACCACGGTTTGGGACACCTAGGATTTGAGCAAACTCCTCAAGAGTGAAGGAGTATTGATGACCGCTAACCCTAAAGTTGATAGACATATGACCATAGTCATCCGTGGAGAGGACGGAGGATGCAAAGAACTCTAGAATGAACCTAGGACAAATAGGCTCGTCGATATTCAAAAGATACTCAAAGTTGATTGTGGCAAAATCGGCGTAAAGGTTTGTGCCTTCTAGGAAAGATCAATGGTTCTACCCTCATGGACATAGTGTTTTTCTAGGGCTTTGAAAACGTTTACTTGATTTGCGGTAAGGCCTTTGGTTTTGTGGTGTTTTGGTAGGTACTTAATGGTTTCCTTGTGGTCGTAGTGGGTTAGAGGAGGCATGATGATTCCTAGAACAACAAAATTTCACATTTTAGTTAACGTAAACCACTATTATAATGTGGAAGTTCTAGTGTGTGCCTATATGAAAACAATGTGGAGGTGCGGTTATCTTGACTCATTTTGATGCTTCAAAATCGTTTTATGCAAGTTTTGTTATAAAACAAAAGATAACCCAAACGCTCCTAGTTCAATGTAGCTTCATTTGAATGTACCCGAAAATACATATTGGTTATGTATTCCCTTTAGCATTCAAGAGACATTATGCAAGTGATGTTTTAAACATAACGTTTTGATTTTGTATTCTCAATGTGAGACGAAAAAATATTTGTCCTACTTGTGAGAAATTTTTGGAAGGATTTGACATGGGGTGTTATAGCAAACATGTTTATACTAATAAAAGATGCAATTCCTAACTATGGGAAACATGATTAGTTTTATTAAACACCTAATCTAATGCATGAGTTTTTCAAGTTAATGCATAACCCCAAGTTTTTGTTTTTGTGCAAAAAATAGAATTCCTAGACTCAGATCAGGATTGTAATCATGTTTAGAATACTTATAATGATGATTGATTAGCAATGTAATGAATGGAGGACCAAGAATTCGTAGGTGTGGATGAGTGGTAAAGTGAATAGTAGCAGTTTGGAAGTGGTGGTATGAGATAATGGGTGTTTGGTTTAATATAAACAAAGAAAATGATTCTGCAGGTCGACGGACACGGCGGAACCCTGAGGTGGGTTCCGTCCGTTATGGTTGAGGGTTCCGCCGACCCTGCTGAGAAAAATGGTTTTGGATTTGTTTTGATTTTTGTGATTTTTGTCTAATGTCGAAAACTACAATGTAGGTTCCATGAGTCCTAAGCCTAGTCTAAGAAGGTTAAAAGGTTCACGTTTAAGAGGTTTAGTGAGAATGTCAGCTATGTTATCTTCGGAAGAAACTTTCTCAATTGAGATATTTCCTTTTTGGATGTTGTCATGAAGGAAATGATGACGGATTTCAATATGTTTGGTACGAGCATGTTGAACAAGGTTTTTTCTAAGATCAATGGCACCTTTGTTGTCACAAAGAATTGTGATGTCGTTGAGTTGAATTCCGTAGTCGACAAGAGCTTGCTTCATCCAAAGGGCTTGTTGACATGCCTTTCCGGCCGAAACGTACTCGGCTTCCGTTGTTGAGATAGCAAGAGCCGTTTGCTTCTTAGAGAACCATGAGGCGAGACAATGTCCAACAAAAGTACAAATACCACTTGTGCTTTTTCTATCGACATAGTCACCGGCATGATCCGAGTCGGCATACACTATGGTGTCTATTCCCGTTCCTTTGGGATACCATAAACCTAAATGTGTGGTGCCCTTAATATACCTAAATATCCTTTTAACGGCTTCAAGATTGGTAGTTTTAGGATCTTATTGAAAACGAGCACATAGACAAACACTAAACATAATGTCGGGTCTACTAGCCATTAGGTAAAGTAGACTACCAATCATACCTCTATATTTAGTGCTATCTACGGATTCACTTTCCTCATCCTTGGTGAGTTTAGTTTCCGTGGACATGGGAGTTTTGATAGGTTTCGAATCTTCTAGTACAAATTTCTTAAGCATATCCTTAATATATTTAGATTGGTTAAAGAAGATACCATCTTCTAGTTGTTTGATTTGAAGTCCTAGGAAAAAGTTGAGTTCTCCCATCATACTCATTTCAAACTCGTCATGCATGATTTTTGAGAAATCCACACATAATTCTTGACAAGTTGATCCGAATATAATGTCATCAACATAGATTTGGACTATGATAATATGTGAATCTTTTTACTTAGTGAAGAGAGTATTATCAACTAAGCCCATGGTATACTTATGGTCAACTAGGAATGTTTTAAGTTGATCATACCATGTTTTTGGAGCTTGCTTAAGTCCGTAAAGAGCCTTTTTAAGTTTGTAAACATAATTAGGTTTTTCAAAATCGATGAAGCCTGGTGGTTGAACAACATACACTTCTTCATTAATGACTCCGTTTAGAAATGCACTTTTGACGTCCATTTGAAAGAGTTTAAAATTATGTGCACACGCATAAGCAGGTAATATTCTAATTGACTCGAGCCTAGCTACTGGAGCAAAAGTTTCATCGTAATCAATGCCTTCTTGTTGATTATATCCTTGTGCTACAAGCATAGCTTTGTTTCTAGACACAATTCCATTTTCATCCATTTTATTACGAAAGACCCATTTTGTTCCAATTATTGTTTGACTCTTTGGTTGAGGAACTAATGTCCATACATCATTCCTAACAAATTGGTTTAATTCTTCTTGCATTGCAATTACCCAAGATTCATCTTTAATGGCTTCATTAATGTTTTTCGGTTCAATGGTTGACACGAAACAAAAGTAGTTGCTTTCATTTTGAACTTTTGATCTAAGTGTTCTTTCGTTAATGTTGCCTATGACACCGTCTAATGGATGACTTTTAGATTCTTTGACATTGACAAGTTCTTTGTTTAATAGTTCATCTTCCTTGTCATTACCTAAGATTTCTTGACATTCAATTGCTTGGCTTTCAACTAAGTCATCATCTACCAAAGGTGATGTCTTAGAGGGAGGTGGACTTTCGTCAAATGTTACGTTTAACGATTCCTCAACTCTTAAGGTTTCTTTGTTCAAAACAATGTAAGCTTTACTATTTTGTGAATATCCAAGAAATACACCTTCATAAGACTTTGGGTCAAATTTGGTGAGATAATCCTTGGTGTTAAGAATGAAACATTTACTCCCAAACACTCTAAAGTATCCTAATGTAGGCTTTTTACCTTTATATAGTTCATAAGGAGTTTTATTCAAAAATGGTCTAATTAGGACTCGATTTAAAATGTACGTTGAAGTGTCGACGACATTACACCAAAACTTTTGTGGAATGTTTTATTCATTAAGCATTGTTCTACTCATCTCTTGCAATGTCCGGTTTTTACGTTCTACTACACCATTAGATTGAGGAGTACGTGGAGCCGAAAAGTTATGAGTTATTCCATTATTATCACAAAATTTACCAAATTGAAATTCATTATCAAATTCACGACCGTGATCCGTTCTAATAGACACAATATTAGACCCTACTTGATTTTGAATTTTCTTACTTAGAATCTTAAATTTATCAATAGCTTCATTTTTACTTTTCAAAAATGTTGTCCAAGTATATCTTGAGTAATCATCAACTATGACCAAAGTGTAGAAGTTGCCTCCATAACTTTGTATAGCGGATGGACCAAATAAATCCATATGTAAAAGTTCTAGACACCTAGATGTAGAAACCAAGTTTTTAGCCTTATGGCTACCATGGACTTGTTTACCGACTTTGCAAGCATCACAAAAGTGTTGGTCATATTTCAACTTAGGTAGGTTTCAAACTAAGTCTTTGGAAGAGAGGTTTTGGATTAGTCTCATGTTAGCGTGTCCTAAACGTCTATGCCATAAAGTTGAAGATTCATCTAATGAGGTAAGACAAAGTTTGTCTCTAGATGTTGAATCCAACTTCATGACGTATACGTTGTTCTTAAGGACACCTTTGGCTACGGTTATACCATCTTTAAGTATTTTACTACCGTCACTAAAAAGGACATTATACTTATTACGACAAAGTTGACTAATACTAAGAAGATTAAATCCTAAGTTATCAACATGGGCAACATCATCTTTAGAAAGGGAGTCATGAGAGATTGTACCTTTTCCGATGATTTTGCTCTTAGCATTACTACCAAACGTAACATTACCTCCATCACATTTGTGATATGTTGAGAAGAGGCTTTTATTACCCGTCAAGTGCCTTGAACAACCGTTATCTTTGATCCATTCATCCGGATCCAAACAAACTTTGAGGCACACCTATTTTATGAAAAACACTCAAACATTTGGTCCCCAATTTCTCATGGGTCCAATTTAGTTAAGCATGCCATTAATTTGTTCCGAGTATGAAAATAGAGCATAAGGGTTCCATGGCATGTGGTTTGGAGTTTGGTAATGTCTAGGAGTGTTTTGGTTCCAAATATGTTGGTAGTTTGGTCGAGCGTTGAAGTTGCTCTTTGGAAAGGGGCGTTTGGGAATTAGAGTCGTAGGTCTTGGTTGAGTAGTTTTAGCTCTAAATTCATTTTTACTAAGTCCTACTCCAGTTCTAAAGGCAGGTTTTGTTCCATTTTTATATGTAACTTTAACAAATTTTGAACGATCCGATGTGGATGGAGTTACTGCTGCAGCAGACCTGGTGGAACCCTCGGGGCCAACGGGCGGAACCCTAATTTGGGTTCCGTCTGGTCCGCGGGCTGCTGTAGTAATTTTGTTTGTTTCATGTGCGTTCTTTTCTTGTTTCGTTTGACCCTTAATGATTTCTACTTTCCTGAAACCTAGACCTGTTTTATCAAATGGTGACTTTTGAAGTTTCATAATTTCATCCGCACATGAAATGCTCTTATCGAACTTTTTGAACTTTGTGGTTTGTTTGATTAGATCATTTTGAGTAATTTTAAGTTTCTCAACTTCAAGTTTAAGTTCTTCACATGATTTGCATGAGGTGTCAATACCTTTACCTGATGAGGCGAAAAATGATCCGTTTTTAGGGGGTCATTTAAGCTCGAATCCGACTTTATTTGATCAAATATTGCCCTAAATCGTTCCTTTTGTGATTTTAGGTGTTTGGAGAGTGAATTCTGGAAAAGAAGCCATTTTGGACATTTTTGGAGCATAAAAGTGAAGAAAACGGCAAAGTATCAATTTTCCATGCTGAAGACACTAGGTGACGGCGTCAAGAGTTACACCCTGACGGCGTCAGACATCAAGAATAAAACACCGTAGTTGATGACGGCGTCAAAATCCATCCTGACGGCGTCAAAGTCCCAAGAATAAAATACCGTAGGTGGTGACGGCGTCACATAGGCCGTCATAAGTAGATCAAGGCCGTCCGAGGAAGTATTTGGCGGCGAGGTGACGGCGTCACATGCTTGTCTTGACGCCGTCAGCCCAGTTTTCCTATATATAGTTTTCTAGTTTTTACATTAAAAAAAGAGGAAAGTTTTGGTGAAACCCTAGAGACGAATTTGGTGCCTCTTTTACAGGTTTTTCAAGGGTTCCAAACCCTTGATACCTTGCATTGTAATTGAGATAAGTGTTCTTCTAATTCAATCAATATGTCTATGTGTTGGTTGTTTATCTCTTGTTCTTGTCTCAATTCAATTATGCTAGGCTAGATCTCTCTTGTGTTTGCTTAGATCTAATGAAACCTAGATGTTGATTATGTGTTGATTACTTGTTTATTCTTGTTCTTGGATGAATGATTTATATGTTAGGCTTAAGAAAACTGGCAGATCTCCAAATGGTAACATGCTTGAACGTCTTAAGAAACATGAACCGAGGCGTACTAGGTCTTTATTGGTTGTATTTAATGCATGAGCCACTGTTTACAATCCCTATAGTTGTGCTGGGTCATGGTGTAGGAGGAGATAAGAGCTCATAGAGTTGGGAAGTTATGTATGCCACCCCACGAATGGTATTAAGGAATACAATCCGTCATCCATACGAGTATAACAAGTAATTAACGTGTAAAAGATATCTAGGGAGTAGTGAAGTCTAAGTAAACACAATTTCTCCAATTACTGCTCACAACATTAGTATAATTAGTTTGTTTTCATTTTTATTATTTTATTTTGATTATATCTTAGTTTTGGGTTAGTTGAATAGCAACTAATTCCGCCCACTCCTTCAAAACCCGAGATTTTAATTGCTTTCATAAAAATATAAAAATACAAAAATAATCATCCCTCACCTTTAGAACTATTAATTAGGTTTTCTAATCCTAGCGACACTATTCCTAAGCTGAACGATCAATCCCCCGGTACTTGTCACTATACTATACTACAACGATCAGGTACACTGCCTGGTGGGGGTTGTAAGCTTCTCGAGATCCCTCGAGAGGTAAAGCAAGGTGCGATTCCCACGCATCAAGTTTTTGGCGCCGCTGCCGGGGAATAGTTATTGTCTAAGTTAGGATTTCTTTTTATTAGGTCTACTTGCTAGATTCCTTTCTAGTAAGATTTTATTTTTATTTTTAGGTCTTCTTTAGTCTATCTTATTTCTTCGTGCCTTTGTTCGTAACTCTTTACCATCCGACATCATGGAAGGTGGTAACATCTTTGAACCCATCATCCCACCACAACAAAACCCACCATTAGAACCCCTTAGGCCCCGAACCTTAGGAGAGTACTCCCGACCTAGCCATCAAGGCTACCGAAACACCATTGAGCTCACCGGAGCCAATGTGACCCCCTTGCGATCCGACACCATCCGGTTGGTGCAAAGCGGATGTGCATTCCATGGACTTCGTTCTGAAGATCCAAACCAACACCTTAAGGACTTCCTCAAAATCGTAGATTCCATAGACCTAGGTGTTGAGACTAGAGAGACTACTCGTTTACGCCTATTCCAATTCTCTCTACGGGATCAAGCTAGTCAATGGCTTGAGCGTTTAGCCGCGGGATCCATCACCACATGGGATGATCTCACCACTCATTTCCTTGCTCAATTTTTCCCACCGGAGAGAACTACTAAGCTTAGGAATGACATCTTGATGTTTCAACAACGTCAAAATGAATCTCTTTATGAAGCATGGACTTGTTTCAAGGACTTACTCCAAAAAGTCCCTCATCATGGCATAGATCTTTGGCTCCAAGTCCAAATCTTCTATGACCATATCGACATCTCCACGAGGCGAACCATTGACCAATCGGCCGGTGGTAAGCTACGTGATCTTAGTGCGGAACAATCATGGGAACTCATAGAAGATCTTGCTCTCTATGACAACGAAAGTTGGAATGATCCCCGTGACTTGAACAAAACGGTCAAGGCAATATCTTTGCCTTCGAACAATTCTAGCACTCCCGACCGTAGGATCATGGAACTTGAGGACCAAGTCAAGTTTCTCATGAAATCTTACGAAGCTCCGAAGCATTCAAGCCAAGTGAACAAAATCACTTCTTCATGCGAATTATGTAGTGGTCCCCATGACACTCGTGATTGTATGGAACTCCCCGGAACAGCTTTTGCGGATTACGCATCCACGCGTACCGACGAAGCGGGAGATAAGTGGTACACTTTCAAGCCCGAGCCAAACACATACGGTGATTCACACAACCCCTCATGGAAAAATCACCCAAACCTTATGTGGAAACAAAATCAACCCAATTCATCCAACCCACCTAATCGTTACCAACCAAACGGTCCACCATCCAACCGTACTTTCAACAACAATCCTTCTAACAACTATGGTAGTACCAACAATCTTGAAGGATTGATGTCAAAATTCATGGCATCTCAAGAAGCCCGCATAGCTAGGTTCGAAACCGAATTCAACCAACAACAAACGGAGATGACTAACAAGATTGACAACTTGTTGAAAGCCCTCAACAACCAAACATTAATCACACCTAGGAAGGACACTAGGGACACCAATAGTGGAATCCAAACTAAGGACCCCTCATCATCCAAACATGTCCACTTTGTCAATGTTGTCACCATTAAGCCGATAGATAAGGAGATAGAGGAGAGTGACAAGGATGAAGTTAGAATAGAAGCCGATAGTGAGGATGAGAGTAGGGAAGTTGAGGTTAATAAGGATGAGAAATTAGAGGAGGTAGAACCTATAGAGGAATACTTTGATAAGTTGCCAACCGAGGAAGAACGGGAATACCATAAGGATTTATTCGATAGTCCCGAGAAAACATATATCTTTGGCGACCCCCTTATCAAAATGGGAGACCCCTCTAACATTAACATCCCATGCAATATTGGGCACATGCATATATGGAAAGCTTACATCGACCTTAGATCCCCTGTGAACATCATGACTAGGACTTTTTACAATTAGGTGATGAAGGAGCAACTCAATTTTAGGATGATGCCCGGTAAAAATTGGATAAGTAATTTTGTAGGGAGAGTTAAGGGATTACATGTGATCATAGGGAATCTTACCTATGAGATTGATTTTATGATAGTGGAAGACACTCGTCCGGTGATAGATGCTTGCCTAAGTCAAATAATATTTGGGAAGCCATTTGTTGAGGCCACTAGGATGAGTTATGATCCGACTTTAGGGATAGTTAGATTCAAGGAAGAGAATGATGAGGTTGCTTATCAAATGCCCTACAAGATTGAGCAATACCGCCTTCTCTCTAATCTCGAAAAGGAACGCAAGCAAGCGGCTTATTATAGGAATGAGGAGGATAGACGTAGAGGAGTAAAGTATGTTAGAAATAGGATGCTTGGTTTCTACAAAGAGTGCTTGCAACTAGGTCTGGAATACAAAACTGGTTTAGAAGACGACCTAGAGAATGGAACCAATGATGAGATTACGTAGTAACCCATGACTTTGAGTCTAGCTACAAGACTCGTAAATAAAGAAAAGTGCTTCTTGGGAGGCAACCCATGTTTTGTGTGATTTTATTTGTTTGATTGTTATTTGCTTCCGTATGCATGTTTTATTTTTATTGTTGGTTGATCATGTTTCTCAATTAAAATGTGGAAATACTTTATTATGTTGTTTGGCCTAGTCTTAACTTCAACCTAAAAGTATTTTTGCAAAAGATAAGTGTAAGGGGAAACCCCAAATGTGTTTTCAAGAAACACCCCGATCATGATTCTCCACAATATTAAATGAGCATGTATATTCGTATTTGTTAGAGTCAAATGCTTGTATTGAGTCATAATGAAGTTTTGCAGGATTTTCCAGGAAGTAGGACGAAGTTTTTCCAGAAATTTTCCGGAAACTTAACATAAGAATTTCTGCAGGTCCATTCTGACGGCGTCAAAGTATTACTCTTGACGGCGTCAGGAGTTAAAAATCTGGAAATTTTACCGGTTTTGTTTTTCTAACGGAGTCTTATGGTTTTTGTGAACTATTAAGTTTTATAATATCCAGGAAATCTGCAAACTTCATTCCACAAGCATTATATCTTATCTTGTTTTCTAGGATTAGTAACTTATATAGGATGCCGCCGATTTTACGCGAGGTTGCCTTGTCTATTGTTGTCAGGATTTACAGGTTATTTTTGACAAGAAGATGATTTATATTCTGGAAGGGAAGCTTTGATTGTTCGTTTTCTTGGAAGAAGATTTAACCTGGCCAACCTAAAATCCATACCGAGCGAATCAGGGGAGTATTTGATTTCATTCTCTTTACTTTTTCACTTTTACATTCTTTACTTGAACATTGGGGACAATGTTCATCTTAAGTGTAAGGGGAGGGTAAAAAGATGATACCTTACATATGCACTTTCGCTTGAGTTTGTTTTGTTTGATAGTAGATGTGTAATAAAACTACGAGAAATACTTGTTAGTGTAATTTTAGCGCCAAATTTAAAATTTTTTACAACATTTAGGAGTGAAACTTTAGCCATAGCAAGCGTCTCATGGATAGGAGGTTGTATGACTAGCACATAACCGTATATTCAGAAAAATTTTCCACCCAAAAATGTGAGGTTCGCCTTTAGATTTGATAGGAAAAGCATTTACTATTAGTGCTTATGAGTGTACCGGTAGCATTTAGATTCTAGAACTTGCGTTAGTGATGCATCCCGAGACCGCTAGTGAGACTACATTCGTGTGGTAGGATTTACTACATGATAAGAGGCATTAGGATCACCCTTGTGTTAAACCCGTATTATAATTACTTGACCATTTAAGTCATATTACTTGGCTAGTTAAGTCAACTAATTTTTCCCACACCCTTAGCGTTGTACTCATTTTTAGTACACGATACCCCTAGTACACCCCTCCGAGCCTATCTTTTCGTTTCTAACTTTAAGCATCTTACTTAAAGGAAGAATTTGTTACACCCCACTTAAATGTACACCCAAATCGCCTTAGCCTTCCGTGTATGCGCTCATTTTTAGTGCATTATTGTTATTTGTTAAACCCTAAGTTAACTTTCTAATTGATTACATGGTTGCTAAGTCGAGTCATATCCTTGTACATATTGTTTTGGGACGATTGGGACTCATGGGTAAGTACTTATTTTATGGAGTAATGGGGAAGAACATCATTTATTACCCCCATATATACATTAATCTTAAAAGTGCTCCAAGTGTTTTGATTTTCTTAATTCGAGTCATTAGAATAGTTTAATGTAAAGTATGTAAAGATTCAAGTGTAAGGGGAATTCTCATCCCCTATGATGTATTATTTTGGATGGTAGGGTAAGAGTGTATGCAAAAAAAAAAAAAAAAAAAAAAAAAAAAAAAAAAAAATCGAAAAAAGTAGAAAAATCAAGAAAAAGAAAAAAAAAATAGAAAAAGAGAAAAAAACATACGGACTACCATCCCGTTTTTCATTCTATGTTCATTTTATGTTTTTGTTATTTTTCATTTATTAGCTTAAGTCGAGTCTAGTCTTGGCTTAGCAACGCCATATTGTACATGTAATTAACCAAGATTGTTAACTCGCCACCAGTAAAACTTCCTTTATCCAACAAAACCGTGTAATTCATATCCCTATACCTAACGTTACAACCCTTTAAAAGACCTCTTTGATAGTTTATCCTAGGTGCTTACGCCATGTGGTGGAGGTTTGATCCTTTCCCAAGCCTATGGTAATCTATTTTGCTATGACAGGTAGTGAGAGATATCTTCCATTTCCATAATGTTATATTACTTTATTACACCCGAGAGATGTGAGTATCTAAACACTATTTGTGAGGTGCTTGTGTATGATCTCCGTGCTTGTCTATTGGTCTTTAGTGGAACGATTATTTGTTGTAATTACTTTTATATTAGTGTTAAATGACCCCTAACTTGTCTTTTGAGTAGAATAAAAGCTCATTTGCTTGAGGACAAGCAAATCTCAAGTGTAAGGGTATATGATGAGGCGAAAAATGATCCGTTTTTAGGGGGTCATTTAAGCCCGAATCCGACTTTATTTGATCAAATATTGCCCTAAATCGTTCCTTTTGTGATTTTAGGTGTTTGGAGAGTGAATTCTGGAAAAGAAGCCATTTTGGACGTTTTTGGAGCATAAAAGTGAAGAAAACGGCAAAGTATCAATTTTCCATGCTGAAGACACTAGGTGACGGCGTCAAGAGTTACACCCTGACGGCGTCAGACATCAAGAATAAAACACCGTAGTTGATGACGGCGTCAAAATCCATCCTGACGGCGTCAAAGTCCCAAGAATAAAATACCGTAGGTGGTGACGGCGTCACATAGGCCGTCATAAGTAGATCAAGGCCGTCCGAGAAAGTATTTGGCGGCGAGGTGACGGCGTCACATGCTTGTCTTGACGCCGTCAGCCCAGTTTTCCTATATATAGTTTTCTAGTTTTTACATTAAAAAAAGAGGAAAGTTTTGGCGAAACCCTAGAGACGAATTTGGTGCCTCTTTTACAGGTTTTTCAAGGGTTCCAAACCCTTGATACCTTGCATTGTAATTGAGATAAGTGTTCTTCTAATTCAATCAATATGTCTATGTGTTGGTTGTTTATCTCTTGTTCTTGTCTCAATTCAATTATGCTAGGCTAGATCTCTCTTGTGTTTGCTTAGATCTAATGAAACCTAGATGTTGATTATGTGTTGATTACTTGTTTATTCTTGTTCTTGGATGAATGATTTATATGTTAGGCTTAAGAAAACTGGCAGATCTCCAAATGGTAACATGCTTGAACGTCTTAAGAAACATGAACCGAGGCGTACTAGGTCTTTATTGGTTGTATTTAATGCATGAGCCACTGTTTACAATCCCTATAGTTGTGCTGGGTCATGGTGTAGGAGGAGATAAGAGCTCATAGAGTTGGGAAGTTATGTATGCCACCCCACGAATGGTATTAAGGAATACAATCCGTCATCCATACGAGTATAACAAGTAATTAACGTGTAAAAGATATCTAGGGAGTAGTGAAGTCTAAGTAAACACAATTTCTCCAATTACTGCTCACAACCTTAGTATAATTAGTTTGTTTTCATTTTTATTATTTTATTTTGATTATATCTTAGTTTTGGGTTAGTTGAATAGCAACTAATTCCGCCCACTCCTTCAAAACCCGAGATTTTAATTGCTTTCATAAAAATATAAAAATACAAAAATAATCATCCCTCACCTTTAGAACTATTAATTAGGTTTTCTAATCCTAGCGACACTATTCCTAAGCTGAACGATCAATCCCCCGGTACTTGTCACTATACTATACTACAACGATCAGGTACACTACCTGGTGGGGGTTGTAAGCTTCTCGAGATCCCTCGAGAGGTAAAGCAAGGTGCGATTCCCACGCATCATTACCCTTTTCTAATCTCTTAGCTTTTTCTTTTAACTCATAGACTTCATTTTCTAAAAACTCCTTTTTAGTTTTCAAAAATTTATTTTTGTTTATGATTTTTAAGCTTAACTCACAAAGTTTGTTATATTCATTTTGTAAAGTATCATCATCTATAGAGGAGTAAGATGAGTTGGAGAGTACCTCATTTGAGTTGTGAGCCATGAGAGCAATATCATCATTCTTTGGCTCATCATCATCTCCTTCATAGTCACTCCAAGCACCACCCACAAAAGCTTGTTGAGGTTTGCTCTTGGGTGGTTTTGGACATTCTCCTACAAGATGACTTGTGTCTCCACACCTATAACATTTTCTTTCAACTTTTCCTTTTCGATCATCACGATCTTTCCGGAAGGTTTTCTTATCATCTTTAGGTTGCCTTACAAACTTTCCTCGCCTATGAAAGAACTTCTTGAAATCTCTCACGGCCATAGCATATTCCTCATCATCACTATCCGAAGTAGATTCTTCATCATCACTTGATTGGACTCTAGCTTTCAAGGCAATGGACTTAACTTTTTCTTTCTTGCCTCTAACTAGTTCCGAATCTTTTTCCATTACCATTTCATGAACTTTGAGGTTTCCAATAAGCTCATCAAGTGACATGCTTGAAAGATCTTTGGATTCTTCAATTGCCGTCACTTTTGCTCTCCACTTCGGATGGAGTGCTCTAAGAAATTTCCTGACAAAGTTCTTACTACAAAAAGATTCATCAAGTGCTTTAAGTGAAGTAATAATAGTATTAAACCTAGCAAAGGCATTATCAATAATCTCATCTTCGGAAATAACAAATTGTTCATATTGTTGAACAAGAAGATCAATTTTGTTATCTTTAACTTGTGAGTTTCCTTGATGAGTGACAATTAAAGATTGCAAAATATCTTTGGCGGTTTTACACAAAAAGACTCTTTCATATTCTTTCTTAGGCAAAGCATTATAAAGCATCATTTTAGCTTCATTATGTTTACCTATTAATTTCTTTTGATCATCATCTTTGATGTTAGTAACTACGTTATCACCATCAATAATTATATACCACAAATCTATATCTTTAGATTTCACGTAGGTTTCAAAACGGTTTTTCCAATATATAAAACCATTTGCTTCAAAGAGTGGTGGTCTTTGCATAGATTGCCCTTCTTTGTAATTTTCAAAATCCATGGATCGTTTCAAGTTTTAAAAACAATATATTTGAAAAGCTTGAGTAACGTAGCTCTTGATGCCAATTGTGGAAAACTAGAAGGGGGGTTGAATAGTTTACCGATTAAAATCTTTTTAACTTGTTAAGTTAGCTTTGAAACTTTCCGTTTGATCAAAGATATATGCACAAACACAATATATAACATGCAAGTAAATGAAAGAAACGATCAAACCACAACACGAGTATTTATCGTGGTTCGGCTACAAGGACTCTTTTTCCTTGCCCTACGTCCACGCCCGGAGTTTCCAACTCGAGAGTTTCTTTCACTAGTCAACAAGCTCCTTTCACCGGCGGAGAAAACCTTACACGTCGCTTATACTTTTACCGACACAAAGCTAAATGTCGAGTTCTTTTACAAGGGCACAACCACTCCCGTTAGTTCTTTTACTAGGGTACAACAACTCCCAACACTCTTTGTATTTTGAGGACTAAAATACTAACCACTCACTATAGAATATACACAAACAAATGACGTGTAAACAATAAGAGTTCACACAATACTAAGCTAACAAGTCTTGCAACGTTGTGTTGGAAACTTGTAACTTTTGATGACCTTGTGAGCTTCTTTGCTACAAAAGGAAACTTCACATTTACAAGGTTAAGAGGTTAGAAGAAAAGATGAGTGTGTGTGTAAAATATGATCTCAAGAGGTTAGCCAAAAATCAAGTTATGGCTTGGTATTTATAGCACAACATTCTGCATGCTTGGCGGATCAGGCGGAACCCTCAGATGGGTTCCGCCCGTGTACCCCCAGGGTACCGCCGGGTCTGCAGTAGGTTTATGCAATAACTCTTCAAACCAAACAAGGTCTTGTCTCATAAATCCTAGCAACCAAACAATGTCACATCACTTAAAAACAAGTCAAATACAAAGCTTGCAAGCAACAACAAAGTTAGTCAAACACATTTCTTTCCATAAATACATAGTGACAAAACTTGCCATAAATGTGATGTGACAATTTCTAATTTAAGAAATAAACTTGTGTTGTGTTTTATGAAATGTAAAATGTAGCAAAAGTCTAGTTTATGCAAGTCTTAAAAAGTAAGATTATGTTTTGCTTAGAAACAAAGGTTTACATTTTGTCGTTAACAAAACTTAGCGAAGATCGTAAAATATAAATAATGTTTTTAGGCGATATTTGTATTAACAAATACATCAACCTCAACCTGAACCTTTTCAATTTCAACTGGTTTAACAAACTTTGGTCCATAGGTCATAGGTAGATCCTGAAATTCTTCTAAACATGTGTGAGCTAAGTCAATGCCAGGAGGTGATGGAACATCTCTTAGAGGTGGTGGAACTGTTTTGTATCCAAGACCTGATTTAGCTTTGCTCACAATTTGGGCTTCCCAAATTTTATCAATACACTTGGATTGATGATCCAGTGTTTGCTTAGTTATCATTATATTTTCACTAGCCACTTTAACCTTTTCTAGTTCTTCTCTAAGAAACTTATTAATAGCAACCTGATAATCTAAGTCTCTTCTTAATACTGCAATATCATCATTGAACTTAGATTCATTTGCCCTATAATGCTCTAATTGAGTTTCTAAAACACTTAGGCCTCTTTTATGATTTGATAAATTATAATTAGTATGAGTTAACTCTATATGTTGCTCATTAAATTGTGCTTTAAGTTTCTCATACTCTTTTAAGACCTTACAAGATTTAGAACAAGCATTATCAATTTGTACCTCAGAGTCAGAAAAAGCCATTAGTGCAACCATTGCAGACTCTGAATCATCTTCCTCTTCCTGAGTCATAAAGCTCCAATCAAAGCTCACTCCATCAATGGCTAATAGCCCCTTTGGCTCATCAGTAGTAGGTTCCTTCTTCTTGTCCTACTTGTACCAAGTTGACTTGTTGTCAGACTTCCTTGGCTTCCTACACTCTCTGGCAAAGTGCCCCTTCTTATGACAATTGTAGCACTCCACCTTCTTTTTGTCAAAACCTACTGTTTCATTTCCACTGATGTTGATCTTTCTACCAGTCTTCTTCCAAAACTTCTTTGTCCTCAAGCTTAGTAATGCCACTTGCCATTTAATGTCTATCTCTTCCATATCATCTTCATCAATTTGATCCAGATCCTCATGATTGAGGATTGAACCACCCACTTGACTTGATATAAAGGCATAAAAAGTAGTATCACTAAGCCCTGCAATCTGTCTCTTTGAGCTACCAGTGGAAACACTTCCACTACCAGTGGAAACAACAATGTTAGCACAATCATTATCACTATCACTTTCTTCATCTGAACTATCATCAAGAGATGATGATATGAGTGCAACACTTCCTGAACTTGAACTTATCTTGCCAGCTTTCTTCAATCTTTGTTCAATAACCTTGAAGTTATTGTACAAGTCATTAAGTTTCATGGTCTCCAACTCTGGCTTATCTTCCCACACAGCAACATTGGTTCCAAACTCAGAGGGTAGGCTTCTTAAGAACTTTAGATTGAGGTCTTTCTTTTCCACCTCAATTCCAAAAACAGTGAGTTGTGAAACAATCTTTTGTAGCCTTGTGAAGATGCTATCAAGAGATTCATTACTTGTTGAACCAAAGTTTTCATAAGTTTGCTTCAGCAGGGTCTTTTGAGTCTTCTTGGTGGAATCATTACCACCAAAAACTTCACAGATCTCATCAAAGAGAGTTTTTGCAGTCTTGAACTTGCTGAATGCAACAACTTGGTCTCTGGGAAGTGTCATCAGCAACAGACCTCTGGCCTTCAAATCATTCTTCAGTTGAAGTCTTTCATCATTAGTAACAGGTCCAGTGTTGACCTTAATTACTTCCTTGCCACCAATCATCTCTGAAGTAGAACTTGGTTTGAAAGAATTTCCAACCATAATGATCTCCCAGAGTGTGTAGTCTTGGACCATAAAGAATTGTTCTATCATAAGCCTCCACATCTCAAAGTCATTCAACTTAAGCTTTGGAAGCTTAGCAGCAATGTTTGAGTTACTGGTTTCTGTCTCCATTGATTCTTCTGAGTGAACTTGAGTCTTCTAAATCAAAGTATCAAAGCCTGTCTCTGATACCACTTGATGGATCTAAACACCTTGAACTTGTGTTAGATTGATACTTTGAATTATATCACTAAGTATGCGGAATCTACTTAGTAACACTTAGAAGGTTGATTGTGAGTAAGACAGTTATATATGAACAAGAACAATGTATGTAAACAAACTGTTAGCTCCAATATTATTAATGATAATAATACGAGTGATCTTGAGATCACTAGGGTTACACCTTGAAGCTCTAGAAACGTATATGACAACTGATGTCAAACCTTTAACCTAGGATCTCCTTTTATAGTACAAGGAGTCCTCTTCTACAAGATAAGTATAATGCTAATAGAATAAGATATACACAAGATCTATTCTATATTTATCTAAACGCTTTTCCTAACAATTATCTAATAAGCAGTGGTAATATATGTTCTTGCAGTGGTAATGAGTTTCCACTGCAAGTACAATGTTTTGCAGTTGTAACATCTTCACTAGCCGTGGTAACTGTTAGTATAATTCCCAACATACACCCTTTTGATAAAGTTTGGAAAAGTAACAGATTTGGTCCCTAGAATTCAGAAAATTGCAATTATAGTCCTTAGGCTAAATTTAACTACAAACCAAACCTTACCCTTTTTATCCAGATAATAAAACCAAACAACCTGATCCAACAATACTACCCAGGCCCAAACAAACCAGCCCATCTCACCCTTTATTAAAATAAACGGGGGTTGACCTCGTTGACCACCCTCCATCTTCAACCTCCACTCCACATCCCCTGCTACTAACCACCACTCCACCTCACCCTACCACCACTAGTCCACCTTTACCACCCCACTACCCTCTCTGTCACCCTTACAACAAAACCCACTTCCTAAGTTTTCACCAGGGGATGCCACGTACCAAACCTACACCACTTTCCTCCCCTACAACTGCAACCTGACACCTACAACTTCCACCACCCCCTAGCCTTCCCTACTTGTTCCCTCCACCTCTACAACCAGCCAATTACATATTAAAACCACAAAACAGTAACCAATTGCTCAAATTGGTTTTCCCGCCAAAATAGGTTCAATGGCTTGGATGAGTTTCACTCATCCAATGGTGCTGGGAAAGCTCTGTGGGACCAACAAGAAACATTTGGGAGCCTATAAAAGAAGGAAGAGGCAGAAGGAAGCAGTATTAGTGTAATTTAGTATAAATTAGTATAGATTAGTATAAGATTTAAATTAATGTAATTTCCAGTTTTTTAGATTAAATTAGTTGTAATCCATTTCATTTATGCAATCCAAACTCATTACAAGTTTCAATTTCAAGTTCCACTTTATTAATTCAGTTTTAGCAAAATTAAGTAAATTTGACAAACTTACTTAAATTCTGTTTAAACCTGTTAAATCCTGTTTCATTCAGTTACTTAAGTTAATTTATAAGTCTTTAAAAGAGTTCAAGGTTTAAAATAAGTTTAATTCAGTTGAGATATAAAAAATTGAGAAAAATACAAACAAATAATAAAAAAATAAAAAAAAAATCAAGAAGAAGAAGAAGGAGCAAAGAAGCATGCTAGATTATGGATGATCTTTGGTTGTAGTACCTCAGGGGAGGTGTAGGAGGTGGTTATTGTACTTGGTTCTGTGTTTTTCAATCTGGATGCCTTTGTAAGCTTTTATACCATTTTCTTGCATAATACTGTAGCTTGCTTAATCTTGTGTTACTTTGATGTTTTCATGTTTATTAAGTGTTTAGCAGTCAAATTAATGTTTAAAATTACATGTTTATTAATTAGAATTCATATTAGTTTAATCTTTTAATATAACTACCTAAATTAGTATACTAGGAATAATTAGGTATTTGGTGTTATCAGTTGTGTACTTGTGCTTAAATTAGTTAATATGTCCATGTTATAACCTTTGAATCCAGTATTGCATCCTAAATTAGTGATTCACTTCATTAATCTCAAAACAATTATGAAATAAGGGGTGTTTGGCAAAAGCTATTTCAGTGTGCTCTGAGGTGTTGTTGTTATTGTTTTCAGTTAAAACATGTTACACTAGGTAGGTTTAGGTTAGTCAAAACTTAAATATCATATGTCCTTTGATAAAAAGTCAATTTCATGTTTAAATTTATCTATTATGCTCACTGTTAGAACTTTAAGTTCAATAACCATTGATTTGGTTGCAAAAGTAGTTATTGTAGCTTAAGTTAGCTTCTTAGTAGCTTATTATTTCATTTTCAGTCATCTAGAATCAAACAAATCTCACCATAGTCAAAATAGGTAATATTTTCAAAAAAGTCAAATAGCCTATCTCAGGAAAAATCCAAATGTTCAAGGATTTGTTTAGAATTATGTGTTAGGATTCAAGGCATGAAACTTTCAGGACATGTAATCCCCCACCTCATCTTTGAAGTTCCATCTTCCTTTAATTTTTGCAATTTTTTGTGTGGACCCCACTTGTGCCCAAACACAGCTACAGGGCATAGACTCCCCTGCTGCATCAGCAGCTATCCGCATTGTCTCACCTTCTGTGGGTCCCACAGGAGTCCACAGTGGGCCCCACTAGCCCCCTCTTGGTTCCTTGGAATCCCCTGCTACCACTCTACCCATTTCAAGCTTGTGTTGAAGCTTAGCTCCCTGGGACCCACCTTAAATCACCCATGAACTCTGTCCCATTTTCCATAAAAAGCCAAGTCACCAAGTGCTTATTTGAGTGCTTTTTGGCTTATTCAGGGGTATAGTTTGTTGTTTTTAGCTTATACTTGTTCACTTTACTTATTAGAACCAGAATCCACCCTTGTGGACCCCACAAGGGCTGATTTCTAACAAAAGTCAACTGTTTAAGCTTTTATGTGTCTAATTTGCTTAATTTTAAGTTATAGAAAAGTTTTTTTTTACAAAAGTTGTTTGTTTTTAGTGTTAAAATAGTTTTGTAAAAGAAAAATCCAGAAAAAACCAAATTTAAAATAAGTGATAGTTTCTATTTAATGTAATTTAATTTTTAATTTCCATTTTTAGATTTTTTTAAGTACTTTGTATTTTTATATTTTTATTAATTACCTTTTACCTTAAAGTAATTTTAGTAATTTCCTCAGATTTTTATTTTGTCATTTAGTATTTATTAGATTTAATATTAGTTTTATTTATAATTAATTAATAATTAAGTATTAAATAGCATAATTAGTTTTTATAAAGCAACACCTAGTTTTTATATTTTTCCTAGTTTTTGAATATTATAAAATAGTTTTAGGAATTTTTCCATAATTTTCTAAGTCATTTACGTATTATTAGTAATTTAAATTAGTTTAATTAAGATAATTAGTTTTTAATTAATAGAAAACTCATAAAAAGACAAAAATATTTATTTTTAATTTTTATACTTTCTTCAAGTTCATTTTAAGTTTTAGAAATTATTTTTGTAAGTTTTTAGTTTAATTTGTAGTGTTTATCATTTTTAGTTTTATTTAAATTAAGTTTAATTTACTTTTTAAATAGTTGTAATTAATTAAATAGTATTTAAATATTAAAATAGTCATTTTAATAATTTCATTTTCATTTTAACTTTTCTTTTAATTTTAAGTTTGTAAAAGTTTCATTTTCACCTCCTGTAGTTTATTTTCCTTAAAACTCACCTTTTTCTCAGTACGCATACGTATTTGTTTACATTTCAGTTTACGTGTATACATAGCTGTTTATTGTGCTTGTTTTATATTGTTATCCAAATAATATCAGTAGTGTAAATCAAACCCACTTAATCTTTGGTTATTGTCCTCAGTACCATTTATTCCCAAAACGTTTACAAATACAATTTCAATCTCGTTGGGACTTAACGACCCGGGGATTTCCCTCAAATCCGTTGACAGCTGGTGATTTGCTCAAAATTACATAGTTTTTCTCAAAAGATTGCTAGGGACTAGCAATGTTTTAGTGTGGGGGATGGAAATTCTAGCGAATTTTATTACATTATATATCTTCTAGTACCCCCGTTTTAGCCAAAATTCTCAAAAAAAATTTCACTTTATTTCAAAATTTTTGTGGTAATAAGTCCGCCATGTCTAAACGACAAAAGGATTGGCTAATCCAGGAGCAAACGGCTCTTGGTAAAGATATCTCAAATCCGTTGATGGCTTGCAATTTGCCCAAAATTGTATGGTAAATCAACTCGCCATATCCCATAAAGTGAATGAGTTGGCTAGCCCGCAAGATTATGGCTTGTGGTAAAGGCCGTGGAAAATCCATAATTGGTAATCAGCTCACCAAGATGTTGACTTAGTCCATCAAGAGTCGGCTAGTCCAGAAGCAAACGGCTTTTGGTAAAGACTAATCAAATCCGTTGACAGCTGGTGATTTGCTCAAAATCACATAGTTTTTCTCAAAAGATTGCTAGGGACTAGCAATGTTTTAGTGTGGGGGATTGATGAGTGTGTAAATACTCATCATTTTTACGTTTTTTGAGCTGCCAAAACATCAAAAAACACTCAATATTGCATCAAAATAGTGAAAATATCCCAGGAATGTGTTTTATATGTTTTAGATGTAAAATAATAAAAAAAACAGATGAAAAACGTACAAAGTTTGCATAATTGGCAGTTTCAGTCTCTCAAGTTTCAAAAGTTGTCAAAACTAGTCCCTGGTTCTTCTAAAAACATGAAAAAGTCACCAAAGGTCCTTTTTGAATCACAAATTACATATTTAGTCCTTTGGTACAAAGTTTCACAAAATTACAAGTTTAGTCCCTGTACTTTGCAAAATTGACATAAATGGTCCTTGGGATATAAAAACTTTGAAAAAATCAATTTTGGTCCTTATACTAATCTTTTATGGCAAGAATGGTCCTTTGGTGAAAATTTTGAAGAAATTACAAAAGTGGTCCCTGAAGTTTAAAAATTAGCAAGAATAGTCCCTGGGTATTCAAAAGTGGAAATTTACCTTTACTACCCTTGTACTATTCACAAGTGACAAAATACACCCTTTTGATAAAGTTTGGAAAAGTAACAGATTTGGTCCCTAGAATTCAGAAAATTGCAATTATAGTCCTTGGGCTAAATTTAACTACAAACCAAACCTTACCCTTTTTATCCAGATAATAAAACCAAACAACCTGATCCAACAATACTACCCAGGCCCAACCAAACCAGCCCATCTCACCCTTTATTAAAATAAACGGGGGTTGACCTCGTTGACCACCCTCCATCTTCAACCTCCACTCCACATCCCCTGCTACTAACCACCACTCCACCTCACCCTACCACCACTAGTCCACCCTTACCACCCCACTACCCTCCCTGTCACCCTTACAACAAAACCCACTTCCTAAGTTTTCACCAGGGGATGCCACGTACCAAACCTACACCACTTTCCTCCCCTACAACTGCAACCTGACACCTACAACTTCCACCACCCCCTAGCCTTCCCTACTTGTTCCCTCCACCTCTACAACCAGCCAATTACATATTAAAACCACAAAACAGTAACCAATTGCTCAAATTGGTTTTCCCGCCAAAATAGGTTCAATGGCTTGGATGAGTTTCACTCATCCAATGGTGCTGGGAAAGCTCTGTGGGACCAACAAGAAACATTTGGGAGCCTATAAAAGAAGGAAGAGGCAGAAGGAAGCAGTATTAGTGTAATTTAGTATAAATTAGTATAGATTAGTGTAAGATTTAAATTAATGTAATTTCCAGTTTTTTAGATTAAATTAGTTGTAATCCATTTCATTTATGCAATCCAAACTCATTACAAGTTTCAATTTCAAGTTCCACTTTATTAATTCAGTTTTAGCAAAATTAAGTAAATTTGAAAAACTTACTTAAATTCTGTTTAAACCTGTTAAATCCTGTTTCATTCAGTTACTTAAGTTAATTTATAAGTCTTTAAAAGAGTTCAAGGTTTAAAATAAGTTTAATTCAGTTGAGATATAGAAAATTGAGAAAAATACAAATAAATAATAGAAAAATAAAAAAAAAAATCAAGAAGAAGAAGAAGAAGAAGAAGAAGGAGCAAAGAAGCATGCTAGATTATGGATGATCTTTGGTTGTAGTACCTCAGGGGAGGTGTAGGAGGTGGTTATTGTACTTGGTTCTGTGTTTTTCAATCTGGATGCCTTTGTAAGCTTTTATACCATTTTCTTGCGTAATACTGTAGCTTGCTTAATCCTGTGTTACTTTGGTGTTTTCATGTTTATTAAGTGTTTAGCAGTCAAATTAATGTTTAAAATTACATGTTTATTAATTAGAATTCATATTAGTTTAATCTTTTAATATAACTACCTAAATTAGTATACTAGGAATAATTAGGTATTTGGTGTTATCAGTTGTGTACTTGTGCTTAAATTAGTTAATATGTCCATGTTATAACCTTTGAATCCAGTATTGCATCTGATGACAGTGATGATGAAGATACCCTTGATATCCTTCAATCTTACAAAGCTTCATCAAGTTCATCAGTTGATACCCCAGCAGTTGAGATTCCATCTCAAACAACTGCTATCACACCCGAGGTTCCCACTCACTCTCTGAGCATGGGGGACGAGCATCTTGACACTGTTCCTAAAAAGGAATCGGATGAATTCATAAAGTCTAGTGTTGAGAACCTTATCCCAATCCCAAGAGAGTCACAGGGAACTCTTGAGCATATGTGTGATATTCCTTTCCCTCTTGAGTGTTCAAACGATCATTTTGAGACTTTCTCAGTTTTTAATGATGATTGTACATTTCATGGAGACATTGAGTATATTGAGGCATCACTCCCTCAGTCTGATGTTGATCCTCTTCTTGAGGAGTTCGCTGATGAACTTACTCACATCAATCTACTTTCATTGGAAAGTGATGATGGTCTCCTCGACTTTGAAGCCGATCTGGGAGAAATTGAAAGTCTCCTTTATCATGATCCGTCACTCACTTCTGATCCCAACAGTCCAATAGAGAATGTTAATCTCTTTGTTCCCGAAACTTTCAATACTACTCTCACCAATCCTCTATTTGAATTCGAATCTGAATTCACTTTGATTTATGATAATCCACTCTTTGATATTCAGAATGAGGATTGTGATGAGTCTATTCCGGAACATGAGTTCACAGATTTACATCTTGTGAATAATTCTCTTCATGAGGAGTTCTCCGGTGAACTCACTCATCATATCATGACTCCTCCGGAGTTTGATAGCCCGGGGGGAGATGCACTCAATCATGATAATTTGCAAATTCCCACCCACCCTCCCGGGTTGTTTACGAGCTTAACCTTTGAAATCCAAATTCAGGCTACTGAGCCTGCTCTCGAGGAAGAAGATCAAATCATGATTTTCATCATGGTTTTCTTCTTTTTCTTCACCTATATGGTGACTTATTCTCTTCTTCACTCCTTCGGGAATGAAGATACCATCTTTGATCCCGGCATCTTCATGTATCATTATCTTGAGCCGGATACATATCTCATCGGTGTGGAACTTTTACGTGCTTCAAATGTTTGTCCAAACATCTTGAATGAAAGTCTGATTGAGATTGTTTCTTCCACATCATGCTTCCCCAAGGACAAATGAATTCGGGGTCGAGTCAAGCTAGCGACTCGGTAAACAAAAACAGTAGCATTTACTTAGGGTTTTCACCCTAAGTGTGAGGGAGTTACCCCACTGTGATTACTTATGAAGTGAAAAACAAAATGGTGTTTTCCACGCTTAGCTTGTAATGTTGCCCTTTTACGTTCAAAGAGTCGGCATAATAGCCGGGACTTTGAATATTGAGGACAATATTCATGCTAAGTGTGTGTGTGGGGGGGGGGGGGGGTATTCGCTATTCTAACGAATTTTATCACATTTTACTATATAATACCCCCGTTTTTAGCCAAAATTTCAAAAAAATTTCACTGTTGCTTCAAAATTTTTGTGGTAATCAGTCCGCCTTGTCTAACCGACAAAAGGGATTGGCTAGTCCAGGAGCAAACGGCTCTTGGTAAAGACATCTCAAATCCGTTTATGGCTTGCAATTTGCCCAAAATTGTATGGTACCTCAACTCGCCATATCCCATAAAGCGAATGAGTTGGCTAGCCCGCAAGATTATGGCTTGTGGTAAAGGCAGTGGAGAATCCATAATTGGTAATCAGCTCACCAAGATGTTGACTATTCCATCAAGAGCTGGCTAGTCCAGGAGCAAACGGCTCCTGGTAAAGACAAATCAAATCCGTTGACAGCTGGTGGTTTGCTCAAAATCACACGGTTATCAGGTGTGCCACAGTTCTTACACCTGGCTACTCCAGAAGTGATGGCTTTTGGTAAAGAGTTTTAAATCCATCAAGTTTTCAAAACAGTTATTGCTATGGACTAGCAATAGTTTAGTGTGGGGGATTGATGAGTGCTCAAACACTCATCATTTTTGGTCTAATCTGAACTACAAAACATACAAAAACACTCAGAAATGCATCAAAATACTGAAAATATTTCAAAATTGTGTTTTATATGTTTTAGATGCAAAATGAGCAAAAACAGACGAAAAACGTACAAAGTTTGCAAAATTGGCAGTTTCAGTCCCCCAACTTTCATAAAATTACAAAATTAGTCCCTGGTCATTCAAAATATGGAAAATTATCGCCAAAGGTCCTTTTACAATCATAACTTGTCATATTTAGTCCATTGGTGAAAAATCATAAAAGTTTTGAAAAATTACAATTTAGTCCTTGGAGTTACAGATTTTGGCAGATTCAGTCCCTTGTGGGATATTTTTGGAAGGAAAATCATTTTTTGCCCTTGGAAAATCAAAATGCATCAAAAATAGTCCTAGGGTGAAATTTTGAGGAAATTACATGTTTGGTCCCTTAAGTTTGGTAATTTGTCATAATTGGTCCCCGGTGTTTTAAAAATGAAAAAAAAATACATTTTGGATCCTTGGGTCATTAAAGTTAGCAAGTTTGATCCTTATGATATCTATGTGAAAATTACAATTTCAGTCCACCATCTTTCACCAAATTACATATATGATCCTTGTGATATAACTTTACCAAATGGACCCTTTATGTTAAAATAAACCAAATCCAATCCTAAACCCCTAACCTGATCCAACATAACAACCAATACCCAAGCCCACCACCAATCCAGCCCATTCCCAAAATAATAAAACCCTGTTAGCATTAAAATATTTATATATAGAAGTGATGGTCATTCTCATATTGTAACTTTGTGTCGTTTGTTAAGTTTAGTAATAGTTTAGTCATTGGGCTTTGGACTTGGCAAGCTAATATGTTATGTGCTATGTTTCATAAGCCTTATTATCTAATCATGTAACCAAGTCCAAGCCCAAGTCCATTAGAAAGCCCATGAGGCCTTTCTCTCTAACTATATAAGGCACCTTACCTTTCATTTGTAAGGTGTGCTTGTGTGTGTATTGTGTGTGTTTTTTAATAAAAGTTCTCTTCATCTTATTCTCTCTTTTATACTTATTAACGCCACACATATCTCATCAAGTCACCATCTTTGCTTCATCTAGTGCTTATATTTGTGATAAAGTTGATAGATATAAGGTCCTACAAGTGGTATCAATCGCCTAACAATGATTTAGGAGTGCGTGGAAATCGTTTTCATCAAACTTTCTCTTTAAAAGTTTTGGTTTTTTATGTAAAACGTGTACTTTTCATTAAAAAGTTTTGATTTTTACGTGTTTTAGTGTTAAAGTTGTTGTTTTTCTTGAAGCTTTAGTGATTCTAAGTGTTTTGGGAAAGATTTGATCAAAAGAATCAAGTGGAAAAAGTGTTTTTGGTTGAAAAAATCGAATTTTTGAAGTTTTCTGGTCACCTTACGCGTAACTTGGGTGAATAGTACAAGAAACAGCTGTCTACAGTACTTCCTACGCATAACTTGTGGTCAAAAACCTTTTCCTACGCGTAACTCTGGTCAAAACCCTCTTCTTACGCATAACTTTGGTTTTCTACGCGTTAGATTGAGATCCTACGCTTAACATTGGTTTTCTACGCACAAGTTGAGATTATACGCATAAGATCTTACGCCTAATATTGTTTACGCGTAAGTTTCAGAATTCTACGCATAACTTCATCAAAGGTCTTCTCTTCGTGCTAAGTTGTACTCAGTACTTCCCTGACTTGGATAAGTTTGTGGAATACTTCGACTTGGTATATCTTTCAAGCTTGGATAAGTTTGAGAGATTTGTTTGGGTTATAAATCTTACGCATAAAATCTTACGCATAAGATAAACCTTACGCGTAACATAAATCTTACGCATAAACACTAAGCTTACGCATAAACTACTAATCTTACGCATACGTATTTTTCTTATGCATAAGTTTACTGTTTACACATAACTTTTGTTTACGCCTATGATTAAAATGTGATCAAAGATGTTTAAAGTTTGTGACGGAATCTCAAAAGAGCTCGACTCAGTAAGTACCAATGAATTGACGAAGCTTAAAATGTCAGTAATCGAAAGGACTTGTCCTGGACGGGTAATAATTTCAAGCTAGTCCAACTAGTGATGTAAGCGTGTCTCGAATAGGACTTGTCTGAGTAGAATGTACCATATCGAGAGACTTTCTTTTGACTTGACCAGGACGGGTAATAATTTCAAGCTAGTTTAACTAGTAATGTAAGCGTGTCTCGAATCGGTCATGTTCACTGAAAGTGGATCAATTCAAAAGTGCAAACTCCTCTCGCATGTGCAAATTTCTTAAATATTCATGAGCACATGTGAAGGGGGAGTCCTTCAAAAGAAATGCAAAACTCTCGAAGTGTCAACAATGTGTTTTATTATCATAAACACTTTGAGAGATTTTCAATAAATGGTTTCATGGCAATTATAGGATAGTCATGGAGTTATAAGGTGACTAAGGTTAGGAAAAACCGTCCTATGATCCGCCAGAGCCGGAGGGATCTACCCAAGGACAAATCCAATAGATTAGAATTAGAAGTCCTTAGGTATGATTGAAAAAAGGAGATAATGAGAAAGGAGAAAGAAGGGGTTGAAGAATTAAAAAGAAAAGTTATGAAAAAGGGTGAAAAGAAATAGCCCTCCAAATGTTCAACCTTAGGGCAGACACCGGGTACAATTCATATGCTACTGGTTGTTACTAAGGTGACACTGGTATTGAAGACAAAGACGTCATGGACCCAGTGACGCACTGCACTAAACCTTCTTAACCACTCAAGTTCTCTTAAAAGAGCTTGTTTCATTCTCACGGGGAACCGGTGTAATCTATCGACTTGTCTCTTAGAGATGGTTGATATTGAAGCAGGAGACCTCTCCCTAATCTCCGCATAGGAAACCAAATGTGCACTTATCGAGTCTAGAGCCCCGAGATTCATCAAAAGATCTCATAGGAACACATGATATTTCTACACTGGTTGTTCATCATTAAGGACGCCAGATGTAAACTTTAGAGTCCTACGCAGATCTTAGTAATCTGCCAGAACATTTATGAGAGAATTCACACAAGTGTTTCTCAATGATTGAATGGAAACTCCTGCCAGGGTCAACATCAAACAGCCCTGACAGCAGGTCACTTCGGTAATTCTTTATGGGTTACGCTTAGTGTTCGCGGTGGTTCCAAACGGTCTACAGTCGTGGAGTGATCCCCAGCGACTCACCCAGTCATTGAGCTACTTAGTAGGTCTTGTAAACTCTCTCGAGAGTATCTGACATGGGAACGGCCTTGGTAAGGGTTAGAAGGAGTCTTCACACTATGCTGTTGACGATCTCTAATTCTTATCTGTAAGTACCGGTTGTTTTATTGCTAACTGTTTATATGCAGGGACACTTCATCTCCGTGGCGACAGATTCCACGTGCTCATACATACATCTGGAAGTTAAAGAAAGCTCCCTCAAAGATCTATACAACAACAAAGTTCAAAGAAAGATTCTACGCCAAAAAGAAGAATCTACAAAGTATAAAGTCTACAGATCAAAGTGAAAGAAAGGGAACTACGTGCATATGAATATCAAAGTCCAAAGATGTATGAGCATGTTGGAATGGCAAACAACCACCACAGACGCAGAAGTAACGAAAGGCAGATAACTCCACATCACAAAGGAACAAAGAACGATGAAAAATCAGTTATCAAAGATCACAAAGCATGAAGGAACAAAGACTAAAGACTATTCTACAACGACACACAAAGTTAAAGACAAAGAACACGGAAGACCCACTCACGTGGAGAATCATTCGAATGACCACCCCTTAGGGGAGATTGTTAGCATTAAAATATTTATATATAGAAGTGATGGTCATTCTCATATTGTAACTTTGTGTCGTTTGTTAAGTTTAGTAATAGTTTAGTCATTGGGCTTTGGACTTGGCAAGCTAATATGTTATGTGCTATGTTTCATAAGCCTTATTATCTAATCATGTAACCAAGTCCAAGCCCAAGCCCAAGTCCATTAGAAAGCCCATGAGGCCTTTCTCTCTAACTATATAAGGCACCTTACCTTTCATTTGTAAGGTGTGCTTGTGTGTGTATTGTGTGTGTTTTTTAATAAAAGTTCTCTTCATCTTATTCTCTCTTTTATACTTATTAACGCCACACATATCTCATCAAGTCACCATCTTTGCTTCATCTAGTGCTTATATTTGTGATAAAGTTGATAGATATAAGGTCATACAAACCCATCCCAACCTTTTAATAACCTGGTCATTTGACCAAGTCAACGCCCCCAACACCACCACTGTACATCATCATCCTCCCCCGTTTCCTGCTACCTTGTCTCCCCCCTCCTCTCCTCTCTCCCACAAAATACTCACCAACCATCATTAATTCTCACACCAACCTTACCTTCCCCCCTCCTCATTAATGCCTCTGATTCGCCCGAAACGGTCAGATAATTATTGATCAACCACTTGTGAATGGTCAACTATAATAGTCAAACGTCTAAGGCAAATGCTTCCGTGGAATACAGTGTTTCCCCGGGTCGTAATGTCCCAATGAGGTGTGCGATGTTTTATTAAAAACGAATCTGTGATCGGGTGAATGTGAACAGGAAAGGTACAAAGTGTGTGTGTGTGTGTGATTACACTAGGGTTTTATAAAATAAAATAACTTAGATAAACTATTTTAACGATTATGTAAAACCTAGATATCTAAAAACGTTTAAACGTAAACTAAATTAAAAATCAGACGCGACTGCGTACTGAGAAAAATGTGAGTTTTAAGAAAAATAAACTACAAGGGTTAAAAAAGAAAATTCTATAAACTTAAAATTAAAAGAAAATTAATTTAAAAAGAAAACTATTTTTTAGATTATTTTATTATTTATTATTAATTATTTAATTAAAAACTATTTAACTATTTAATTAAAACTAATTTAATTTAAACTAAAAATTATAAACACTACAAATTAAACTAAAAATTTATAAAAATAATTTCTAAAAACTTAAAATGAACTTGAAGAAAGTATAAAAATTAAAAATAAATATTTTTGTCTTTTTATGGATTTTTTTATTAATTAGAAACTAATTATCTTAATTATACTAATTAAACTTATTTTAAATTACAAATAATATTAAATTAACTTAGAAAATTATGAAAAAATTTATAAAACTATTTTATGACTTATAAAAGCTATGAAAAATATAAAAACTAGGTATTACCTTATAAAAATTAATTATGCTATTTATAACTTAATTATTGATTAATTACTAATAAAACTATTTTTAATTTTAATAAATACTAAATTACAAAATAAAAATCTGAGAAAATTATTAAAAATACTTTAACCTAAAAGGAAATTAATAAAAATATAAAAACATAACTTACTTAATAAAAATCTAAAGATTAAAATTAAAATTAAATTAAATTAAATAGAAACTATCACTTATTTTTATGTTGTCTTTTCTGGATTTTTCTTTTACAAAACTATATTATACTTAAAAATAAACAACTTTTGTAAAAACAACTAATTTATAAGCTAATAATAAGCACTGTGGAAGCTTATTACTTCCACAGTTGACTTTTGTTGACTGGATAAGCAAATGAGCTTATGTGGGTCCCACATTGGTATATTCTGGTTCTAATAAGTATATTGGACTTGTCTAAGCTAAAATTTGCCATATAAGCTCAGTAGATAAGCTGATAAGCAAAAATAAGCTATTCCAAAACTCAAAAGCAACACAGAATAGGGACAAAGTTGAGGGCTTATTCTAGGTAGGGTCCATTGATGCACAGGTCAAACAAATGGTCAACTAATACTCCCTGGTAGGAGGGGGGTTCTAAGGAACTAAATTGGAGGTGTGGGGCCCACTGTGGTGGTCACAAATCACCACCAAAGTGGTGGTGGTGAGTGATTGAATTGCTGTACAGGGGAACCTTTTGCCCTGCAGCTTACTTTGGATGAAAGTGGGGTCCACTAGAAAATTGGTAAAAATAAAACAAAGATAGGATCTAGTAGTTGAGGTGGTAGACTAGGATTAGGAACAAGTTTCAAGTCTTAACTCTTAACACAAAATTCCACAAAAATCTTGCAAGTTTTGCAAAATCTGAGATGAACACAATTTGACTTTTTCTATAAAACCTAAACTTTGACTTATGTGAGCTTAGACCTTAATTTACTGATTGATTAAGTTAAGTTAAGCTATAATATGATGAAAATAAGCTAGGTTACAAAGTTCTAAGCTAATATGTAGATTATGATACTAAACAGCTTAACAAATTACAGATTAGACAAGATAACACACAATTTTGACTTTTACTCTAATAAGGCCTATGTAATATGACTGATATGAGTTCAATAAACTTAAACTAACATGCAGCAACAAATACTAGTAGCAATAACAGGCATATACCCAGTGAAACAGCTTGATCCAAACACACCTTAGCAAGGGTAATTTTTTGATTAGTGTTGTATTACACTGAGATATAACAAGAGACTGAATCCTAACACTTGTTTATGATGTTAATAGATTAATTGATTACAAATAAACAGCTTTCAACAACAATTACCTAGGTAACACAACTAAGCTATTTTGACAGAAAATATGAAACAACTAGCAACTATGCATACCAACTAATAAGCTATTAATCTTACACTAGATTATCACTATCTAACACCAACTAAGCATAAAACACCAAAGATTACAGTGAAATAAGAACAAGAACAGATAATGGCAAAAATCAAAAGAATAGCTTACAACTTGAATCAGGGCCAAAATCTGAGAACCAAGATCAGATTACCAATCCTAAATGCTTTCCACAAAGCTCTAAACCAAGGCCATCCAAAATAGCACTTGCTCCAGCTTTCTTCACAAACAAATTTCCTTTTTTTTATTTATTTTCTATATTTTTGGTATTTTCCTACTTTATTGATTATTGATTGTTAAGATGACTTAAAAGCTTGCTAAAGCTTACTGAGAGCTTAGTAGTGTTATTTATAGTCCTCTAAACAACAATCATCAACAGAAATTAAAAGACTTTAAATGTAAATGACACGAATTGAAATAAACTTGAAAATAAAAGATAGATTGAAATTGAGTGAACCAAGTTGTTTATTACAATTTAGCAAAGGTAATGAACACTTTTGAAACAGAAATTGAAAAGTACACTAATGATACAACTAATTTGATTAAGCTACGGTGATCATAAACTAGATTAAAATTATGATGCCTTCTTCATTGCTTCCTCCTCTGTATTTATTGACTTGTTTCCATCCTACTAGCTTCCTGACACTATCCCACATCTCAATTTGACCATTGGATCAGTCAAAGTAATCTTGGCCTTCAAAACAGATTTGGCGGGAAAAGTGGGAAAGGCTGCTTGCAGCAGTTATTTTGCAATTAAGGATTTTTGGGAAGTAGCATGAGGTGGAGGGACAAGTATTAGAAGTTTTGAGGCAAGTTGGGGTGGTTTTTAGCAATACCGTGGGTAAGAGTGGTTTTGGGGAGAAATATGGTGAGAATAGCATTTATTGTGGGGGGTAGTAGTGGCAGAGGTAGTGGAGGGAGTGGGTGAGAGTAGGGTGAGGTGGAAATGGTGAGGTGGAGGTGCAAGGTGGAGTTACAGGTGTAAAGGTGAAGAAGAAGAAGAGAATGGGAACGGGGTACGTTTGGTTTGTTTTATTTATTTATAATGGGGTGGGGTTTTGGGCTTTATATTTCGGGCCCGTGGTTTTGTAACTGGGTTGGATTTTGATTTGTATGGATTTGGATTGTTGGATTTGGATTTGGTTTATTACTAATAAAGGGTCCGGTTGGTTTTCAGCCCATTTATCACAAGGACTAAAGATGTAATTTCTGCATAGCTGAGGGACCTTAAGTGACAAGCTTCCAAAAGTTATCATAGGGACCATTCCTGCAATATTAGATAACACAAGGACCAAATTTGCATAATTTTCTAATTTTACAAAACCAAGGACCAAATTTGTCATTTTCTGATTCTTGAAGGGTTAAACTTGTAATTTTCCAAAAGTTTATCATAAGGACCAATATTGTCAAACATGAATAGTATAAGGTTTATTTTGATTATTTTCCAATTTTAAAACCTTAAGGACTATTTTTGACAGTTTTCAAAGTTGAGGGACCAAAGTTGTAATTTTGTGATTTTAAACTTCAAAGGTTTATTTCTAACAACTTGTGAATCCCTAGGATCTTTTATGATACTTTTACAAGTTTTGATTAACCAGGGACTAGTTTTGCCAATTTATCAAAGTTCAAGGACTGAAACTGTAAATTATGAATATTTTGTATGTTTTTCATCAGTTTTCAACCCTTTTGCACTTATAAAACCTAAAAACACAATTTGATGATATTTTCAGTATTTGAAGCATATTTGAGTTTTTTTAGATGTTTTTGTAGTCTAGATAGATATAAAATGATGAGTATTTAGACACTCACTTACCCCCACTCAAACTGCCCCTTCCCAATTTCCTGCCAAAAGAGTTTGAACGGTTGAGATCAAAGCAAGCCATCCAATGGCTGTGATTCAAGTGGGAAAAGCAAAGGAACACTCCAGAGCTTATAAAAGAAGAAAAAAAGAGAGAAAGATTTATTAGTTTAGCAGTAGGGTAGGAGTAGTTTTAGCTTAATTTTCATTAATGTCAAATTAGAGTAATTTAGCTTTCATAGTGTCTCAAAGATGTAATCTGAATCTTTTTATTGTAATTCCAAGTTTAATTAATCAAGTTTACAAGTTTGTCTTAGTCAAGTTCATTTTTTGCTCAAAATTGCTCTTAAATCCATTTTATCTTGTCAAGCTGTTTAAATTAGTTGTTTACTGTTTCTTCGAGCTTATTAGAGCTTATTTATAAGCTTTTTAAGGTTTAGAAAACCTTAAACTCAGTTATACATAAACTTCTCAAAATTATAAACAAATAGTGAAAAATAAAAAAAATGATCAAGGTAGAAGAAGAAACAAAGCAATCATGGATATGGTACTGGTTTAGAAGCTCTGGGGAGCATTAGGGTATTATTTTGGTGACTGGTTCTCAGGTTGAAAGGATCCTTGGATACCAAGTAAGATTTTGAATATTGTTTTGTCATATTATGTGTTAACTGTTAATTAGTTATATTAGTTGTTCACTTCTGTCTATTTAGGTTTATTAATGTTTATGATAGGATAATTAGCTAAGTTTAGGTGCTATTTCATTAATCTGCTTTGATTTTGATCCTAGACAGTCCTTATAGGGGTGTTTGGGTTAAGCACTGTCACAGTGTCCTTGTTATTGTATTGTTGTTATTTTGGCATAGGTGAATCAATGTAGGTTAGTTCAAGTCAAGAAAAGCTTAAATACCAGGTCTCAACTGAAAAAAGTCAAAATTTCTTTTGATCATTAGTCTTGCATCAGTTAAAAAGGATTTTGATGGTACATTCATATCAGTAGGTGCACAAGTAAGTTTCATAGCATAATCCAGTCCATTATTAGTGTATAACATCATTTCTAGTAACTTAGAAGCACCAAAAGTTCATAAAAGTCAAATCTTTAGTTTCATTAAAAAGTCAAATATGCATTCTCAGAATTTTCCAAAAGTTCACATAATTATTTTGATTTTTCTGTTATAGATTAAGACTTGGAACTTGTTTATCTTTGAACTCCACCAGCTTGGCTTTGATAATTCATATTTGTTTGAATTTTGCCATTTTTTTCTGAGCATTTCACAAGCTCCCAAAGTCACTTGCAGGGCAATGAGATGCCCTGCACACAGATACTCAGCCCAGCAACCCAATTTCCATCCCTTCCCCTGGCCTACATGGTGGGTCCCACAATGAGCTTATTGGCTTTTTGAGAAGCCAATAAGCTCATCTTTAGGTCCCTGAGCTTATTTTGAGTTTTGAGTCCCATTTGATAGGGCTGCTATACACATCAAGCTTGTCCCTTTTCTGTTTGAGTTTTGGCTTTTGGAATTGCTTATCTCAGCTTATCAGCTTATCCAGGGCCCCATTCTAGATTTTATAGCTTATTTCATGTTCCTTTAACTTGTATCCACCTAAATCCAACCCTGGTTCTCAGCTTAAAGCTTGTTTCAAGCTTATAGCTTGGACAGTTGACCAAAGTCAACTGTCAAGCTAATAAGCACTTGTTGTGCTTATATTTGAGTTCCAAAAAGTTCGTTTTTACAAAAAGTTTCTATTTTTAGGTGTAAAATAAGTTTTCAAAAAGAAAATCCAGAAAATCAAATTTAATTTTTAAGTGATAGTTTCTATTTAATTTTATTTAAATTTTAATTTTAATTTTTATATTTTTATTAAGTACTTGTCATTTTTATATTTTTTAAATTCCTCTTATATTAAAGTATTTATAATAATTTTTTCAGATTTTTATTTTGTCATCTAGTATTTATTAAAATTAATCTTAGTTTTATTTATTATTAATTAATAATTAGTTTTAAATAGCATAATTAGTTTTTATTAAGCAAAACCTAGTTTTTATAATTTTTCCTAGCTTTTATATAATGTAAAATAATTTTAGAAATTTTCTTGTAATTTTTACTGTTCATTTAGTATTTTTTTTTTTATAATTTAAAATAGTTTAATTAGGTAATTAGTATTTAATTAGTAATTAATTAATATAAAAATCACAAAAAGACAAAAATACTTATTTTTAGTTTTAAAACTTATTTTTAGTTATTTTATAATTTTAGAAATTTTATTTTCACCTTTTTAGTATTTAAATAATATTATATTGTATTTAAGTTGTTTAAATATTAATAATTAGTAATTAATTAATAATTAATAAATAAATAGTGTAAAAATTTATTTTCTTTTTCTAAAAATTTTCTTTTAACTTTAGGTTTGTAAAAAAGTTATTTTCACCCCCCGGGGATTTTCAGATTTCCGTTTTCACTTTTTATTTTGTACGTTTACGTTTTATTTAAACGTGAACGTACGCGTTTTTAGGTTTTTAACGTTTCTGGTTTTTCCAACTTTCAAGTCTTGTTCATATAGCTTGTTTAAGCTATTTCCTTGTAGATTCCTTAGTTTAAATCATTCACAAACCCTTTCCCATCCAGATTCACCCGATCACGAAACCGTTTGTTAACCATCCACACCTCGTCGGGACATAACGACCCGGGGAAACACTGTACTTCCGCGGAGCATTGACTCTAAGGAGTTTGACTGTTTTGACCACATTCGTGGTCAATATTAGTTGACTGCTTTTGCCTCAATCAAAATTTGCTAAATTAGTGATTCACTTCATTAATCTCAAAACAGTTATGAAATAAGGGGTGTTTGGCAAAAGCTGTTTCAGTGTGCTCTGAGGTGTTGTTGTTATTGTTTTCAGTTAAAACATGTTACACTAGGTAGGTTTAGGTTAGTCAAAACTTAAATTTCATATGTCCTTTGATAAAAAGTCAATTTCATGTTTAAATTTATCTATTATGCTCACTGTTAGAACTTTAAGTTCCATAACCATTGATTTGGTTGCAAAAGTAGTTATTGTAGCTTAAGGGTGCGTTTGGTATGCTGGGAGGAATGACAATGGGTATGAGTTTGATAGTACTCAACTATGAAAGTTCCATTCCCCACTCTCTAGCCATATATGGAGTATGGAAAATAATGGACTTTCATAGTTATAGTTGTGGGCCCAGGCACCCTAAACAAACACCAACTATCACTTTCATAGTGATAGTTGATTCCCAGGAATGGGTACCAAACGCACCCTAAGTTAGCTTCTTAGTAGCTTATTATTTCATTTTCAGTCATCTAGAATCAAACAAATCTCACCATAGTCAAAATAGGTAATATTTTCAAAAAAGTCAAATAGCCTATCTCAGGAAAAATCCAAAAGTTCAAGGATTTGTTTAGAATTATGTGTTAGGATTCAAGTCTTGAAACTTTCAGGACATGTAATCCCCCACCTCATCTTTGAAGTTCCATCTTCCTTTTATTTTTGCAATTTTTTGTGTGGACCCCACTAGTGCCCAAACACAGCTGCAGGGCATGGACTCCCCTGCTGCATCAGCAGCTATCCTCACTGTCTCACCTTCTGTGGGTCCCATAGGACTCCACAGTGGGCCCCACTAGCCCCCTCTTGGTTCCTTGGAATCCCCTGCTACCACTCTACCCATTTCAAGCTTGTGTTGAAGCTTAAGCTCCCTGGGACCCACCTTAAATCACCTATGAACTCTGTCCCATTTTCCATAAAAAGCCAAGTCACCAAGTGCTTATTTGAGTGCTTTTTGGCTTATTCAGGGGTATAGTTTGTTGTTTTTAGCTTATACTTGTTCACTTTATTTATTAGAACCAGAATCCACCCTTGTGGACCCCACAAGGGCTGATTTCTAACAAAAGTCAACTATTTAAGCTTTTATGTGTCTAATTTGCTTAATTTTAAGTTATAGAAAAGTTGTTTTTACAAAAGTTGTTTGTTTTTAGTGTTAAAATAGTTTTGTAAAAGAAAAATCCAGAAAAAACCAAATTTAAAATAAGTGATAGTTTCTATTTAATGTAATTTAATTTTTAATTTTCATTTTTAGATTTTTTTTAAGTACAGTGTATTTTTATATTTTTATTAATTACCTTTTACGTTAAAGTAATTTTAGTAATTTCCTCAGATTTTTATTTTGTCATTTAGTATTTATTAGATTTAGTATTAGTTTTATTTATAATTAATTAATAATTAAGTATTAAATAGCATAAATAGTTTTTATAAAGCAACACCTAGTTTTTATATTTTTCCTAGTTTTTAAATGTTATAAAATAGTTTTAGGAATTTTTCCATAATTTTCTAAGTCATTTAGGTATTATTAGTAATTTAAATTAGTTTAAATAGTTTAATTAAGATAATTAGTTTTCAATTAATAAAAAACTCATAAAAAGACAAAAATATTTATTTTTAATTTTTATACTTTCTTCAAGTTCATTTTATGTTTTAGAAATTATTTTTGTAAGTTTTAAGTTTAATTTGTAGTGTTTATCATTTTTAGTTTTATTTAAATTAAGTTTAATTTACTTTTTAAATAGTTGTAATTAATTAAATAGTATTTAAATATTAAAATAGTCATTTTAATAATTTCATTTTCATTTTAACTTTTCTTTTAATTTTAAGTTTGTAAAAGTTTCATTTTCACCTCCTGTAGTTTATTTTCCTTAAAACTCACATTTTTCTCAGTACGCATACGTATTTGTTTACATTTCAGTTTACGTGTATACATAGCTGTTTATTGTGCTTGTTTTATATTGTTATCCAAATAATATCAGTAGTGTAAATCAAACCCACTTAATCTTTGGTTACTGTCCTCAGTACCATTTATTCCCAAAACGTTTACAAATACAATTTCAATCTCGTTGGGACTTAACGACCCGGGGATTTCCCTCAAATCCGTTGACAGCTGTTGATTTGCTCAAAATCACATAGTTTTTCTCAAAAGATTGCTAGGGACTAGCAATGTTTTAGTGTGGGGGATGGAAATTCTAGCGAATTTTATCACATTATATCTTCTAGTACCCCCGTTTTAGCCAAAATTCTCAAAATTTTTTTCACTTTATTTCAAAATTTTTGTGGTAATCAGTCCGCCATGTCTAAACGACAAAAGGATTGGCTAATCCAGGAGCAAACGGCTCTTGGTAAATATATCTCAAATCCGTTGATGGCTTGCAATTTGCCCAAAATTGTATGGTAAATCAACTCGCCATATCCCATAAAGTGAATGAGTTGGCTAGCCCGCAAGATTATGGCTTGTGGTAAAGGCCGTGGAAAATCCATAATTGGTAATCAGCTCACCAAGATGTTCACTTAGTCCATCAAGAGTCGGCAAGTCCAGAAGCAAACGGCTTTTGGTAAAGACTAATCAAATCCGTTGACAGCTGGTGATTTGCTCAAAATCACATAGTTTTTCTCAAAAGATTGCTAGGGACTAGCAATGTTTTAGTGTGGGGGATTGATGAGTGTGTAAATACTCATCATTTTTACGTTTTCTGAGCTGCCAAAACATCCAAAAACACTCAATATTGCATCAAAATAGTGAAAATATCCCAGGAATGTGTTTTATATGTTTCAGATGCAAAATAATCAAAAAAACAGATGAAAAACGTACAAAGTTTGCATAATTGGCAGTTTCAGTCTCCTAAGTTTCAAAAGTTGTCAAAAACTAGTCCCTGGTTCTTCTAAAAACATGAAAAAGTCATCAAAGGTCCTTTTTGAATCACAAATTACATATTTAGTCCTTTGGTGCAAAGTTTCACAAAATTACAAGTTTAGTCCCTGTACTTTGCAAAATTGACATAAATGGTCCCTGGGATATAAAAACTTTGAGAAAATCAATTTTGGTCCTTATACTAATCTTTTATGGCAGGAATGGTCCTTTGGTGAAAATTTTGAAGAAATTACAAAAATGGTCCTTGAAGTTTAAAAATTGGCAAGAAGAGTCCCTGGGTATTCAAAAGTGGAAATTTACCTTTACTACCCTTGTACTATTCACAAGTGACAAAATACACCCTTTTGATAAAGTTTGGAAAAGTAACAGATTTGGTCCCTAGAATACAGAAAATTGCAATTATAGTCCTTGGGCTAAATTTAACTACAAACCAAACCTTACCCTTTTTATCCAGATAATAAAACCAAACAACCTGATCCAACAATACTACCCAGGCCCAAACAAACCAGCCCATCTCACCCTTTATTAAAATAAACGGGGGTTGACCTCGTTGACCACCCTCCATCTTCAACCTCCACTCCACATCCCCTGCTACTAACCACCACTCCACCTCACCCTACCACCACTAGTCCACCTTTAGCACCCCACTACCCTCTCTGTCACCCTTACAACAAAACCCACTTCCTAAGTTTTCACCAGGGGATGCCACGTACCAAACCTACACCACTTTCCTCCCCTACAACTGCAACCTGACACCTACAACTTCCACCACCCCCTAGCCTTCCCTACTTGTTCCCTCCACCTCTACAACCAGCCAATTACATATTAAAAGCACAAAACAGTAACCAATTGCTCAAATTGGTTTTCCCGCCAAAATAGGTTCAATGGCTTGGATGAGTTTCACTCATCCAATGGTGCTGGGAAAGCTCTGTGGGACCAACAAGAAACATTTGGGAGCCTATAAAAGAAGGAAGAGGCAGAAGGAAGCAGTATTAGTGTAATTTAGTATAAATTAGTATAGATTAGTGTAAGATTTAAATTAATGTAATTTCCAGTTTTTTAGATTAAATTAGTTGTAATCCATTTCATTTATGCAATCCAAACTCATTACAAGTTTCAATTTCAAGTTCCACTTTATTAATTCAGTTTTAGCAAAATTAAGTAAATTTGACAAACTTACTTAAATTCTGTTTAAACCTGTTAAATCCTGTTTCATTCAGTTACTTAAGTTAATTTATAAGTCTTTAAAAGAGTTCAAGGTTTAAAATAAGTTTAATTCAGTTGAGATATAAAAAATTGAGAAAAATACAAATAAAAAATAGAAAATTAAAAAAAAAATCAAGAAGAAGAAGAAGGAGCAAAAAAGCATGCTAGATTATGGATGATCTTTAGTTGTAGTACCTCAGGGGATGTGTAGGGGTGGTTATTGTACTTGGTTCTGTGTTATTCAATCTGGATGCCTTTGTATGCTTTTATACCATTTTCTTGCATAATACTGTAGCTTGCTTAATCCTATGTTACTTTGATGTTTTCATGTTTATTAAGTGTTTAGCAGTCAAATTAATGTTTAAAATTACATGTTTATTAATTAGAATTCATATTAGTTTAATCTTTTAATATAACTACCTAAATTAGTATACTAGGAATAATTAGGTATTTGGTGTTATCAGTTGTGTACTTGTGCTTAAATTAGTTAATATGTCCATGTTATAACCTTTGAATCCAGTATTGCATCCTAAATTAGTGATTCACTTCATTAATCTCAAAACAGTTATGAAATAAGGGGTGTTTGGCAAAAGCTATTTCAGTGTGCTCTGAGGTGTTGTTGTTATTGTTTTCAGTTAAAACATGTTACACTAGGTAGGTTTAGGTTAGTCAAAACTTAAATTTCATATGTCCTTTGATAAAAAGTCAATTTCATGTTTAAATTTATCTATTATGCTCACTGTTAGAACTTTAAGTTCCATAACCATTGATTTGGTTGCAAAAGTAGTTATTGTAGCTTAAGTTAGCTTCTTAGTAGCTTATTATTTCATTTTGAGTCATCTAGAATCAAACAAATCTCACCATAGTCAAAATAGGTAATATTTTCAAAAAAGTCAAATAGCCTATCTTAGGAAAAATCCAAAAGTTCAAGGATTTGTTTAGAATTATGTGTTAGGATTCAAGGCTTGAAACTTTCAGGACATGTAATCCCCCACCTCATCTTTGAAGTTCCATCTTCCTTTTATTTTTGCAATTTTTTGTGTGGACCCCACTTGTGCCCAAACACAGCTGCAGGGCATGGACTCCCCTGCTGCATCAGCAGCTATCCTCACTGTCTCACCTTCTGTGGGTCCCACAGGACTCCACAGTGGGCCCCACTAGCCCCCTCTTGGTTCCTTGGAATCCCCTGCTACCACTCTACCCATTTCAAGCTTGTGTTGAAGCTTAAGCTCCCTGGGACCCACCTTAAATCACCTATGAACTCTGTCCCATTTTCCATAAAAAGCCAAGTCAACAAGTGCTTATTTGAGTGCTTTTTGGCTTATTCAGGGGTATAGTTTGTTGTTTTTAGCTTATACTTGTTCACTTTACTTATTAGAACCAGAATCCACCCTTGTGGACCCCACAAGGGCAGATTTCTAACAAAAGTTAACAAAAGTCAACTGTTTAAGCTTTTATGTGTCTAATTTGCTTAATTTTAAGTTATAGAAAAGTTTTTTTAACAAAAGTTGTTTGTTTTTAGTGTTAAAATAGTTTTGTAAAAGAAAAATCCAGAAAAAACCAAATTTAAAATAAGTGATAGTTTCTATTTAATGTAATTTAATTTTTAATTTTCATTTTTAGATTTTTTTAAGTACTTTGTATTTTTATATTTTTATTAATTACCTTTTACCTTAAAGTAATTTTAGTAATTTCCTCAGATTTTTATTTTGTCATTTAGTATTTATTAGATTTAATATTAGTTTTATTTATAATTAATTAATAATTAAGTATTAAATAGCATAATTAGTTTTTATAAAGCAACACCTAGTTTTTATATTTTTCCTAGTTTTTAAATATTATAAAATAGTTTTAGGAATTTTTCCATAATTTTCTAAGTCATTTAGGTATTATTAGTAATTTAAATTAGTTTAAATAGTTTAATTAAGATAATTAGTTTTTAATTAATAGAAAACTCATAAAAAGACAAAAATATTTATTTTTAATTTTTATACTTTCTTCAAGTTCATTTTAAGTTTTAGAAATTATTTTTGTAAGTTTTTAGTTTAATTTGTAGTGTTTATCATTTTTAGTTTTATTTAAATTAAGTTTAATTTACTTTTTAAATAGTTTTAATTAATTAAATAGTATTTAAATATTAAAATAGTCATTTTAATAATTTCATTTTCATTTTAACTTTTCTTTTAATTTTAAGTTTGTAAAAGTTTCATTTTCACCTCCTGTAGTTTATTTTCCTTAAAACTCACATTTTTCTCAGTACGCATACGTATTTGTTTACATTTCAGTTTACGTGTATACATAGCTGTTTATTGTGCTTGTTTTATATTGTTATCCAAATAATATCAGTAGTGTAAATCAAACCCACTTAATCTTTGGTTACTTTCCTCAGTACCATTTATTCCCAAAACATTTACAAATACAATTTCAATCTCGTTGGGACTTAACGACCCGAGGATTTCCCTCAAATCCCACTACTACAAAATGGGGCTAAAGCAACACTCGTAAAGTGTTGTATTAGGCCTAAAAAATGTTGCTTAATGCCTAGTGCAACACTTTTTCAAGTGCTGCCTTAGGCTCCGTTGCCTTAGGTCTAAAGCAACACTTTTGCCATAATGTGCAACACTTTTGTCAAAGTGTTGCTCGTGTTTACAAATGCAACACTTTCATATTGCAACACTTTTGATACATATGTGCAACACTTCTTATTAAACAACACCAACCAATAACAACACTTCTATGCATCAAGTGCAACACTTTCCATCATCTATTACAACACTTCTTTTTTGTTTTAACAATACTAGTGCAACACTTTTTCTACTAGAGGCAACACTAGCTTTAGCTTTTCATACCGAATATTTGCTCAACAAAATTCAAAAGCTACAAATATAAGCAATGTTCTAATTATACGTGGATACATAACTTGTTTCCATCCTAGCAATGATATAATGTCATCAATAATATCATATTCCAAATACAAATTTGTCAAAAGTTTAGCTACCATAAAGTTCATAAACACAAGTCTGCACACTAAAATAATGGATAGTACTAAAATCTTCTTCGTCATGTATTCTCAAAAGACTTCCATTTGATAGCTGCAAATCTTGATTTCTGCCATATGCCATAATAAACCAACCTGGTAAATATATAACCAAAGAATAAAATTAGATTTTCTTACATTATGTAACACAAGATGTTATCAAACACTATATTAAAGCCACTAAATTCAATGATATCAATCCCTTAAAAGACCTGATAGAAATCCTATATTTAAAGAAACATGGTAGTGTATTATGAAATAAGTATATAACATACCTTCTACCAAAAGAGATAAATCACTTATGTTAAAACCCTGCGAGCTACTTCAGGAGGTAGTTTTTCTAGGATCTTTCGCACCGCATCTTCAACTAATTTGTCACGCTCATTAGAAAGTTCCTTTCTCATCAATTCAAGTCTCTTTTCATTATCGTCTTTCAGCTCAACAATTTTCCGTTCATAAACCTCTTCAAGCTTCTTGTGCCTATCATCATGCTGACCGTTATCACCTTCTAAACCAGTTGTACTTGATTGCACAATATCTGATGGGGCCATATTAGAACTACCACTAGCTTGCACCTTTTTTATCAACATGTTAGTAACACCTCTACCAAAAAGTCAATGGTGTCCATCATATTCTTTGTTCATCACAGCTAGAAAAGGATCTGTGGGAGAACTTTCATTTTCTGGTGGCTTGTAGTTCTTCATTTGTTCCTTCAATATTTTGTTAAGAAATTAAGTGTTTACCCAAAATAAAACACACAAATGATACTGGAAATATTAAGGACTATCTTACTATTTTCTCCATTGTGTCGTCATCTGTATCAACATATACATTTCCTTCTTTCCTTTCCCGTGTGCACTCAAACATTTGAGTCAAGGTAGGTGGTTCTTTGTTTGGGTCTTTATTTTTCTATATTAATGATTAAAAAACAAACATCAACAAGAGTAATATTAAAAGGGATGATATTAGTACAGATAATCTCAAAAGCTAATAAGCAAGTCTAAATAAGCAATAAACACAAAAGCTGATAAGGTATGCTGAGGCAAAACAGCCTAGGGTACCTACTTGCAGACCTAAGAAGAGCTTCTAAATAAGCACTAAAATCTATGAAAAACCAAAATATGTAAAATCTATATTATATGCTGTCTAGACACCAAAATTCAAAACATGAAAAGCTATTTTGAGCTTCTAAATCAGCGTATGGATCAGGCTGTTGACCACTTATGAATGTGCAGGTTCTAAAACAGCCTGAGGAGGCTTACTAAAGCTAGTGAAAAAGCTATAGGATCTAAACTATATTATACCATGTAAGCTGTTTTAACATGCTTTAATCCATGAAACTTTGGAAATCAATGAAAAGGTTATAAATCTTTATAAAAATGCTAAATATAACTTTTAAACTACTGAATTATCTGAATTAAAGCTGATTCAAGTTGATTCAAAAACTAAGATTGGCCAAAACCTACAATCAAGGCTTATGCCAAACACACCCTTAAAGCAAAAATTACAACAAATAAGAGAGACGGTGAATAAGCAAAACTTCACAACTAATGTAACCAAGCAGGTGCATAAGATAAGAAAAGCACATTACCTGTTCCTCACGAATCCTAGCAAAACTCTTTAGACCAGCCGTGTGCATGTTTTTTTGAGACATGCGTATATTCCTTGCGACTAAACACCGGTCCTACACACAATGTAACCAAAACTTCACAACTCATGTAACCAAGGACATCAAAGAATAAGTGTTTTCAATAAAGATAATATGCCCTAAATTACCATCACTTTTTTCTTACTCCACAAAGTTAACAACTGTGCAAAATCTTTCTGTGGAACTGATTTTGGTCGATTCTTCCATCTTGTTCTTGTATCCTTAAATTTATAGAAGTGCTTTTTCTTGAGCCTACATTTATATTCTCTCCAACAATCTCCAATAGATTTTAGCACCCAAGATTTAGCAGCATTGGGTACGATGTATTTGCCCTTATGAAAATAAAGTTTCTTAATAAAAGAAGAAAAAGCTTCACTAAAAACGGTATATAAACTAGTTTTAAAAGTTTACCAGTACATATTCCCACATCTTGTCCTTATGAGGTACTTTTCGCCATGAACTACATGTCAAAGGCGCATAACTGTACGTACGAGCTATTGTACCCAAAAACTGAGAGAATTTACCAACTGTATCTTTTTCCTTAGTTACAGGGCCAATAGGCTGTCCAAATTCATTGCATATGATCTTCTCGCGTGCATCAAACATTCGTACATGAATATCATGCATCATTGTCGGGCCCCTTTTCCTTGCCGTAGACATAGCTAATATTCAATATACATAATAAGAAACAATCAGAATACATACATTCAAACAACAAAATTGCCAAAATGTAGCTATGTAATTCAAGTTAACCTGCTTTTTCCATGTTAGGGTCATCAAGTTGTGCTTCAACATGTTCAACATCCTCATTTTCGGAACCTTCTTCACTATCATTCTCTTCACTTTCAAGACCATCTTGATTATTTTAAAACATAAAATGCTCAATGTCGTCATTCTCTTCACTTTCAAGACCATCTTCTGATATTTCATCTTCGCTCATATCTGTAATAATATAAAGCAAGTTATCCTTGAATTGTCTCATTATTTTTAGATTCATTTTCTACCATCTATGATATAGTATTACCTAGAGATCTCACATCCTCCCCTTCGAGTCCATTTTGAATACTTTCAAATATTGAATTCTCTATCTCTTCATTCTCTTCATCGTGGGCACCATCATATTCTTTGTCAACTTCATTCACATCTATAACCATGGAAAAGCATATATATGAAAAACAGATCTACCAAATACCGTTTCATTTGTTAAATAATTTTTTTTATACAAATGATACATATATATACCTTGAGATATCATGGTATTCTCCTATTCATCCTCGTCAACAGAAAATAGTTTTCTCCTTGGTCCACTTACACTCGTTGTCAAAGTATTAGTTTTTCTTAAATTATGTTCCAGTTCCGATTGTTTTCTTAGTGACCCTTTTTTATTTAAGATCAGTTCACCCATGGTAATTCCAGCTTTTGGTTGATTCCTTTTTTCTGCATTTGAATCCACCATCTTTCCATTTTTTTTCACCATCGACACATGGTATAACACGAGAGATATTCGGAGCACAAACCCGTTGCTTTGATAAATTAGCATATCTATTCATGGACATTGGCGCAATATATTGTCGACGATGTATCTGTGACACATTAAAATTTAGGTTAAATCTTGCAACATGAAATTAAGTATGACTGTTGTACAAACAATTCCCAAACAGTTATTTCTTGATCACTGAAAAACGCATGTTTAACACATAATTTTCTCTACATTTATTCTACATAAAACTTTCAAAGTTAATTGACATAAAAGATGATGCTCTAAAATTGCATTATGATTGTTCATCAACAAGTTTTTGAAAGATCGTTTACCAGTGGTTTCTCTAACAGCTTAGTTGACTATCACAGTATCGCAAAAGAAATATTACTCTAATAAGTCTGAAGTGAATAGGTCAAACTAAGTTAAACATTTTAGCACCACCAAGTGAGTATTGCCTAGTCCGTACGTTGCACCAAGACAGACCAATACATATCTAATGAGCGAGTTAAACGGATGAATGGCAAGCTTGCACTAACGGTTCATGTTTAGTGGCAAATAAGAGTTACAAAATAACTGTTTTGCTACATCTTCAATGGCAAATTTGCTCTTTTAACCTAAAATTTATCATAGAGAGAAAAGTTGCAGAAATTTGTCACCAAAAAAAGATTTCTAATTTGGTTACCTTTTTGGAAGCTGTAACATGTGTAGCAACTTCTTGGTAATTTTCCTCGGTATCGCTAGATTCTTCAGGATTATACTCTACATCTTTGTCATTGGTAACCTTGGCTTTCTTTTTCCTTTTCTTTGTATTTTCAGCTACTGCCAAACTTGTCAAAGACTTGGCAATATTTTTAACTCCCAGCTCTCGTAATCTTTGTTGGTTCTCCTGGACCCTCAACATTTTACTCCTCTCATAATTAGTTATAATTTTTTGGGCACCTTGATTATGCATTCCTTTGTTTCCCATCACTAACTGTATAAAAGTCCAGCACCAACATTAAACAATATAATAATATGAGTCATATCATTTTTCAAGTACGTGCATAGTTATTGAAAGATAACACTTATATAGTCATTTTTTTAATCTAAAAGCCATCGAAAGATAATACTTATACCATCCTTTATTAGAAATAACTAAATGTCATAGTGTTGTATGAGGATTAAACGAAGCAAACACGAAACATTAAAACACATAAGCTGAGCAAGATAAGTTTCAAAAATCTAACAATTTTGTTTATTAATCAATATGCACTACTAGAACTAGGGGTGTCAGTAATGTCTCAATTGTGGTCTGCAATTCTGGTTTGATATTCTTTCTATATTTAAATGTTGCAACTCACGCCATTGTTTGCTCATTACCAGTCAAAAACGACTCATTAAGGCATGCAACATGTGGTGCAAATGCTTACAAAGATTCAAGTAATCCCCATATTGCTAGACCACATAACACTGAACACTTGTGTATTGCTACAAGAGCTACTACGTTGATCTAAAAAATAAACCTACATCGTTATTCCAATAAAAGATGTTCTAAAATAATAATGAATGAATACTAACTATACTAGTTGCAAAATTGGAAAAGTATGATTTATATCTTAGCAAGCTATGGTTCTGTCCCAAAAGCGGGCGTGTTTGCATACCATGTTTTTTTTATCGAAAGGTTAACAAGGATACTGCCAACTTTGGTTGGATACTTGGACACTTGTAATTGATGTTTTTTACTTACTATTACTTAATCGGGTCACCCGATAACATGAATCACCTGACCCGACATAACCTAACCCAAATCCCACCCGATCCCGATAACCCGATTACTTATCGGGTCGGGTTGCGGGTGACTTTTTAAAAATTTAAAACCCGACTCAACCCGACCCGATAACACCCCTAGTTATCTAGAACCTGCTTTAATAAACTTTTGTGACTTTGTGTAGTCCAAAGTACTAATTCTTTTTTTTGAGGATTTTCATCAAACACTTGGTGGTCAAAAAATATAATGGGTCATTTTGACATGTATTCCATCTATCCATAAAAGAAATTTGTACATATATTCAATGAAGAGATATAAATAAGATTGTAATGAGCTAAGAGATACAGGCACTAAAGGAATTGATACTACTTCACATTCAATTTTTACTATCAAATATTCTATCTCAAAAAGGAATTGGTACTTCATATGCAATTTCTAATATAAGATATCTCATGATAATTAGAGATGAAAGAATGACCTGTTGCTTGTTGGTATAAACTAGATAAGCTGGAAGAACATTCGAGCAGGAATTAAGGGGTGAGTGATGTACTATGTTGGTTAATAGGTTTTGGTGAAAAAGAAAAACGCAAGATTTTGGAGGGATGTTAAATTTTTTTAAAGAATGTGATACGTAGGAATCGCACCAGGCTTTACCTCTCAAGGGATCTTGAGAAGCTTACAACTCCCACCAGGCAGTGTACCTGATCGTTGTAGTAGTATAGTGACAAGTACCGGGGGATTGATCGTTCAGCTTAGGAATAGTGTCGCTAGGATTAGAAAACCTAAATACTAGTTCTAAAGGTGAGGGATGATTATTTTTGTATTTTTTTATTTTTTAGAAAGCAAGTAAAAATCTCGGGTTTGAAAGATTTGGGCGGAATTAGTTGCTAATCAACTAACCCAATACTAAAGATGCAATCAAAATAAAATACTAGAAATGAAAATAAACTAAATTATACTAAAGTTGTGAGCAATAAGTGGAGAAAATGTGTTTACTTAGATTTCACTACTCCCTAGACATCTTTTACACGTTAATTACTTGTTATAATTGCATGGATGACGGATCGTATTCCTTAATACCATTCATGGGGTGGCACACTTAACTCCCCAATTCTATGAGCTCTTATCTCCTCCTACACCATGCCCAGCACAACTATAGGGATTGTAAACAGTGGCTCATGCATTAAATACAACCAATAACGACCTAGTGCGCGTCGGTTCATGTTTCTTAAGACGTTCAAGCATGTTACCAATTGGAGATCTGCCAGTTTTCTTAAGCCTAACATATAAATCATTCATCCAAGACAAGTATAAACAAGTAATCAACACATAATTAACATCTAGGTTTCATTAGATCCAAGCAAACACAAGATAGATCTAGCCTAGCATGATGGAATTAAGACAAGAACAAGATATAGACAACCAACACATAGACATATTGATTGAATTGAAAGAACACTTATCTCAATTACACATGAAAGGTATCAAGGATTTGGAACCCTTGAAAAACCTGTAAAATTCGCACCAAAATCGTACTTAGGGTTTCTCCAAAACTTCTCTCCTTTTAATGTGAAAATTAGAAAACTATATATAGGAAAAGGGGTCTGACGGCGTCAAGACCAAGCTTGTGACGCCGTCACCTCGCCGCCAAAACTATTCTCGGAATGCCTTGATCTACATTTGACGCCGTCAAGACTTAATCATTTCCAGGCCGTCATGACTTTTACTCTTGACGCCCTACCTTTGTGACGCCGTCAAATCTATACTGGGTCGTCATGGAATTTTGCTCTTGACGCCGTCAGAGAGTTACTCTTGACGCCGTCACCTACTGTTCCCAGCATGGAAAATTAAGACTTTGGCGTTTTCTTCACTTTTATGCTCCAAAAACGTCCGAATTGCTTCCTTTTCCAGATTTCTCTCCCAAAGTACCTAAAATCACAAAAGGAACGATTTAGGGCAATATTTGATCAAATAAATTCGAATTCGGGCTTAAATGACCCCCTAAAAACGGATCATTTTTCGCCTCATCAGAATGTTAAAAGTTTTTGGTGAAAAAAATGGCGCCATCAATCTGAATTTAGGCGGACAATTGCAAAATTATCTGGAACAAGAAATCAATTTGGGCGGACATAGAAATAGAGAATGTATTTGCATTGGTATCTTGTTTTGTTTTCTTTATAAAAAAATGGTTACTTGTTTCTATGTTAATGATAACTAGTCATGTAACAACAGTTGCAAAATTATTTTAAATGACTAGTTATCATCCTTCTAGATTTTCTTTGTTGTCCTATGCAGTGTTTTGAAACCCAGTTCGACCCGTTCGGTTCAACTGGTCGAATCGGGTCCGGCCAAAAAAATGGGTAAAATAATTGGGATTTTAAAAATGGGTTAACCGGTTATACCCGTCGGGTTTAAAGTGACCCGAGTCAACCCGGTTCTCGAAACCCGACACGTTTTTTTTATATAAATCCGGGTTGACCCGATGGTCAAACCGATTGAAAAAAAAAGTTTTTTAATAGAAAACTTGATTGACCCGGCGGTCGAACCGGTTGAATAGGTAACCCGACGACTCGACCAGATCGATTAAAAACCCGATTTTTAAAACATTAGTCATATACTCATATGTGATGTATTAATTCGTTTTTCCCAAATAAAAGCACATGTCGTAAGCAATTTAAACTATTGGTGTAGTTTAACCTTTAACAAATGCAACATGAATTAAACATATTGTCTTTCTATAAGAATTATTGCAAAACTTTTAGGAAAGTGTTGCATTACTTATTAAACATGTTGCCTTTGTCTAATAACATTTGCAACACTTAGAAAAAGTGTTGCTTTAGTTATTAGAATGCAACACTTCTCTTCTAAATGTTGCTTTATAGCCAATGTTATTTAAAATGCAACATATTTTTAAAGTGTTGCTCTTTAAGTGTTGCATTAGGCTTATTTTCTTGTAGTGTCCGTTGACAGCTGGTGATTTGCTCAAAATCACATAGTTTTTCTCAAAAGATTGCTAGGGACTAGCAATGTTTTACTGTGGGGGATGGAAATTCTAGCGAATTTTATCACATTATATCTTCTAGTACCCCCGTTTTAGCCAAAATTCTCAAAAAAATTTCACTTTATTTCAAAATTTTTGTGGTAATCAGTCCGCCATGTCTAAACGACAAAAGGATTGGCTAATCCATGAGCAAACGGCTCTTGGTAAAGATATCTCAAATCCGTTGATAGCTTGCAATTTGCTCAAAATTGTATGGTAAATCAACTCGCCATATCCCATAAAGTGAATGAGTTGGCTAGCCTGCAAGATTATGGCTTGTGGTAAAGGCCGTGGAAAATCCATAATTGGTAATCAGCTCACCAAGATGTTGACTTAGTCCATCAAGAGTCGGCTAGTCCAGAAGCAAACGGCTTTTGGTAAAGACTAATCAAATCCGTTGACAGCTGGTGATTTGCTCAAAATCACATAGTTTTTCTCAAAAGATTGCTAGGGACTAGCAATGTTTTAGTGTGGGGGATTGATGAGTGTGTAAATACTCATCATTTTTACCTTTTCTGAGCTGCCAAAACATCCAAAAACACTCAATATTGCATCAAAATAGTGAAAATATCCCAGGAATGTGTTTTATATGTTTCAGATGCAAAATACTCAAAAAAACAGATGAAAAACGTAAAAGTTTGCATAATTGGCAGTTTCAGTCTCTCAAGTTTCAAAAGTTGTCAAAACTAGTCCCTGGTTCTTCTAAAAACATGAAAAAGTCACCAAAGGTCCTTTTTGAATCACAAATTACATATTTAGTCCTTTGGTGCAAAGTTTCACAAAATTACAAGTTTAGTCCCTGTACTTTGCAAAATTGACATAAATGGTCCCTGGGATATAAAAACTTTGAGAAAATCAATTTTGGTCCTTATACTAATCTTTTATGGCAGGAATGGTCCGTTGGTGAAAATTTTGAAGAAATTACAAAAATGGTCCTTGAAGTTTAAAAATTGGCAAGAAGAGTCCCTGGGTATTCAAAAGTGGAAATTTACCTTTACTACCCTTGTACTATTCACAAGTGACAAAATACACCCTTTTGATAAAGTTTGGAAAAGTAACAGATTTGGTCCCTAGAATTCAGAAAATTGCAATTATAGTCCTTGGGCTAAATTTAACTACAAACCAAACCTTACCCTTTTTATCCAGATAATAAAACCAAACAACCTGATCCAACAATACTACCCAGGCCCAAACAAACCAGCCCATCTCACCCTTTATTAAAATAAACGGGGGTTGACCTCGTTGACCACCCTCCATCTTCAACCTCCACTCCACATCCCCTGCTACTAACCACCACTCCACCTCACCCTACCACCACTAGTCCACCTTTACCACCCCACTACCCTCTCTGTCACCCTTACAACAAAACCCACTTCCTAAGTTTTCACCAGGGGATGCCACGTACCAAACCTACACCACTTTCCTCCCCTACAACTGCAACCTGACACCTACAACTTCCACCACCCCCTAGCCTTCCCTACTTGTTCCCTCCACCTCTACAACCAGCCAATTACATATTAAAACCATAAAACAGTAACCAATTGCTCAAATTGGTTTTCCCTCCAAAATAGGTTCAATGGCTTGGATGAGTTTCACTCATCCAATGGTGCTGGGAAAGCTCTGTGGGACCAACAAGAAACATTTGGGAGCCTATAAAAGAAGGAAGAGGCAGAAGGAAGCAGTATTAGTGTAATTTAGTATAAATTAGTATAGATTAGTATAAGATTTAAATTAATGTAATTTCCAGTTTTTTAGATTAAATTAGTTGTAATCCATTTCATTTATGCAATCCAAACTCATTACAAGTTTCAATTTCAAGTTCCACTTTATTAATTCAGTTTTAGCAAAATTAAGTAAATTTGACAAACTTACTTAAATTCTGTTTAAACCTGTTAAATCCTGTTTCATTCAGTTACTTAAGTTAATTTATAAGTCTTTAAAAGAGTTCAAGGTTTAAAATAAGTTTAATTCAGTTGAGATATAAAAAATTGAGAAAAATACAAATAAATAATATAAAAATAAAAAAAAAATCAAGAAGAAGAAGAAGGAGCAAAGAAGCATGCTAGATTATGGATGATCTTTGGTTGTAGTACCTCAGGGGAGGTTTAGGAGGTGGTTATTGTACTTGGTTCTGTGTTTTTCAATCTGGATGCCTTTGTAAGCTTTTATACCATTTTCTTGCATAATACTGTAGCTTGCTTAATCCTGTGTTACTTTGGTGTTTTCATGTTTATTAAGTGTTTAGCAGTCAAATTAATGTTTAAAATTACATGTTTATTAATTAGAATTCATATTAGTTTAATCTTTTAATATAACTGCCTAAATTAGTATACTAGGAATAATTAGGTATTTGGTGTTATCAGTTGTGTACTTGTGCTTAAATTAGTTAATATGTCCATGTTATAACCTTTGAATCCAGTATTGCATCCTAAATTAGTGATTCACTTCATTAATCTCAAAACAGTTATGAAATAAGGGGTGTTTGGCAAAAGTTGATTCAGTGTGCTCTGAGGTGTTGTTGTTATTGTTTTCAGTTAAAACATGTTACACTAGGTAGGTTTAGGTTAGTCAAAACTTAAATTTCATATGTCCTTTGATAAAAAGTCAATTTCATGTTTAAATTTATCTATTATGCTCACTGTTAGAACTTTAAGTTCCATAACCATTGATTTGGTTGCAAAAGTAGTTATTGTAGCTTAAGTTAGCTTCTTAGTAACTTATTATTTCATTTTCAGTCATCTAGAATCAAACAAATCTCACCATAGTCAAAATAGGTAATATTTTCAAAAAAGTCAAATAGCCTATCTCAGGAAAAATCCAAAAGTTCAAGGATTTGTTTAGAATTGTGTGTTAGGATTCAAGGCTTGAAACTTTCAGGACATGTAATCCCCCACCTCATCTTTGAAGTTCCATCTTCCTTTTATTTTTGCAATTTTTTGTGTGGACCCCACTTGTGCCTAAACACAACTGCAGGGCATGGACTCCCCTGTTGCATCAGCAGCTATCCTCACTGTCTCACCTTCTGTGGGTCCCACAGGACTCCACAGTGGACCCCACTAGCCCCCTCTTGGTTCCTTGGAATCCCCTACTACCCCTCTACCCATTTCAAGCTTGTGTTGAAGCTTAAGCTCCCTGGGACCCACCTTAAATCACCCATGAACTCTGACCCATTTTCCATAAAAAGCCAAGTCACCAAGTGCTTGCGGAATAACTTCTAGTCGAGGGGCAGTTGCTGAATAACTTCCACCCTTTTTGTCGACAAGTTGGGGAACATCTATGTCAGTCATTGTGGGATATTGATTTTAAAAACTTGAGCACTCTTAAGTTTTGAAAACAGGTTTAAGTTTTACAAATCAGAGTCTCTGATACCACTTGTTGGTCCCTTTTACTTGGTTAACTATAACTACAAAGCTAAAGTAACCAAGTTCTATGACATTAAACAAGGATGTTTAAAAACGATTAACAATAAAGTACCGTAAACATAAGAGACAATATTTTCCAATATTTAATTCTTTATTAGAAGTTAATCAAAAAGAATCGTACCCAAGTGTTTGCGGAATAACACTTGGGATTGAAAACGACAAGTATGGTATTGACTCCTCACTAAACTCAATATATGTTGAGTGACAACTTTCAGGACCCACTGAGCTATCTCAGGGGTTGTGTTGTTCTTTGGAGGAGTAAAAGTGGTTTGTGAATGCTTTGCATTAATTGCACAAACTTGTCAACTTTTACTCCTCTCTTATGCTACCTATTTATACACAAATGTGAACAACCCTATTATACAATGGACCTAAGTGTTCCTCAATAAAATCTTGATAGATTTTATTCACTGGCAAGGGAAACTTCTTTGGGTTAAGTCCAAAAGGCACTTTCTGATGACAGCCTGGTTTTAGCCATTTGAGGAAAGTTTGACCTAAAAGTGATAAAGCACTTTAGTGAAACAGATCAAACTTTCCCGCCCAGTCCCGCCAAAACATCAGTCTTCTTGTCATCAGTCTTCAGTACCATAAAGTTGTTGAGGAGTGAGTTATTGGGTTCAGTGAGTTATTGTCATCCTCACTGAACCCATCACCTTCTTCTTGGTTTAGATCACACTTCACTGAGTTCCGCCTCACTGAATGGAGAACCTTTCTTCTTAGGCTCGGTCTAAGCATCCTGAAGATGACTCACTGAGTACTGTTCACTCAGTGACTTGTTTATACTTAGGTTATTTTCCGTTCAATTCCTTGTTAGAAGAGGATTGGGGAATTTAGTGACCCAACAATCTCCCCCTATTTGAACATACAAATAGCCTAAGTGTTTCTTGATTCAGTGTGAGTTGGCAGGGGTCTTCATCTCTTACTGAATGTTGTTGTAATTATAAGTAGGACACATGATATAAACAAAACATCAAAGTTTATTAATAGTTATTACAAGTCCTACAAATTACAAAAAATAAAAGATAGTTGTTGCAGATCAGATGTTCAGGTGGTATCCAAGGTTTTCAATCTTTGCTTTTTTTTATCTGAGTAGGTGTCTTTCAGGATGTTCATTGATCATTGCTTCCAAGTCCTGGCAGAATATTTTGTTCTCATCACTCTGAATGGGGGACGCCAACATGAGATACATGAGCATAGCTTTGATTCCTGCCTTATCCATATCAGACCACCTTTGGAACGCCAGGCTTCCATACTCATCAGTAAAGCATAAGCCTCTTTCAGGAGCTTCAAGGACCGCATTGTTTAAGAACGTGATCCCTTCAGGAAGCGACCTGTCACACTCTAACCCTGGTACTTTGATCTCAGGCTCCATCTCAATTTGCTTCCTTTTCCTCTTGGAAGCCTTAGATGGAGCAGTCTCTTCTGCTGAGTCAGGAAAAAGTGAGGGAATGTTAAGAGCCTCAGGCATTGCTCTCAGTCTGTCGTACCTATCCTTCAGTGATTCGAGAAGTTTAGGTACCACAACGTTGTTCTTTTTAGCAATGATAGAACGAAGCTCATCAAGCTCAGTGATGCCAAAGTCTACAAACTTGAAAGGCTTATGGATGTCAATTATTCTTTTATCACGTCCCCTGAAGACGGTGACCATTGCAGGATCGGTGTTTCTGTGGATTTGAATGTCAGTGATGGTTTCAGGTCTTAACCTTTCTTTCATCACCCAAGTATACTTTTCGATCATGTGTTTTCTGATTTGAGCATCCTTCCTGAGCTTGTTTTCCCTTTCCATTTTGAGAGCATTTAGCTCTTCTTCCTGAGCCTTTTTAAAGACTGCACCAACTTGTACAGTTGCTAGTGCCTCAGTATTCAAACCAATCTTTTCAGCTTCCTCATGAACAAACTTAATGATAGCAGGCTTGCTCATTCTCTCTTCTTCAGCCACCTTGAGTAGTGTCTCAGTCCTTTCCATGTGAGCTTGAATTTCGTCATGAGTGAGATGATGTACTACTCCATTGATTTCAAATGCATCGTGCATCAGGGTCAAATCTGACCATGGTTGAGGCTGGCTTGAGAACATTTTCAGGACTAGAGGTGGTAGCAATACTTTTGCCTCTGTCCTGTCCGAGAGAAGAGGAGACTGGTTCCTCCTGTGGTGGAACTTCAGTGATTGGTGTTGCTTCAGTGACATGCTCCCCCTCAGTGTGAGAAGGCTGTCCAGCTTCTTGTGCAACAGTATTAGGGGCTTCAGTAGCATTCTCCCCCTCAACATTTGCCTGAATGTCAGTGATGGCAAGTGTTAGTTGTACTGAAGAAGAAGTAGATGCACCCTTGAAGGCTTGAAAAATTTCAGTAATCATAGACTTGATCTCCTGAGTATCCTACTGAATGATGGACACCCTGGAGTCAAGTGCAGCCTGTGCATTTTCAAGAGCTGTCATCCTGGATCCCAAGGTCCATGCCAGAGAAGTGGACTTTTGGGACTGAGCTGTCACAGATTCCTCCATTTTGATGAAGGAAGATTTGAGAGACTCTACAGTGGTGGTGAGACCCTGAAGATTAGAACCCTTCAGCAAGTCAAGTAACTCAATGAGAGCCACTGAGTTTACCTGATATGTCTCGGATACCTGAAGTAGCTTCCTGGTGAGTTCAGGATCATCCTTGACTGATTCTTGAACCGACTGAACCCCTACATTCAGCTGGTTGAGGGTTATCAAAAACTGATTCAGGCGAGTGATCATCTGTTTCAGGGAATGGTTGACTGAGGAATTTTGTTCCCTGACATCTTCATCGAAGTCTTCGACAACATCCTTGAGATTATGAAAGTGAACCGCCTGTTCAGTGTGCATGTCAAAGACCTCATCAGTGATCCCCTTGTACAAAATGTTAGTAATCTTTTTGATGAATTTGGTGAAGGTCTTCACAGTGAGAGGAGCCTGATCATCTCCTGAGGACTCTGGCTCGGAATGTATGTCAGCATTGTCATGGTTTGAAGATTGAGGAGACTGAGGAATTGGTTCAGGGACTGTCTCCTCAAGCTCCATATCATCTCCGGCTTTGAAGACTTCCTCATCACTGTTGAATTCATCATCAGAGTACAAAGCTGCCTGAGCTTCAGCTAGGGACTGAATCTGCAAAGTAAGGTTAGTCAGCTCCTCTTCATAAGAAGACTTGCCTTGGTTTTGGCCAGGTCCTGACCCCTCAAATCCGGTAGATTGGGTTTTATCTACCTGGTCTTCAGGGTCAGTTCCCGAGTTATCCGCACCTTCAGGGTTGGTTGTGAGTTCCATATCAGCGGGTGGTATGTGTCCCTCTGAATCTTTGTCCCTCGTGACCCCTTCAGGCACTGATGGGTATTTCTCAGTACCATCACTAGGAGCCGTGAATATTGTGTCCCTATCAGCGGGTTGTACGTTTCCCTCTGAGTCTTTGGGATGAGTTGTTGTACCTTCAGACAAAAGCTTTGATTGGTGAATGTCCTCATCAGGCACCTGAGTGGTTATGCCCCTCATTCCAACAGGCTTGGGCTGGCCTATCGAAGATTTAGGGGTGAGAACTCCCTCTTGCTTGGGTTGTGATTTACCCGAGCCTTTGGCAGGATGTGATTGTTTGTGGGTCCCCTTCTCAGTGGAGTAGTGCTGCCTCACCGAGGGTATAGGACCCCCTACTCCCTGATACTCTGGTTGTGATTTGCCAGAGTCTTTAGCAGGATGTGAAGGTTTAGTTGGTTCCGACCCTACTGACTTGTTTATGCCAGCAGGGCCTTTGGGAATGGGTTCGCCCGAGGACACTGAGTATGATGTCTCAGTGCCCTCCGTTGGCCTTTGTTTTGGGGCCAAAGATTGGCTAATGATCCTGAGGGTGTCAGCAGTCAGGGTCTGTTGTTGTTGCCCCCTTTTGTCAGGCTTAGGGGCAGAGGTCTCAGTGGCGAGTGGCTTGGGTTGAGCCACCTTCCTGGACCCCTGTCCCTTCTTCCTCTTCACCTTTTTGGTGGGAGAGGGAATTGGTGAAACAATGTTGTCACCCTGGATAGCAGTCAGCATCTATGTGGTCAGGGCGACAGGTGTTACCTCATTAGGGTCACGAGAGTAGTTTGCCTTATGCAAGACATCAGGTTCAAATCCGACACTGTCAGGCTTGATATACTCAGACCCTAGTAGGTCATTCAGAGCACAGGATATGAATCTAGGATAAGACATGTGTTTTTGCCTAGACTTCCCACCCAATTTGCCTATGAGGTCCTCCAAGGGGCAGGGAACCATGTTTTGATGATGGGGGCTTTGTTCAGTAGGGCCCCTGGTGCAACATCAGGATGATGCTTATCGTAGGGCCCTAGTTCTAAGAGGAGTTGTTTAACTTCCTCTTCAGTAGGTGGGGCAACAAAGGTCTCAGTGTAGTCAAGGCCAGTGGCTTTGACAAAGGTTTTTTAGTCAAGAATAAGGGACTTAGTCCCATTCTTCACTGAGAACTTGATTTTGGCCTCCTTTGGCGCATCAGGGTTTTCAACCACCGCTGAGCACCAAAATTCCCTCAAGTAGTCATGATAGATGACTGAGGGGGTCTTAGTGAATGTGGTGGTCAGAAAACAGTTTTGTAGGAACTTCACCACATCCCTGTAAGCAGGGAACCCTTCAGGGTAGGCAAAGTTCCCCACCACATTGTTTTTGGTGAGGTCTACACTTTCCATTTGGAATTCCACATTGGGTGCGTATTTTATGACCTTAGAAGATGCCATTATAGTTTTAAAAGGTCTGGTTTTGAATAAAGAAGAAGCACACACAGATTTTGAAAGCAAAAGTTCTTGAAATAATTTTGCAAGAGTTTTGTTAAGTTTTTTTTTTAAAAGCGTGTGTGTGTTCTTCTTTGTGGGGGTATTTATAGGGTGGGAATTAGGGTAGTGATGTTGCGGATACCTAAGGTTTAAATTATTCAACCAAAATGGCATAATAATGTTGGTTTGATATCCGCATTAAATATCACGATTCCCATTACCCTATTTTCTCTCACATCGTGGGTGAACAGTTATGCGACTCTGCAAATAATGCACTTTTGCAGAGTAAAACTCATCACAACTTTTGTGTGTGAGGGAGCATTTAATGCTCAGTGGTGTTTGGTGAGAGAGATGTGGGGGCCCAAGGAGTGGATGCCAGTTGTGTAAATGACATATATTCCTATATTTAATAGGATTCAGTTACCTACCTAGGACATTTAACTAACTAAGTACTTAGAGCATTTAGTTAGGGTATTCAATGCCATTTTTCATCCTGAGCCCCCTGAATGAATTTTCATTCAAGAAAAATTTTCAGGAAGGGTGTGATCAGGGACCTAGAGAATTTACATCAGGTTGGAACACTTTTGATCAGATCCCTGATTCTATGTCCAACATGCCCAATTCAGCTTTCAATCTTGTAAAAGTGGGTTCATCCAAAGGTTTTGTGAAGATATCAGCTAGCTGATATTCAGTGGGGATGAAATGTAGTTCAATTTCTCCATTAGTGATGTGGTCCCTGATGAAATGGTATCTGATGTCAATGTGCTTGGTTCTTTGATGAAGTACTGGATTGTTTGAGATGGCTATGGCACTTGTATTATCACAAAAGATAGGTACCATCTTATACTGAATGCCATAGTCACTCAGTTGGCTCTACATCCATAGTACATTTGCACAACATCCTGAAGCAGCCATATATTTAGCTTCAGCTGAGGACATGGCCACTGACTGTTGTTTCTTTGTACTCCAACATACAAGTTTACCACCAAGAAATTGGCAGGATCCTGAAGTACTTTTCCTATCCATGTTACATCCTGCATAGTCAGAGACAGTGTACCCTTTGAGATCAAATCCTGAACATTTTGGGTAATACAAACCAAGGTTTGGAGTACCCTTCAGGTACCTGATGATTCTCTTGACAGCAGTGAGATGTGATTCTTTAGGGTCAGCCTGGTATCTGGCACACAGATAGACTGAGAATTGGATATCAGGCCTTGAGGCAAGTAAGTACATTAGGGAGCCAATCATTCCTATGTATTGGGTTTGATTCACTGATTTTCCAGTGAGATCAGGGCCAAGGTTGTTTGGAGGAGCCATAGGAGTTTTTACTGAAGAGCAGTCAGTGAGCTCATACTTCTTCAGTAGGTTCCTGAGGTATTTTTCTTGGCAAATGGATATTCCTTTTTCAGTTTGTTTAATTTGGAGTCCAATAAAGTATGTGAGTTCACCCATCATGCTCATTTCAAACTTTGTGGTCATCAGTTTCTCAAACTGTTTGCAAAGTTTGTTACTTGTTGAGCCAAAGATGATGTCATCAACATATACTTGGACAAGAATGACATCATCCTTTGTTCTGTAGATGAACAGTGTGTTGTCAATCTTTCCTCTGACAAACTTGTTTTGGATCAGGAAGGCTGAAAGAGTTTCATACGATGCCCTGGGTGCTTGTTTTATTCCATAAAGGGCTTTGTTAAGCTTGTAGACATGGTTAGGGTATTCACTACTTTCGAAACCAGGAGGCTGTTGCACATAAACATCTTCTTTGATGTTACCATTCAGGAATGCACTTTTAACATCCATTTGGTAAACTTTAAAGTTCATGTAAGTAGCATAGGCAAGGAAGATCCTGATGGCTTCCATTCTAGCAACAGGTGCAAAGGTTTCCTCATAGTCTATACCTTCCTGTTGATTATATCCTTTGGCAACCAGTCTTGCTTTGTTTTTGATGACTGTGCCATTCTCATCAGTCTTGTTCTTAAAGACCCATTTCATACCAATGATTAAAACACCCTGGGGGCATTCAACAAGGGTCATGACATCATTTATGTCAAATTGTTCCAATTCATCTCTCATGGCCTGAACCCAACTTTCATAAGTCAGGGCTTCTTTGACATTTTTAGGCTCAATCTCTGAGAGATAGTCAGCATAAAGACATATATTGGCAGTGGCAGCCTTGAGTTTAGCAGCCTTGCTTCTTATGAGCATGGCTTCAGTGGGTCCACCAATGATGTTCACAAGCTCAATGATTTTGGATCTAGTCCAGCTATCCTGAGGTTTGGGATAAGAATTTGAGCTTGAAGGAGCCTGATTAGGTTCAGACTCAGGAACTTGAGGTGACTCATCATTATGTGCTTCAGTGACTACTGTAGGAATAATTTGTTCTAAGGGTTCCTGAACAATTTGTTCAGTGGTATCAGTCTCATTTGAGACAGGCTGAGTTTCAATGAACTCACTGATAGGTGGTTGGGGTAGGTTGTGAGGAATGATGTAATAGGAGACGTCAGCATCAGCTTGATATTGGGTTGAGGGATTGTTCTAAGGATGATACTTATCAGGAGGATACCTTGATGAGTCATCGATACCAATTTCTTCTACTGAGGAATTTGAGAACCTGATGGATTCAGTGCTCTCATCAACAGTAATGTGATAAGTTTCCTCAGTTTGTTGTCTCCTTGTGTTCAACACCCTGAAGGCTTTAGAAACCAGGGAATATCCCAGGAAGTATCCATCATCAGCTTTGGCATCAAATTTACCCAAGTGATCCTTGTGATTATGTATAAACACAGGACACCCAAATACATGAAAGTAGCTGATGTCAGGAATCCTTCCTTTGAATATCTCATAAGGAGTCTTATTATGCCTTTTCACAATGATTGACCTATTTTGAGTGTAGCAGGCTGTTTTAACTGCCTCAGTCCAAAAATGTTTTGAGAGGACTGAGCCATTTAACATTGTTTTTGCTGCCTCAATGAGTGTTCTATTTCTCCTTTCAGCTACTCCATTTTGTTCAGGAGTATAGGGAGAAGTGAAATTTTGAGAAATTCCTTTCTCATCACAAAAACACTCAAGGTCTTGGTTTTTGAATTCAGTGCCATTGTCAGTCCTGATCTGTTTAACTTTGACATCATTTTGATTTTCAATGTTCCTGACAAATGACATGATGGTATCAGCTGCCTGACTCTTCTTGGTCAGGAAGTAAACCCAAGTATATCTTGAGTATTCATCCACAATGACCAGAGTATACTTCTCATGGTGAATGGACATTGGACTGACAGGTCCAAAAAGGTCCATATGAAGAAGATGTAGGCAGCTTTTGATGGAAAAGGTTTGTTTGGTTTTGAATGATTCCCTGTGGTGTTTTCCTTTTTCACAAGCAGAACAAGGCTTGTCTTTGGTATACACCAGGGATGGAAGGCCCAGAACTTTGTTCTGTTTGGCCAGGTTGTTGATGCTCTTGAAGTTGAGATGAGAGAGTCTCCTATGCTATAGCCAGTTGATTGTCTCACTTGCCTTTGAGAATAGACAATTCCCATTCTGAGTCAGGGATGACATGTCAAGGACATATACATCATCCCTCCTAGGGGCAATCAACACAACTTCCTTATTAGCATTAAAGATGGTCCCTCTCTTGTCATCAAACTGAACTATGTATTTGGCATCACATAGTTGGGAAACACTTATCAGGTTGTACTTGAGACCATTAACATAAGCTATTCTTGTAAAAACTATACCATTGCAGTTTACTGAACCATAACCTTGAGTGGGAGCTGATGAGTTATCACCAAATACTACTTTGGGTCCTGGTTCTTCCACATATTTGTGCAAAAAACTTTTCACACCAGTCATGCTTCTGGAGCATCCACTGTCTAGATGCCAAGTAGGATCCTTGATGTGTTTCTGCACAAACAATAAACTGGGTTAGTTTTTCTTGTTGACCCACTTTCTAGTGGGCTTAGTCCTCAGGGACTTTTTGAACTCAGTTAGTGAATCATGGTCTAAAGTTGTGTGACCTGAGCTTCCACATGTTTTACATTTTGTGGAGGTTGATGCCTCAGGTGACTGAGAAGTGTTGGTCTGGTTTTTCCTTCTGGACTGAATAACTTTGTCATGTCCCCTGGTTTCATGGGAGGGATCTCCACAGATGTCACAGCAATCTTTCATCATACAATCATCAGGAAGATGATCATTGAAACCACAGTGAGGACATGGTAAGAAAGGCTTAGCCTTCAGTCTTTGTTTGGAAGGTGTGGCATACTGATAGCCTTGATTTTTGTATAGACCCCTTGCTTTTAAAGAAGCAGTGTGGGGGATGTGATCACAAGTTCTGTGGTCCTCTTGTTTGCATATCATACAAAACAGGACTCTGTAGCATTTATCAGTGCTGTGATTTGGATAATTGCACAGTTCACATCTCCCTGAGGGTCTGGGTGTGGTTTTTGGTTTGGAAGAACCTAAGGATACTGAGGGCTTTGTTGATTTTGAGTCAGAGTTTTTCTCAGTAGACTCGATTTTCTCACTCAACATCCTAACAAGTTCAGTAAGCTGATCAACCTTTGAATCAATGCTTTCATGCTTCACTTCAGTGGGTACTGAAGGTTTTTGGGGTTCAGTGGGTGCAGGAGTAGGTCTTTTCAGAATAGTCTTTCCTAACCCATATTTCCCTTTGGGAGAATGTGGTTGATAGACTAATGGCGCAAGGTCAGAATTGGGTTCCGCTCCCTGAAGTTGTTTCAGTGGAGGGAGTGGTGAATCAGACTTAGACTCAGTGATGGACTCAGTAGGACTAAGTTCATCAGTGACTCCTAGCAGCTCCTTGATAGCCTGACTTTCAGGCTCCAGGATTCTTCCAATATTAAAATTTGGCATTTTACTATCAGGATTGTTTCTTTCAATCCAATCACTGGGTTTGGGAGCAAGTTCTTTGCTAGAGAGTATGTTGGTTAATAGAAAATTTGTAGAATGGCTACTCTCCCCAGAAACTTCAGTGAGTTTATCATCACCCAGACCTGCCTTTTTGGGGCTGGGTGTGAGACTCAGTATTTCATAAAGTTTGGGGTTTTTCTGAGTCCATTTCCAAATAATTTCCTTTTCTTTCTTAAGTTCTTCCTGAAGAGCTTGATTTTGTTTTACAAGTTCAGAGTTTTGAATTTGAAGTGTAACACTTTCAAGCTTGGCTTGTTTTAAAGCAAGTAATTCATCTCTACAATGATTTAATTCAAAACTCAGTTTGTTAAATTTTGAAAACAAATTAAGTCTTTGCTCTTCAACATACTTAAGATCAACATTAATATAATCTAAGTAAGATTTCCAATCATCATTATCATCCATAGAAAGTAAAAGATTTACCTTCCTCATAGTGATGTTAACCTATTCACCATTTATTGCATGACTCTTCCCCACAGTAAGTTTGTTGTCATCTGACAGAGCCATCAGGGCACTGATGTGAACTTCATCATCATCAGAGGACACTTCAACCTCATCCCAGTCATATGTTTCAGCAACAAGCCCTTTGTTCTTGGCTTGAGAAGGCTTTAGAGCCTGAGGAGGCTGAGAGATTGTTGAGGATGATTCAAGAAGGGCAAGTTTAGCTTTTGCCTTTCTGTACTTGGCTTCAAAATCAATTTGAGGGACTTTTTCAAATCTTTGACTAGACTGAAGCATTTTTGGTTGAAATTTGCTGGGGCCTGAAAAAGAGTTATTTCCTGAAAATTTGAATGATGGTTCTGAGGTTGTTTTTGAAAAACAATCTTTAGCAAAATGGCCCATTTTGCCACATTTAAAGCATTCAGTGTTGTCATTTGATTTTGATGGAAATTTGTTTTTCTTAAAAAACCTTTATGAATTAGCAAGGAGTGCTCTTTCATGAAATTCAATTTGAAGATCATTTAGGTACTCCTCACTAGTTCTTTGGTCAACCTCATCATCAGATCCATCCTGAAAATCCTGCACAACACCTTTTGAATAGAAAGCAGTTGATATGGGTGAAATTGTCAAGGCCTTTTTGGTCTCCTGAGCTTTACCAGGGTATCTCCTGGTGATAAGATTGTCTTCATAGACAAACTTCCCATAGATGGCAGGGAGCTCAAGGTTCTGAATGTGGTTTGCATTTCTCAATCCCTGAGAGAAGTTTAACCACTTCTCAGGGAGACTGTTGACAAAACCAACATTGATCTCATGTTTTGACAATATAACACCATCATTGGTCAACTCATTCAGGAGGGTCTTATACCGAGTATAATTCTCAGAGAGACTTTTAGAATCCTTGGCCCTGAAGGTATTGAATTCAAGCTTCAGGTCCATGATTCTATTCTCTTTGGTATCAGAAGGTCCTTCATAGCTATGAACCAAGTCAGTCCATGTCTGCTGGGCAGTGGGACAATTGATCACTGATTCCATTATATCATCAGGGAGGCATGATATAATGATGCTTTTCAGGCGCTGGTCTTGATTGACCACCCTCCTTTCATCTGGGGTCCACTGAGCTTCAGGTTTAATTAAACCTTGGGCAGTTGTTGGGACATATGGACCATCATTAATCAACTTAATGTAATATGGTTCCATCCCAGTTAAGTATCAAAGCATTCGCTTTTTCCACTTATTAAATTTGCCAACTTCTAGTCGAGGGGCAGTTGCTGAATAACTTCCACCCTTTTTGTCGACAAGTTGGGGAACATCTATGTCAGTCATAGTGGGATATTGATTTTAAAAACTTGAACACTCTTAAGTTTTGAAAATAGGTTTAAGTTTTACAAATCAGAGGCTCTGATACCACTTGTTGGTCCCTTTTACTTGGTTAACTATAACTACAAAGCTAAAGTAACCAAGTTCTATGACATTAAACAAGGATGTATAAAAACGATTAACAATAAAGTACTGTAAACATAAGAGACAATATTTTCCAATGTTTAATTCTTTATTAGAAGTTAATCAAAAAGAATCGTACCCAAGTATTTGCGGAATAACACTTGGGATTGAAAACGAAAAGTATGGTATTGACTCCTCACTAAACTCAATATATGTTGAGTGACAACTTTCAGGACCCACTGAGCTATCTCAGGGGTTGTGTTGTTCTTTGGAGGAGTAAAAGTGGTTTGTGAATGCTTTGCATTAATTGCACAAACTTGTCAACTTTTACTCCTCTTTATGCTACCTATTTATACACAAATGTGAACAACCCTATTATACAATGGACCTAAGTGTTCCTCAATAAAATCTTGATAGATTTTATTCACTGGCAAGGGAAACTTCTTTGGGTTAAGTCCAAAAGGCACTTTCTGATGACAGCCTGGTTTTAGCCATTTGAGGAAAGTTTGACCTAAAAGTGATAAAGCACTTTAGTGAAACAGATCAAACTTTCCCGCCCAGTCCCGCCAAAACATCAGTCTTCTAGTCATCAGTCTTCAGTACCATGAAGTTGTTGAGGAGTGAGTTATTGGGTTCAGTGAGTTATTGTCATCCTCACTGAACCCATCACCTTCTTCTTGGCTTAGATCACACTTCACTGAGTTCCGCCTCACTGAATGGAGAACCTTTCTTCTTAGGCTCGGTCTAAGCATCCTGAAGATGACTCACTGAGTACTGTTCACTCAGTGACTTGTTTATACTTAGGTTATTTTCCGTTCAAATCCTTGTTAGAAGAGGATTGGGGAATTCAGTGACCCAACAGTTTCCAAGTCACAGAAAAAAGCAAATCTGGCATTACACAATTTCTGGCTGAGAAGCTTGTAAGTTGGTTGTCTAAAAAGCAAGAATGTACAGCTATGTCCACATCAGAGGTCAAGTATGTATCTTTATGTGCATGTTGCGTGCAAGTTCTATGGATGCGTATGTAACTCACAAATTATGACTTTCTCGTTAACCAAATCCCAATTTATTGCGATTCAAAGAGTGCCATATCCATCTCGTGCAACTCGGTTCAGCATTCCCGCACCAAGCATATCGCAATTCGTTCCCACTTCATAAGAAACACGTGAAAAAGGGTACAGTTGAGCTATATTTCGTCAAGACGGATTACCAGTTGGCTGACTTAGTTATGAAAGCTCTTTCGAGAGAAAGGTTTGAGTATTTAGTCGACATAATTGGAATGTGAAGCCTACCTCCCCAGGAGTTAGTCCGTCTTGTCGAACTTTCTTAAAAATTTTCTGAAAACTAAGCTTCACGTGTAAATATTTTTCAAAAACCAAATACAAAATTTGAAGAACCAAAAACAAAAAACAAAATACAATAATATAAAACATATCATAGCAAAATACAAAATTTTTAAAATGCAAAAATATTCCTATGACATATCTCTTGTATAATCGATATTCTTTACGTTTCTAGAAATGTCATTCGAGAATGACACGGAAATGTAAAGATGCTTGAGCAAGAGTTCATTAAAATGTTTTCAAAACATGTCGTCACTAAAATTTTCTTTATGACTTGTGTACACATCACAGTGCACAACTCGATTTTCAAAGAAAGAACCCAGCTGTACGTTTCAGTGTGACAATCCTAAAAGATAAACAAAGAAGCCTTTTTTTTTAAGAACAAAGATTTCTCAAATTGAAATTCCAAATCATCTTTTATAAAACTTTGTGATATTGAGTTGAAACTCCAAATCTTTCACAATTTAGCTTAAGAAGACTCCATCCCTCATACTTTCAAAAGTTTAAAAATCTCACATCATATGCTAGTTTTAGGGGGAGTTTTTCAAAATATATTTTCAAATAAATAATTTTTTCTCAAAATGAGATTTCAAATCATTTGAATAAACTTTCTTCCATTTGAGAAGGTATCATCAAACTGAATTTTCATCTCAACAATTGTTATCATGATCCTTGAAGCAAAATTTGTTCAAGAAATTTTCAAACTAAATTTTCAAATTCTTTCAAAAAATTTGCTTCACGAAGACTCCTTCCCTTTTAACTTTCGATAAAGTTTAAAATTCTCAAGACAAATGAGAGTTTTGAAGGTGAGTATTTCAAAACAAAATTGTTCCAAATGTTCATGCAAAACAATCCGTTTCTCCCTATTAGCTTTCCAAAAACATGTATCTAGGCTCCTCACTAATTTCTTGTAAACTACGAGTTTCTAATACAATGAGGCTAAGTGCGTGGATATTGGATATGAGTTTCTCCTCTTTTCATTCTCTTCTTTTGGGGAACTAGACCAGGATGCGGCGACTTTACTGAAGCAGGTCTGAAAGTTCTCTATAACTCAAGACATTAGGGCACGCGCGGCTATTCATATATTTACTAGGATTAGCTTTTCTATAACTAGATGAGTCGGGGCCCAGATAGTATCTTGGCTTCCTACTAATTTCTTGTAACTCATATGAATTTCTAACAATAACAATAACAATAACAAACGACATCGTTTCCTTGTTTTACCACCCAAAAATGGCCCAAAAAACTTCGTTCTTTGCTGGAGCGTATTGTCACTATTTCTGCACCTGGTTTTAGTGATTAGCAATAGAGGCTTGCCACCTTACCCTTTGCGTTTGGGGAGCTTGTTGTTTACTTTTCAGGTGATGTCTTGAACTATGCATTCCTTGCGTCTAGACTCTAATATGCTAGCTTGCAGACTAAGCTGCTCTGACGTTATTGTAACTTCTAGGTCTTCCTTTAATGATGCCTTGCGTGCTTTTAATTCAAAAATAGATATTGGCCTTTTGAGTAATCCAAATGAGATTGGTGCCCCCAAACTCATGAAAAAAACTGCAGATATATATTTCACACGTGTTACCCAAACGGGTGAATCCACTTTTCCCTATCTACACGACATATGGCTTTATGGAAATCTCAAATGGAGGACTACACTTCGAATTGGCTTAGGGTGGTGATGCGTGGGAATTGCACCAGGCTTTACCTCTCGAGGGATCTCGAGAAGCATACAACCCCCACCAGGCAGTGTACCTGATCGATGTAGTATAGTATAATGACAAGTACCGGGGGATTGATCGTTCAGCTAGGAATAGTGTCGCTAGAATTAGAAAACCTAAATACTAGATCTAAAGATGAGGGATGATTCTTTTTGTATTTTTATACTTTTTAGAAAGCAAGTTAAAATCTCGGGTTTGAAGGATTTGGGCGGAATTAGTTGCTAGTCAACAAACCCAATACTAAAGATGCAATCAAAATAAAATACTAAAATGAAAATAAACTAATTTAAACTAAGGTTGTGAGCAATAAATGGTAGAAATGTGTTTACTTAGATTTCACTACTCCCTAGATATCTTTTACACGTTAATTACTTGTTATAGTTGCGTGGATGACGGATTGTATTCCTTAATACCATTCATGGGGTGGCGTACTTACTTCCCCAATCCTATGAGTGCCTACTTCACTCCTATGTCGAGCCTGCTAGAAGCTCCTAACATGGGATCATTAGAATTTACTCATGCATTAAATACAACCAATAAAACCTAGTACACATCAGTTCATGTTTCCTAAGACATTCAAGCATGTTACACAATGGAGATCTGCCAGTTTTCTTAAGCCTAACATTGAAATCATTCATCCAATACAACCATAAACAAGTAATCAACACATAATCAACATCTAGGTTTCATTAGATCTAAGCAAACACAAGATAAATCTAGCCTAGCATGTTGAAATCAAGACAAGCAAAAGATATAGACAACCAACACATAGACATATTGACTGAATTAAGAGAAGACTTATCTCAATAGCACATGTAAGGATTCAAGGGTTGAAAACCCTTGAAAAGCTGTAAAATTCGTACAAGGTTCGGCCCTAGGGTTTCTCCACACCAGTTCCTTTTAATGAATGAAAATTAGAAAACTATATATAGATTTTAGAGGGTGACGGCATCAAGAACAAATGTCTGACGCCGTCATCTCGCCGCCCAATAATTCCTCAGACTACCTAGATCTACATCTGACGCCGTCATGTAGTCCCCTTTTGCAGGCCGTCACACAATTAACTCTTGACGCTCTACTTGTGACGCCTTCAGGTTTCTTCTGGGTCGTCATGGTTTTTACTCTTGACGCCGTCAGGAAATCCTTCTTGACGCCGTCATACACTGTTCCCAGCATGGAAAATTAAGTCTTTGGCGTTTTCTTCACTTTTATGCTCCAAAACCGTCCGAATTGCTTTCTTTTCCAGATTTCACTCCCAAACTACCTAAAATCACAAAAGGAACGATTTAGGGTAATATTTGATCAAATAAATTCAATTTCGGGCTTAAATGACCCCCTAAAAGTGGTTCATTTTTCGTCTCATCGTATACCCTTACACTTGAGATTTGCTTATCCTCAAGCAAATGCGCTTTTATTCTAATCAAAATACAAGTTAGGGGTCATTTAACACTAATATAAAAGTAATTACAACAAATAATCGTTCCACTAAAGACCAAAGACAAGCACGGAGGTCATACGCTAGCACCTCACAAATAGTGTTTAGATACTCACATCTCTCGGGTGTAATAAAGTATAAATTACAATATGGAAACGGAAGATATCTCTCACTACCTGTCATAGCAAAATAGATTACCATAGGCTTGGGAAAGGATCAAACCTCCACCACATGGCGTAAGCACCTAGGATAAACTATCAAAGAGGTCTTTTAAAGAGTTGTAACGTTAGGTGTAGGGATATGAAATACACAGTTTTGTTGGATAAAGGAAGTTTTACTGGTGGCGAGTTAACAATCTTTGTTAATTACATGTACAATATGGCGTTGCTAAGCCAAGACTAGACTCGACTTAAGCTAATAAATGAAAAATAACAAACACATAAAATAAACATAGAATGAAACGGGATGGTAGTCCGTATGTTTTTTTTTCTCTTTTTCTTTTTCTATTTTATTTTCTTTTTCTTGTTTTTTCGATTTTTTTTTTTTTTTTTTTTTTTTTTTTTTTTTTTTGCATACACTCTTACCCTACCATCCAAAATAATACATCATAGGGAATGAACATTCCCCTTACACTTGAATTTTTACATACTTTACAATAAACTAATCTAATGACTCGAATTAAGAAAATCAAAACACTTGGAGCACTTTTAAGATTAACGTACATATGGGGGTAATATATAATGTTCTTCCCCATTACTCCATAAAATTAGTACTTTACCCATGAGTCCCAATCGTCCCAAAACAATATGTACAAGGATATGACTCGACTTAGCAACCATGTAATCAATTAGATAGTTAACTTAGGGTTTAACAAATAACAATAATGCACTAAAGATGAGTGCATACACGGAAGGCTAAGGCGATTTGGGTGTACATTTAAGTGGGGTGTAACAAATTCTTCCTTTAAGTAAAATGCTTAAAGTTAGAAACGAAAAGATAGGCTCGGAGGGGTGTACTAGGGGTTTCGTGTACTAAAAATGAGTACAACGCTAAGGTGTGGGAAAAATTAGTTGACTTAACTAGCCAAGTAATATGACTTAAATGGTCAAGTAATTATGATACGGGTTTAACACAAGGGTGATCCTAATGCCTCTTATCATGTAGTAAATCCTACTACACGAATGTAGTCTCACTAGCGGTCTCGGGATGCATCACTAACGCAAGTTCTAGAATCTAAATGCTACCGGTACACTCATAGGCACTAATAATAAATGCTTTTCCTATCAAATCTAAAGGCGAACCTCACATATTTAGGTGGAAAATTTTTCTGAATGATACGGTTTTGTGCTAGTCATACAATCTCCTATCCATGAGACGCTTGCTATGGCTAAAGTTTCACTCCTAAATGTTGTAAAAAAATTTAAATTTGGCGCTAAAATTACACTAACAAGTATTTCTCATAATTTTATTACACATCTACTATCAAACAAACAAACTCAAGTGAAAGTGTATTTGTAAGGTATCATCATTTTACCCTCCCCTTACACTTAGGATGAACATTGTCCCCAATGTTCAAGTAAAGAATGTAAAAGTGAAATAAGTAAAACAAATGAAATCAAATACTCCCCTGATTCGCTCGGTATGGATAATAAGGTGGCCAGGTTAGATCTTCCTCCAAGAAAATGAACAATCAAAGCTTCCCTTCCAGAATATAAATCATCTTCTTGTCATACATAACCTGTAAATCCTGAGAAAATAGACAAGGCAACCTCGCATAAAATCAGCGGCAATCTACATAAGTTACTAAATCCTAGAAAACAAAATAAGATATAATGCTTGTGGAATGAAGTTTGCAGATTTCCTGGAGATTATAAAACTTAATAATTCAACAAAAACTTTAAGACTCCGTTAGAAAAACAAAACTGGTAAAATTTCCAGAATTTTACACGTGACGCCGTCAAGAGTAAACTCATGACGCCGTCAGAAGTGACCTGCAGAAATTCTTATGTTAAGTTTCTGGAAAATTTCTGGAAAAACTTGGTCCTACTTCCTGGAAAATCCTGCAAAACTTCATTATGACTCACAAGCATTTGAATCTAACAAATACGAATATACATGTTCACTTAATATTGTGGAGAATCATGATCGGTTTGTTTCTTAAAAACATATTTGGGGTTTCCCCTTACACTTATCTTTTGCAAAAATACCTTTGGGTGAAGTTAAGACTAGGCCAAACAACAAAGTAAAGTATTTCCACTTTTTAGTTTAGAAACATGATCTACCAACAATAAAAGTAAAGCATGCATACGGAAGCAAATAACAATCAAACAAAATAAAATCACACAAAGCATGGGTTGCCTCCTAAGAAGCGTTTTTCTTTATTTACGAGTCTTGTAGCTAGACTCAAGGTCATGGGTTACTACATGACTTCATCATTGGTTTCACTCTCTACGTCGTCTTCTAAACCAGTATCGCTTTCATAGTGTAAGTACTTCGGATCTTCGAACTCAAAGACATCTTTTCTATACTTAGAACCAAGTTTACTAACATCTTTAAAGAATCCACATGATAGATCGAAAATGTTCTTACATCCTCTCCGCACATCTTCATCACACAAAATAAGTTGGGAACTTAGCCTATCAAGCCCGTCACAATCGATTTCCTTAAGATCTTTTCTCTTGTACGGTGTTTGGTATGAAACCCTCTTAATTCCATCAGCGAAGGTCATGATTCCGTTCCGGTCATCAACTATCAAATTAGTGATTTCACAAAAGGGTGCTCCAAAAACAACTTGTGATAACCTCAGGTCGACATAGTATTCGATGTTGTCTACGATCGTAAAGTCCATAGTGAATGCCATATTTCCTACGAACACCTGGATTTCATGATCTCTACCAACCACATTCTCTCCCTTGTAAATCATTCCCCATCTGCAGATATTGTTATAATGAAATAGAGACATAAAATTCTTAGGCAGGAATACGTTAATGTAGACATTATCGAAGTATTTGTGACCGATCATGCAGGGGATTTTTAGATTGTCCCGATCACGTCGCCTTATTCTCTCTGATCCTCCATCCCTTGATCCAATTAGGTTTCCTTCAAGGGAAGGACCTCCTCATTACCCCTACGAAAAATTACCTTCTTGACACCATTGGTTAACAATGCACTACCATCCTTCTCATCAAGGATTACTCCCGATTCATTGATAAATGGTTTCCCAAGAACAAGGTTGGTTAATGTTCGATTGTTGAGAGGGCTCACGTCATCGACCATGGTGAGGTCAGTATTGTAAACAAGTTCTCCAATCATAATTGATAAATCTTTTATTACCCTTGCATTATTGACTCTCTCACACACTATGCGTTCTGGGAAGGCTTCGTGGTATAGGGAAAGGGGAATCATGTTGACTGGGAAGCTAGGATCTATATGACTATTGGTTAAGAGCTTTTCCTTAATGGTGCAGGAGATCATGAAAACTCTAGGGTTGCTTTTCTCAGTCCTATCGCTACTCCCACTAGTAACATCCTCTATTTTTCTCTCGGGTTCCTCTATAATAGATTTACCCAAAATGGCTGGATTTCTCGTATGCTCTTCCGATCTCTCCTTCCCTTCATCCGATTTGCTAGATTCTTGCACGGCGCACTGCTCGGATGAGCTGATAGGGCTTCTGGCCAAATCGTGGCCCACCCTTGAGGTCTCATTTTTAGCAGTATGACCAATATTTTCAGTTTGTTGTTGGTTCATGTTAGGTGTAGAAGCAGATATCGTGGTGATGGTATTTACAAAATGGATTGGTCCTAGGAGTTTGACAGGATCTTTTACTTTTGGTGACAGATGTTTGAATAGCTTACTAGGACTTTTTATTTTCACAGGAGAGGTTGGTGGACTCATAATGGTAACAGATTTGACCTCATCAACGTGAATGGGTTTATTAACAGTGTGCTCTTTGATGGCAGTTAACAGATTACAAATTTTGTTATTCATATCGGCCTGCTGTTGTCTAAATTTAGCCTCGAGCGTAGAGAGCTGCAATTCTTGAGATAGAATGAATTTTCGCAAGGCATCTTCACAGCTTTGCCTAGGAGTGCTCTGTGATGGAAAATGCTCGGACCATTTGAGTGGTGAGGAGTCATTGAAGGATACGCTCCGCGTTTGGTACCCTCTGAAATTAGGTTTATCCTTCCATGCCTCATAGGCCTCGTCAGAATTTCGAGGGCCTCGACCAACGTGTGACGATGTGAATTCGTTGTAGGCAGGTTTTGGAAGCTCCATGCAGTTATGAGTTTCGTGAGGGCCATTACACAATTTACATGTAGAAGCGATTCTGCTTACTGGGCTTGAAGACTTTTGAGCATCGTAAGATTTCATGTGAGACTTGACTCGACCTTCAACTTCCATGATCCTACGGTCGGGAGTGCTAGAGTTGTTCGAAGGCAAAGATATTTCCTTGACCGTTTTGTTCAAATCACGGGGATCATTCCAACTTTCGTTGTCATAGAGAGCAAGATCTTCTATCAGTACCCATGATTGTTCCGCACTTAGATCACGTAGCTTACCACCGGCCGATTGGTCAATGGCTCGCCTCGTGGAGAGATCGATATGGTCATAAAAGATTTGGATTTGGAGCCAAAGATCTATGCCATGATGAGGGACTTTTTGGAGTAAGTCCTTGAAACGAGTCCATGCTTCATAGAGAGTTTCATTTTGACGTTGTTGGAACATCAAGATGTCATTTCTAAGCTTAGTAGTTCTCCCCGATGGGAAAAATTGAGCAAGGAAACGAGTTGTGAGATCATCCCATGTGGTGATGGATCCCGCGGGTAACCGCTCAAGCCATTGACTAGCTTGATCACGTAGAAAGAATTGGAATAGGCGTAGTCGGGTTGTCTCTCTAGTTGCAACATCTAAGTCTATGGAATCTACGATTTTAAGGAAGTCCTTGAGATGTTGATTTGGATCTTCGGAACGAAGTCCATGGAATGCACATCCGCTTTGCACCAACCGGATGGTGTCGGATCGCAAGGGGGTCACATTGGCTCCGATGAGCTAAATGGTGTTTCGGTAACCTTGGTGGCTAGGTCGGGAATACTCTCCTAAGGTTCGGGGCCTAAGAGGTTCTAGTGGTGGGTTTTGTTGTGGTGGGATGACGGGTTCAAAGATGTTCCCATCGTCCATGATGTCGGGTGGTGAAGAGTTACGAACAAAAACACAAAGAAATAAGATAGACTAAAGAGATCCTAAAAATAAAAATAAAATCTTACTACAAAGGAATCTAGCAAGTAGACCTAATAAAAAGAGATTCTAACCTAGACAATAACTATTCCCCGGGCTGCGGCGCCAAAAACTTGATGCGTGGGGAATTGCACCAGGCTTTACCTCTCGAGGGATCTCGAGAAGCTTACAACCCCCACCAGACAGTGTACCTGATCGATGTAGTATAGTATAATGACAAGTACCGGGGGATTGATCGTTCAGCTAGGAATAGTGTCGCTAGGATTAGAAAACCTAAATACTAGATCTAAAGATGAGGGATGATTCTTTTTGTATTTTTATATTTTTTAGAAAGCAAGTTAAAATATCGGGTTTGAAGGATTTGGGCGGAATTAGTTGCTAGTCAACTAACCCAATATTAAAGATGCAATCAAAATAAAATACTAAAATGAAAATAAACTAATTTAAACTAAGATTGTGAGCAATAAATGGGAGAAATGTGTTTACTTAGATTTCACTACTCCCTAGATATCTTTTACACGTTAATTACTTGTTATAGTTGCGTGGATGACGGATTGTATTCCTTAATACCATTCATGGGGTAGCGTACTTACTTCCCCAATCCTATGAGTGCCTACTTCACTCCTATGTCGAGCCTGCTAGAAGCTCCTAACATGGGATCATTAGAATTTACTCATGCATTAAATACAACCAATAAAACCTAGTACACATCGGTTCATGTTTCCTAAGACGTTCAAGCATGTTACACAATGGAGATCTGCCAGTTTTCTTAAGCCTAACATTGAAATCATTCATCCAATACAACCATAAACAAGTAATCAACACATAATCAATATCTAGGTTTCATTAGATCTAAGCAAACACAAGATAAATCTAGCCTAGCATGTTGAAATCAAGACAAGCACAAGATATAGACAACCAACACATAGACATATTGACTAAATTAAGAGAAGACTTATCTCAATAGCACATGTAAGGATTCAAGGGTTGAAAACCCTTGAAAAGCTGTAAAATTCGTACAAGGTTCGGCCCTAGGGTTTCTCCACACCAGTTCCTTTTAGAGGGTGACGGCGTCAAGAACAAATGTCTGACGCCGTCATCTCGCCGCCCAATAATTCCTCGGACTGCCTAGATCTACATCTGACGCCGCCATGTAGTCCCCTTTTGCAGGCCGTCACACAATTAACTCTTGACGCTCTACTTGTGACGCCTTCAGGTTTCTTCTGGGTCGTCATGGTTTTTACTCTTGACGCCGTCAGGAAATCCTTCTTGACGCCGTCATACACTGTTCCCAGCATGGAAAATTAAGTCTTTGGCGTTTTCTTCACTTTTATGCTCCAAAAACGTCCGAATTGCTTCCTTTTCCAGATTTCACTCCCAAAGTACATAAAATCACAAAAGGAACGATTTAGGGTAATATTTGATCAAATAAATTCAATTCCGGGCTTAAATGACCCCCTAAAAGTGGTTCATTTTTTGCCTCATCAGGTGGTTCAGATCTCTGATTTGGGACAAATTATGAATGCTAGGACCTACCGGTGTGTGTTATTCTATCGGATAGGTGTTCCCCTATTCTCTGTTAAGATGTCGTGCTCAGCTTGTTTTATGGTCTTTACAGGGGATACTGATGGGAAGATGTTGTATCGTGCGCTGGTATTATTGGTATTAAGCATCCACATAACGTGGTGCGCGATACCCTGGTTGACGTTTCTTCTCGGTCATGGATTTCAACTTGTAAAGAAGTTAATATCGGGCTTATTGGAGAAAGGGATAAACCCTTACGTTTAGCTGATATGTTGCTCTACTCGTGGGATGAAAGGGTTGATGTATGTGTTGATCTGACAGGGTCATCGCCCTTGACACAAACTAGTATGGTTGATTTTGTGCCTGATCGTACGTTGATTGACGCCGCAACGTAAACGCGTCAAGTATGAAGCTAAGTGCGGGGATATTGGATATGGGTTTCTCTATTTCTCATTCTCTTCTTTTGAGAAACTTGAGATGGATTCGGTGACCTTACTGAAGCGAATCCGAAAATTCTCTGTGACTTAAGACATTGGGCAAGTGCTTCTACTCATATCTTTAGTAATATTAGTTTTGCTATAGCTAGAGTAATGGAGGGCCAGATAGTATCTCAGCTTTCTACTAATTTTTTATAAATCTTATGAGTTTTTATTAAAGTGATGTTTTACATAAATAATAATAATAATAATAATAATAATAATAATAATAATAATAATTTTTCATGTTTCTAATAATAGCGGTGGTTTATAATGAAAATATATTAATAATAATAATAATAATAATAATAATAATAATAATTGAGCAAAGTTTTGACACATCATTAATGATTACGTGTATTTTTTGACATATAATTTATTGGTAAATATTAATGATGGCATGCTATTAATTGTGTTTGTTTAAACAACTTTGTAATTTGGCTTACTTAGAGTAGAGGGAGTCATAACTTGTGTTATTTCATAACACCGCGCCACGTCATTTTAGCACCAAATAACATAACACCAAAAAACAACAGGAAATCAAAACACTAAATAACACCGCTTTTTACAAATTTATAAATTCCACCCTCAACACTTTCATTTATTAAAATTCAAACATTTTATTAATAAAACTAAAACATTACAATAGAAAATAAAAATATTACAATAAAAAAAATACATAATAGAAATTACGAAATGAAACATACGAAAATACATAATAAACTAGTCGGTATCATTTGGATTGGTTGGCGGACGTTGCAAGTTATATTTTTCTCTGATTCTTTGTTTTTCCAATTTGATGAAATACGCCTCATCCGGATCGACGTCACTCATTTTCATACTGAGAAATCTAAATTCATCCATACGCGTAGCCGTCTCGTCTTTCATCCTAGACGCTTCGTACGCCATTTGGGCCGCTTCCCGTCTAAGACGAAGCTCGTTAGTCATATATTCCAAGTTGCTTGACGCACTTCCACCGGTGCTAGTCGATGTATCGGACTTTTGTTTTTTGGACGTCCTTTGTTTCCCGGGAGGACGTGGACGTACATCATCACCAAATAGCTCTTGGTTGGTTTGACTGGGGACGTCTCCGGTTAAGTCAATCGGTGCCGGCGCATACCATTTTGGACACTTCTTCAAAATTAACCACGCGTCCTCTTGAGTAAACGGCACACCTTTATGCTCGTCACGATACATTTGTCTAGCGTTCCTCATATCATCCACTTCATTTTCACCACTCTTTCTCGTGTGTACGGCACGTTTGTAACACGCTAGAAACTTTTGGCAATTTCCATTCAACGTATGCCACTTGCTTGATGTCATATCTTTGTTACGAACTTGAAAATTTTGCGGGTTGAACTCGTGCATAACCTTATACCAAAAAGTGATGCCCTTTTGAGAAACTCCAACCTTCCTCTTTCGGTGTCCAACGTAACGTAGTCTCACTCACGTCGGGATTTTTTTCAAAATCAACCACCTCGTCGACTAGTTGTTTTTTTTTTTTGCCTTTTTTTGCCGCACGTTTACCTCCACGTTTGGTTTTTCGTGGAGACGTAGGTTCGGGTTCGGGTTCCACTTCGACACTAGCCGCTTGTGAGGATTGGGTTTGTGGTGTTGGGGGTGTGGATTGCTCCGCGTTATTTTGTTGTTGCCACAAATACAACAATTGTTGTTGTTCTTGGAATGACAAGTTACCAAATGGGTTAGGATTTGAAGAAGACCCGATGTTCGGGTTAGCGTTGGCATTTACAATACCCATCAAATTTAAAAAACTTGAATCGTCTCGTCCCGACATGGTTTTGATTTTGTGAGAATATGTTATAGTTATTTTTTTTTGCTTGTGAAAAGAAAGTGTATATACTTCTTGTTGTTCTAGTTCATTTATATAAGGTTCTAAACTTTTTTAAAAAAACTAGCCGTTTGGTATAAACCTTTTTTTTTTTTCTTTTTTTTTTTTTTTTTTTTTGGTTTTTGAAAACTAGCCGTTGCATATTAACTTTGGGGGTGTTATGTAATTTTTTTTGTTTTTGTTTTGGACCTTTGTAACGTTATAACGCACGTTGGGCTGCTAACGCGCGTTGAAACGCAGTCCCAACGCCGAAGTGCAGGAAATGGTTCTAACGTCATAACTTGCGTTACATTTGTGCCACGTAAGAATAACGCAAAGTTCACGTTACCACTCCGCATACTCTTAGACGCAGTTAGAAGTTAGCCTTAGAAAATGTGTTTATTTTATGTCGTTGAGGCGGTAAGAAGTTATCCGCCTTTATATCTAAGTATTTTGTGTTTGCTGTGTAAAAATACATTTTTGTTTATTTTGCATTTTTATGTTGTGCGAAAATTTCGGAATATTTGGCCAACATTATTTTGAATGCTAATAAAGAACATTTGTTACCTTTTTCCTTACGAGTCTTCAAGAGTTAGACGGAGTTGATGATTTTTATTTGATCCTCTTCCAATACTCGTGATATATCATCAATTTTGTTCAACCATTTATTTTATAACTTGAACTTCTACTGAACAGACAAAATAGAAACGGTGCAATCAACAGCTAAAATCTCAAATAGAAAAGAAAATGATGGTGGGGCATTAATATATATTTTGTGTTTGAAGGAACTTGAGAAAATGTTTGAAGATTCCTCTTGTCCTAAAATTCTTTTTTGTGGTTCATTATCTGTATACAAATAAACTAGAAAGGTGCCCGCGCGTTGCGAGGGCGGATTATTGGGGTGAAGAGGAGGGAGGTGGGGTGGTGGAAAGTGGTTGTTGGGGTGGTTATAAATTGTTGGGGGTGGTTGTTGAGGTGGTTATAAATTGTTGGGGGTGGTTGTTGAAGTGGTTATAAATTGTAGGGGTGATTGTTAAGGGTGGTTGTTTCCATAATTAGTAAGTAAAAGTCTGAATTTTTAAGTCTTTCTAATTATAGAATAGTCCCAAATACATTATATAGTAGTATAGATAAATCGACATGCATGATGATACTCCATTACTTGTTTATGAAGTTTCCACCATCTTTCTAAGGCATTCATGTAATCATGCTGGTATTTAATTATTCAACGAGTAGTTGGCGATCACTACTTTGTAAATCATTACTAAACACTTCATATCGACGATCTCTCAGTATCAAGTATTCACACAAACATACACTAACTTGCTATATGAGCAAACACATCTATAGTTAAAAACAAGCAAAACTTGATCAAAGTAAAGAATAAAACTTTGCAAATTGCATGCCGGTTCGAGAATCTTTAAAGCATAACACATAATGCATTATAATTCGTTTTGATAATACTAATACACCGTTCTGACAAATCACTTGTTTTCGTCTAACTGTAGAAATCATTGCGTTATTAGATACATGGAGCTTTCTGACAGAATGTTTGTGTGAAATCCGTGAGAAACGGTCGTTTTCAGAAAGGTGTATTGTCGAACTTTGAAGGTTACAACACTATGGTAGTATATTTGGAAACTTCGGCTTTATCGTTAATTGGGTTACGAAAAGTTAGGAAAGGAAAACAAACGACTAATATATTGTAATCACATTACAAATAATGTGTCATTTTATAAATGAAAAAAGAAGTGATAAGAGAAAACGAGTGTGAATAATCATTTTATCAAAAAGCACAAGCTAGCGATTACCCTAGAGCCAGTTTAACAATTATTTGATCTTGGAATATTTATTGTGCATACTCCATAACGATACTCATTAATTAATTGGTTGTCGACACTACACAATGATGAAAATAAATATATCTTCTGATAAGTTAATGAGTAAGAAATAAGTGGACATTGCTTTTATCCGATATCTGAATAGGAAATCGATGGTTTCTTAACTTGATTTTAAAGATATCATTTTTCAATCCATAAAGAAACTGAACAATACATATTTAAACTTTGAAGACTTTTGCAAAACGACATTTTGAATGATCGACCTTATACTGGTCACATTTCCACTTAAAGACAAACCAGAAGACAAGACTTTCTTTCATTCGTAAAATAGTAATAGGGTGTGCATACGCGAGACTATTTTTGATGGCGTGAATACTTAAGGCACCTTACAGAGAAATCATATGTATTCATGCATGTTAGCTAATTAATTTACATAGAATAGTGTTACGCATGGCTTTCATCAATACTTATAACGAATAATCTATTTATATATATATAAAGGTTTTTTCGTATCATACTACTTAGGTTTTTCTTATAGTGAAGATTGTCTTAATCAGCTGAATAGCTAAACACATAAAGGTTCGTTCAAGGACCACATTTAAGTTAACAGTCTCTTTATCAAAATTGATTTGAACTATCATAACATTTTCGCAGGGTGCAGTCGTCAACTTATCGAATGTAAATATATTTTTAACTTTTTTTAGTGATTAATCCTGCCTGAGTTTTCTAAAAGTAGAAATCAACGACTTGAATAAATTAAATTACAATCATATTAAATTCTTAATAAAACAGCAATGGTCAAAGCATTGAATAAATTATTAGTTAAAATAGAGTATTATTAAGACCTTATTATGCAAATAACATGCAATTGTTAGGGTAGAATAATACAAATCACATGCAATTAGCTGTAGGAATAAAATAAAAAATCATAATGCATGCATTTCGATAGTCAACAAAATGATATTAGTTTGCTTATCAACAAGAATATTATGTTTAGTAATTAGTATACATTTATTAGTACAAGCTAAGGTTCATGGATAATATATTTCAAGATTACGATTCTAGGCGGTGTTAAAGCTGGCATAATTGTTGAGAACAGCCTTATCTTCATATGATTGACTTGGGCATACGTACATATACATATGCATGATCCAACCATTAAAAACAAGTTCATCAAGCCTAATCAAATTAACTGCAACTATTGTCTATTGGTTTATACGGGTATTCACTTGTGATAAATTTTTATCCTAATTTTAAAGGTAGTAAATGTGTCTAACTTATATAGGTGCATTTAAGTTGGCAAAAAAATCATTGTTATAAAAGTATTGAGGACATGATCGATCTGTATAAATTTCTAATATACATTTGCACTCGATCAAATGCGATGATGTACATATGCAACGTTGATAAATTTTCATCTTGTTGTGATGTTGTGTAAATGCACTTGATCATGCTTAGCTAGATCCTTTGTCGTCTTCGTTTCATGTTTTATGAGAATGTAACTCGAGAATTTTAATGTGGGAAAAGCAATTTGTCAACGGGTTGATATAGTATAGTTTACGCGAATTTTTAAGCATGTGACAAATTCATTTTCTTCTAAAGGAAATTTGTGGCTCCCAAATGTTTATATCAATGAATCTCTTCAAGTACAAGCTAAGGTTATTTATCAGTTATTGGTTCTCTACACCTTTCACATATATGCAGTGAAAGGTGTGGGTTTGCTATGTGGTTTTTTAAAGGGTTAATTCTTGCAAAACGTATTATACTTGTCAAGAAAATCACTTCTGCGCAGCGAACAAAAGAAAATGCTTATCTGAGCACTAATGTTGACACTTTTGCCTTTCTTTGAGTATTATGATAATTTTACCCTTCTAAATTACATAAATAGTCCCTGTTGGTTTGCGAAAATTGCATCCACCGTCCTTAAGCTAAATTACATAAATGGTCCATGTCGTTTGAAGAAAATTGCATCCACCGTCCCTATTTTTTTTCCAAATTATTTTTTTCGAAATTCTTATTTTTCAGATTTTTTTTAATTCTTTTTTTTTTTCAATTTTATTTAAATAATTTCGAAAAAGAATCGTGAAAAATTCCAAAAAATTCAGAAAAAATATATTTTCGAAAAAAAATGGAAAAAATATATGTTTTTGAAAAAAAATATTTTTTTGGAAAAAAGTTATTTTCGAAAAAAAATATTTACGGAAAAAAAATTAAAAAAATATATATTTTTGAAAAAAAAATATTTATCCAAAAATAATTTTGGAAAAAAAAAATATTTTCCTAAAAAAATTGGAAAAAAAAATATTTATGGAAAAATATATTTTCGAAAAAAAATATATTTATGGAAAAAAAATATTTTTTAAAAAATAAAATATTTTCAAAAAAAATATTTTTGAAAAAAAAAATCTTTTCGAAAAAAAAAAATATTTATCAAAGAAAATTTTTGGAAAAGAATATATTTTCGAAAAAAAAAATTCAAAAAAAATATTTTTGAAAAAAAATTTTGAGAAAAAAATATTCTTGAAAAAAAATATTTTCGTAAAATAAAAAATATTTTCGAAAACAAAAATATTTAAAAAAATGGAAAAAAAAAAGGGACGTTGGATGCAATTACAAAAACTCAAGGGTAAAATGGTCATTACAAAAAAAATTCATCTTTATTACTGATATAAGGACAAAAATCTCAACATTAGTGCTCAGATAAGCATTTTTTTTTTTTGTTCGCTTCTGAAGTGATTTTCTTGACAAGTATAATACGTTTTGACAAAATTAAAACCCTTTTCTAAATAATGTAACAGGCAGTCATTGTTTGCAAACATGGTATCTAAATTAGATATATTCAATACACATCTAAAATCTTTTTGAGCTGGAAACTTGAATGTGATTAGTGTTTTTAATAGTATAAACTAGAAAAGGTAATCACCTCAACATGACAACATTGTATTGTATGTGTTTATTTGCGTATAATACAACCTAGTTGTATAAAGAAAAACACCATGTGTGATTGTGTGCGATTATTGGAGCAAATGTTTTGGCAAAAAAATATTATTTTAAAGAAAGTTTATTTTGATTTTATGATATATCTAATATAGGCTAATACTTTTTTAAAATTTTCGATTATTTTATACGCTTGCGAACATTGCTTTCCCATGAAAAAACACTTTTATAGGGTGAAATATTTCTATAAAAACACCACCACTCATTACTATGTCACAAACACAATAATAGAATCCAGCCAATATTCAAATATTTATAAACCAAATTTGGTTGGTCTATCATGTGAAACACCGATTTCATATGTATTATTTGCTCAATAACAGTGTTTTCTTTTAATATTAAAGAATGCAAAACATAAGATTTAATACTTTTATACTTGATCTAATGTTCTTGCTAAGAGATTGTGATATATCTTATGTGAATATATGTCTGTCATTACCTAAGCTTAAGCACACTATAGGTAAACTTTTAATCAAGTACGTGAATTAGCCTTTAATATAAATGAAAATAAGAAAAAATTGAATTAAACGTCTTGTGTTAGTAACACCGGCTGTTTACTTGTATTAATGCTAGTGTAATTAGAATCAACTATATTCCATAAAACTAGAACAATACCCGCGCAATGCGGGGCGGGTACATGTGACTATATTTTGTGTTATTTGCTTACACATTTAGTTGTCTTTATGCTTTATAAGTAGAGATGGTAGAGATGGTTAAGCCAAATAATTTTAATTTGAACAACCAACCTGCTTCCTAACCAACTTGCTTCTTAACCAATTAATTTTGAAATTCTTTCATAATAAGAAAGTAAAAGTCTCAATGTTAAGCCTTTTTAATTATATAATAGTCTCAAATACATTATATAGTAGTATAGATATATTACAAATCGCATATAACATTTAAAATCTGGAAAGTAGTGTGTATAAGCAAACATTATAAATCCAGCAATAATATTGGACAATCGTTTGTAACGCAGGGTTGTAGAACAAGATAATTTAGTCCATGCATTACAGCGGGTGCAAAAGGAAATATTATGTAGTTACATAATACAATTTTAACGATACTGTTATTCCAATAATGTTAACAATACATGGAGCTGTGGTTGGTGATTCCGGTTTTCGTGTCTCACATTTCTTTTACGCAGATGATATGGTTATTATTTCGGATTGGAGCTCTAATGATATAGATAATATCATTCGCATCCTTCATATTCGGGCCTCAAAATCAATATCCATAAATCAAACATGTTCGGTATTGGCGTGTCTTCTGAGGAGGTGTCGGATTTGGATAGAGGAACAGGTTGTAGAGCAGGTAATTTCCCTTTCACGTGTCTTGGGTTACTCATTGGCTCTCAAATGAATCGCATTGCAAGTTGGAATAAACTAGTGGACCTATTCAACTCCAAGCTAACGATATGGAAAGCTAATCTTCTTTCAATCGGGGGTCGGCTTACTTTAATAAAATCGGTATTGGGGAGTATTGGCATATATTTTATGTCTCTTTTTAAAGTTCCGGAGACTATTCTTAATCTTCTTGAACGGATTTGGGCTAGATTTTTTTGGGGTGGGACTGAAGGCATAAAGAAATTAGCTTGGATTAAATGGGATAATGTGTTAGCTCCGTTAGATAAAGGTGGCTTAGGTATTGGGAGTTTGAAAGCGTTTAGCCTCGCGCTTATTCAAAAATGGCGTTGGCGTTTGATGCAAAATCCGGATGCTATTTGGGTTCGGCTGATTAAGGCTATTCATGGTCCAGATGCGGGTTTTGATCTTCACGGTTGTAACACGCAAGGTTTGTGGGCAAAGATTGTCGGGTCCACAAACCATCTTCATTCAAGCGGCATTATTCCTCTCCAAACTTTAAGATTTTAAGATTTAAAGTGGGTTGTGGATCTAAGATTCGTTTTTGGAAAGACACATAGATAGGAGATGGACCTCTTTACTTGCGATATAACAGATTATTTCGTCTTGACAATAATGCTGACTGTTTTATTAGAGATCGGATTTCAAATGGTTATTGGGAGTGGAATTGGAGCAGGCAAAATTTGGTTGGTCGCCATTCTCAAGCTTTGAACATGCTGCTTTCTGAGCTCGCAAATGTCGAAGTAAGATCAGGTATGGATGCTCATCAGTGGTGTATATCCAAAGATGGGGAGTTTTCAGTGGGATCAACTCGAAAACATATTGAAAATATTATGCTTCCTTCATTGTCTTTCGGTACAAGATGGAATAAATATTTGCCTAGGAAGGTAAATATTTTTATTTGGCGTTTTCTGTTAGATCTGCTTCCGAATCGGCTAAATCTCTCGCTCCGTGGGTTGGAAATCCCTTCGATTATTTGTCCAGTTTTTTCTTTAAGCGGGGAGTCTTTGGACTTTTCTTGTCCAACGGCGGCAAATATCTGGCGTAAAATCCGTATCTGGACCGACGTTTCATTACCGGTTTTTACTTCCAACAGGGAATGGATCGAATGGATTGATAATTGGTGATCTGCTTCTTCAAGAAAATCTCGTTTGTATGTCATTATTGCTACCACTCTTTGGTTTATTTGGCGATTCCGAAATAGTATTTCTTTTAGCTCTCAATTCATGAAGAAAAGTGATATTTTCGATAACATTCAATTAGTCTCTTTTTCCTGGTTAAAGTCTAGAGGCGCTAAATCTTGTAATTGGTTATATTGGGTTAGACTCCCTTTGTAATTTTTCTAGCTTCTTGCTGGAGTTCTTTTTTTCTTAATTTTATCTCGCCGTTAAAAAAAAATGTTAACAATAATAGAAAAATGATGTAAAAAAATAAAAATATAAAGTTTGTTGTGTAATGATTAAATTATTATATTATTTAACCTAAAGAGATATTAAGATATAAAGTGTAATACGTTTAGTAACATTAAATGATTAAATAAGTTAAAGTATAGAGTTTGATAAAACGTTTAATAAAGTTTAAAAAGTTGAAGAGGGTTAAAATACAAAGTTTATTGCCTATAGAGACTAATATGTATAGTCCTAAATGTTAAAAGCTTTTTTCTAAACTTGATAAATTTAAGGGTCTCTCTTTGCCATTTACCAAACTAAACTAGTGTTCATCTACAGTAATCCAAAATGATAACGTACAAAGATTGAAACCAGAAAATTTCGGAGTCCGAACAACAACGCGCTCATCACAGTTTCCCTTTGGTTTTATTTTCAAATATCAACGGCTATCCGAACCAAACCGTTTATGATATTGTAAATTTTTACTAAATATGCATAAAATTGTACAAGCATTGATTATATTATTGCATTACTTTTATATTATAAAAGTTTTTCACTTATCTAACATGAACATTTACTAACGCTTATGTATTACATTCGATTAATGTGATTGTGACATGTAAATGTCGATTGATAGTTTTAATCAATGTTGCAAAAATCGTGAATCGGTCCCGAGGCGGTCGGGGGCCGAGTTGCGATTTTTTCCCAATTAATCGGCCGCCTCGGCCGATTACCTTGGAATTTCCTCCAAGTTCCAAGGCCGAGGCCGATTAATCGTCGATAAATCGGCCGCCTCAGCCGATTTTTGCAACACTGGTTTTAATTCATTTGTGGCCTCAACTAGATAGGCTCCCACATCGTTTAGACATATCATCTAGAGGTATGGAAATCCTACAAGATATCGTGTCCCTCGTATAATGGAAATGTGGAGTCTAACCATCGTATCTTCTTTGAATGCGACGTTCCTAAAGATATTTGAAGGTTTGTTTGTATGTGGTGTAATAGTTATTTCCCTTTATTCCTTTCTAATTACCATTGGAGAGTTTGGCTTAGCTTGTGATCCGCTTTTAGAGAGAAGGTTCATCGTATGTACATCATCATTGTGGCCTGTTTGTGGTTTATTTGGCTGTAACGTAATAGTGTTATGTTTAACTCTCAATCCTTGAGGAAATGTTACATTTTTTATTGTTCATTTATTTTCTTTTTCTTAGCTTAAAAATAGAAGGCGTAAAATTATTAGTTGGACTCATTGGTTAACACCGTCCTTGTAATTACTAGCCACTTGCTAGTTTTTCTTTTATATTGAAATGTTGCTACCAAAAAAAATACCCCTCATGTAAATCTACAAGATGTATAGATGTCATCTCTCGTGCGGACAACGCCTACCTACTACCGCCCTTGTCTCCTTTCTTTGTCGTCGTAGTGTAGTCACCATTATCGATCCTATGGCTTCAAAGGAGTGATTGTGTTTTTGCATTCAAAAAAAACCTTTAAAGGGCTTAATTATAGATGTCAAGCTTCGTTCATATAATTGGATTTCAAATACACGCGGGAGGTTAAATCTTGATGTTATTTCTCCTCCTATGTAATCTTGGTTCCTTAGCATTTTGCTAGCTTATCCATACTACATATAAGTAGAAAACACATTTGATTAAAATTTAAAAACTTAAACAATGAATAATATTGCTAGATTATTGCAAATGTCAATAATTAGTCTATATTATTTAGGTTTAGAAAATTTTGGTCTATGTAGTTTGCCGGGTGTTTGATTTTTAGTCCATTAGCTTAGAAAGTTTCCGATGTAATTTCGACCAATAAATTTTTTTGAATGACAATTTGTATTAAAAATACACTAGCAAGGAGCTAGACGGAGGGGAGTATAGTTACATAGGAATAGAAAGTGCGATCGGAGGATTGCTAAACCACTCAATCCAATACGAAAACCTTTTCTTCACCTACTAGAGATCCAAGTGAAAGATTATAGCTTAATGTCATTTAGAATAAGATCTTTCTTGGCATTTTTGAACTGAATGTTGATTCTTTTCTAAATCACCAAAGAACCCAAATAGTATTTTGGACTACGGCATCGAAGAGGGGAGTGTAGTGAGCCGACAGTTAGAGTGATCCGCAAGGTGACCATGTCGGCAATGCAAGAGAAGTGACTATCACTAAGGTTGGTCCAATATGAAATACGCGTTACAGGTTTGTTCCAATTTTTCGTTAACTTTTTTTTTTTGAACAACAAATTTCTTTTTCACACCTATCTCACAAATGCCTCCGACGAGGCTTGAACCCACAACCTCTAGGCTGATGGGCAACTCACATATCACTAGACCAAAGGCCTTAGGTTTGACTAACTTTTAGTTTGGTTACAAGTTTGGTCCAATTTTTATTTAAGTGTTAGTTTGACTAACTTTGACCGTTAAATATACTCCCATTTTTATCTTTTCATCTATATTATTTTAGAAAACTAAATTTACATCCACCAACCACCATACAATCACATTCACAACCCCTCTTCCTTACACTTCGCTTGTCTTTTCCCCGTAAAACTCACAACCCACAATCTTTCTTTCTCTTCTTCAAAAAAATAAAAATAAATAAACACATCCACCACAACCAACTGCCGACCATCACCACCAGCCACCACAACACGCCACCTAACCGTCGGTCAAACTCCCACCAAACACCAACCATTCAACAAATATCCCCAAATTTTACAAAAAGATGAAAACCTTAACCTTAGTATTTCTACTCAAATCATAAATTAACTCCATAAATGATTAATTCACACTCAAACAACACAAACCTTTCAAGCAATCCCTCTAAAAAAAAAAAAAAAAGTACATAATTTTAATAAACTAGAAACCCTAACCCTAAATGTTTCATTTCAAATCACAAAATTTACTTTCAAAATGGTTTGAGATGATAGTGGTTGTATCTTGACATGGTGGTGGTGGGTTCGTGGAGGTTTTGGTGTGGTGTGATGGGGTGTGTATATTTTGTGTGTTTTAAATAAAGTGGAAGAGTTTATGTGTTTTTTATGAAAGAAGAAGCATCCATATGTGTGTTGTGTAGAAGGTGATGCTTTTTTCGTGTGTGTAATAAATAGAGTGTGTTTATGTTTAAATAGTATGGATTTAAAGGATGATATTGAAGATGAGGTTAATAATAATAATAATAATAATAATAATAATAATAATAATAATAATAATAATAATAATAATAATAATAATAATAATAATAATAAGCAATGTTTATGATATAATAATAATAATAATAATAATAATAATAATAATAATAATAATAATAATAATGAGGAAAATTTGGATTTGGGTGAGCGTAATGTTAAGCAGTGTAAGAGGAAGATTTATGATGACCATTATACTGCAGCCGTTAGAGTTCTCTCTTCTTCTGGTGTTGCTAATTATAATGATGCTACACTTGAGGAGTTAAAGGCTAAGCACCCCTTCAAACCTGCTCCTTCTTTGCCACTTTTACCTATTGATCATCATCAGCTCGTTGCATCTCCTGCTGTGGTTCTTGATATGATTAAGAGTTTCCCTCGTGGTACTTCTTGCGGCTGTGATGGTTTGTGTGCCCAACACCTTTTGTATTGTTTAAGTGGTGCCGCAGTGGCTATTTCTGATGAGTTAGTCGCTTCTATCACCCATGTGGTGAATCTTTTTCTTGATGGTAGATGCCCTATGGCGTTGGGTGAGTATATTGCTAGTGCTCCTCTCACTCCGTTGGTCAAGCCGGGAGGTGGTATTCGTCCTATTTCTGTGGGGACTGTTTAGAGGCGTTTTGCTTCCAAGGTTAGTGCTACTATGATTCGCCATTCTTTGGATGGTTATTTAAATGATCTACAGTTTGGTGTCGGGGTATCTGGAGGAGGAGAGGCTATTCTTCATGCCGTGAATCGATTGATTGAAGATCGTGGAGATGATGTAGGTCTTTCGATGTTGTTGGTAGATTTCAAAAATGCCTTCAACTTGGTGGATCGTGAGGTTATGCTACATGAGGTTCGCCTTCATTGTCCTTCTATTTCACATTGGGTGGAATTTTGTTACTCCAGCCCAACTAGATTATATTATGGGGAACACACTTTATGGTCGCATTAAGGTGTGCAACAAGGTGATCCACTTGGACCTTTACTTTTTTCTTTAGTGTTGCATCCTTTGGTATGCAAGATTAGAGACTCCTTTAGCCTTTCCCTTCAAGCATGGTATTTGGATGATGGCACTATTATTGGAGATACTTTGGTTGTAGGGAAAGTTTTAGAGCTAATCATGGTGGATGGACCTCGTTGTGGTTTGCACCTCAATGTTGATAAAACTGAGGTTTTTTGGCCTAAGAAAGATCCCAGAAGCAGGCTTGTGGGTGTTTTCCCACCTAATATTGCCCGACCTTTACACGGTGTTAAATTACTGGGTGGACCCGTTAGTGTGGATTTTGATTTTAGTAGTGAGCTTGTTATGAAAAGGGTTGCCAAAACCATTGAGCTTATGGGTGTTGTTGCTAAGATTAATGATCCTCAATCTGAGTTGTTGCTCCTTCGTGCTTGTGCTGGTATTTCTAAATTATATTTCGCTATGCGCACTTGCTCTCCCCGGGTCTTTGAGCGTGCTCAGATTTCATTTGATGTGGCTCTTCATTCTACTTTAGAGCGTATTGTCACTGCTTCTGGACCTGGTTTTGGTGATTGGCAATGGAGGCTTGCTACCTTACCATTTGCATTCGGGAAGCTTGGTGTTTACTCTGCAGGTGACGGGGTGAACTATGCATTTCTTGCATCTAGACTTCAATCTGCTAGCTTACAGACTAAGTTGCTTCAACATTCTGGTATCGAAACTTCTGGGCCTTCCTTTGATGACGCCTTGTGTGCTTTTAATGTGAAAATGGAGATTGACCTTTTGAGTAATCCATATCAGATCGCTGCCCCCAAACTCATGAAGAAACTGGTAGATATATATTTCACATGTCTTACCCAAACAGCCGAATCTACATTTTCTTTATCTACTCGACAAGTGGTGTTATGGAAATCGCAAATGGAGGATTACACTTCAGATTGGCTTAAGGTGGTTCCGATATCGGGGTTGGGACAGACTATGAATGCTAGGACCTACAGGTGTGTATTATGTTATCGGCTAGGTATTCCCCTATTCTCTGTTCAGATGTCATGCTCAGCTTGTTCTAGGGTCTTTACTGGGGGTATTTATGGGGACCATGTTGTATCTTGTGCTGGTATTATTGGTATTAAACATCGGCATAACGTGGTGCGGGATGTTCTTGTTGACATATGTTCTCGGTCGGGGATTTCGGCTCGTAAAGAGGTTGATATTGGGCTTTGTGGAGAAAGGGACAAACCCTTACGTCCTGCTGATATGTTGCTCTACTCGTAGGATGAAGGGCTTGACGTATGTGTTGATTTGACTGGGTCATCGCCCTTGACGCAAACAAGTATGGTTGATTTTGTGTCGGGTCGTGTGGTGATTGAAGTTGCACATCGTAAACGCGTCAAGTATGAGGCTAAGTGCGTGAATTTTGGATATGGGTTCCTCCCCTTCTATTTCTCTTCTTTTGGGGAACTTGAGGAGGATGCAGTGACTTTACTGAAGCGAATTCGAAAGTTCTCGATGACCCAAGACATTAGAGCACGTGCTAATGCTCATATTTTTAGTAGGATTTGTTTTTCTATAGCTAGAGGAGTGGGAGCCCAGTTAGTTTCTCGGCTTCCCACTAACTTTTTGTAAAATCCTATTAGTTTCTAATAAAGTGATGGTTTATAATAATAACAACAACAATAATAATAATAATAATAATAATAATAATAATAATAATAATAATAATAATAATAATAATAATAATAATAAAAAAGTGATGTTATAATAATAATAATAATAATAATAATAATAATAATAATAATAATAATAATAATAATAATAATAGAAAAAGATAACGAAGAGGAGGTTATTTTTTGTTATTTAAATTATTAAGAAGGGGATATTTTAGTCATTTCGGTTTTTCTAACTGGTTAAACTAACTGACAACGAAAAAATGGATCAAAACCGTAATGGGTGTTTATTTTTAGACGAAACTTGAAAATTTTCATACTAATGGACTAAAAATGAAACATCCGGCAAACCACGTAAACCAAAAATGTTGTTATAACTCTATGAATTATGAGATGTTACAAATCACAAGTAGTTTTAGTTGAAGTAGCTTAAATGTTATAAACCTATTAGACTAATGCTAGTGGTGACCACTTTATCACACAAGCAACCCCGCCACATCAGCTTTCTCTCTCCACAACTCCACCTCAACCACAATTTGCTAATAAAGCGACCCCAACCACAACTAAAAACATACCCCACAAAAATAAATAAACAAAAAAGTACACACACAAAAGAATTGAAAGTTTCGGTTGTGCAGACAACCATAACTTTGAAAAGTTTGCCAAGCAACGTGTCACATTTGCCTTGGCTAGTGGGGCAACGCGTTGCATTTTTTGGGTCGTTGTTGCCAAGAGACTCCCATTAGGAAACGCATATATACAGCTAAATTATTAATGCACTCGTTCCATAAAGTTACATGATCTTGTATATATGTTTTTTTCTATTTTTTTTAAAGCATGGCTCTTTTTCACATATAAAAATGAGTGAGGGGTAACGGCATGAGAGACCAAATAGCATAAGGACAGCTTTCCCTACACACATTTCCTTGATCAACTTCCTTACCAAAATCCAATAAAGATATGGGTTTTGGGTACCAAAGTAAGATTTTTCTTCTTCCATTACTACTACTACTTCAAGTGCAACTATTGGTGCTTGCAACTTTGGCTGAAACTCAAGTTTACTCATTATCAACACATAGTAGAAACTACAGTGTAAGTAGTTCATTAAGGGGAAGACCAGTTGCAAGGGGAAGAAAAGTTGGAAAAGGAAGAGGAAGAGGAAGAGGAAGAGGCTTGCTGGGGTGTGATTTGTATAGAGGAAAATGGGTTGTAGACACTTCATATCCACTTTATGCAGCTTCAAGCTGTCCATTTATTGATTCTGAATTTGATTGTCTTAAACATGGTCGTTCAGACACTCAGTATCTTAAGTATGCTTGGAAACCTGATTCTTGTGACGTTCCAAGGTACATTATCTCTCTCTGTGTGTGTTTATGTGTGTACTTGAGACTTGAACCATTCGGCTCTTTTAGTGCTAGTCACTACATGAACTCATCTCGGTCATATAATGACTAGCACTAAGACGAATTCAAATGTTTCGACAATGAACAAGAAAGAATATGTTACCTAGCAAGTAGCAAGAAACCTATCTCTTTCATTTTCTTGAAAATTAGATAAGATAATGAATCGTTTATGATTTTCCAAAAATAAATATAAATAAATAAATTCTAGGAGTTTGATAAAAGGTTTTTTTGACCCTTGTGAAAACTCAAAATCAAGAGTCACTAACATTAGGTAAGAAACAAATGTGTCTCTTTTAATTGATATATAAGAGTTGACACTCGAGCCAAGAGTTCAAAAAAATCTCTAGGCTTGAACACTAAAAAGGTGTTCATTGATCAACCATATTTTGGTAAGTGATAAGACCTTTGGTCAAGTATACATCAAAATTCAATTCATATTGAGTTATGAAACGTCTTCCAACTTACACAAGTACCTCTCTTAACCATATTTATTACACATTCAAAGCGAGAGAATTAAAGGAAGTAACACCTTTGCAATAAATATAGTTCTTCAATTTGTACTTTTATATCTCATTGAATGAAAAGATACAATAATATAGTTGAGTTAGGTAATCCGACTGACTCTTGTATGAATTCGTCGCAAATCTTTTTAATCACAAATAGAGTTTAGTGAGTAGATACATTATTTGATTAGTTAAAGAGTGTAGTGGTCTCACTTTTTTTAAACTTTGGGACAAAAATTTTGAAACAGATGGAGTACATTTTTGCTAGTTTTCTTTTATCAAATATAAAAGTAAGACTCTATGTTTTGTGATTTAAAATGTAAATGTGGACTTGTTTTAAATATGTTTTGTGATTAAAATAATGTTGTAGGTTTGATGGAGTGGATTTGTTGAATAAATGGAGAGGGAAGAAGGTGATGTTTGTGGGTGACTCACTGAGTTTGAATCAATGGGAATCATTGGCTTGTTTGCTTCATGCGTCGGTGCCCAGTTCCAAGACTACTTTTCTGCATAGAGATATTCTAACTTCCCTCGCTTTTCAGGTCTTTTCCCTTCTTTTTTTTATTCTTTTTAGGACCATTTTGTATATCTTCTTTCTTTACTTTATTTGTGGCCTCAATGATTTGAGTCTTTTTTTTAGGAATTCTTAACCTGTACACAGGGGCATAAGTTAGAAAAACTCGTACATTAAATAAATTGTCAAAATACAACGATACTTTATAGCTTAAAGTGCATCGGCTAAAAAGTTGTAAACCACGTACATTAACAAGTTACGGAGTAAATGCTAAATGTGTTCAATTTTATCTACTAACAAAAACTATACAGTTTAAGAAAAACGCAATCAAGACAACTGACACCAATCAAATTTCATTTTTATTTTTATTTACACAACGCTTGTTGATTGATTAAAAATACAAGTAGGCCATTATTTTGGTAAAGAAACGGAAAGATAAACAATAGTTTTGATATAGAAAAAACATTCACTGTCATCCACGAATAAATTTGATACTATTTTGCATTCTTCGTGATTCAACTTTTTATTGAAAATATGATTGATGGTTGTTGAATATTGTCAACAACTAAATATTACATATATATGAAGCCGGGCCCAAAAGCCCCACAGTCGAGAGAAAAAAGAGCATGGGTGGGAGGATATAGTGGTGGTTGCTATGTGTAAATGAGTGTCAACTATATAGACAAATTAGTGCATGTTTGTTTGTGTTTGTGTTTGTGTTTGTGATTGACATGTCTCTTTCATGTCACATTCATGAATTTTAACAACTACGGCATATGATGATATGATTTGAAATTTCAGGCATGTATAATATTTTGATACAGGAATATATACACATAATTACATGCATATAACCCTTTGTGTTTCATATAGAGGTAGACAATTCATAGGTGAACTCTAAGCTTTCTAAAGTTGGACATCACTTTCTTGGCTCTTGGGACATTGTGTTTTGCCTCTTACACATTGCCCGTGAACCATATTAGTGAGGGGCCCAAAGGTCACGTTTTACCTTATTTTTAGTAAGTACATATATTTTATATAGAGGCTGGGGTTCACACTGTGAGTCATATATGTATGTATCAGAAATAAGTCGTCAAACGAGACTTTGAGCGTACTCACCAATCGATTTTACAGGTAATAGTAGTAAAGAGGCAAAGCTCAATGTGCTAAGTTGCAAAGTTGAAGCTTAGTTTACGAATGCCTCTGTACCGCCATGGCACACGCTATCTGCTTGTGTGTATGTGCATACACTAATATTTCCGGATCTCGTTGGAACCTTTCTTGATCTACATACTATTTACTGTTACATAATTATATGTTAGGCCACTGTTTACTAGATTATAATCTCTTTTTTAATAGAATATACACTTGATAATGAATTCAACTATATATAGCAATAATGTAAACTAAATTAATCAAAAATAAGGTGGCTATAGTTGTAAAACATGTTCCCAATGTAGAAGGTGATAAGAGAGTGCGACAAAAAGTGATTCCATTCGCAGTGATGTGTCAAAGAGAGGTGCACTTTTGGATTTTTATAGCGGGTAACATGACATGTGACCAATTTCTAACGTTGCTATAACTTGCAAGCACTAAAACAAACATAAAAACAAACATTTACAACTAGTATTCCTAAAAGTTTGTTATTATATTTGTTTATGTGCTCCCATTGATTATTGAAACTTAATTAAGTTCGCGGAACATGAAAACTAAAACAGATATAAAAATAACCATGTTCTAGTAATCTAACGAGCTATTAACCTTGACGTTATGTCTATGCACAGGATTATAATGCAACAATATACCTGTATCGAACACCATATTTGGTAGACATTGTGAAACAAAGCATCGGAAGGGTTTTGGTGTTGGATTCTATTAGAGGAGGTGATACATGGAAGGACATGGATGTTCTCGTGTTCAACTCATGGCATTGGTGGACCCATACTGGAAGCTTACAGCCGTATGATTCATGATCTTTATAAATTTAGCACTAGTAACATTGTGTGTGTTATTATTTTGGTGAAAGATTAGCTTATGGAGTTATGTTGTACATATGTAACAGATTTGATTACTTTCAAGATGGATCAACTATCTCAAAAGATATGGACCGCCTAGCGGCATACTACAAGGGTATGACGACATGGGGGAAATGGGTGGATCTTAATGTTGACCCATCAAAGACCAAAGTCTTCTTTCAAGGGATCTCTCCTACACATTACATGTAAGTACACCTTGCATCAACTCATTCTCAGTTATTTCTTATAATGTACCAACATGATAAAACCGCAAAGGCAACATATACCCCGTTTATAACAGCAATTGTGGAAGATTTTTTTATTCCCTAATTCAACAAATATTTTATATACTAGGGGAAAGGAGTGGGGATCATCTTCAAGAAATTGCTATGGAGAACTACAACCGGTAGAAGGAGGATCATACCCAGTAGGCTTACCCGAAGCTCAAGTTGTTTTAAACAAAGTCCTAAGTAGCATAAAGAAACCAGTCACCTTGCTCGATGTCACAACACTATCACAGTTGAGGAAAGATGCACATCCTTCATCTTATAGCGACTCTGGTGTCGATTGTAGCCATTGGTGTGTTCCTGGGTTACCTGATACTTGGAACCAACTCATGTATGCATCTTTTCTCACTTGAAAATTAGGCAAATTTGCACGTAGACGATTTTATTATACACACACTGAATACGTTTTCAATTGAAGATATGTAAAATGGTTAATTTGTAAAGTTTATGAACATGATTCATAATGAAATACAATAAGCCAAAAAGATGGGTGATAGGATATTATGCATTAGGAGAGTGTGGTTTCGATTAATGTAACTTGTTTTGATGTATAACTGTAATTATTGTCATAGCTAAAAGCCAAAGAGCATGGCAATATTGATCTTTGTTACTTATTCTCTTTGATATGAATTACACTAAGGGTCCGCTTGGTTTAAATTAGGGAAAGGGAAAGGGTAAGGGAATGCAAAGAAATAAGGAGGTGGGTAATCAATACCTTACCCCCCGTTTTACTCTATAATGGATGATTACCCCGTAGTGGGTAATCAATACCTTTGCCTACCTCCAACCAAGCACCTCTTTAGTTATTTAGTGGGCCCGAAATTAATTTCAATCCCTTTGCCCACCCCTTAACCCCCCAACCAAGCGGCCCCTAAATTCCATTTAGATATAATTTGTATTATTTACCATCATTTACCTATTTGTCAAATAATCATCATATACTCCATCGCAAGTGTGGTCTCGTGCGTGTTTACAGTCGGGTATGTCCTCTAATACTCCATCTTTGGACAATATTACGGCTTGGCTTCTCTCCTATGGAAAGTCTCGATCAACCCATAGCATTATTTCTAAGCTTGTATTTGCTGCATCATCTTATGTGATTTGGCAAGAGAGGAACTCAAGGTTGTTTAAAAATAAGAAGAGAACTATTGATCAAGTTGTTGATTTTATTATCTCTACCGTTCGGCTTAAGTTGCTAACATTTCATTTCAAGACGACGCCGAATGTAGAACGGGTTCTTGCAAGATGGAAACTTCCCTCATTTTTAATCATGGATCACTCAACGTATTGTTTATATTATAGCCTAGTTGTGTGCTTTTAGTCTATTTTTTATTTCAGCTAGGCTCTTTTGTTTTCATGAGATTAGCATGTCAATCTTATGTGTAGTGGTTTGAAGCACAAAGGGTGCGTTGTTTGTTATAGTCGATATGGTGTTTTACCATATTGCCTGAACTTCATTGATTATTAATACACTTTTACCAGGGTAAAACCCTTTACCCAAAAAATAATCATCATATACTATAGGCGATATTGATGTTGACTCACAAGAGTCTCTTTTAGTTTGAAAACCCGCTATCATCACAATTACCATATTTCATAGTTTTTTTATTTTATTTTATTTTATTTATTATTATTATTATTATTATTATTATTATTATTATTATTATTATTATTATTATTATTATTATTATTATTTTTTTTTATTTATTTATTTTTTTTTTTTTTGCACTAGACCGTTAAAATGAAATAGAAGGTTTGTGTTTTAAATCATCATGTATGTGTTTTCTTCAAACTTTGACATTCTTTTGAAACGATTTTTTAGGCAAAAAGTAGTGATCTTTTCGCCTCAAGGCAGGACTGATGTTTGTTTCGAACAATAAAACTATAATATATGTTTGTTTCTGTAGTAAATATTGGTTTAGTTTATATGCAACTTTTATCATTGCGTGACTGATGCTGCTACCTGATTTAATCCTTGAAAACTGTAAGACACATGAGATGAGCTCCTATAAGATTTCATGCCAAGCTTCAAATTAATCGAGCACCCTTACAAAAAAAATGAGAGATTGGCATGACTAGAAATTATGTGTTTCATTTAAACGAAAAGACCATCACTTTAATCAAAATAGGTAAAGGAAAAATAAAATTCAGCAGAAACGTGTGAATATGTATCTGCAACTAAATAATGAAACACCAAATCCAGGATATTATTTATTAACAACTTTGGTCATAGTATAAGAAAATTACACTCAGATCCACCCATTATTCTTACATAACCCGGCCTAAACTCAGAATAGAGGAAGAACGGTGTTGGGTGGTGAGGTTATCAGGCTAATCATATATCTAGATATTCCCATGAAAACGAAGCTCCTTATTACCAAATAAACCACATTGTAGTAACAAGGGGATGCTGATAAAAGGTCTTCTATTAACATCACTCGAGAAAATACTGACCTGAAACAAATTTGGATGAAACAGCAACTCAGTAACCAACATATACGGCTGCATTAACTATGTAACAGTTATCATCCTTGTCTCCCATTTCTTCCACATGTACACCGCTTGAGCATATCAATCCACCATCCACTACTTCAACATTTTCGATTTTCCCACTATCACACACAACAAATATAACATGACTACTTGTGAATCAACTCTTAACAAGTCAAAAGTAGTATGAAATGGGGTTGAAGACTTACTAGGGGAATACAGACTTCACTTTCTCAATATCCAATGTGGATTGAAGAAGTCGAGGAACTCCGAGTTTTATCTGTAGTTTCATTCGATCAAATGACACCCCAGGTATGGACCCTGAAAGAATTACTTGCACTTATTTACGGACGAACAAAGTTGCAAATTGATTAAAAAACGCTGTTATATTAAAAACTAAATGGAAACAACAAACACACTCCTAATAATAGAAAACAAGATCAACCCAAAGAGAAAGGTGAAAACAAAAAAAAAAAGCCAAAATGAGAGCATGTTCTGGATAGTAGTTAATGAACCAAGGGAAGTGGGAACATTCTTCCATCTACTCTTTCAGGAAACACTCTACATGGGGAATGTAAGTTCCTAAAAGTTGAAGGATTACATAGCAAATATAGCATTGTGATGCATGATATGGAATAACAGGGAACGAAACATGGCTCAAAACACATATTTTATTAAGGGATTTAGCAAATTCTCCGAGTATAAATACTTAGAATTGTTAGTCAGCCACAATGACTCGAAAAATTCATAATACTTGTATACTTGAAGAAATTACAACAATGGAGGACAAATTCAGTCGACTCCAATTCAAGGTACATTTCTAAGATGTTTCCTCTAAGGTGCTTATAAAAGTGGGATCCTCTTAAAGTTTCGAATGGATTCATGTGAGTTCCAGGAGCCAACAGTGGCTAGAAACAACAAATCGACCACCAACACTTGCCATGATGGTGTATCAGGTAAATTTTTCAAAAGGAAAAAGAAATGCACAATGCAACACAAATTATAAGCTGATTTGTGTTTAAAAAAAAAAAAAAAAAAAAAAAAGTAGAATAAGCACATGTATGCCAGATTGTGCAAAAAACTTGAAAATAAAAAGTAGTTCAAAATAAGCAGATTTGAGCTATGTTTTATGGCTGTTCATGAATCATGAGTCTCATGGCTAGGTCGTGGGCAAAAGCTGGATCAGTCACATGTTTATGGCTGAGTCAGACCTGTTTAGTTTGGGTACTAATCCACATGGTAATTGGGTACTAACCAAAAATATTAAGATTACAGGCCAGTCCGTGGCTTATAAATATCTCTGATGTGATTCTAAACACTAGTCCAAACTTAATAGTATTGACTGGCTAGTGCAGCCATGGACTTTTTTTTTTAGAAACGGCAAAAATTATATTACTCAACACACTGGTACAAAGCAACTCAGCTACAAACATCCTGACAAAACTAAAATATCAGAACATACATAAAATGACTACAATTCATGCTAAGAACGGTGCAATTTTAAAGCAAATTAACACTGATGTGATTCTAAACACTAGTCCAAACTTAATAGTATTGACTGGCTAGTGCAGCCCTTTTAAAGCAAATTAACACTGATTTGTGTTCTTTATTTTTTGTGTGCTTTACTTTCCATAGCTGTTTTTGCACCCGAATATGGTTAACATGTATCCACATGGGATCACCAATCATCCTGTCATGAAAGCTGTGAGTCATTTTAGTTTTGTCATTTTATGTATGCACCCGAATATGGTTAACATGTATCCATATGTTTGTTTCTGTAGTAAATATTGGTTTAGTTTATATGCAACTTTTATCAGTGTTAATTTGCTTTAAAATGACTACAATTCATGCTAAGAACGTTTTAACATCTTTCGGAACGGTACAGAAGTAATTCACAAAATGATGCAGCAATATTGACTAAACCTAATAATCTACAACAAATGAACATAAGTTAGCAATTACATCACAATGTAATTAGCATCTTATCATATGGAATGAACCAATTGCACGATTAATTACTAAACAACATAGTGGCAGGGTTACTCATGCATAATTGCTAAGTTTATGGAGATTAAACTTCAACTGCTGTAAGCTAGCCTAATTGTTCAGCGTACCAGCTACATGCACAAACATACTTTGATGCTTATCAACAAATTGCAATGTCACATTATGTGCAAGTGAGACTAGTGAACAACAATCAATTTTAGAAAATGCGACAATGATACTCTACACCTTGGTTCTACATAGCACGTGCTTGGTTACATCAAATAAATAAGGATACTGCAAACTTCTACAAGTGAGTGGTGATACACTTATCTATGACAACTCAATCTGAAAGAGACTTCTGCACAAGTAGTTGCTAGCAATCAATTTTCCACAAGGTCGACAAAATACAATATCCTTTTACGCTTAAAATTATTTATTAGAAACTAAAGTTATAAAATTTCATTGGTCTATAAATTCACATCAGCACCGAATATTCAGAATATTAAGTTCAAGTGAATTCTGTTACTTATAAGTGTTCATGTAAATTAACATGTTTTGACGGAGGATTATATCTTATGGGGATAAACTAGTAAACTTTTTGAACAAGAATCATGGGAGTTATGACAGCATGATGAGGATAATAGAACAAACATCTAGACTATGAATTCTCATTTAGTATTATTAAACTTAGCAAATATGGTAATCTAGAAAAATAGGCTGCAAATCTTATTTAGAGAAGTGAAAGAAATAAAGCAATCCATCCATTATTTTTGGGACCAAACTGAAATGCAGATGTGCAATTAATATATGACAGATGGGACAACGCATCGACCTCAAAAACAAAAGCAAATGCATACAAATATTCTATCTACAGTGAATATGTCATGGTAAGGGCTGACATATTATGAGGCCCCTACAAAACATTAAAAAGATTGAGTAATTGCATTACAAAGAGAAAATCCTCATCAACCCTGTTAAAGTGTTAAGACATATAAAAGTATGCATACCTATAATTTCTGATCAAATTACCAGTTCATATAAACCATCCAGGGCAATGACCATAGTTACCGAATTCGCTGGGTGAAGGACGAATTTAGTATTGGATCGAATCACTTGCGTTCCAATTCGATGCGGTACGATGTACCAAATCGAAATTCGGTGTGTTCCATTAATTGCAAATCGGCGTTCCAATTAACTACAATTCGGCATTCCATTTAATTGCAAATCGGCGTTCCATTAATTGCATTCCATAATTCCAATACAATCAATCAATTAACTACAAATCAGCGTTCCAATTCAAAGCGTCAAGCGGAATCGTTTGAATAGTAAGCGAGCGGATAAACTTGTTTTTCTTCATTCAAACATTAGACTTCAATCTCGCTTTCAAGAATCTTACAAATCTGGCCCAAACAAAGCATGGGACGTTAATCCGGAAAGTGCATATATTGAAGGATCAAGTGCTCGTTTCGAAGAAATGGTTTGGGAAGATCTACAAGGTGATGATGTTGACAACGAGAGAGGAAAGAGACAAAGGATGGCTTAGAATTGTGTTATGTTTGATTTTTGTTGTTTAACTAGTATTACGTTGCAATATGTTTTTCGAATTAAGTTTTTGTTTTGTATGGTACAATGAATTTCGAATTTTAATATACGTACCACTTCGTTCCGTTTCGTACCGAAATGAACCTACCCCCCTTCGTACCGAATACGTGACCTATAGCGAATTGCGTACCCGAATTTCGTATTCGTACCGGAGCGTACCGCGTATTAGGTAACTATGGCAATGACAGTCTCTCCCGCATTTCTCAAATAAGTCATTATGTTAATCCTAAGTAAGCAAGAAAAAAAATCCACCGCCTTCAAATGCAAATTGCAAGATTTGAGTTGGAGCAAGGTTCAAGAAACCGACACCGAATTTAATACCAAATTTACATTTTTGATGATGATATATGCACATATGTAGATATAACATGAAAACCATCTCAAACAAATAAATTGAACTTTTCATGTGACATAAAGAATACATGTAAAATGACTTAAATAGAATCCCCAACAAGTTCTTTGAAAAAAATTACTATGCACCGCAGATTATAACATTGAGAACTATCTCATGGGTTGTTGGCGTTTCCTCCAAAGGGTAAACTTGTCGTTTTAAATCCAGCATCAATGTGATCAAAACAACCAATCACAATTTTTTACAACACCTCATTTCATCCTAAAATAAGCATCAACACTATACTTCATCCAAACACTCAAACTACTTGTTCACTTTTCAAAGTTTGCAACAACTAGATGACTTGTTTGAGAGGGGTGTTTGGGTTTGCATTCACGAAACCGCATTTTAATATAGAATGTGATTAGTACCCCACTAAAATTTCTTCATACATCACGAATCTACATATGCAATAGGGCTACCGGGTAGCATGGAGATTCCATTCTTTTAGTTATGCAATGTCATGGTATGTATAAATTTTGGTGGTGTAAAAATCACACCCTCCTAAAAAAGCAGGTCTCCACCCGCTGTTTCAAAACCGCATTCTCTCTAAGAAAATCCAGATAACCAACTAAAAAGCCGATTAGGCCAAATACAAAATAAAAAACGTAAACCAAACATTATTTTCTTTGCACTTAATGGAACAATCATAAAATCACTCCCAAACACCATCCCAAACACCATGTAAAGAGAAAGGATAGGGAGGCCTAAAAGTACTACTACTAATTTTATGCTTGAACCTCCGTGTCCGTGTTTAATTGGTTTGTGAATAAGTGAGTCTATTTGTCGCTACCAACTAAATACTACTGACATACATGAAAGTTTTGTTTGAAGGGGTCCACTTTGATAGATTTTAGTTGATGTTTGTATTTTTTATTTTGAAGAAGGGAGGGAGGATTGTGGGTTACAAAGGGGAACAAGGAAAACAACTAAAATTTGTTTTGTAATTTTTGTTAAGTTAGGAAATAGGGGAATTTGTGTTTTGCAAAACATTTTGTTAGAAAATGACGCGATCTTTATTTTTCTTGTTTTCCGTAAAACATTTTGTAAAAAACAATGGTGTTTTCCCTCAACTAAACGCACCCTAAATATTTTAGAAAATTTACACTAAATTTTTTTTAGCTAGGATGGCACGTGCCCCGTGCCCCCCCCCCCCCCCCCCCCTCCTGTCTCTGCCCACGTGTTTAAGTAGACAGCATAAAAATAAACACAAACAATATGATACCTCTGCGAAAAGCCGGAATCGAGTTAGAAGAAATAGCATCTCTACACGCCTTCATTGCAGCTTTCGTTACATCTTGCCTGTTTCAATTATTTATTCATCACATATATAAAATTATCAAAACACTTACAATAACAATAACTTAACTAACTATGTAACTAACTAACTAACCCATGCTGATCATAACCAACTCCCATTTCAACAAACAACAAAGTGATATCAGAGTTGGGAACTGATGACTGGACCGTGACAGGTGTTGCTGACGTGGACACGTTAGTTGTGGTTGACATGGATATTGGTGGTGATGACGTGGCGAAAGGTTTGAATTGGGGGCGGAGTTTAGGGGGTGTTTGGATATGTGATTGGAGTTTGATTTCTGCGAGAAAGTGTAAATGAGTGTTGTTGGTCAGAATCATTTTTTTGTTTTATGGGTTTTGATTTGTTGATGTTTTCATTGAGATTGAGTTCAAGGACTGAAGATGTTCGATATGGTCGATGTGTACTTTTACTATGTTTAAAAGACAATTAAAAAAAAAAAATGTTTTTAGCTTTACGCCCAAATGATATTCTACCCGTTATGGCGTTATGCCTCTACCTCCGAAAAATTCTTATGCTCACCAGAGATAGAGATATTTTGTGGATAAAAAGTTAAACGTTCAAGTCTCGGCTTTAGCTTACTCGAGTTGGTGCCCCATTAGGTGGGAGAGTTGCCGAAATTATTCTTTGTGAGGTAGATAATGGTTGGTGCCAAAAGACATACGGGGTCAAGATGTTCCCGTCAATTCACACCTTTGTGGATATTCTACGCATTATAATTTACTCTTGGTTGAAGCCTATGGTAATAAATGGATCACGACTGAGCAAATGAGTGTATTTATCTTTCCATCATCTGTCACAAAAATAAATTGAGTATTGAGTCAATTATAAATACTTTTTTTTTTTTTTTCTCGTGAGATGCTTAAACATGTTATCAAAGCATGAGAACATATGAGTATTGTCAAACAACTTGGTTTATCACCACTAAAAGCTTAAATTAGAAAACCATATTTCGTACTTGTACTTGATTGGTTTTCATCATTTTATTAATCATTTTCATGCACCTTGTGTGATTATTTTTCTTAAATACTGGATTTCTTAAGGGCAAGCAAAGTGTAAGTGTAAAGGAATTTGATAACGATTAAATGTAACATATTTCTAAACACGTTATCATGAGATTATTATTATATTTATCACTTTTATGAACTTTCAATACTTAATGGTTAAGAAATTGTAATCTCATGTTCAATGGAAGCATATGAAGATTCTGAGTGAAAATGTGGTCTCGAAGTAAAGATTTCAAGTTTCCCGACACACTTTACAGTTCAAGTCATATCGAGCTCAAACGGAACCCGATTCGAGTGATTCAAAGACCACGAAAAGAGGTAAGGAAGACCTTTCGCTTTGACTTTGACCAAAATTGACGAAGTGGCAAAAACCGGCGGTTAACATGCTCTAACAGCCGGCTACGATTGTTCGTTCTTACCTGTAGTTTGGATGCGTGCCCTGTAGACGTCATCATGGTCCATGTTCATGTATTTTAGCTATGATTGGGTAACTTCATGCTTCTTTAAACAAGCAAATACATATACGTAGTGAAAGGCTGCAAGATATGATGACAGTTCTAGTCCATTTTTTTCTACACATATGTAGTATCGATGGTATCGTGTAATAACACTCTCTTATAGAATAATGTTTGGTACCTTTATAAAAAACAGCTACAAACTTAGAATCTAGTAACTTGAATATGACGATCTCGTGATGAAACAAGATACCTAAGACTAGATGGCAAGGGACGTGAACTCCTCACCTTAACTTCAAACTCACTCGTGACTCCCTTGCCCATCACCTCCTCTCACGCCCGATTCCAGCTTCCCAAGACAACTTAAGGTGAATGGCTCACCTTGCATTTTTGAAAAAGAAACATGCCTCACTCAAATGTTTTATACTTTTTTATTTGTTTTGTGTTGTATGTGAAGTATTTAGTGTGGTATATTTTTATAAAGTAAGTATTTTAATGAAAGGTGATGTTAAAGTGACATTTGTCCACAAAAAAGTGAGTGAGTGAGAGAGAGAGAGAGAGAGAGAGAGAGAGAGAGAGAGAGAGAGAGAGCTGATGCTGAGGTGTAAGGTGAAAAGAATGTTGCCTAAGCTATAGTTCTGTAGGAATCAAAAGGACCATTCTACTCATGTTAGTACCAACAAGATGGAACCAAGTCCGTATGGAAACATAGTACAAGTAACAATCATTTTTGTTAGTATCTATTTTGTTTGTTATTACTTTGTTCATAATAACATTAAGGATATGTTATAATACTAAATGGGATACTTATGTATAAAATCTTTAAAAATGTATATTAGTAAATACGAATTTGCTAAAAAGAAATCAACGATGACAAGATTCAAAAGAAGGCTTTTTCAAAAATAACACCTTAAGATCAGCACTAATGCAAACTTTGATGCATGAAGGGGGCCTTTTACGAGGTGTCCCTTGCTACGACGGTATCATCGTTACGCGTGGAGAGTGTTTCTTTCAAGGTGATGCAAACCATTCAACAAAGAATTAAAAAAAATAATAATAATAAAAAAAATAGTTTTGTATGTGGGTGTGTGTTGTGGTTCATGAACTATGTTTATTTTTAAGGTACATACTTAGATACAGAGTAGTAAAAAAACATAACCATTATAAATTTTGGTGACAAGGCTAGATGGCAAGGAAACAAGTTTTTCACCTTACATCTCATCGCCACCTTAGCTTTCTTTCACATCTCACTTCTGTTCACCTCACTTCAACTTTTAGTGGGCAAGGCAAACCTTAACTTCACATTTCATTAAAATACTCACTTTATACAAATATGCTCCACTAAATACCTCACACACACTCACACACAAAATAAAAAATAAAAAATAATCAAGGAACACTTAAGGTGAAGCGTTCACCATAACTTCTCTTGGGATGCTCACCTCGCGCGTGAGTGGAGTAGGGCTGCAAGGGAGTTCACGAGTGAGTTGGGGTTGCAAGGTGAAGGGATCACGCCCTTGCCGACCAGCCTAAGAATGAACACTAATGTGAGACCCTGCTAGTTTCTGTAATGATAAATCGTCACAACCCGTTCAAATTTTCCACAATCAAACTTCCTCAGTTTCTATATTGATAAATCGTCACAAGCCGTTCCATATTTGTTTTGATTTCAAATACTCAGTAAACTTCAACTAAATTTTGTTTGCCAGATTACTGTTACGTGGAACCAAACCTGGCCTTACCAGGATATGGTGACCTCGTGAATCAATCACATCATATGAAGCCTAAAGCCCCTTTTATTTGTTCCTTGGTTAATATGATCAGGTGACATAAATTTGTACAAGGATCAAATGGGAACTTATAAAATAAACTATATTTGCCATTTCTTGACAAACTTTGTATAATATTAAGTTTTATGTAAATGCCAAAACATATGAACTGAACGTTCTCAATCATGATCCCACATATACAAGTGTTCACAGTACCCTATTTGTTACTAGTATTATATGTTTTGTGGTTGCAATGTCACTAAGTTATGATTTCTTATCCAGTTATGAATGCCTCTCAACTATTAAAGATCTTTCCATACAACATCATGATATTGAAATTGAATACCAACCATTCTTTTAATTTTATCATATTGAAACTAAAATATTGTGAGTGCCAAAACAAAAATACAAGTCCATTGTATTCACACGAAAAAGTCTCATTTCTTTCTTTACAGCAAAAAAGCACGTTATAACGAATGCTGAAGCTGAGTTTGCTACAGATAAAGAATGTTTAGCAAGCACTAGGTTTCTGTTGTTGTTGGTTTTGGCACTGCTCGTGGCACCATCTTGCTTTATCACGTAGCTCTTCAAAAGCCCTCATCGTCTCAACATCAAATCCACCAGCAAACTGTCAAAATACATCAATTCAAAACCATTAAATTTCCAACTTCAAGTTGAATAAAAATAGATAAACTGATCACAATGTTTTTTTAACCTGATGTACACGAAACGCAAATCGTACACCTTGAACTATCAACTCCTCTTCTTCTGGACCACAGACTGTTTCAAGTTCGGCGGATACTCTTCTCATGTACTTCATTGCTAATTTAACCGATGCAAGCTTGATCTGCAAATATTCATTTCATTGTTATTTATTGTTCATTTACACTCACAGGTGACGAGAAGATGGCAAAAAGCAAGGACTAGAGTTATCCCGTTCAAAAACAAGAGTCCACACAAGATGAAAACAGAGAATAACAGGGAAGGACCCTATAACTAGGCTAAAAGACAAAGATGTGAAGCCATGTACAAATGATCAAGCGTAAGCTACAATCTATGATAATATATTCAAGATCTCTACCAAGAATTATGATAGTAAAACCCGTGTGCATATAGAAAAAGCAAGTCTTTTTACAAATAATTGTTTTCCATTTTAGAATCTAAATGTGTACCAACTTTAGCTGGCAAAAAGTTATGAACATGATTTAGAGAAATCTAGTGTGACATACAAAATCTTGGTCTTTATAAAAGGCCAACCACTTTTTCCAAGAATTGAAACACCCAAATCCAAAGCAATCTACAGCATTCGATGCATGATGGACAAGTCACTAAGGCGAGCCAATGCGGATTAGGGAGAATGTGATTAGTTTTGGTCTTACAAACACAAAAAAGACCAAAAGAATCCAAACAAAGACATTTCCAATACAAGAGAGTTGTGGGGTTGCACTTTCACATGTGAGCATGCAGGTAGGGGACCTTGTAAGTTGAGCAAAATCTTTGCTACCTTTTTGGCATTTTGTAACATAATCAATATTCTGATATTTTATGTTTAAATGCCTAATCATAGACACAACCCCATGGAAACAAGTTTCTTTTTCTTCCAGCTCAACACATATTTAGGGACCACTAACACCTAATTAATTGTGCACACTTGGATAAAAAAATAAATGTTGCGTAACCACACAAGGGAGTAATAAGGGCGACCCATGCAGCTACATGTGGCAAAGTCAGCGGGTTAATAGGGTTGGGCAACAAGTCGAAAGGTTATGGATGCAGATGTGACCCGTTACATTTTAGATTATCTTTTTACCCATTAGAGATAAAACATAACACATCGACCTATTACTTATGGGTTAAGATGGGGACCTTAAGCCCTCCATCGACATGAGAGTTGAGATTGCATCTTTATGTGGTGGGTAGGTTACTTGGATTGTGTTAAAAATATGTCGTATACCATGGTTATTCAGCAAATGAAAATAAATAAGTATAAGGACCAACTGCCCAGATGCTTGCCTGTATGATCAAACTCTACTATAGGAACACATCGACCTATTACTTATGGGTTAAGATGGGGACCTTAAGCCCTCCATCGACATGAGAGTTGAGATTGCATCTTTATGTGGTGGGTAGGTTACTTGGATTGTGTTAAAAATATGTCGTATACCATGGTTATTCAGCAAATGAAAATAAATAAGTATAAGGACCAACTGCCCAGATGCTTGCCTGTATGATCAAACTCTACTATAGGAACAAAAGTTAAAAAAACCAAAAAGGAATTACCTGAGCAGCAAATCCTGTTTCTTGCATCCAACCCATCGGGATTTGATATACTTTGTATCGTGTGGATGCCGATTCTCTCATTCGTGATAAATTATACACTCCATGCTCTAATCTGTTGGTCATCAAATGGATCAGCATAATTTTAAAAACTTATAAACCCCACTAAGCTTTTTAAAGACAAATAAGATTCATACTTCTCAAACAATGCTTGCATTTTCTTTAGAGCGGGAGAACAATGCTGGCGAGGATCGTCACAAAATGATGACGCCTCAGATTCAAGTTTCTTTAAATCACAATACCCGAATGCAGCTTCTCTTAATGCATCGGCTTTACGCTCTGGCCATTCAAAGTGTTTAAGAACCGCCCTTTCATCAACCTAAACTCATTTTAAGAAAAAAGGTATTAGATAGTTATTCAGTTTGATGCGGGTAGCAGAAATTATATGGAACAAAACGAAGTAAGTTTTACCAAATAAGAGAGTTCATCATCAAGCCATTTAACAAAGGGCACAACATCCTCAATGTCTGTAAATGATGCATTCTCAACTTCTTTAATCAAAAATCTTATAAAATCACCTTGTGTTTCCACATCTGTCTTTATCTGTAACAATTTAATCACCACAAAAATAAATAAATTTAGACATCATATAACAAAAACACTATACAAAAAACAAAAAGTCTGATTATAACTTGATATTGTTTTTAGAAAAAGTTTCTATAAAAACAAAAGGTCACTTTACATGTAACAATGATAGCAAGGTACTAAACAAATTTATCAGTTATACTAGCACATTTAGATTTTGATACCAATAGTAGAATCATGAACTAAAAACTGTTGTTATTATTGGCCAAAAAATATATATATTGAAAGTGTTTCGCTATGATTAGTATCAAAAGCATTTCTGTTACTATTATTAATCTTCATTATTAGCAATAATTAACCTAAAAAATACAGTAACACCAAACATTATAAGTAGCATTTAAATTGTACAAAGGCAGTCCATTTGACCGTTGGGGTATCAAATTTGGAAATCATATACCATGTACAATATTCGTTACAAAAAGTACAAACATTGTACATTTACTCCACTTTATTTTTATACTCGTAAAAAATTGATATCTCATAAAAATAAATGAGACCTATGTCCTGAATTCAAGCTGACCTCTAGTCAATCAAACTAAACAAATTTACATAATCAACACGGTACAAGTTTGACCAATATTACTACAGTAATTTTTAATCCTAAGACTATGTTTATTGGTGACCTAAAGTCACAACCGGTCACAAGAGATTGCCAATTTGTGGTCACTTGGTGACCTAAAGTCACAACCGATTGCCACATGTCAATTTGTGATTGGTTGAAAGGGGAGAATCGGTCGTGACCCCAACCCACAACCCACATCAAAGGTCACCAATAAACATAGTCTAAAGTAAATGACATACCAAACAACCTAAAAGGATCCAATACGGAGTATAATGTTACATAATACAAAAAGACGAAATTACCCTTATTTACTTCCCTATTATGATTTCAAAATCTTAAACCGTCTTGTCTCACAACTTACAAGAAATATCATTTATTACGAGAAAGCGTTAGCTAAGGACCAGTACAGGGGCAAAATAGTAATTTACGAAAGCTACTTACAGCGAGTAAATGTGTGGAGCGGTTCTCGATCTCTCCTATCATGTCACGTGTATTCGCGGTCGTCGGCACATCAGCCGTTGACGGACCGTTGCACGTGTCGCGGCGAGACTCTCGCCGCATTAACGAGTGATAAAATTCGACAACTTCCGGCACTTTCGTCACTTTAGCCGACATTGTTTTTGAACTTTTAGGCGGGGGTGGAGGTGGCGGGGGAGCTGGAGGGGCATTCACCGCCGCTGAAGTTCTAGGAGGTGGTGGCGGCGGTGGAGGAGCTCGCTTGGTACGCGGCGGAGGTGGTGGCGGAGCAGGAGGTTGTTGCTCCGCCAAAACTCTCTCCGCCGAGCTGCTAAGCGAGCTGTTGGAAGAACCGGAGGAGGATAGTGAACTAGAGGATGTTGAAGGGCGTGGAGGTGGTTTCGGTACCCTAGGAACTCGAGATCGAGCTTCTATTACGGAATTTAATGTCATATCTATCGAATCACACCGAGATAGTCTCGGTAAATTATCGATTTCAAGCAATATCGACTCCTTCGAGTTCGACTCCGTATAACATTTAGTATCCATATCATTGTTATTTCGATTAGTAGGAATATTCGAAAACGTATGTCCGCGTTTTAAGCTTTTAATCATGCTAGATTTCCCTGATATATCCATCAATTGCTGAAACCTTTGCGAAGAATTAACCGAATTAACCATTTGCAACTCGAAATCTTTTATCCTAATCTCATACTCTTGTTTCTGTTCCGTTAACTTCAAATGCAGCATTTCAACTTCTTGTCTCAAGCTCTCATTCTCCGCTTCCAAACACTCGATTTTTTTCCCATACTTACTAAGCTCCAAATCCTTTCTCGAGATCTCACTCTCGAGAATAGGAAGTATCGCAACGGACTCCTTGAGCAGTTTCTGCTCAAGGAGTTCCGTCCTTAAAAGGGACTCCCTCTCCCTTAGCTCTTCCACTAAATGTATCAGCTCGGCCACATCAGGTGGCCGAGGCTGTACTTGGGCGGAAGAGCGAGGGAAATAAACCCCAAAGGAGCGAGAAAACACCGCTCCTTTTTGGGGTTTATTGCCAACTCCACCTCCGCCTCCAGAACTATGAGACGGAGACTGATGTTGCTGTCTTTGTTGCGGGGTTTGTTCATTTTTGGGATTTGCTGGTGATTTTTGTAACCCCATTGCTAGTTTCATTTTTCCAGTCTTCATTATTGGGTTATATTAGTACACAATGTATGAGTAGATAATTATGGATTTTTCATTATGGGTATTTGATGATAAAAAGTGTTTGGTTCTCCACAGAAGTCGTTGTTAGAATTGCCTGTGTTTTTAGAGTGAGAGTGTTGTGTTTTTTGTTTATTTGATTAAATGTTGGAAGGTAGTGAAAGAGAAAATAATAAAGTAAAAGGAAGACACGAATATCAAGGAACGGTCTTCTGTACAAATGTTTGGGTTTGAATTGAAATATTTGGGGAAACTTTAATAAATAATGAAAATTAATTATGTTTTGGTTTTTCTAGCTTTTGTGTTTCTACGCGCCAAACATATTTCGAACTGCTACATATTATTGTCTTTTTTCTTTTGTTTTACTTTTTGTTCAAATATGTTTTCTGCTTTTCATCTTTTAGAACTAATTGGTTGTTGAGGTTTCCATAATGGTTTGTAGTTTTAAATAAGAAACAACATCTATGTAAAAGAACTTAAATGTGGAACAACGGACATGTCCATTAATGTTTTAGACATGCAATGTTTAGTTTACATTGTCCATACTTAGTACAGTATTAGTTTACATTGTCCATGCTTAAGACATGCAATACCGTGGTATATAGACATCTGTTGTATGCTTTTATTCTTTTTCTCATATCATTTTCAGTGGTTTCAATTACAGCTTTAGACATGTAACTATGGCTTAAAAGTTTATGAGGTAACAACATTCGATTTGTAGAATAGTAACGAGATGAAAAATTCACAACACGAATTGAATCTATGTGATGCAGGAAAAACACAACAATGCCGGACAGAAAATTTAAAATAGAAAAAATTACTGTTACGTCCTTATGGTTTACGCCAAATAACACGTTTAATCCCTATGATAAGGATTTATTTTGTACCCTTTTAAGGGGTCATTTAAGCTCAAAATTGTATTAATATTGACTTAAATCGTTTCTTTTTGCATTTTAGGTACTTGGGATGAAAAATCTGAAAATTGGCACTTTTAGGGCGTATTTGGACGAAAAAATGAAGAAAACGACGAAGTCACGAAATACTGTCAGATATCGAGGTTTGACGGCGTCACACGCTACAACGTGACGTCGTCACTTGTTGCTAAAGCTGGATTTTTTGTTCAAGATTAACAAGAGACGCCTCAGATGAATTATGAAGATGAGAGTGACGTGTTAAGCTAACAAGAGACGGCCTAGACACTTAATAGAGGACGGCGTCAGAGCTTACAAGGTGACGCTGTCATAATGGCGACTTGCAAAAGACGAAACCCTAATCACGGCGAGCTGATGGCGTCAGAACCCATAAGCTGACGCCGTCAGAGTTGAAAATCTATATATAGTTTCGTATGTTTTTCATAATTCGTGTAACATCTTAGAGTAGGGTTTTGTGGACGAATTTGGTAGCTTTTGTAAGGGTTCTACAACCCCCAAAACTCATGTTTTATTGAAGATAAGTTATTCGTATAATCATTCAATATGTCTGTGTTATTTGATTACTTGTTTATCTTCTCTTCTTATTAAGATGCTAGTTTAAGTTCTTTTGTGTTTGCTTAGATCTAGTGAAACCTAGTTGTTGAATATTGATATGTCGTCTCTTGTTTAGTTGATTGCTTCGCGTTAGGCTAACAAAACTGGCTGACCTCTTATATGTAACTAGCTTGAACATCTTAGAAACGAAGCCGTAGAGTGCACTATTGGTTTTTCTCGTTGTATTTATTGCATGAATTGCGGCTTGTAGATCCTAGAATACTTAGACTTTAAGGTTTTTAGAGGAGACTAAGATTCGTAGAGTTGGGGACTTTGGCACCTCCCCACGACCAATATTAAGGAATACAGCGCTTCAATTAAAACAAGGACATGACAATTCGACAAATCAGTAGGAGATAACTAGGAAGTAATTAAATCAAAAAGTGAACACGTTTTTCACTATCATAAGAAGCCACCTATTTACTTTTCTATTTATTTTTTAATTATTGTAGTTTTATAATTAGTTTTGGGTTAGGGGACTAGCAACTAATTATGTCCGCTCTTTCAAAAACCAGAGATTTTTACTACTTTCATAAAATATAAAAGTACAAAAAAAATCATCTATCACCTCTAGACCTATCTCGTTATACATCTTGACCTAACAACAATATTCCCATAGAGAATAATCCATCCTCCGGACTTACCTATACTACACTACAACGATTAGGTACACTGCCTAGAAGATGGTAAAACTTCTTTCGAGGGTTCACAATTCTCGCATCAAGTTTTTTGCGCCGTTTTTGAGGAATAGTTATTGTTTAGGTTCAATTTCTATCTCGTTTAGGTCTACTCACTAGATTCCTATCAAGTGAGATTTTAATTTTCTTTTTATTAGCTTTCTTTAGTCTATCTTTTCTTCGTTCCATTTGTTCGTAATTCATATTATTTGCTATCATGGCGGATGATAATATCTTTGAACCAAACCTACCAATCCAACCAAACCAAGAGCAACCCCACCAAGAACAATCACACCAAGACCCACCTCCAAACCAAGCCACCAAGGCTATCGAAGTACCATTGAGCTCCCCCAAAGAGCCAATGTGTCTCCCTTGCGATCCGACACCATCCAGTTGGTGCAAAGCGGATGTGCATTCCATGGACTTCATTCCATATATCCAAATCAACATCTCAAGGATTTCCTTAAAATTGTAGATTCCATAAACCTTGATGTTGCCACTTAAGAGACTACGCGATTGCGTCTATTCCAATTCTCTCTACGTGACCAAGCTAGTCATTGGCTTGAGCGTTTACTCGTGGGATCTATCTCATCTTGGGATGATCTTACTTCTCGTTTCCTCACTCAATTCCTCCTACCCAAGGCAATTGCTTCATTACATGATCGAATTGAGAGGGAAATCAATGAACTTAAGGAGCTTATTGAGTTAATTAAGAGAGAAATTGAGTTTAAACCAATCCTTGTACTGATAACACTAGCCATAGTGATGACTTGGAAGAGGAACTAAGGAATGACTTTAGTGTGTTTGAAAATTTCTTTCCAACTCGTGAGGAATTAAACTACCATAAATTTCTTTTGAAGTATCCTTGTCCCTCGAGATATCGGAAAAGACCATGGATTAGGAAGCGCAATTATATGAATATTAGGATTCCTTGCATGGTTGGTTATCTATATCTATACTACTTATAATGGAGGAAGGGTTCTCTCTCCAAAAAATTAAGATGTACAAAAAATGATGCATGGTTTACAACACTTTAAAGCAAGCAATTTTCATAATTACAACAACCAAAGCATTGTGTACAACAATAACTAGCATGAATCGAAATTCAGACCACTTTCCTTAGAATTCTACATTAATAGCATTAAAAACACCTTTACACCTAATATTACAATCATTTAAACATAATGTACAACCCTCATTTACATTAATAGCATTAAAAACCCCCCCTACACCCAATATTACAACCAGTTAAACACAATGTACAACCCTCATTCTACATTAATATCATTAAAAACACCCCTACACCCAATATTACAATCATTTAAACACAATGTACAACCTTCATTCTACATTTAATGCTAATTAATAGCATTAAAAACATCCCTACACCCAATATTACAGTCATTTAAACACAATGTACAACCCTCCATCTTAACCCAGACACGAACCTGTGACCAAGGCTCGACTCAATAAAACTCGACTCGATACAGAAGGCTATGAGCTCAAGCTTATGGCATCCTTTGTTTTCGCGACTCAATAACAACGACAAAAACAAAAAGAAATAAAATAATACCAAACAATTATGTAGCTTCATATTTATTAGTTTTAATCTTTATTTAATCAAAAACTCTTGAAAATTCATGTACTTATCCCCCACCGTCACTAGAACGACAAAAAGAGTGGTGGGTTTTCTTACCTTCGACCACCGGTATCAACAAAACGAGAGAGATGGTTTTGATGATGAAATCAAGCTGTGGTGGTGTTAATCGTGGTGTTGGGAGGTGTTTCTTGGCGCATGATGTACGTCAAAATGATGGGGAGGTTGTAAGGAGTATGGTGGTGGTAGCGGTGAGTTTAAGTGGTCGGCGGTGGTGTTTGTTTGGCCGGAAAAATGACTGGAAAAAAAGAAGAAATATGGTGCGGCTGGTTTGAGAGAAAAAGGGTGTCAAACCCTAAGTGAAGGTATAATGAGGTTTATATAGGGAAGTGTTTTGGACCTTGTGTGAACCCTATTGCATCCTTAGGGACTGAGATTGTAAATTTATGCTAGGGTGGGAAGTGTAGTTTACCAAATCTTTTAGTATTTCGTTCTCGAGGCAAATTTAGGTGTCGGAATGACTTCTCGTGTCATTTTTATTAATTCCATCGAAAAATTTTATTTCAAGGTACCCGTCGCTACAACGCGCGGGTACCCTGCTAGTATGTATAGAAAGCACACTTACATTGACTTAAAAGCTCCTATGAATGTTATGTCTAAGCTCTATTATAGTTGGATCATGAATGAAGAACTGAAACCTAGACAAGATCCTTACAACCCTAATCGGCTGTGTAATTTTGTTGGGAGAATTAAAGGGTTGCACATCTTCGGCTGTATATTCAGTGAGGTTCTTCAGTAGCATTAACTTTGACAAGGAGTTGTAACTTTAACATCAACAGTCTTAAACACTTAGCATATTCTTCATTGAAGTTCAAGAGCAGTTGTACATCCTTATAGCAGTAGTAACACAAACATGAGCAGTAGTAACATGAAAAAGGCTTTTAATCCCAACAATACTTGTCAGACACAATTGGGTGAAAATCTGACCCAACAACATGTTTTCAGACCTCAGATTGACGCCTAATCAACGTAATAATATTTACATGATATAACATGAAGTAATTAAGATCATGAAATGTCCCAATAATGCTTACTGGAATGCTTATGTGTTAAATGTTTATAAGTTACATTATAATCATGTATTTTAGTTTGTTCAGAATTAAATCAATATTCAGGAAGATTACAGTATTTAAATGACACAGAATATTACATTACAAATACACATAAGGAGTTTCAGTGTAACCATGGTTGATCAGCCTACAAGAAAAGGATTATGGAAATGAAGTGAAGACAAATTTCAGAGTTTAGATAATCACGAGTAAGGATTTCAATGCGTGTACAAGTACCCTTAATTAAACCGGTAGGTAATCTTAGTCAGTATATATAGAGGAGACTTAGACATGCACCATAGTTCTATCTTAACCTTAGAGTTTTATGCTTTAGGTACAGAATTGAGTTATGATTATGTTTAGACATAACCAGTATGAATCAGGAATCATAACTAGTTATAGTATATGCAATTATGTCATGAGCAGTAGTGATATAGTCACCCAGTAAGCGAAACAGGGTTGGAATGCCCCAAAAGCAAGAGTCATTTGGTAAAAAGTTTGTATAGTCAGGATATGTACATTTATTGCTACAAGTTTTAAATGAGCCTTTGGAATAAGGCCGTTTTACGTAGAAACATACGCTTTCGCTTACAAAACTCATGTATAGTTATTATTTATTTTCATTATGAAATACAATTCAGAGTTTACATGTTACCATAAACGGGTTTAATTCACAATTCAATTTTTGCAGTTTTGCATACTGCAGGTCGATACATCGTATAAAGCAGACCTATATGCGTATTCACTATTCGGTAATAATAATAAATTTTATGGGAGTTTCACTTTAAAATGAGTAGTAGCCTCTCTTTGTTGCATACGCGCGATTCTTCTCATCCTATGCATCTCTCATTCAGGTTCCCAGAAAGGGTTTAAATATGCCCTAACTGTGATATGAGTCATTGAAAAAATATGAAGAACAAAATGAAATGAAAGGAAATGGAAACAAACGGAAAGGAAAGGGATAACTAACTAAGAAAATGTAGACTACTCACTTGATAGGAATCTAGTGAGTTAGACCAAACGAAATAGAAAACAAAACCTAGACCATTCCCCGAAAGTGGTGCCAAAAACTTGATGCGGCGGTTGCAACATCATGTTTTACAACCCCCTAGGCAGTGTACCTAACCTTTGTAGTGTATTATAGGTAAGACCAAGGGAAGATCATTCTCTAAGTGAGTAGTGAGGTAGGTGATGAGGCGAAAAATGAACCACTTTTAGGGGGTCATTTAAGTCCGGAATTGAATTTATTTGATCAAATATTGCCCTAAATCGTTCCTTTTGTGATTTTAGGTACTTTGGGAGTGAAATCTGGAAAAGGAAGCAATTCGGACGTTTTTGGAGCATAAAAGTGAAGAAAACGCCAAAGACTTAATTTTCCAAGCTGGGAACAGTGTATGACGGCGTCAAGAGGACAATCCTGACGGCGTCAAGAGTAAAAACCATGACAACCCAGTACAAACATGAAGGTATCACAAGTAGAGCGTCAAGAGTTAAAAGTGTGACGGCCTGCAAAAGAGGACTACATGACGGCGTCAGATGTTGATCTAGGCAGTCCGAGGATTTATTTGGCGGCGAGATGACGGCGTCACACCTTTGTTCTTGACGGCGTCACACCTTTGCGGGATAGATTTCACCAAAACATACGACACACATGAGGTTAGAGTTGAGCCACCTAGTTGCATGTCATGGTTAGGCACTACCATAATACAAGATGAACACATAGGTGATATTGATGTGATGGAAGAGATAGTAGAAAAACCAAGCTACTAAGTACCCCACAAGTCCTACCATCATTTAAGGTACACACACCGCCCGTGACTTACCCGGAAGAAGTAGAAGAAACTTTAGGAATTCCGATGGAGGTAGAACCCTTGGACCAGGCACCACTTGAGGATATAGGTTTGAATACTTGTAGTAATAACCTTACTCCTAGTTCTAGGGAATTTCCTAATGTTGATGAACCGGAACCTCATCCTTTACACAACTTTCCATCCTTAGATATACATCTAGGAGATAAAAGAGGAATCGACCCACCCATCAACCAATATTATCCGGGTAGTTTTAGGATGAAGGAAGCCATTCACTCACCCCCTTCACCTCACGTGGCATATTTCCACCCTAAGGGTGTGTATCGCTACTTTCACCCGCACTTAATCCTAAGTGTAGGGAAAACCTCCTCTATTTCCGTTAAATAAGGGTAGAGTCAGGCTCGTGACTCGAACAAAAACAAGCGCTTATTGGGAGGCAACCCAATCTTTATATATTTGTTTTTTTGTTTGTTTGTTTATTTGATTTTATTTGTTTCCGTATGCATGTTTTATTTTTGTTGCTTGTGGCTCATGTTTCAAAGTAAATTGTGAAAATGCTTTATTTTGTTTTTAACTTCGTCTTAATTGCATATAAAGGTATTTTGCAAAAGATAAGTGTAAGGGAGATCCAAATTTGTTTATAAGAACGAAATTGAGCATGAACCACAACAATATTAAATGGACATGTGTATTAGTACTTGTTAGAGTCAAATGCTTGTATCGAGTCATAATGATGTTTTGCAGGATTTTCCAGGAAGTAGGACCAAGTTTTTCCAGAAATTTTCCGGAAACTTAACACAAAAATTTCTGCAGGTCACTTCTGACGGCGTCATGAGTTTACTCTTGACGGCGTCACGTGTAAAAATATGGAAATTTTACCAGTTTTGTTTTTCTAACGGAGTCTTAAAGTTTTTGTTGAATTATAAGTTTTATAATCTCCAGGAAATCTGCAAACTTCATTCCACAAGCATTATATCTTATTTTGTTTTCTAGGATTTAGTAACATATGTAGATTGCCGCCGATTTTATGCGAGGTTGCCTTGTCTGTTTTCTCAGGATTTACAGGTTATGTATGACAAGAAGATGATTTATTTTTCTGGAAGGGAAGTGGTGAATGCTTATTCACTCACTATAATTTGACCAAAAACCGGACTAATGAGACCAAAAACTAACCAATTATGCCAAAAATACGTTGTTTTTGTGTTTATGACTGTGCAGGTACGGATATGGTGAAATTGGACAAAAACAAAGACAAAACAACGAACACGAGCACGGGATTTGGAAAGAGCGTGAAAAGCCGAGGCCCGGAAAGATTTTTACAAGTTTGAGTTAAAGATTATGCTTATTCAGTCAAAGTCAATCCTCAATTTTCATCAAATGTCAATTTCAGCCCTTGGATTTTCAGAAGTTACAATAATGGTCCTTGTGAATTTTATCTTAAAAATCTACAAACATGTCCAGGCCTTTATTACTAATAAACTTCCAATACTAAAAGCCCATAATATCAAATCCCCTTCCAAAGCCCAACACACCTCATTAAAAATACCCGGTCCACTCCCCATCCGGTCAAAAAGTCAAAAGTAGTAATAAAATTACCCAAAAACATTTACCCGCCCCCTCTTTTCCCCAATTCATCCACAAACCCAGGAGTTACTATTCACGCTACAGTAACTAAGAACCATAAATCCCCCAATCCTAATAATAATCGCAATTAAGGGTAATTGGGTCAAATCAAATGGTCTCAGTGATGTCAGGAGGTGTCAGAAGATCTAAAGAAGCACAAGAATGATACGTGGCATTCACTTATTTGTTGGGACGCGTCATAATTTATGATCAAAGGGTGGATAATGATTGGTAAATGATTGATGCTTATCATACGGCTCAGATTGGCTACAAAGAAGCACAACCTCACACCGATTGCCAACATGGAAATCCGTGAGCTCACTCCCCACTTCACCTATAAATAGATGATCAAAATGCTTGTATCGGTGTAGAGTTTGGAGTAGCCAAACTCTGCCAATTTCATTTCTCAGTTTTTTAGTGTAATTGTTTACTTTAAATTGTAATCTTCCATTTTTAATGAAATATAGTTTTTATCTTTAATCATTTCAATTACCTGTTTAATGTCATAGTTTTAGTTTTTTCAATTTCATATCTCAGAATTATAAAAGTTTTGATTCTATTGGTTTAAAATTGCATTGCAAATCTAGTTTAGTGTTCATTAAGTTTTCATAAATAATACAAAATCAAACTAAAGAATAGTTTATGTGATTGATTCAGATTTCAACAAAGTTTGTTATTAGTCCAAAATTAGCTTTTCATTAGCTTATTAGCATTTGAGATTATTTGGTAAGCTGAGGAGGAATTGACAGGTCATATCAGAAATTGGAGGTGTTGAGCCTGTCTAAAGACAGGCATGCATAGTGAATCTCATTTGTTTAGCTGATGAGAATGTCGTAGTAAGTTCTGTTTCAATCTTTGTTAAGCTATCATCATAAATTTGTGTTACTGTGTTTCTGTTGGTGTTAGTAATTTGTAGTTGTTTAATCATCTTTTATTGAGTTATTTTAGTTGTTTTAGATATAAGTTTTAGTGATTAGAAGTTTAGAACTAGGATTTGTTGTGTTTACTGTTTGATTAAGTGAGAATTTGTGAAACTGTGTTTAGCCGATTTTTGTTGATTAAGTACTGAGCATTTGTTTTCTATTATAGTTTTAGGATTCTGTTTGATATTTGTTTTTGAGATTAGTGGTCAATTTCAGTAAGTGGTAGTGTAATCAGTAGTTAAGGGGGTGTTTGGAATTATTGACGGTCTGTAGTAAATCTTAATAGAGGTCTGAAATTTATATTGATTTAGATCTTATATGTCTTTGGTAGTAGTTTTAACTTGATTTCAGTCATTTTTTTAGTAGCATTAAAGGTTTTGCATCATTTGGTGGTAGTTGAGGTATTATAGCAGCTTAAGTGTGAATTTATCGAGCAAATTAGATTTAAGCCTCTTAAGTTAGTTAGCATACTCAATTTAGTGTTTGAATCGAGTTTAGAATAAGGAAATGGAGTGTTATTTGGTCAAATCTCAGTTTCAACCCACTTTTTACCAATTGCATTCTGCAGCTTTGCTGTCCATTTAACCATTTCCACATCAGTTTCTAGCACTCTTTATTTGACCAAAATTCATGATTTTTTGTTTCTATTTACTCAACCTTAGCTTGTCTTTATACATTGATGAGGCGAAAAATGATCCGTTTTTAGGGGGTCATTTAAACCCGAATCCGACTTTATTTGATCAAATATTGCCCTAAATCGTTCCTTTTGTGATTTTAGGTACTTGGAGAGTGAATTCTGGAAAAGAAGCCATTTTGGACGTTTTTGGAGCATAAAAGTGAAGAAAACGGCAAAGTCTCTATTTTCCATGCTGAGAACAGTAGGTGACGGCGTCAAGAGTAATGCTCTGACGGCGTCAAACATCGAGAATAAAAATCCGAGAGTCATGAAGGCGTCAAGAGTGTTCCTGACGGCGTCAGAAGCCCAAGAATAAAATACCGTGGTTGATGACGGCGTCACATAGGCCGTCATAAGTAGATCAAGGCCGTCCGAGGAAGTATTTGGCGGCGAGGTGACGGCGTCACATTGTTGTCTTGACGCCGTCAGCCATATTTTCCTATATATAGTTTTCTAGTTTTTTCATAAAAAAAAAAAAAAAAAGAAGTTTTGGAGAAACCCTAAAGACGAATTTGGTGCAACTTTTACAGGTTTTTCAAGGGTTCCAAACCCTTGATACCTTGCATTGTAATTGAGATAAGTGTTCTTCTAATTCAATCAATATGTCTATGTGTTGGTTGTCTATATCTTGTTCTTGTCTCAATTCCATTATGCTAGGCTAGATCTCCTTTGTGTTTGCTTAGATCTAATGAAACCTAGATATTGATTATGTGTTGATTACTTGTTTATTCTTGTTCTTGGATGAATGATTTATATGTTAGGCTTAAGAAAACTGGCAGATCTCCAAATGGTAACATGCTTGAACGTCTTAAGAAACATAAACCGAGGCGTACTAGGTCTTTATTGGTTGTATTTAATGCATGAGCCACTGTTTACAATCCCTATAGTTGTGCTGGGCATGGTGTAGGAGGAGATAAGAGCTCATAGAATTGGGGAGTTATGTATGCCACCCCATGAATGGTATTAAGGAATACGATCCGTCATCCATGCAATTATAACAAGTAATTAACGTGTAAAAGATATCTAGGGAGTAGTGAAATCTAAGTAAACACATTTTCTCCAATTACTGCTCATAACCTTAGTATAAATTAGTTTAATTTTCATTTTTATTATTTTATTTTGATTGCATCTTAGTTTGGGTTAGTTGAATAGCAACTAATTCCGCCCACTCTTTCAAAATCCGAGATTTTACTTGCTTTCATAAAAACATAAAAATACAAAAATAATCATCTCTCACCTTTAGAACTAGTAATTTAGGCTTTCTAATCCTAGCGACACTATTCCTAAGCTGAACGATCAATCCCCCGGTACTTGTCACTATACTATACTACAACGATCAGGTACACTGCCTGGTGGGGGTTGTAAGCTTCTCGAGATCCCTCGAGAGGTAAAGCCTGTTGCGATTCCCACGCATCAAGTTTTTGGCGCCGCAGCCCGGGGAATAGTTATTGTCTAGGTTAGGATTTCTTTTTATTAGGTCTACTTGCTAGATTCCTTTCTAGTAAGATTTTATTTTTATTTTTTAGGTCTTCTTTAGTCTATCTTATTTCTTCGTGCCTTTGTTCGTAACTCTTTACCATCCGACATCATGGAAGGTGGTAACATCTTTGAACCTGTCATCCCACCACAACAAAACCCACCACTAGAACCCCTTAGACCCCGAACCTTAGGAGAGTATTCCCGACCTAGCCATCAAGGCTACCGAAACACCATTGAGCTCACCGGAGCCAATGTGACCCCCTTGCGATCCGACACCATCCGGTTGGTGCAAAGCGGATGTGCATTCCATGGACTTCGTTCCGAAGATCCAAACCAACATCTTAAGGACTTTCTCAAAATCGTATATTCCATAGACCTAGGTGTTGAAACTAGAGAGACTACCCGTTTACGCCTATTCCAATTCTCTCTACGGGATCAAGCTAGTCAATGGCTTGAGCGTTTACCCGCGGGATCCATCACCACATGGGATGATCTCACCACTCGTTTCCTTGCTCAATTTTTCCCACCGGGGAGAACTACTAAGCTTAGGAATGACATCTTGATGTTCCAACAACGTCAAAATGAATCTCTTTATGAAGCCTGGACTCGTTTTAAGGACTTACTCCAAAAAGTCTCTCATCATGGCATAGATCTTTGGCTCCAAGTCCAAATCTTTTATGACCATATCGACATCTCCACGAGGCGAACCATTGACCAATCGGCCGGTGGTAAGCTACGTGATCTTAGTGCGGAACAATCATGGGAAGTCATAGAAGATCTTGCTCTCTATGACAACGAAAGTTGGAATGATCCCCGTGACTTGAACAAAACGGTCAAGGCAATATCTTTGCCTTCGAACAACTCTAGCACTCCCGACCGTAGGATCATGGAACTTGAGGACCAAGTCAAGTTTCTCATGAAATCTTACGATGCTCCTAAGCCTTCAAGCCAAGTGAACAAAATCACTTCTTCATGCGAATTATGTAGTGGTCCCCATGACACTCGTGATTGTGTGGAACTCCCCGGAACAGCTTTTGCGGACTACGCATCCACGCGTACCGACGAAGCGGGAGATAAGTGGTACACTTTCAAGCCCGAGCCAAACACTTACGGTGATTCATACAATCCCTCATGGAAAAATCACCCAAACCTTAGGTGGAAGCAAAATCAACCCAATTCATCCAACCCACCTAATCGTTACCAACCAAACGGTCCACCATCCAACCGTACTTTCAACAACAGTCCTTCTAACAACTATGGTAGTACCGACAATCTTGAAGGATTGATGTCAAGGTTCATGGCATCTCAAGAAGCTCGCATATCTAAGTTTGAAGCCGATTTCAAACAAAAGCAAAGCGAGATGACCACTAGAATTGATGCATTGTTGAAAGTTCTCAATGACCGAGAAATGGGAGCACTCCCAAGCGACACAATCAAGAATCCGAAAGTAAACGTTAATTCCATATCTTCAGTTTCGTCACCCACTTCGTGTCCACAATACTACTCGGTTAAATCAACGAGCACGTGTTTCAAACAAAACCAAGTTCCCCAAAAGGACCAATCAAATAAAACACCCACTATAGAGCCGGTCAAAAGCATTGTTGAAACACCTCTTACGCAAGACCTTGACGATGAATTCAAATAGCTTCACCTTGAACGCCCCGTCATTGATGTCTTAGCGCGTGCTCCTTACTATAGTGCCCTCCTAGAAAAATATGAGAAGTATAAGCTAGGTAAAAATGAGACAGCCTTCGTTCAAAACAAGTTGCCTAAAAAGCTTGATGATCCGGGTATATTTGCTTTGCCTTGTAAGATAGGAAGATCCGAAGCTTTCGACACACTAGCCGATTTAGGGTCAAGCCTCAACTTGATTCCCTTATCCTTATTCACCGCTCTTAAGCTAGGAATGTTAGAGGAAACGGAAGTATTGATAGGGCTAGCGGATGGGAGTATTGCACACCCGGTTGGAATGATTAAGGATGTAGTTGTTCACGTAGGGAAATTGACTATATTAGCGGATTTTCACGTCCTAGACATGGTTAGTGACACTACATGCCCATTATTGGTAGGAAGAGGATTTTTAGCAACCGCTAGTGCCATGATAGATTGCAAGGAATCCAAGATTGCGGTAGGAGAAGGCGATACTTGGTCGGTGTATGATGTTAAGAAGCATAGTTATGATTGTGATGATGAACTAACACCGCATTGGGTAGAGATGAATAGGAGGCCGTCTAGATATGGACCTTGGATAGAAAGGAACTTTATAGGACCTCAATGCCCATTTTATCTAGAAAAAGATTTTGTTTAAAAGACACATTCGGTAGAACAACTCATAGCTAGAGATGAAGAGCTAGACCCCTTTGAGGACCCGTTAGTCTTTAGGAAGATGATTGAGTTATTAAGCATAATGCCCGTTAACATAGAGAGGAATAAATGGAAAAGAGAGGGAGATAAGTGTAAATGGAGGTGGGACAAGCCACCTAAAGAAGGTGATGGGTCATGGCATATTAGAATGACCTTGTATAATTCGGATGGAGAAAAGTTTGAAAGGTCGTACCATACTAAGGAAACCGATAGAAAGTTGAAACCTAAGTTCGATCCCAAAGATGTCCTCAATGAGGAACTCACCCGAATCACGTAGTAACCCATGACCTTGAGTCTAGCTACAAGACTCGCAAATAAAGAAAAGCGCTTCTTGGGAGGCAACCCATGTTTTGTGTGATTTTATTTGTTTGATTGTTATTTGCTTCCGTATGCATGTTTAGTTTTTATTGTTGGTTGATCATGTTTCTCAATTAAAATGTGGAAATACTTTACTATGTTGTTTGGCCTAGTCTTAACTCCACCTAGAAGTATTTTTGCAAAAGATAAGTGTAAGGGGAAACCCCAAATATGTTTTTAAGAAACAAACCGATCATGATTCTCCACAATAATAAATGAACATGTATATTACTATTTGTTAGAGTCAAATGCTTGTATTGAGTCATAATGAAGTTTTGCAGGATTTTCCAGGAAGTAGGACCAAGTTTTTCCAGAAATTTTCCGGAAACTTAACATAAGAATTTCTGCAGGTCCATTCTGACGGCGTCATGAGTTTACTCTTGACGGCGTCAGGAGTTAAAATCTGGAAATTTTACCGGTTTTGTTTTTCTGACGGAGTCTTATGGTTTTGTAAATTATTAAGTTTTATAATCTCCAGGAAATCTGCAAACTTCATTCCACAAGCATTATATCTTACTTTTTTTTTCTAGGATTTAGTAACTTATATAGGATGCCGCCGATTTTACGCGAGGTTGTCTTGTCTATTTTGTCAGGATTTACAGGTTATGTTCGACAAGGAGATGATTTATATTCTGGAAGGGAAGCTTTGATTGTTCGTTTTCTTGGAAGAAGATTTAACCTGGCCAACCTATAATCCATACCGAGCGAATCAGGGGAGTATTTGATTTCATTCTCTTTACTTTTTCACTTTTACATTCTTTACTTGAACATTGGGGACGATGTTCATCTTAAGTGTAAGGGGAGGGTAAAAAGATGATACCTTACATATGCACTTTCGCTTGAGTTTGTTTTGTTTGATAGTAGATGTGTAATAAAACTATGAGAAATACTTGTTGGTGTAATTTTAGCGCCAAATTTAAATTTTTTTACAACATTTAGGAGTGAAACTTTAGCCATAGCAAGCGTCTCATGGATAGGAGATTGTATGACTAGCACATAACCGTATATTCAGAAAAATTTTCCACCCAAAAATGTGAGGTTCGCCTTTAGATTTGATAGGAAAAGCATTCATTATTAGTGCTTATGAGTGTATCGGTAGCATTTAGATTCTAGAACTTGCGTTAGTGATGCATCCCGAGACCGCTAGTGAGACTACATTTGTGTGGTAGGATTTACTACATGATAAGAGGCATTAGGATTACCCTTGTGTTAAACCCGTATTATAATTACTTGACCATTTAAGTCATATTACTTGGCTAGTTAAGTCAACTAATTTTTCCCACACCCTTAGCGTTGTACTCATTTTTAGTACACGATACCCCTAGTACACCCCTCCGAGCCTATCTTTTCGTTTCTAACTTTAAGCATCTTACTTAAAGGAAGAATTTGTTACACCCCACTTAAATGTACACCAAAATCGCCTTAGCCTTCCGTGTATGCGCTCATTTTTAGTGCATTATTGTTATTTGTTAAACCCTAAGTTAACTTTCTAATTGATTACATGGTTGCTAAGTCGAGTCATATCCTTGTACATATTGTTTTGGGACAATTGGTACTCATGGGTAAGTACTTATTTTATGGAGTAATGGGGAAGAACATCATATATTACCCCCATATGTACGTTAATCTTAAAAGTGCTCCAAGTGTTTTGATTTTCTTAATTCGAGTCATTAGTTTAGTCAAATGTAAAGTATGTAAAGATTCAAGTGTAAGGGGAATTCTCATCCCCTATGATGTATTATTTTGGATGGTAGGGTAAGAGTGTATGCAAAAAAAAAAAAAAAAAAAAAAAAAAAAAAAAAAAAAATATCGAAAAAAAATCGAAAAAACAAGAAAAAGAAAAAAAAAATAGAAAAAGAAAAAGAGAAAAAAAAAACATACGGACTACCATCCCGTTTCATTCTATGTTCATTTTATGTTTTTGTTATTTTTCATTTATTAGCTTAGGTCGAGTCTAGTCTTGGCTTAACAACGCCATATTGTACATGTAATTGACCAAGATTGTTAACTCGTCACCAGTAAAACTTCCTTTATCCAACAAAACCGTGTAATTAATATCCCTATACCTAACGTTACAACCCTTTAAAAAGACCTCTTTGATAGTTTATCCTAGGTGCTTACGCCATGTGGTGGAGGTTTGATCCTTTCCCAAGCCTATGGTAATCTATTTTGTTATGACAGGTAGTGAGAGATATATTCTATTTCCATAATGTTATATTACTTTATTACACCCGAGAGATGTGAGTATCTAAACACTATTTGTGAGGTGCTTGTGTATGACCTCCGTGCTTGTCTATTGGTCTTTAGTGGAACAATTATTTGTTGTAATTACTTTTATATTAGTGTTAAATGACCCCTAACTTGTCTTTTGAGTAGAATAAAAACGCATTTGCATGAGGACAAGCAAATCTCAAGTGTAAGGGTATATGATGAGGCGAAAAATGATCCGTTTTTAGGGGGTCATTTAAACCCGAATCCGACTTTATTTGATCAAATATTGCCCTAAATCGTTCCTTTTGTGATTTTAGGTACTTGGAGAGTGAATTCTGGAAAAGAAGCCATTTTGGACATTTTTGGAGCATAAAAGTGAAGAAAACGGCAAAGTCTCTATTTTCCATGCTGAGAACAGTAGGTGACGGCGTCAAGAGTGTTCCTGACGGCGTCAGAAGCCCAATAATAAAATACCGTGGTTGATGACGGCGTCACATAGGCCGTCATAAGTAGATCAAGGCCGTCCGAGGAAGTATTTGGCGGCGAGGTGACGGCGTCACATTGTTGTCTTGACGCCGTCAGCCATATTTTCCTATATATAGTTTTCTAGTTTTTTCATAAAAAAAAAAAAAGAAGTTTTGGAGAAACCCTAAAGACGAATTTGGTGCAACTTTTACAGGTTTTTCAAGGGTTCCAAACCCTTGATACCTTGCATTGTAATTGAGATAAGTGTTCTTCTAATTCAATCAATATGTCTATGTGTTGGTTGTCTATATCTTGTTCTTGTCTCAATTCCATTATGCTAGGCTAGATCTCCTTTGTGTTTGCTTAGATCTAATGAAACCTAGATATTGATTATGTGTTGATTACTTGTTTATTCTTGTTCTTGGATGAATGATTTATATGTTAGGCTTAAGAAAACTGGCAGATCTCCAAATGGTAACATGCTTGAACGTCTTAAGAAACATGAACCGAGGCGTACTAGGTCTTTATTGGTTGTATTTAATGCATGAGCCACTGTTTACAATCCCTATAGTTGTGCTGGGCATGGTGTAGGAGGAGATAAGAGCTCATAGAATTGGGGAGTTATGTATGCCACCCCATGAATGGTATTAAGGAATACGATCCGTCATCCATGCAATTATAACAAGTAATTAACGTGTAAAAGATATCTAGGGAGTAGTGAAATCTAAGTAAACACATTTTCTCCAATTACTGCTCACAACCTTAGTATAAATTAGTTTAATTTTCATTTTTATTATTTTATTTTGATTGCATCTTAGTTTGGGTTAGTTGAATAGCAACTAATTCCGCCCTCTTTCAAAACCCGAGATTTTACTTGCTTTCATAAAAACATAAAAATACAAAAATAATCATCTCTCACCTTTAGAACTAGTAATTTAGGCTTTCTAATCCTAGCGACACTATTCCTAAGCTGAACGATCAATCCCCCGGTACTTGTCACTATACTATACTACAACGATCAGGTACACTGCCTGGTGGGGGTTGTAAGCTTCTCGAGATCCCTTGAGAGGTAAAGCCTGTTGCGATTCCCACGCATCATACATCAATAGCTTTTAGTCCCTAGTTTTTTCATTTATTAGCCTTAATTTTAGCGTTAACAGGCCCCATTTGGTCTGCTCTTCCACTGCATCAGTAGGATACTTGTCCTAAACCATTTTTGATTTTGATATTTTATTTGTGCTCTTTATTAAGCTTTTCTATCTGAAACTTGGTGTTATTATCATTTGATTGTTGTTTTTGTTAATGCACATTTTAGTGAATTTTTAGGATTGTTTCTTTAATAGCTTTTGTTGAGCCTAAACTAGTCATCCTTAATTGCAGCCCTGCACCACCTAGCTATCCTTACCAGCTCTTAGACCTGCTCCTTCTTTACACACCTAACTGTCCAATTAGCCCCTGTTCATTAGCTCAATTTTGTTTTATGTTATCATTGCTAGTTTGTTCTCATTCACCTTAGCTCTTTCATCCATTAGCTTATTGTTAGAGTAACTTTTAGATAGCTTTTAGTTGCCTCATAGGGTCTGTGGACTGTCGGTACTTCAGCAGTCCTTGGTAGATTTTTGATTTTTCATGTTCTCATTTGCTTTTATAGGGTTTCTTATTTAGTTTTGTAGGCTCTTTCAGTTTATGTTCAGCTCTAGTAGTTTTTAAGTGATAGTTTGAAGCTTGTTGGAGCTTATATAGTAGCTTTAGCTTTTACAAATTTCCATTTTAGTTTCGATTAGTTTTGATTCTCTTGATTCATTGTTGGTCCAGTGATGGTTCACATTAGCTTATTCTGAGCTTTTGTAAATTTTCTCTTAGATTGTCTTTTATAAAGATTGATTTTTTTCATAAGCTTGATTGATTTTTCAAAAAGAAAATATAAAAAAAAAAATAGTTTTAAAAAAAACTGACATGGCTGGGACTTGAACCCACACCACCCAGCTCACAAATACACTCTTTACCACTGGAACCCTTGGGACTTGTCTCAAGGGTCTTCCCTATTTAATTCTTTTATTAGTTACTTAGTTCTTAAGTATATTAAGTTTTACAAACTGTTTCAGCTTATTAATTAGCTTTTCCCATTTTTTATAATTTTCCCATGTTTTTGTTATATAAATAGACTTTTAGAAAAATTTTGGAATTTTTCACTTTCCTTTTACCATTTTTTCTGAATTGTTTTCTTTATTTTAGTATTTTAATCATTATAATTAAATAAAAACTCAAAAAAAATATTTTTCTTTTTCTCAAAATTCTTTTTAATAGTTTAAGATTTTTAGAAAATTGTTTTACATTCGTAGGATCATTTTCCAATAAACGTCGCGTTTTAAATAACGCGGATGCATTTCCGTTTTAACGTTTTTGACTTTGGTGCATAATTAGCTTGTACATTCTGGTTATTTCACTATTTCTTATCATAATTTGAATTCCAAAATCATATTTTTCACTTTACCACTTTTCACGACTCGATTTCGCGATTCGATTATTCACGACTCCATTCTACCTTCGTTGAGAAAACGACCCGGGAAATACTTTCACGAGTATTTCTTCGGAATAATTATATACTTGAAAAAGACTATATCAGGAAGCTTTGATTGTTCATTTTCTTGGAGGAAGATCTAACCTGGCCACCTTATTATCCATATCGAGCGAATCAGGGGAGTATTTGATTTCATTCTTTTTACTTTTTCACTTTTACATTATTTACTTGAACATTGGGGACAATGTTCATCCTAAGTGTAAGGGGAGGGTAAAATGATGATACCTTACAAATACACTTTCGCTTGAGTTTGTTTGTTTGATTGTAGATGTGTAATAAAACTATGAGAAATACTTGTTAGTGCAATTTTAGCGCCAAATTTAAATTTTTTTACAACATTTAGGAGTGAAACTTTAGCCATAGAAAGCGTCTCATGGATAGGAGATTGTATGACTAGCACATAACCGTACCATTCAGAAAAATTTTTCACCCAAATATGTGAGGTTCGCCTTTAGATTTGATAGGAAAAGCATTTACGATTAGTGCTTATGAGTGTACCGGTAGCATTTAGATTCTAGAACTTGCGTTAGTGATGCATCCCGAGACCGCTAGTGAGACTACATTCGTGTGGTAGGATTTACTACATGATAAGAGGCATTAGGATCACCCTTTTGTTAAACCCGTATCATAATTACTTGACCATTTAAGTCATATTACTTGGCTAGTTAAGTCAATTAATTTTTCCCACACCCTTAGCGTTGTACTCATTTTTAGTACACGAAACCCCTACTACATCCCTCCGAGCCTATCTTTTCGTTTCTAACTTTAAGCATTTTACTTAAAGGAAGAATTTGTTACACCCCACTTAAATGTACATAGCCTTAGCCTTCCGTGTATGCACTCATCTTTAGTGCATTATTGTTATTTGTTAAACCCTAAGTTAATTATCTAATTGATTACATGGTTGCTAAGTCGAGTCATATCCTTGTACATATTGTTTTGGGACAATTGGGACTCATGTGTAAAGTACTTATTTTATGGAGTAATGGGGAAGAACATAATATTATTACCCCCATATGTACGTTAATCTTAAAAGTACTCCAAGTGTTTTGATTATCTTAATTCGAGTCATTAGAATAGTTGATTGTAAAGTATGTAAAAATTCAAGTGTAAGGGGAATTTTCATTCCCTATGATGTATTCTTTTGGATGGTAGGGTAAGAATGTATGCAAAAAAAAAAAAAAAAAAAAAAAAAAAAAAAAAAAAAAAAAATCGAAAAATCAAGAAAAATATAGAAAAAAGAAAAGAGAAATAAAAAAACATACGGACTACCATCCCGTTTCATTCTATGTTCATTTTATGTTTTTGTTATTTTTCATTTATTAGCTTATGTCGAGTCTAGTCTTGGCTTAGCAACGCCATATTGTACATGTAATTAACCAAGATTGTTAACTCGCCACCAGTAAAGACTGCCTATATCCAACAAAACCGTGTATTTCATATCCCTACACTTAACGTTACAACCCTTTAAAAGACCTCTTTGATAGTTTATCCTAGGTGCTTACGCCATGTGGTGGAGGTTTGATCCTTTCCCAAGCCTATGGTAATCTATTTTGCTATGACAGGTAGTGAGAGATACTTTCCGTTTCCATATTGTGATATATACTTTATTATACCCGAGAGATGTGAGTATCTAAACACTATTTGTGAGGTGCTAGTGTATGACCTCCGTGTGCTTGTCTATTGGTCTTTAGTGGAACGATTATTTGTTGTAATTACTTTTATATTAGTGTTAAATGACCCCTAACTTGTATTTTGATTAGAATAAAAGCGCATTTGCTTGAGGACAAGCAAATCTCAAGTGTAAGGGTATATGATGAGGCGAAAAATGAACCACTTTTAGGGGGTCATTTAAGCCCGGAATTGAATTTATTTGATCAAATATTGCCCTAAATCGTTCCTTTTGTGATTTTAGGTACTTTGGGAGTGAAATCTGGAAAAGGAAGCAATTTGGACGTTTTTGAAGCATAAAAGTGAAGAAAACGCCAAAGACTTAATTTTCCAAGCTGAGAACAGTGTATGATGGCGTCAAGAGGACAATCCTGACGGCGTCAAGAGTAAAAACCATGACGACCCAGTACAAACATGAAGGCATCACAAGTAGAGCGTCAAGAGTTAAAAGTGTGACGGCCTGCAAAAGAGGACTACATGACGGCGTCAGATGTAGATCTAGGCAGTCCGAGGATTTATTTGGCGGCGAGATGACGGCGTCACACCTTTGTTCTTGACGCCGTCACCTCCTAATATCTATATATAGTTTTCTAATTTTCATTCAAAAGGAGGAACTTGTGTGGAGAAACCCTAGGGCCGAACCTTATACGAATTTTACAGCTTTTCAAGGGTTTTCAACCCTTGAATCCTTACATGTGCTATTGAGATAAGTCTTCTCTTAATTCAATCAATATGTCTATGTGTTGGTTCTCTATATCTTGTGCTTGTCTTGATTTCAACATGCTAGGCTAGATTTATCTTGTGTTTGCTTAGATCTAATGAAACCTAGATGTTGATTATGTGTTGATTACTTGTTTATGGTTGTATTGGATGAATGATTTCAATGTTAGACTTAAGAAAACTGGCTACTCCAGAAGTGATGGCTTTTGATAAAGAGTTTAAAATCCATCAAGTTTTCTAAAAAGATTGCTAGGGACTAGCAATAGTTCAGTGTGGGGGATTGATGAGTGCTCAAACACTCATCGTTTTTGATATATTTAAACTGCCAAAACGCACAAAAATAATCAAAAAAGATATCAAAATACTTAAATTATCCCAGGGATTGTGTTTTATGTGTTTTAAAAGCAAAATGTGCAAAAACAAAGAAAAAACGTACAAAGTTTGCAGTATTGGCAGTTTCAGTCCCCCAAGTTTCAAAACTTGTCAATTTTAGTCCCTAAGCATTTATTTTGAAAGAAAAAGTCAACCCAAGGTTTTGAAAGTCAATTTCACAAAATATTACATTTGGGTTGCAAGTTTTCCAAAATTACATATTTAGTCCCTGAAAATCCAAAAATGGCAAAAGTGGTCCCTGGGAATTTTTGAAATTTGGAAAAAGTGGAAAAGTGCAAAATTGGTCCTTGTATTATTGGCATTTGGCAACATTGGTCTTCATGGTTACTTTGGGAATATTACAACATCAGTCCCTCAACTTTGGAGGAATTACAAAAATGGTCCTTGTGCACTAAAACAAACCAACCGGACCCTTTGTTAAATATCTAAACCCAAAACCATAACCCAAATCCAATTCCCTATTCCCAGCCCACCACACAGCCCGGCCCAGTCCTTTTTAAATAAAAATCAAACCCCGGTCAAACCTTTCCTTTGACCCGTCTTCTCCCCCAACAAGACCACGCAAAACCAGGGCATACTTTCCCCCCCCCCCCCTCCTCACCTTTTCACCAACTCAGCCCCCCACAATAAATTCCCCTCACCAAACTAACCCACCACCATAAATGCCCTCACCAACACTCACCAGTACCACTCAAAACTACCCCGTATCCATTTTGGCACCAAATTCGTGATCAAGGGTTGGAAATGATCTCATAGCAATTCAATGGTGAGGATTTGGTCAATAGGTCAACACAAAGACTTTGGGACTCTCAGTTTTCAAAAGGAGGCCATGTGAGAAGATGTAGGCAATATATTTATGTCGTTATATATAGTTTAGGAGAAATAAGCTTGGTGTGTGTAATTTTCTTAGTTTTTATGTAGTTTCAGTTTATTTTCAATGTATTGTGCCTTTTATTATCAATGAAAGTTTGGTTTTAAGTTAATTCTCATTTTCACTTTTCAAAGTCTCATTTTCAAATTCTCAAGTTCTAATCAAGTAATCTAATGTGTGTTTAATCTACTCAGAAGCTCTCACAAACTCAGATAAAAAGGTTTTATAAGCTTTATCAGCTTGTGTAAACATTCTTAAATCAGTTTTCAATAATTGCTAAAAATCAAGAAAAAATCAAAAATAAATGAAAAATTTGTGAAAAAGAAGAAGAAAGCAAGGAGCACAGTGTATTGTGGATGGTTGTGGGTTAGGAACCTCATGGGAGGGCATTAGGATTGGTACATTGGGTTCTTTGGTCCTTAACAGATAGCTTGAAAGGCTTATGTAAGCCTTACATTTAATTTTTACTCTCTGATATAGTGTAGTTGTTTGTTACTGTTTAACTTACTAAATTATTGCTTAATCTAGTAGTAGTAATCATTTGGTTGTGTTTCATGTTGGTTTGAATCAAGATTTCTTCATAAGCATCTGTTAAAGGGGTGTTTGGTTGAGACTGTATTAAGTGTTTCAGTGGGTTTCATGGTTTCATTTTGGTTCATTTAACTCAATCATAGTCACAACAGACCAAAACAACCATTTTCTTGGTCATAAATACAGCCAAAGTCAAAATCATAAGCAATCTCACCCACACAGTAACTGTGTGGGATTTTCAATTCCAAAACCCATCATATCCATTCACAAGTTTGAGTTTTCACTTAAATTAGTCATTATATAGCTTATTATAACTGATTCAAGCAATAAAAGTGATCTAAGTTTCATAAAAGTCAAAATCTCAAAGTTTTGTTAAAAGTCAAAAGTTCATCACTTCAGAAAAACCAAAAATGGCATGAATTTTCTAGATTTTTGTGTTTGATATTAGTCTATGAAATTTGTTGTGGTGATAGTTTGTCAGTAGAAGTATAAGATCCTATGGGTATTTTATTTTTGTGATTTTTCTTACAGCTTGTGTATAAGCTCAAAATGAGCTGCAGGGCAAGCTCTTGCCCTGTCTCAGCAGACCCAAACCATCCACCCAACTTTGGTGGTGCTTTGTGACTGACCCAGTGGGTCCCACACCTCCTACTTGGCACCATTCAACCCCCCTTCTACCCAGGATCAAGGGTTGACCTTTTATTTGACCTATAGACCAGTGGACCCCACTTTGTTTGACCCCAAAAGTTTGTCCCATAACTGTCTCAGAAACAAGTTGAGCAAACAGCTTATTTGTGCTTTTTGGCTTATTGAAGCCATTAATTTGGCTTATTCTTGCTTATTATAGTGTAACAAACTCAGAGAAACCAATAGTTGTCATTGTGGACCCCACCTCTTCCCATTTGAGCTAAAAATCCTCCACAGTCAACAAAAGTCAACTGTGGGACTAATAAGCACTTCAAGTGCTTATTTCTTGGGGTGTAGTAAAAGTGTTTTTGTTAAAAGTTCTTATTTTTAGTCTATAATCAGTTTAGAAAAAGAAAAAAACCAAAAAAATAAACTTTAATATTAGTGATAGCTTCTATTTAATAGGATTTATCAATTTATTTTTCTTTTTAATTTATTTCTAAGTAATATATCACTTTTATATTTTTAGAAATTATATTTTAGGTTAAAATAATTTTATAAATTTTTCCAGATTTTTATTTTGTCTTTTAGTGGTTTTTCTAATTAATTTTAGTTTAATTTAGTTTTAATTAATATTAATCAATTAAATAGCATAATTAGATTTTATATAGTATAACATAGTTTTTATAACTTTTCTAGCTTCTATTTTAGTTAAAACATTTTTACAATTTTTTCTAGAATTTTTACTGTTCATTTTCTATTTTTTATAATATAATTAGTTTAATTAGAAATTAATAAGTAATTAGATTAATAATTAATTAATTAGTTTAAAAATACTTAGAATTAACTTTTTATAATTTTTTAGGATTCCTGTAATGGTTAATTAGATTTTTAAAATTTTTCTTAATTTTCTAAGCCTTTTTAGTATTTTTAATAATTCTAATTAATTTAATTAGTAATAAATAGATAAATAGTAATTAATTAATAATAAATAATTAAATAGTGTAAAAATAGTTTTTAATTTTCTTAAAATTTTCTTTAATTAATAGGATTGTAAAAATACCAATTTTACACTTTCAACCCTTCCAGTCCATCAGTTGTACTTTTTGTTTTGTTCGTCTGTATACGTTTTTTTAATTAAAACGTATGTTTTTAGGTTTTAGCTCAAATCCTTGTAATCCAAATTCCAGTAATCAATCACATAGCTTTCCTAAGCTGTATTTGTTAATAATTTCCAAATAATTTTGATCATAACCCTTTTCTGTGAATAATTACCCGATCACGAATACGCTAAAGTTACAATTCACACTTCAACGGGACTTAACGACCTGGTGATACCTTATATTACCCGGAACATTAATCTAGACTATTTGACTTAGTTGACCATTCTTTGGTTAATTTAAGTTGGTGGTTTAGCGTCAATCAATCAGGTTTCATAAATATCGCCAGGAATCACACACACAGAGTCAATCAAGAAATCAATAGGAAGAAAGAATTATAAACTAAAGTAGTTTCATGCAAATAAGTAAATACTAAGTGTTCTAGCCTAGCATAACAATTTTTTTTTAGTGCAAAAGGTGAGCCTAGCATAATAATTAAAGAACAAACAAAAGACATAATCAAACAAACAATGATAAACATACTTGAATGATTAATCAAATAACTTAACCCTTAAATACATATGAGTTCTTGAAGCTAGAAGCTCTGGAAAATACATAAAAGTCATCTAGGGTTTGTCTCCCAAAAATTTCACACGAAAATATGAAAAAAGGCAAGTGTATATATAGTTTTTGTAGTTGTTACGACGTCAACTTAAATCTGTGATACTGTCAGCCCGTCGACTTCCTTTAGAGTTTTTCTTCATCGACCTTATGTGACGGTGTCAGGTTCTGTTGGTGTCGGCGTTACGATGGGTTTGTAACGGCGTCACGATACCCGTCTCCACACACTGACCCGTCGCAAGTTGATTTAATATTGCACTTTCAAAGCACTTCTGGTGACGACGTCACTGATGCTGGTCATAAATCTAAAAATTGTCTTTTTATTTCGTTCTTCGTTCAATGAGCCCGAGTTTTGTACGTTTTTAGCAAAAGCATTCCCATTCTTAACATGTATTCAACCACATGAAAAGAAAAATTCTTTTGCCATATATATATATTTTTTGCTTCCGTAACATAAAGATAGGTATTTTAACATCAATGCCATTACTTTCAAGAGCATTGGTTTCTAGAACATGAGAATCACCTTTCGTTGTTTTCCAACTTAACAACACGTGAATTTGGTTAGGTGTATTGCATTGCAGTTAGGGTGAAGGGTGTGGTGAGGGATTTTCTCTCGGCACAACAACTCTACATTAGTTTTTTCTTTCTACTAAATCTTTTTTACTTAACTTTTTTTCAACAATTGCAACAATTTCTCTCTCTTCGATTAATCTTTTTTCTATTGTTTATTATTTGAAAATACCCATAGAATACAAATACTTACAACACAATAAAATAATGTTCCTCTCTTTTAAAGGCATTGCCAATTTTTCAGAAAGTCTACAGGTAGTTTTGGAACCAAATCATCCTTTCTAGCCCCTACAAGACTTAACATTGCAAGGTAAACTAGAAAGGATTTTTTTCGAACAGACTGTTGTAGGGCTTTTAAAGTTTGACAACCAATGGGAGGTTGAGAAATAAAAAGCACCGATATGGTTTTTAAATTGGACACTAACTTATATACAAAGGTAGATCGTACACTTTTTCTTAAAATTTATTTCGTTAGTTAAGCCAATTTTTCATAACAGGGGTAAAGGAATCGTGTGTTGATTGTCCTCTAAATTTAAATCTTCTTCTTTGGTATGTAAAAAGGGAATCAATAAATCAATCAAATTCTGGGAGGCTTCGTGAAGTGCTTCTTTAGAAGTTAAACTTTCATTTGTCCATATTTCGAGAAATAGTATCTGTTTGTTACCATTTTCATAACAATGAATACTATGATTCGCATTTCGAACAGGCATGAATACATGATCTATCCATATTAGAACTCATGCCTTATCGAGCATGTTATCCCATTTTCAAATTAGTTTATTCTGCAGCAGCAAATGCTAGTTTCAATATGGGTTCGAATGAAGCAAATTTAGTCATTAGTAAAGCAGAAGTAAATGAAGGTACGATCGTGAAGAGATTAAAACCTCGAGCTCGAGGGTGTAGTTTTACCATACAAAAACCTACCTGTAATGTAACTATTGTAATGAAAGATATATCTTTAGGTGGATATATAGATACCGACATTATTAAGTGGTCACAAAAACGAAAATGGAAAAAGAAAAAGAGAAAAAAAAAAGAAAAAAAAAGGATACAACTATGTCATATTTTAATGCATATGGAATTGTTGAATATTTTATAAATTTAAAAAAAAGTTTAGAGTAAATTACATGGTTCGTCCCTGTGGTTTGGCCAAAATCCCTAACTGAGTCCTTATCTTTCAATTGCGCCAATTGAGTCCTTATTCTGAAACTATGTAACACTGTTAGTCCTTATTGCTAACTGTCGTTATCTTCTCCGTTAGCTCCTATTCCTCAAGTTGCAAAGTAAGTCCATTAACCAAACGATCATTTGCAGCGTTAGTCCTTTTACTAATGATCGTTTCTAATTAACTCAAAATTTGGTTTTCTTACATGTTTTATACGTTTTCGTCCGTTTTTATAGGTTTTCCTATGATTTTTTTACGTTTCTATCCGATTTTTACGTTTTCGTCCAATTTTTTATGTTTTTGTCTGATTTTTTATATTTTCCTCCATTTTTACACTCGTCCGTTTTTTACGTTTTTATCCGTTTTTTACGTTTTCCTCCGTTTTTTTTAATTTTTCGTCCGCTGTTTTACGTTTTCCTCCGATTTTTTATGTTTTTGTCCGTTTTCCTTTGTTTTTTTTTTTACTTTTTCCTCCAATATTTTACGTTTTCGTCTGATTTTTTACGTTTTCGTTCGATTTTTTACGTTTTTGTTTGTTTTTTAATATTATCGTGCGTTTTTTATGTTTTCGTCCATTTTTTCAGTTTTTTGTTTGCTTTTTTACGTTTTCCTCTGATTTTTTACGTTATCATCCGTTTTCGTCTATTTTTCTAAGCTTTCGTCCATTTTTTTACGTTTTCGTCCATTTTTTTACGTTTTCCTTTGATTTTTTAATGTTTTAGTATTTTTTTTACGTTTTCCTTTAATTTTTTACGTTTCCATATGTTTTTTACGTTTTTGTCCGTTTTTTTATGTTTTCATCTGATTTTTTACATTTTCCTCTGATTTTTTTACTTTTTCGTCTGTTTTTTTACGTTTTCGTCTTTCGTTTATGTTTTCCTCCATTATTTTTACGGTTTCGTCCATTTTTTTTTTATGTTTTTGTCTGATTTTTTACGGTTTCATCCATTTTACTAAGCTTCCATCTGTTTATTTACGTTTTCTTTCATTTTTTTATGTTTTCGTATGTTTTTCTAGGTTTTACTCCATTTTTTACTTAAAAAGGATAAAAACTTAGAAAAACGGATGAAAACATAAAAAATGACGGAAAAGTAAATAAAAAAAGAAAAAAGACGAAAACGTAAAAAATCGAAGGAAACGTAAAAAAAACAGAAAAAACGTAAAAATGGACGAAAACATAAAAAATTGATGAAAACGGACGAAACGGAGGAAAACGTAAAAGATGGACGAAAATGTAGAAAAACGAACGAAAACGTAAAAAATTGGGGAAAACATAAAAAACGGACGAAACGTTAAAAGATGGACGAAAAGGTAAAAAAACAGACGAAAATATAAAAATCAGAGGAAACGTAAAAAAATGGAGGAAAATGTAAAAAATGGACGAAAACGTAAACAACGGAGGAAAACGTAAAAAAATTGGGCGAAAACGTAAAAAACAATGGAAAATGTCAAAAAAACAGTCAAAATGTAAAAAATCGGAGGAAAATGTAAAAAACGGACGAGAACGTAAAAGAACAGACGAAAACGTGAAAAATTGGGCGAAAACATAAAAAATTGGACGTAAACGTAAAAAATCGGACGAAAACGTAAAAAATTGGACGAAAACGTAAAAAAATCAGAGGAAAACTTATATAAACGGATGAAAACGTAAAAAAAATGGACAAAAACGTGCAAAAAACTAAATTTTGAGTTAATTAGAAACGACTGTTAGTAAAAGGACTAACGTTGCAACTGATCATTTGGTTAATGGACTAACTTTGCCACTTGAGGACTAGGAGCTAACAGAGAAGATAACGATAGTTAGCAATAACGACTAACTGTGTTACATAGTTTCAAAATAAGGACTCAATTGGCACAATTGAAAAGATATGGACTCAATTAAGGATTTTGGCTAAACCACATGGACGAACCATGTAATTTACTCAAAAGTTTATAAATATCAATCAAAATAAGTAAAGTTTAAAAGGTATATAAATTGATGATTACATGATATTTCAAACTTATAAACAGATAGAAAAGCTTTATTATTATGGATAGTTTCCCTAATTATCAATTACAAAAAATTTTCTATTCATTTCATATTTACAATTTATCCTCATAAACTTTATCTAATCTTTTATTTTGTTAAGGGGGCTCTACTGTATTTTTTATTTATTTTTAGGTGAAAACATGCAATTTGTTATTTTAGAAGTTGAATCGAAGTTTGAATCGTTTGACACACGGGTCCAAATATATTTTTTCGATAGTAATAGACAATCACTTATCCGACAGTTCCTCAACTTATCCGACACAATAAAATCGACTTAGAACAAGTCAATTGGTAAAAGGTTTTATCGAGCTGGGTCTGAGCTACCCACAAATAGTTAGGAAAAGGGTGTAAGATTGTGCCGATTTAAATGCTATCGTTTATAAATATAATTGAGATAACAAAAATGTCATAATGACTAAGCGGCATTTTATAACGAAACATGTTGGACAAACTAAAAAATTGTCAAATTTACGTAAAAAATCAAAATTTTTATAGTTTAGCCCCTTTAAGAAAAGTTCATTTTTATAATAAACTGCAAAACAAAATACTAACAAATGCTTCATCCTGGTCCTACCCTCCTGGGTGGCACGTAGAAAAGAAAGTATTATCAAGAGATTTTAACTTTTGACCTTAATTTACTCTCAACAAATATACATAACTGTGTACTACCCTTCCCAATTACCAATACACGGTTTTTCACTTTTCACATTTCTCTCACTTGCATATCACCGGCCTTCATCTTCTCCGTCATCTTATAGCCGGAATTTGTAACTTTTTATTTTATTTTATTTTTTATTTTTTTATATATATTTTGCAAATCACCTTCACCTTAATCTTCTACTTCATCTTCTCTCATATATATCTAAGGTGGTTGAGCCGGTTGAGGGGGCCGAGTACTCTCCAGCCCCGCTACCGGCTCCGTCACTGCACATAAGATATTGAGTTAACGTACCCCGACACAATGCGAGGACAACACAACCTTGTTCTTATCATTTACATCAAGAGCATGTTTAGTACAAAATGCGGTTTGAACAGCATAATCGATCGATGGTATTCACTTTTTTGTTTCTTTTAAAACTATGCAGTATGCGATTGTGACACTTTTATAACTTTTTATACATATTTGAGTGGTGTGTAAATTCTTTTCATTAATATGATACTAGCGACAAAAAAAAAATAAAGTTAAATTCTTTGATGACTTTAATAATTAATTTCTAACTTTTTGTAATAATCGAGTTACTCCGGCAATGGTTTGGACTTTGCATCACAATTCACACCCCTTTTGGTTGATTGCTTGGTTGACTTCAATATCGATTGCTACGTTTGGAATTGTGATTAAAATGCGAAGTGAATAATAGGTATGATGAAGTGAATTGCACGCGTTCCTGTGTGAGAGTATGAGGTGTGTTAGGTTTTTGTAGTGAGGTGAAATAAGTGTAAATAAATGGATTTATTAAATAAGAAGGCTGCAGGGAGTTCCAACGGTCGGCTTCCTATCCCATAAGAGTAAATTGCAAAAATAGTCTTTGTCGTTTTATCAAGTTACAGGTTTAGTGCTCAACTTTTCAAATATGTAAGCCTTGTGACAGTGGTGACCTATATTGCATCATCTTTCCGGCTGTTACTTCAGCTTTCTCTCTCCTCAATCAATATTCACCTCTCTCATCACAGTGGCAACTCATATTGAATCATTTTTTTTAACATTTTTTAACACAAACACAAATTTTATTAATAAAACGTAAATATTACATAAACAAAACGATATGAAATGTAGCACCAAACTGATAGAGATATGTTGAATATATAAAAAAAGAAAATATTTGAGAAAAATAAATACCTACAAAATGGGTGAAACAAACTTCACATCTTTTCTTATCACATCTTTTCTTACCTCATTTCATACTTATTACCATCCACCCATACATTTTCATTTGCAAACTTCACAACCACTACTCCAATAACTTATCTCTCTAAATTTCAGTTGAGATACGAAGAAAGAATTGCTTGGATATGCCGTATGCGGTAAATTTTTAGAGGTTTAAGTGAGTTCTTTTAGTTTTTCAGCTCCTTGCTGTTTCTTTGGGTTTACCTTTTGTGGCAATTGCGGCCAATATCACTGCGTGTGCCTACAGTGATTAGTTTCGTTTTTGATGTTTTATGATATTTTTATTTTGTTGCCATAATTTTTTTTTTTTTTTTTTTTTTTTTTTTAATGCTTTTGTTATATTATTTAGAGTCGATATATGTAGATTAGAAAATGAATGATATGAAAGAGTGGGAAATTCTTTGCTTCAAAGTCGATCGAAAAAGGGAACGATTTGGTGCTACATGTCACCGGCGATCGTTATTCTTGTTTGTGTCATAGTGGCTCGATCGATTTGGCTTATCGATCGATCGATCCTCTCGATCGATTATATCCGGCACACTGTCACAAGCCTAAGCATCGTCAGTGTGTGAAACTTTGGGTTGAAATTTTCATCACTGTCTAAAATAAAATGACTAAAATGCTTTTATCAAAAACTGCAATTTAGAGACGAAAACTACAACTGTTCCTCACAGGAACGGTGCCTGCCTTTTCGGAAGATTATGGACGAAACTTGTAATTTAGCCAAACAAGTAGGGTTGGATCAGTTGGAAAATCTCTTGCCTCTTAACCTAGAGGTCAAGGGTTTGATCCTCACTCCCTACAAAAGGCCGGAGGTCCTTTTCTACTTTAAGTAGAACCGGAAGCAACCTCTCTACCTTATGTAGGGGTATGGTTGTCTACATCTCAACCTCCCCATACACCGTGGAAGACGGTATTAGGACCCATAACCCGTGGAAGGCGATATTGGGAGTTACTTTACTTTACTTTTACAAGGACGATTTTGCATTTACTCTAAATAAAACAGATAAAGTATAAACACTATAGTAGCTTACCTAAACTTTTTTGAAGCATGTCTCTTAGGCTGGGTACAATAAGGAGGGTCAATCCCTCTCATTTTTCCTGCCACATCAGCTTTCTCTCTGCTGCGACCTGCAGGCAATTCAGTGCCATAGTAAAGGCGACCTTAATAATATTAATTAGAAAGTGGGCCTTTGTTTTTTATGTGTGTATACACTCGGTCGTGGTCTCGACCGTTTTCGCTGCTTGCTATCCTCCAAATCGGTCGTGACCTACTAACCACAACAATGAGACCGAGTTCGATTTTGGTCGACCCACTCAGTCGAGTACCTTATTGCATGCAGCCTTAGAACAACTACAATAATAAGTTTACAAAAGACTTTTCACTATTTGATCAAGTCATTTGGATGACTTTACCAATTGTGATAAAAGCTTTGCCAATGACTTTAAAGAAAATAGCTTGACAAATACCAAGCGTTTGATACAAAATGCAACAAGTGATTCTCATTTAATGATGCTTGGCCAATGACTTTTAAAAGGCTTTTGTGCATTGAAGATTTTTTTTTAGAAATGACTTTTTAGAAGATACAATTTATGAAAAAATTAATAGTATTAAATGCACCAAATCTTTATAACATGGTGTCATTGCTCATGCTCTTAGCAGGGTTTAGACTAATATATATGATGATCTGAAATTTTATTATTAGAGATTTAGAGAAATAAACATTGCTAATAATCCCATTGTCTTAGTATGATACTAGTTATAAGTCCCGTACACGCACGAAGTTTACACATAAATTTAATTTATTATAAAATTTCAGTTCACTATATAGACATATAAGAATTTACCCGTGAAAATTGTGATATAAGTACAACTAATAAATATGCATGAGTTTTTCATTATGTATTAATATCTATTAACATTTTGTAAAAAAATTTGTTGGATGAAAGATTTAACCTTTTTTCGATACCATAAATGTTGAGGTTGATGTTGTTTTTTAACTTTAGCTATTGATATCATGTTGTACAAAATGTGTGAGTTTAGTAGCACATAATGAGCATTGATGAAGTTAAAATGTTTATGGATATCATTATATAAACTTTAAATAATAGGTATTCATTTTTTCATTAAAATTTAAAAAACTACTTTTCACATTCTTTTTAAAAATAAGATATCTTGAAAACAGTAAATCGTTAAGCGAAAAAAAATCATAGCAACGAGAATTTTTTATCTTTCAAGACGGGCATTTCAATACTTTTGACAGACTTTTTTTTTCGACTTTTGTTTTAATAGTAAAATTGAACTCCGTATAAAACTTATCTTTTATATTGAAACTCCATCCATCGCCAGTTTGCTACCAACATAAATATGACATCATATCCCTTTCATAAAAATGTTGAAAATAATTCAATTTTTAATCAATTCGCGTAAAAAAACAAAAACATTATTTCATGAATTCACAATGAGAAAGAAAAAGGAGTCATATTTAAAAGCATGAAGAATTCATCCTAACATTGAGCTATTTTCCGCAGGACTTCCCCTACAGCATCGTAAGTACAGTAGAGTTTAATCACCGAGTTAGAGATGTATTGGTGTGGTTCCTCTAAGAGAAAAGAGCAATTTCAAAGAGTTAAATTTAGAATGTTAGAACATACATTTCTTTTAGGGGGTAAAGCTAAAGATACGCAACATATTTCTACAAATAAACACATGTACGCAACATACTTAGTAAAGTGTCAAACGTATGCAACATATTTTTAAAAAATCGTCGATCTACGCAATATGACCTGCTGGTAGCAGGTTACCAGGTCACCTAACTTTAAAAGTTACACCTTTGGTCCTTAAACTGTCTCATATCTCGCGTACATGATCCTATTTTGGTAACGGTCATTAAAAAAGTTTTTAAAAAAACTTTTAACATTTTTTTTTAAAATCGAGATAAAATCTTTTTTTTTAACTAAAATTTAGAAAAAAAAAGTTAAAAAAAATTAAAATAAAAAAAAAAAGGAAAAAAATTTTAAAAATTATTTTTTTAAAAGTTAATATTTAAAAAAAATCAAAATTAAAAAAAAAAACTAATATTTCCTAAAAAAAAAAATTTTTTTTATAAACACACATATTTTAAAAAATTAAAAAAAAGGAAAAAAAATTAAAAAATTATTTTTTTAAAGTTAATATTTAAAAAAAATCAAAATTTTTTAAAAAATTAATATTTGAGAAAAAAAATATTATTTTTTTAAAATACGCATTTTTTTATAAAAATTAATTATTAAAAAAATACGTATTTTAAAAAAAAATAATTATTATTTATAAAAAAAATTAATTTTTTTTTCGCAAATATTAATTTTATTTAAAAATTTTGATTTTTTTTAAATATTAACTTTAAAAAAATTAATTTTTTAAATTTTTTTCCTTTTTTTTAATTTTTTAAAAAAATGTGTATTTATAAAAAAAATTAATTTTTTGTTCCGCAAATATTATTTTTTTTTTAAATCATTTTTTTTTAAATATTAACTTTAAAAAAAAATAATTTTTAAATTTTTTTTCCTTTTTTTTTTTAATTTTAACTTTTTTTTTTTTTAATTTTAAATTTTATTAACTTTTTTTTTTTTTTTTTTATAAATTTTAGTTAAAAAAGGATTTTATCTCGATTTAAAAAAAAAAGTTAAAAAGTTTTTTTAAAAACTTTTTTAACGACCGTTACCAAAATAGGATCATGTACGCGAGATATGAGACAATTTAGGGACAAAAGGTGTAACTTTTAAAGTTAGGTGACCTGGTAACCTGCTGCCAGCAGGTCATATTGCGTAGATCGACGATTTTTTGAAAATATGTTGCGTATGTTTGACACTTTACTAAGTATGTTGCGTACTTGTGTTTATTTGTAGAAATATGTTGCTTATCTTTAGCTTTACCCCTTTCTGTTATTGATGTTTTAGACAGAAAGTTAATAAAACAATTATTAATATTGTTGGCAAGTATTACAAAATTCAAGAAATCACATAAACAACAAATATGAGGTGAAATGAGATGATTGTGAGATGGACCTAGAAAACAATATAGTGACATTGATCTCAAGTGACCGATAAACAATTGAGATGCGAAACAACTTTATAAAGAATCTAACGATATAAATATGATGATAAGGTGAGGACGACATAGGAGCGAGGACGAGACCACAATTTACATGTGATGACCAACACATCACCTGATTCCAAAGCAATGTCGATATGTCATTAAGACCTTGCAAAGATAGTGTCGTCATCACTAACTATAAAAAACTTTCAATAGATGGCCTAACATTTTAAATATACATATTTAACAAAATCCAAATTAGCAAACAAGGCTTTTACAGTGTTTGGTTTGCAATTCAAAATCACGATAGATTTGATTTTGATAAGAGGTGGAAAATTAAGTACGTTTGTATTTGGTTTAAAGTTTAACTTATGGTATCATATTGTTTGGGCTCACATTAGAAAAAAATTTATTGTAAAAAAATTATGAAAATAAGATATCTTTTATATAATAAAATAAAACTCCTATCGGGAATTTTTCATTTCAAAAAAATGCATTCATACTTTATTTAGTAATAATTTTATTAAAAAAAAGATTCTTTTCTTATTAAGTAACATTTTATATTTATCCATAACACAAGTAGAAGATAAATACAAAAAATATAGATAAGATGTAATTAATAATAGTATTAAATTTTTTAAATAATTATCTTTAATAATAAAAAATTATTATTAAACATTATAAATCAAACAAAACAAAGATTAAATTACTTGTTTTTTAATAAATAAAAATATATGATTCAAAATTTTTTTAAAAACCCGCGCGTACACAGGCATTATAACTAGTTCAATACATAAAATATGATCCCACATAGAAATAGCAGTCCAAATCGTATATTGGTTTTCAACCAATATTTATTTCGAATCCTATATTGGTTTTCAAACTAAGCGCACCCTAAACTTTATGAAATTTAGGGTATCATATCTCTAATATTCCCTTCATCTCAAAATATAAGTTTATTTTTTATTTTTGAAGTTTTTCTTCTTTAACTTTGAGTTTAATTATTTTTTTCGTGTTATATAATATTTGATGCAAAATATATAAATGGATTGAGTTTTAAATATATTTTTATTGATATATTTCTCATCACATATTATATAATACAAACAAAAATATTTATAGTTAAAGTTGAAAATAAAAATAAAAAAATAAAAATAAAATAAAACTTCAAAAAGTTTGTTGGGATTAAAAGCCTTCTTATTGGGATTCTTACTACTGTTGCTTATTTTAATGTTACTGCTGCTCTGGTAAAGTTACAGCTGCTCATGAACTTCAAAGAAAATATTTTAAGTGTTTACAACTGTTGGTGTAAGAGTTAAGACTGCTGATACAAGTTAATGTTGTTGAAGAACTTCATTGAATATACACTAAGTGGTTAATGCTGCTAGTACAAAGTTACTACTGCTAGTTCAAAGTTAATGATGTTCAGAGTTAAGACTGCTGGTGTCAAAGTTACTACTATTTGGCTTGTAAGTTAGTACTGTTAGTAGAAAAGTTAGTACTGCTTATGAGATAAGCATTGTATGCTGTGTGATGTGTTTAGATAATTATAGAAAAGATTTAGAAAAGATTTTTCTTGGAGAGAAATAATTGTAAACCGTATAGGGCTCCTAGGTGTATTAAAGGAGATCCTAAGGCATTGATTTAGATATATACAACACACGAAATTCTTATAGCTTCAAGGTCTTTGTAACCCCAATACTTTTGAGTCTTCGTCCTGTAAGACTCTATCACCTTAATTCTTTTGTTGAGGTTCTGGCACTTCTTCCTCCGGCCCTCTATTTACATAGCGAAGAAAGGCAAAGGCTCTTGCTCGAATGCGTGACTTATGTCTCTTTTTCCATTTATAAAAAGTAAGATGAATCTACGCTCCTCGGCCTTAAGTGAATGAGAGGGTATGGGGTTCCGGGTCTTTTTCCAGTCACAATTGACTAATAGGCAATCCCCTTTTTCCGTGATAATGTGAAAGGACTCAATTCCTTCTTTCTTCCCCAGCGAAATGTAGCAGGAACAGCCTTCCCGCAGTCGCATTAAGGATATTTTTTCTTGAAACTCTTTACTCCTTCACCCGTAGCAAGTACTCATTTCTATTTAGTTGTTTTCTTACTCTATCCGGCTATTGAACCTGGTTTCCCTCTGCATATGGTAATAGAGAGTTAGACAGCTTAGCGTATTATTCATTAATAATATTGAGGCTTATTGTTTGTTGAATTGTGTATCATTTGTTTATTGTTATATTAGAATTCTTCTTAATATCAAAGATTAGATTCCGCATAGTCTTTGATATATTCAAACACAGTTTGTGTTAGATTCATCTAACATAGCTAAACCTTATACAAGCTAAGGAATTCAATTAAGTGTTCAACTGGGATCAACAAAGTCAAACATGACTTATATTTTAGGACAAAGGAGTAGTTCAAAGTATTAGGAAGCGATTTGTACACTCCTAATAGTTATTGGGATACTCTTTTTATGCTTCAATTAGTTTTACAAAACTCATGGTGTGCTTTATCTGATTGTTCTGTGAGTGTCTCAATTAATAAATTGAGTATGCAAACTACTTCCCCAAAGTATTAGGTGATTTAGCTAACAGGAAGTGGAAGTACTAAAATACATTTTTACTCAATCCATTAATCAAGTATTTGATAGTGGATGATCAACAACGGGAAGAAGATTTATTATAATTAAGGTTTAAAGCTATAGATTACCAATGAACCTACATTTTGTCCCGAGTTAAGTAATAGATTTGTTTATTATAGTTTCTAGGTAACATAACTTTCAAATTTGTGTAATGTTAAGTAACATGGTCACCAGCTCAGCCGGTAGCACGTACCAAAAATTTCCATGTCATTGTTTTTGCCACGATGCAATGAGTGTACTAAATTTAGCAACACATGTCGTTAGGAATGTTGGACTGAAGTGGTCATTAAAAACCCATGTCAATGTTCACACAACATAAAACACATGATCCCATCATCATCATTTAGCAAAATAAATTTGTTGCTCTCTTTAGTAAACACATGATCCCATACTGATCGTTGAATTAGACACATAAAACACATAATCCCATCATTATCTTTCTGTTTCTGGTAAACAATCAATTGTTGTTGCTATTGATGATAGTGATACCCACCAAGTTGATGATTATGATGACCAAGAACAAGAAGGAAACATCAATGCCAAAGTTTCTGACAAGCAAATCATGGTCAAGAAGCAGAAGACACAAACCAACATTAAGGCTACGTTTGGCAAAAGTAGCAGTGAGCTGTAGCCATAGCTCACTGCTCATGGCTCACGGCTTCTTAAAGAAGCATTGGAAAAATGAGTTTTCCTAAAAAATAGTAAAGCTCACCACTCTTTTTCCAAACGAATACTAAATATCAAAAAGTTCATTACTCACCGCTCATCGCCCCAAAAAGCTCTAAAAAGCTCTTCGCCAAACATAGCCTAAATCTCACAATCTAGGATGTTACGGTTTCGAATCCAAGTAAGACGAATATGTGAGATTTCTTGGTTAAATTTCTGAATTGATTGAGGGGTTTCGTTAGGATAGTTGTTTCGATTACATCAGTTTTTGTGTTTAATCCAACGAAAATGCTAAATCAATTTTTAGGGTTATTGTTAGCCTTAAAGTTATGTCATTGTTGGGAATTGCAATAGTATTTAAGTACAAGGACTAGTCTTGCCATAAGAGTATAGATTAGATTGTATTTTTGTATAAATACCTTCCTAGTCACAACTAGGAAAGGTGGATGTCTCTTTGTATCTTTAAGTGTGTGTGGTTTTCTCCTCTCTCTCTCTCTAGAAAAACACACACACCTTCCCCTTTCTTAATCTAATAAATACCATGTTTACTCTTTACTTTGAGCTTCCCCGACCTCCCGAACCACATAAATCAATAGTATTATCGGTCCTACAATTGGTATCAGAGCTACGGTGTTTGTTTTGTTGATTTTATTGTGGTTCGAATCATGTTTCTAAACTGTTTTTGCAACATTTTTTTGTAGTTGGAAATTTTTTTTCCTACCTTTATTGAAAAACAGTTTTTGATACATGTCCTTTGTATCCCTTTTGGTCAAAATGCTTCCCCAGATTTCAATTAAAGTGTACATCTGTTTTTGTGTCAATATTTGACCAAAACAGTTTCTTTCACTCGTCATTTTGAGACTTATTTTTGTACCATCGTGAATCTGTGGTCAAACATTACAAACGTGGTCTAAAATATGGTCAAACTTGGTCAAATTTGTGGTCTGTAAACATGGTCAAAACGTGCCTGTCATCTTGCTCAGAATTTTTGGCCGGAAAACTGGTCGGAAAAGGACGCCGGATAAAGTCTACGCGTTATATTATGCCAAAAACCCTAGGTCTCCGCGAAACTTCAGATTTTCTACGCATAACTTGGACAAGTTATGCGTAAGGTTCATCTAAGGCATAAAACCCCTTTCTTACGCGTAATACTTACGCAAAAGATGGGTGTAAGAAAGGGAAGCTCAAAGTAAAGAGTATACATGGTATTTATTAGATTAAGAAAGGGGAAGGTGTGTGCGTTTTTCTAGAGAGAGAGAGAGGAGAAAACCACACACACTTAAAGATACAAAGAGACATCCACCTTTCCTAGTTGTGACTAGGAAGGTATTTATACAAAAATACAATCTAATCTATACTCTTATGGCAAGACTAGTCCTTGTACTTAAATACTATTGCAATTCCCAACAATGACATAACTTTAAGGCTAACAATCTCTCCCCAAAGTGATGTCATATGGGAATTGCTTACAATGTTCCCTACAAGTAAAATTAAATACAAAACATAGGCGCAGCAGCTCCAAGAGTGGTCATCAAACTTCATTGCTTCATTCAGCTTCATGAATCTTCTCAGCTGCCATCTCTTTACTTGCAGAAGAACACTGTGAGCAAATCTAATTAGGGATTAAGTATGACTTTTCGCTCTCCCCTAATTAGTGCTCTCCCCCAAACTGACAACCTTTTCTGATGAATGCCCTGAATCTGAAGAAGTCTTTTGATAATTAAATGCAAACCGTCTTTAGTCTTCGAACACGCAGCGGAAAATGTAGAATAGACTGTAGACTCGACCTTCTACAAGATTGTTCATTTGGGGGAACATAATATCAACATCTTCATCTCACCAAATGCATTCCAGTTATCTTACATATGAAAAATCAGCCCGTAGCGTACACATGAAATGATAACACCAAAGTAACAAGTTGAAACACTGATCATCTTGAATTTGTTGCCCGAAATTGGTGAAGGTGGATAAGTTAGAAGTACGTAGAATAAGATGAGAAAATAAGGATATAGAATCAACCAAACTCCGACAAAAATCATTTCATAAATCATTAAACCCTATCACGTGAACTTGTTGTGCGTCCTCGATGTACACATTTCTCTCCCCTGATGGTTACGATTAATCGAAATCAGCATAATAATATGTACGTGAAGCATTAACTTGTTGACCACAAACCAAAAATACCAAGACTCACAATGACCTCAGTCTTATTAACCTTCATCGGTCCAAGATATGAAATGAAAATAAACTGAATATCATTAGTCGACTTACTAAACCACTATCACAGCTACGTGAAGAAAAATACCATAATATAATCCTAGACCGAGACACAACCAAAACCCTCACAATCACTCCTCAACTCTCATCAATCAAACAAGACACGTTAATTCAAAAGATCTCAGGCCGGTTCATTTTGTAATCTTTTAAAAGATTATTTGTTGAACCATCATCATCATCGATCTATGTGGAGAATAAATCTCTTTCAATATCCGAATGCTTTTATGAAATGAACAAAAACAAAACGTTTTTATTCAATACTTCATTCGGTTACAATAAAAAAAAAAAAAAAAAAATGAAAACAAAACTATTTTTCCTACCTCAGAGATCTTGAATCATCTCTTCTTCTCTACTCACTTACGCACCACAAAGAACATACGAGGCGATTCTTTTTGTTGGTTGGTCGGTCAAAGCAGAAAGTAATCATTTGAAAGTATGGGTGTACGTATTTTGTGAATCAAAGGATGATTGATTATTATGATAGACGAAGGAGTTCATATGGAGATCGTTTTTCTTTTTGAATGTGATGAAATTAGATCTGAGCTTGGGAGAGTGAGGAAATGATAGTTAGGTGTGATGGGGGCGGATTTATTAAGAGAAGTGTGTTTAGTTTAGGTCAAAGTAACAAATACATAGCGTTATAATATACTACGTAACAGGTTTTTATCATTTGTATGTGGTATGGACTGGATCAGGTGTGATCATTGTTGGGCTTAATATGAAAATTCTATATCATGGGCTGAGTTTGAAGTTAAAATGGATTGGGATACTCGATCTATCAAAGGCTGAGCTTATATTCGAAAATATAATTTGTTATCGTGAATTTTTTTACCTTTACAAGAAAATATTGGATACAATTTTCTTAATGTTTTGGTATAATTTTTGGCGAAAAAGAGTGGTATTTTGGTCATCATAAATTTCACCGGGATACATATTGCACGGCTAAAGTTTTCGATGATTATCAAATGTGACTATGGAGATACTTCGTTATTATTTATTCGGGTTTGAAGTAACGTTTTACGGATGCGTGTACTTATTTCGTCTTCTTTTTTTCTTCTCTTCCGCGAAGATGACTTGTTTGGGCATATATTAATGTTGACGAAGACTTGGATATCTAGTTACTTTTGTGATTCTTTCTCTCTATACTCACAAAGTAGCTATCACTTGTGTCTCACGTAGTTGAGGATATGTCAAGAGGGATTGTGCTTATTACACTTCTAATAGGGGTATAAGGTACACCGTTCTTAGTCACAAGGATAGTACAAGCTTAAGTCATAAGTCTGGGGGATTTTACTTCATTCTCAAGTTCGTCATATCGGGTTATCTTCACACGTGGTTACTACAGAGAGACGTTGTTTGATACAGGGGGTTGGTAAAGAGTTAGACATTTCAAATGGTATTGTTAGTAGATTGGGTTTATCGACATCTTCTCACGAGCTGATATGATTTATGATAGAGTGCTTCCAGTTAATACTTTACGTACACATTATTATGCTGATTCCGATTAATCGTAACCATCAGGGGAGAGAAATGTGTACATCGAGGACTCACAAAAAGTTCACGTGATCGGGTTTAATGATTTATGAAATGATTTTTGTCGGAGATTGGTTGATTCTATATCCTTATTTTCTCATCTTATTCTACGTACTTCTACCTTATCCACCTTCACCAATTTCGGGCAACAAATTCAAGATGATCAGTGTTTCAACTTGTTACTTTGGTGTTATCGTTTCATGTGTACGTTACGGGCTGATTTTTCATATGTAAGATAACTGGAATGCATTTGGTGAGATGAAGATGTTGATATTATGTTCCCCCAAATGAACAATCTTGTAGAAGGTCGAGTCTACAGTCTATTCTACATTTTCCGCTGCGTGTTCGAAGACTAAAGACGGTTTGCATTTAATTATCAAAAGACTTCTTTAGATTCAGGGCATTCATCAGAAAAGGTTGTCAGTTTGGGGGAGAGCACTAATTAGGGGAGAGCGAAAAGTCAGACTTAATCCCTAATTAGATTTGCTCACAGTGTTCTTCTGCAAGTAAAGAGATGGCAGCTGAAAAGATTCATGAAGCTGAATGAAGCAATGAAGTTTGATGACCACTCTCGGAGCTGCTGCGCCTATGTTTTGTATTTAATTTTACTTGTAGGGAACATTGTAAGCAATTCCCATATGACATCACTTTGGGGAGAGATTGTTAGCCTTAAAGTTATGTCATTGTTGGGAATTGCAATAGTATTTAAGTACAAGGACTAGTCTTGCCATAAGAGTATAGATTAGATTGTATTTTTGTATAAATACCTTCCTAGTCACAACTAGGAAAGGTGGATGTCTCTTTGTATCTTTAAGTGTGTGTGGTTTTCTCCTCTCTCTCTCTAGAAAAACACACACACCTTCCCCTTTCTTAATCTAATAAATACCATGTTTACTTTTTACTTTGAGCTTTCCCGACCTCCCGAACCACATGAATCAATCGTATTATCGGTCCTACAGTTCTTATCAAGAATTTGGGGATTTCAGTATTAATGGTTGTTTTTCAACAACTGATTGAGAGGTTATGTTCGGAAACCATCATTAAATGATTAAACGCTTGCTTATCTTCAATTTAACAAAATCATTCATCCAAAACGGTTAATTGAGCCGTTAGGGTTTGTATGAACATAAAGAAATTTTTTGAGAAATTGTTGTTGTTTGTTTAAATTGATAAAGGGGTTTTGTTTGGGTTTATAGAAAGAAATTTTTTGAGAAATTGTTGTTGTTTGTTTAAATTGATAAAGGGGTTTTGTTTGGGTTTATAGTTAGAGGATCGATTACATACATATGATTTACAAGATTTTTTTAAGCAGGATCATTTTTCTAATGGATTTGGTGTGGATAGGGCTGTAAACGAACATAACGTTCAGTGAACATTTCATGAACCGTTCGTCAAAAAAGTTTGTTTATGTTCGTTTATTTATTAAATGAACGAACATGAATAATAATTTGCGTTCGTTTAGTTAAATGAACGAACATGAACAAAAGTCGCGTCCGTTCATTTATTTTCGTGAACGTCTGATTATGTGTTCGTTAACGTTCGTTTATGTTCATTTATTATTTTATGTTCGTAAATCCTATCTTTTAATTATATAGATTTTAAAATTAGTTTGTTTAAATAAAACAACACTTATAAAACAATATATTGCATATAATTTATTAAAGTTTATGTTTATTTGTCTATGTTCATTTATGTTTGATCGTTTAACGCTCGTTTATTGTATTAATGAATGGATATAAATGAACATAAACAACTCAATTTCTTAATAAATGAACATGAACAAGAAATATGTCCGTTTAAGCGTTCGTGTACGTTTATTTGTCCAGTAAAAATTAAACGAACGAATATGAACAACGCTTCGTTCGTTTATGTGCGGTTCGCTTATAGCCTAACGTGTGGATGAGTAGTGGTTAAAGTTGAAGATGATATAAGGGATAAAGGCATTTTATTTAATTAATAATTATCGTAAATCCATGTGGAAAATAAGGATAATAACTGGATGTTATCATGTCACATTTCTAATTTTTGCAAAAAAGATAAAATAAAAGAAAAACAATAAGTTTTATTACCTAGAAAATGTAATAAAAAGGTTTATTATCTAACCCAGGACAAAACTGTAAATTGGTAATCTATTGCTTTAACCCTATAATTAACGATCTTTATATTTATTTTTGGGATGGTGTACTCACATACCCCTAGTTCTGATCTTTATTTTAACTTCTATAAATTTATAGGTCACCGGTATTATTCTTATTTCTTTTCGACCATATTCTGTTTCAAAAAGGTTAAATCACACAAAAGAATATCACGTTTATGGTCAATTTGAATTTTGAGTACTTAACTTTATTATTCATATTTTTTCCATTCAAGTTCTCGAAGATATTTTTTGTTCAATATAAAGTTTTTTTTTTCTTTTTTTTTTTTTTTTTTGAGTTTTTGAAAACTGTCATTCGTTCATTTTTTTTAGCTGAAATTGTTCAATAAAGTGATGTATCGTTGTAATTAAGATTTTAAAAATTATTTCGGCTAATATTATGACCGATAATCACTTGGACAAGTCGCAAAACCGTATATCGCACAAAAAATAACTTCCACACCTTAAAACAAAGTTGAGTACCTAAAACAAATTGACTTAAATTGTGATATACACACACACACACATATATATATATATATATATATATATATATATATATATATATATATATATATATATATATATATATATATATATATATACTACATATAATGGAAATATGGTCAACAATTGAAATGTTGAGTTTCAATAATAGTCAAATGAGAGAGAAAAGTGAAATGTAATTAATACTCTTATTAAAACACCCTATTACTTAAAAGTACAATGATTTATTCACATTGTACAACCAATTAAAAACATATCTACCAAATTAAATACAACCAATTAAAACACAAACCGGGTTGACCCGGGACGCTTCAAACCCGGCGGGTTGACCTAGTTTAATTTGACCCGTTTTCGACCCAACCTAGCAAGTTGATCCGGTTTAAATCGACCCAATTTTCACCTGGAACGGTTCAACCGGTTGAACCACCCGGGTCGAACCGGGTTTCAAAACATTATGTTTAATTCCCAAATCTTCAAACTTTTATTATTTTTCGTTTATAACCTATAAACTTTTTTTATCAATAAACCATCTATCGCTATAAAATCCCGTTGTTATACACGGGTACTCATCTAGTACATATATAATTGGAAAATGGTCAAACTTGAAAAGTTGAGTCTTAAAAGTTGAGTATTGAAAATCAAATGTGAGAAAAAATTAATGTAATTAATACTCTAATTAAAACACCCCATTACTTAAAAGTACAATAATTTATTCACATTGTACAACCAATTAAAAACATATCTATCAAATTAAATACAACCAATTAAAACACAAACCGGGTTGACCCGGTAATTTGAACCGTTTTCGACCCAATCTAGCAAGTTGATCCGGTTTAAATCGACCCATTTTTCGACCGGAGCGGTTCAACCGGTTGAACTACCCGGGTCGAACCGGGTTTCAAAACATTATCCATTACTTAAAAGTACAATGATTTAATCACAATGTACAACCAATTAAAAACATATATACCAAATTAAATACAACCAATTAAAACACAAACCGGGCTGACCCGGGATGCTTCAAACCCGGCGGATTGACCCGGTTTAATTTGACCCGTTTTTGACCCAACCTAGCAAGTTGACCCAGTTTAAATCGACCCATTTTTCGATCGGAACGGTTCAACCGGTTGAACCACCCGGGTCGAAGCGGGTTTCAAAACATTATCCTTTACTTAAAAGTACAATGATTTATTCACATTGTACAACCAATTAAAAAACATATATACCAAATTAAAACACAAACTGGGTTGACCTGGGACGCTTCAAACCCGGCGGATTGACCCGGTTTAATTTGACCCGTTTTCGACCCAACCTAGCAAGTTGACCCGGTTTAAATCGACCTATTTTTTGGCCGGAACGGTTAAACCGGTTGAACCACCCGGGTCGAACCGGGTTTCAAAACATTATTTTTCGCTTATAACCTATAAACTTTTTTTATCAATAAACTATTTGTCGCTATAAAATCCCGTTGCTATGCACGGGTACTCATCTAGTATATATATACTACTTATAATAAAAAAATGGTCAAAAGTAAAATGTTGAGTTTTCAACAATAGTCAAATGAGAGAGAGAGAGTGAAATGTAATTAATACTATTATTAAAAACCCCAATACTTCAAAGTACAATTATTTATTCACATTGTACAACCAAAGTAAAACATATCTACAAAATTAAATACAACCAATTCAAACACAAATCGGGTTGACCCGGGACGCTTCAAACCCGGCGGGTTGACCCAGTTTGATTTGACCAATTTTCGACCCAACCTAGCAAGTTGACCCGGTTTAAATCGACCCATTTTTCGACCTGAACGGTTCAACCAGTTGAACCGGGTTTCAAAACTGTTGGGTCACTGAATTCCCCAATCTTCTTCAAACAAGGATTTGAACGTAAAATAATCTAAGTATAAACAAGTCACTGAGTGAACAGTAACTCAGTGAGTCACCTTCAGGATGCTTAGACCGAGCCTAAGAAGAAAGGTTCTCCATTCAGTGAGGCGGAACTCAGTGAAGTGTGATCTAAGTCAAGAAGAAAGTGATGGGTTTAGTGAGGATGACAATAACTCACTGAACCCCATGATTCCTCAACAACTTCATGGTACTGAAGAATGATGACTAGAAGACTGAAGTTTTGGCAGGACTGGGCGGGAAAGTTTGATCTGTTTCACTAAAGTGCTTTATCACTTTAAGGTCAAACTTTCCTCAAATGGCTAAAAACCAGGCTGTCATCAGAAAGTGCCTTTTGGACTTAACTCAATGAAGGTTCCTTGCCAGAAGAATAATATCTTTCAAGATATTGTTAAGGAAGCTTTATGTCCAATGTATAACTAGTTGTTCTATACTTGTGTATAAATAGGTAGCATAAGAGAGGAGTAAAAGTTGACAAGTTTGTGCAATTAATGCAAAGCATTCACAAACCACTTTTACTCCTCCAAAGAACAACACAACCCCTGAGATAGCTCAGTGGGTCCTGAAAGTTGTCACTCAACATAGATTGAGTTTAGTGAGGAGTCCATACCATACTTGTCGTTTTCAATCCCAAGTGTTATTCCGCAAACACTTGGGTACGATTCTTTTTGATTAACTTCTAATAAAGAATTAAACGTTGGAAAATATTGTCTCTTATATTTACGTTACTTTATTGTTAATCTTTTATACATCTTTGTCTAAATGTCATAGAACTTGGTTACTTTAGCTTTTTAGTTATAGTTAACCAAGTAAAAGGGACCAACAAGTGGTATCAGAGCCTCTGATTTGTAAAACTTTAACCTGTTTTCAAAACTTAAGAGTGCTCAAGTTTTTTAAAATCTAGATCCCACTATGACTGACATAGATGTTCCCCAACTTGTTGACAAAAAGGGTGGAAGTTATTCAGCAACTGCCCCTCGACTTGAAGTTGGCAAATTTAATAAGTGGAAAAAGCGAATGCTTTGCTACTTAACTGGGATGGAACCATATTACATTAAGTTGATTAATGATGGTCCATATGTCCCAACAACTCCCCAAGGTTTAATTAAACCTGAAGCTCAGTGGACCCCAGATGAAAGGAGGGTGGTCAATCAAGACCAGCGCCTGAAAAGCATCATTATATCATGCCTTCCTGATGATATAATGGAATCAGTGATCAACTGTCCCACTGCCCAGCAGACATGGACTGACCTGGTTCATAGCTATGAAGGGCCTTCTGATACCAAAGAGAACAGAATCATGGACCTGAAGCTTGAATTCAATACCTTCGGGGCCAAGGATTCTGAAAGTCTCTCTGAGACTTATACTCGGTATAAGACCCTCCTGAATGAGCTGACCAATGATGGTGTTATACTGTCAAAACATGAGATCAATGTTGGTTTTGTCAACAGTCTCCCTGAGAAGTGGTTAAACTTCTCTCAGGGATTGAGAAATGCAAACCACATTCAGAACCTTGAGCTCCCTGCCATCTATGGGAAGTTTGTCTATGAAGACAATCTTATCACCAGAAGATACCCTGGTAAAGCTCAGGAGACCAAAAAGGCCTTGACAATTTCACCCATATCAACTGCTTTCTATTCTAAAGGTGTTGTGCAGGATTTTCAGGATGGTTCTGATGATGAGGTTGACCAAAGAACCAGTGAGGAGTACCTGAATGATCTTCAAATTGAATTTCATGAAAGAGCACTCCTTGCTAATTCAAAAAGATTTTTTAAGAAAAACAAATTCCCCTCAAAAGCAAATGATAATACTGAATGTTTCAAATGTGGTAAAATGGGACATTTTGCTAAAGATTGTTTTTCAATAACAACCTCAGAACCATCCTTCAAATTTTCAGGAAATAACTCTTTTTCAGGCCCCAGCAAATTTCAACCAAAAATGCTTCAGTCTAGTCAAAGATCTGAAAAAGTCCCTCAAATTGACTTTGAAGCCAAGTACAGAAAGGCAAAAGCTAAACTTGCCCTTCTTGAATCATCCTCAACAGTCTCTCACCCTTCTCAGGCTCCAAAGCCTACTCGAGCCAAGAACAAAGGGCTTGTTGCTGAAACATATGACTGGGATGAGGTTGAAGTGTCCTCTGATGATGAAGTTCACATCAGTGCCCTGATGGCTCTGTCAGATGACAACAAACTTGCTGTGAGGAAGAGGCATGCAAGAAATGGTGAATGGGTTAACATCACTATGAGGAAGGTAAATCTTTTACTTTCTATGGATGATAATGATGATTGGAAATCTTACTTAGATTATATTAATGTTGATCTTAAGTATGTTGAAGAGCAAAGACTTAATTTGTTCTCAAAATTTAACAAACTGAGTTTTGAATTAAATCATTGTAGAGATGAATTACTTGCTTTAAAACAAGCCAAGCTTGAAAGTGTTACACTTCAAATTCAAAACTCCGAACTTGTAAAAAAAAATCAAGCTCTTCAGGAAGAACTTAAGAAAGAAAAGGAAATTATTTGGAAATGAACTCAGAAAAACCCCAAACTTTATGAAACACTGAGTCTCACACCCTGCCCCAAAAAGGCAGGTCTGGGTGATGATCAACTCACTGAAGTTTCTGGGGAGAGTAGCCATTCTACAACTTTTCTATTAACCAACATACTCTCTAGCAAAGAACTTGCTCCCAAACCCAGTGATTGGATTGAAAGAAACAATCCTGATAGTAAAATGCCAAATTTTAATACTGGAAGAATCCTGGAGCCTGAAAGTCAGGCTATCAAGGAGCTGCTAGGAGTCACTGATGACCTTAGTCCTACTGAGTCCATCACTGAGTCTAAGTCTGATTCACCACTCCCTCCACTGAAACAACTTCAGGGAGCGGAACCCAATTCTGACCTTGCACCATTAGTCTATCAACCACACTCTCCCAAAGAGAAATCAGGGTTAGGAAAGACTATTCTGAAAAGACCTACTCCTGCACCCACTGAACACCAAAAACCTTCAGTACCCACTGAAGTGAAGCATGAAAGCAATGATTCAAAAGTTGAAAATCAAAAACCAAGACCTTGAGTGTTTTTGTGATGAGAAAGGAATTTCTCAAAATTTCACTTCTCCCTATACTCCTGAACAAAATGGAGTAGCTGAAAGGAGAAATAGAACACTCATTGAGGCAGCAAGAACAATGTTGAATGGCTCAGTCCTCTCAAAACATTTTTGGACTGAGGCAATTAAAACAGCCTGCTACACTCAAAATAGGTCAATCATTGTGAAAAGGCATAACAAGACTCCTTATGAAATATTCAAAGGAAGGATTCCTGACATCAGTTACTTTCATGAATTTGGGTGTCCTGTGTTTATACATAATCACAAGGATCACTTGGGTAAATTTGATGCCAAAGCTGATGATGGATACTTCCTGGGATATTCTCTGGTTTCTAAAGCCTTCAGGGTATTCAACACAAGGAGACAACAAACCGAGGAAACTTATCACATTACTGTTGATGAGAGCACTGAATCCATCAGGTTCTCAAATTCCTCAGTGGAAGAAATTGGTATTGATGACTCATCAAGATATCCTCCTGATGAGTATCATCCTGAGAACAATCCCTCAACCCAATACCAAGCTGATGCTGACGTCTCCTATTACATCATCCCTCACAACCTGCCCCAACCACCTATCAGTGAGTTCATTGAAACTCAGCCTGTCTTAAATGAGACTGACACCACTGAACAAATTGTTCAGGAACCCGCAGAACAAATTGTTCCTACAGTAGTCACTGAAGCACATATTGATGAGTTACCTCATGTTCCTGAGTCTGAACCTAATCAGGCTCCTACAAGCTCAAATTCCTATCCCAAACCTCAGGATAGCTGGACTAGATCCAAAATCATTGAGCTTGTGAACATCATTGGTGAACCCACTGAAGGCATGCTCACAAGAAGTAAGGCTGCTAAACTCAAGGCTGCCACTGCCAATATATGTCTTTATGCTGACTATCTCTCAGAGATTGAACCTAAAAATGTCAAAGAAGCCTTGACTTATGAAAGTTGGGTTCAGGCCATGAGAGATGAATTGAAACAATTTGACAGAAATGATTTCATGACCCTTGTTGAATGCCCCCAGGGTGTTTTAATCATTGGTATGAAGTGGGTCTTTAAAAACAAGACCGATGAGAATGGCACAGTCATCAAAAACAAAGCAAGACTGGTTGCCAAAGGATATAATCAACAGGAAGGTATAGACTATGAGGAAACCTTTGCACCAGTTGCTAGAATGGAAGCCATCAGGATCTTCCTTGCTTATGCAACTTACATGAACTTTAAAGTTTACCAAATGGATGTTAAAAGTGCATTCCTGAATGGTAACATCAAAGAAGATGTTTATGTGCAACAGCCTCCTGGTTTCGAAAGTAGTGAATACCCTAACCATGTCTACAAGCTTAACAAAGCCCTTTATGGACTGAAACAAGCACCCAGGGCATGGTATGAAACTCTTTCAGCCTTCCTGATCCAAAACAAGTTTGTCAGAGGAAGAATTGACAACACATTGTTCATCTACAGAACAAAGGATGATGTCATTCTTGTCCAAGTATATGTTGATGACATCATCTTTGGCTCAACAAGTTACAAACTTTGCAAACAGTTTGAGAAACTGATGACCACAAAGTTTGAAATGAGCATGATGGGTGAACTCACATACTTCCTTGGACTCCAAATTAAACAAACTGAAAAAGGAATATCCATTTGCCAAGAAAAATACCTCAGGAACCTACTGAAGAAGTATGAGCTCACTGACTGCTCTTCAGTAAAGACTCCTATGGTTCCTCCTAACAACCTTGGCCCTGATCTCACTGGAAAATCAGTGAATCAAACCCAATATAGAGGAATGATTGGCTCCCTGATGTACTTACTTGCCTCAAGGCCTGATATCCAATTCTCAGTCTGCCTGTGTGCCAGATACCAGGCTGACCCTAAAGAATCACATCTCACTGCTGTCAAGAGAATCATCAGGTACCTGAAGGGTACCGGTACTCCAAACCTTGGTTTGTATTACCCAAAATGTTCAGGATTTGATCTCAAAGGATACACTGACTCTGACTATGCAGGATGTAATATGGATAGGAAAAGTACTTCAGGATCCTGCCAATTTCTTGGTGGTAAACTTGTGTGTTGGAGTACAAAGAAACAACAGTCAGTGGCCATGTCCTCAGCTGAAGCTGAATATATGGTTGCTGCAGGATGTTGTGCAAATGTTCTATGGATGAAGAGCCAACTGAGTGACTATGGGATTCAGTATAAGATGGTACCTATCTTTTGTGATAATACAAGTGCCATAGCCATCTCAAACAATCCAGTACTTCATCAAAGAACCAAACACATTGACATCAGATACCACTTCATCAGGGACCATATCTCTAATGGAGAAATTGAACTACATTTCATCCCCACTGAGTATCAGCTAGCTGATATCTTCACTAAACCCTTGGATGAACCCACTTTCACAAGATTGAAAGCTGAACTGGGCATGTTGGACATAGAATCAGGGAACTGATCAAAAGTGTTCCAACATGATGTAAATTCTCTAGGTCCCTGATCACACCCTTCCTGAATTTTTTTTTGAATGATAATTCATTCAGGGGGCTCAGGATGAAAAATAGCATTGAATACCCTAACTAAATGCTCTAAGTATTTAGTCAGTTAATGTCCCAAGTAGGTAATTGAATCCTATTAAATATAGGAATATATGTCACTTACACAACTGGCATCCACTCCTTGGGCCACCACATCTCTCTCACCAAACACCACTGAGCATTAAATGCTCCCTCACACACAATAGTTGTGATGATTTCTACTCTGCAAAAGTGCATTATTTGCAGAGCCGCACAACTGTTCATCCACGATGTGAGAGAAAATAGGGTAATGGGAATCGTGATATTTAATGCGGATATCAAACCAAAATTATTATGCCGTTTCGGTTAAATAAATTAACCTTTGGTATCCACAACATCACTACCCTAAATTCTCACCCTATAAATACCTCCACAAAAAAGGGAACACACACACGCTTTTAAAATCATAACAAAACTCTTGCAAATCATTTTCAAAACTGCGTGTGTTTCCCTCACTGATACCTATTTTTCAAGAAAAACCAGGCTTTTTATCTAAACCAAATGGCTTCTTCTAAGGTTATAAAATACGCACCCAATGTGGATTTCCAAATGGAAAGCGTAGACCTTACCAAGAACAATGTGGTGGGGAACTTTGCCTACCCTGACGGGTATCCTGAATACAGGGATGTGGTGAAGTTCCTTCAGAACTGCTTTCTGACCACCTCATTCACAAAAACCCCCTCAGTCATCTATCATGACTATTTGAGGGAATTTTGGTGCACAACGGTGGTTGAAAACCCTGATGCGCCAAAAGAGGCCAAAATAAAGTTCACAGTCAAGAATGGAACCAAGTCCCTAACTCTTGACTATAAAACTTTTGTCAAAGCCACAGGCCTTGACTACACCACGACCTTCACTGCCCAACCCTCTGAGAAAGAGGTGAAGGAGGTCTTACTGGAACTGGGACCCTATGACAAAAATCACCCTGAGGTGACACCAGGGTCCCTCTTATCCAAAGCCCCTATAAAGACCTGGTTCCCAGCTCCCTGGAGGATTCTAATGACTTTTGTCATTCAGGTTCTCTGGGGAAATAAATCCTCTACTGAGCAATTGAACACAACTCAGGCAATGATAGTGTTCTGTCTTATTGAGGGTAAAATGATTGACCTTGGAGAAATCATCTTCAGGGACCTCATAGCAAAGTTAGGGGGGAAGTCTAGGCAAAAACACATGTCATATCCTAGATTCGTTTCCTGTGCCCTACAAGACTTGCTTGGGTATGAGTATGTTAAGCCTGACATAGCAGGTTTTGAGCCTGATGTCCTACACAAGGCAAATTACTCTCGTGACCCTCTTGAGGTTACACCTGTCACCCTGACAATGTATATGCGTTCTGCTATCCAGGGTGACAATAAAGTTTCACCAGTCCCCTCTCCCACCAAGAAGGTAAAGAGGAAGAAGGGACAGGGTCCAGAAAGGTGGCTCAACCCAAGTCACTCGACACTGAGACCTCTGATCCCAAGCCTATCATAAGGAGGCAACCACAACCACCCTTGACTGCTGACACCATGAGAATAATAACCCAGTCACTAGGCCTGCAACAAAAGCCAACGGAGGGCACTGAGACATCACACTCAGTGTCCTCGGGCATACCCGTTCCCAAAGACTCTACTGTCATAAACAAGACAGTGGAGCCGGAACTAACCAAACCTTCACATCCTGCTAAAGGCTCTGGCAAATCACAACCAGAGTCTCAGGGAGTAAGGGATCCTAAATCCTCGGTGGGGCAGCACTACTCCACTGAGAAGGGGGTCCACAAACAATCACATCCCGCTAAACGCTCGGGTCAATCACAACCAAAGCATCAGGGAGTTCATGTTCCTAAATCTTCGACAGGCCAGAACAAGCCTGTTGGAAAGGGGGACATAACCACTCAGCTTCCTGATGAGGACATTCGCAAAACAACGCTTTTGTCCGAGGGCACAAAAACTCATCCCAAAGACTCAGAGGGAAACAAACAACCCGCTGATAGGGACACAACATTCACGACTCCTCAGGATGACACTGAGAAAAACCCACCAGTGTCCGGGGGACAAAGATTCAGAGGGATATAAACCACCCGCTGATATGGAACCCATAACCACTCCCGGAGGTGCGCATAACCTGGGAACTGGCCTTAAAGACCAGGTAGGTAAAACCCAACCTACCGGATTTGAAGGGTCAGGACCTGGCCAAAACGAAGGCAAATCTTCTTTTGAAGAGGAGCCGGATAACCTCCACTTGTTGCAGATTACCTCCCTGGCAGATGCTCAGGCTGTCCTATTTTCTGATGATGAATATAACAGTGACGAGGAAGTCTTCACGGCCGGAGATGATATGGAGGTTGAGGAGACAGTCCCTGAACCTGTTACTCAGTCTCCTCAAGCCTCTAACCATGATGAAGATGAAACACATTCCGAGCCGGAAACCTCAGGAGACCATCAAACTCCTCTCACTGAAAAAGCCTTCACAAGATTCATCAAGAAAATGACCAATGTTTTGTACAAGGGGGTCACTGACGAGGTGTTTGACATGCATACTGAGCAAGCAGTCCACTATCACCTCCTCAAAGATGCTGTTGAAGAATACAATGATGATGTCAGAGAGCAAAATTCCAGTGTTACCTACTCCCTGACACAAATGACTTCTCGCATCAACTCATTTTTGGAATCCCTTAAAGAATTGACTACCGGGGTTAAGTCGGTTCAAGAATCAGTCAAGGATGATCCTGAGCTCAACAAGAAACTTCTTCAGGCATCTGAGATGTACCAGGTAAACATGGTGGCTCTTACTGAGTTACTTGGTTTGATAAAGGGTTCCAATGTTCAGAATCTCAGCTCCACGGTGGAGTCTCTCAAGTCTTCCTTCACTCAGTTGGAAGTATCAGTGACAGCTCAATCCATGAAGTCTATTTCTCTGGCATGGACCATGGGATCCAGAATGACTGCCCTTGAAAGCTCTCAGGCTGCACTTGACTCTAAGGTATCTATCATCCATCAGGATACTGCGGAGATCAAGTCAATGATGACGGAGATGTTTCAAGTCTTCAAGGGTACCTCTACTTCATCTTTAGTAACTCCAACACCTGCCATCACTGCAGCTCCGGCAACTGTTGAGGGGGAGAATGTTCCTGAAACCCCTATTACTGATGAACAAGAAGCTGGACAGCCCTCTCACACTAAGGGGGAGCATGTCACTGAAGCCACACCAATCACCGAAGTTCCACCTCAAGAGGAACCAGCCTCCTCCACTCTCATTCAGGACAGAGGAAAAAGTATTGCCACCACCTCTGAACCTACAACTGTGCTCCAGCCTGCCTCCACAATGATCAGAGTTGATCCTGATGAACCAATCAGGGTCCCGTATATAATCAATGGAAAAGTCTATCAACTCACCCACGACCAAATACAAGCCCACATGGAAAGAGTTGAGAAATTGGCAAAGGTAGCTGAAGAAGAGAGATTGAGCAAGCCTGAACTGATACAGGTTGTTCATGAGGAAGCTGAAAAGATTGGTCTGGATACTGAGGCACTAACATATGAGCAAGCTGGTGCAGCCTTTAAAAAGGCCCAAGAAGAAGAGATGAATGCTCTTAAAAGGGAAAGGGAAGCAAAGCTGAAAAGGGATGCTCAAATCAGAAAGACCAGGGTTGAAAGATATCATTGGGTGATGAAGGAAAGGTTGAAGCCTGAAACCATCACTGACATTAAAATCCACAGGAATACCAAACCCGCAATGGTTACAGTCTTCAGGGGGGGGTGATAAAAGAGTTATTGACATTCATAACCCATTCAAATTTGCTAACTTTGGGATTACTGAACTTGATGAACTCCGTCCCATCATTGCCAAGAAAAACAATGTTGTAGTACACGACCTTCTCAAGTCACTAAAGGAAAGGTACGACAGACTGAGAGCAATGCCTGAGGCTCTTAACATTCCCTCACTTTTTCTTGACTCAGGAGAAGAGACTGCTCCATCTAAGGCTTCCAAGAGGAAAAGGAAGCAAATAGAATTGGAGCCTGAGATCAAGGTACCAGGGTTAGAGTGTGACAGGTCGCTTCCTGAAGGAATCACGTTTGTGAACAATGCGGTCCTTGAAGCTCCTGAAAGAGGCTTATGCTTTACTGATGAGTATGGAAGCCTGGCGTTCCAAAGGTGGTCTGATATGGATAAGGCAGGAATCAAAGCTATGCTCATATACCTCATGTTGGCGTCCCCCATCAAGAGTGATGAGAACAAAAGATTCTGCAAGGACTTGGAAGCAATGATCAATGAACATCCTGAAAGACACCTACTCAGATCAAAGAAAGCAAAGATTGAAAACCTTGGATACCGCCTGAACATCTGATCTGCAACAACTATCCTTTATTTTTTTGTAATTTGTAGGACTTGTAATAACTATGAATAAACTTTGATGTTTTGTTTAAAATTATGTGTCCTACTTATAAATACAACAACATTCAGTAAGAGATGAAGACCCCTACCAACTCACACTGAATCAAGAAACACTTAGGCTATTTGTATGTTCAAATAGGGGGAGATTGTTGGGTCACTGAATTCCCCAATCTTCTTCAAACAAGGATTTGAACGTAAAATAACCTAAGTATAAACAAGTCACTGAGTGAACAGTAACTCAGTGAGTCACCTTCAGGATGCTTAGACCGAGCCTAAGAAGAAAGGTTCTCCATTCAGTGAGGCGGAACTCAGTGAAATGTGATCTAAGTCAAGAAGAAGGGGATTGGTTCAGTGAGGATGACAATAACTCACTGAACCCCATGATTCCTCAACAACTTCATGGTACTGAAGACTGATGACTAGAAGACTGAAGTTTTGGCGGGACTGGGCGAGAAAGTTTGATCTGTTTCACTAAAGTGCTTTATCACTTTAAGGTCAAACTTTCCTCAAATGGCTAAAAACCAGGCTGTCATCAGAAAGTGCCTTTTGGACTTAACTCAATGAAGATTCCTTGCCAGAAGAATAATATCTTTCAAGATATTGTTAAGGAAGCTTTATGTCCAATGAATAACTAGTTGTTCTATACTTGTGTATAAATAGGTAGCATAAGTGAGGAGTAAAAGTTGACAAGTTTGTGCAATTAATGCAAAGCATTCACAAACCACTTTTACTCCTTCAAAGAACAACACAACCCCTGAGATAGCTCAGTGGGTCCTGAAAGTTGTCACTCAACATAGATTGAGCTTAGTGAGGAGTCCATACCATACTTGTCGTTTTCAATCCCAAGTGTTATTCCGCAAACACTTGGGTACGATTCTTTTTGATTAACTTCTAATAAAGAATTAAATATTGGAAAATATTGTCTCTTATATTTACGTTACTTTATTGTTAATCTTTTATACATCTTTGTCTAAATGTCATAGAACTTGGTTACTTTAGCTTTTTAGTTATAGTTAACCAAGTAAAAGGGACCAACAAAAACATTATCCATTACTTAAAAGTACAATGATTTATTCATATTGTACAACCAATTAAAAACATATCTACCAAATTAAATACAAACAATTAAAACACAAATCGGGTTGACCCGGGACGCTTCAAACCCGTTTTTCGACCGGAACGGTTCAACCAATTGAACCACCCGGGTCGAACCGGGTTTCAAAACATTATGTTTAATTCCCAAATCTTTAAACTTTTATTATTTTTCGTTTATAACCTATAAACTTTTTTTTTCAATAAACTATCTGTCGCTATAAAATCCTGTTGCTATGCATGGGTACTCGTCTAGTATATATATATTTCTCTATTTACCCTTTTTGAAAACATTAGTTACTCGTTTCTTTGTTCAACATTGAACATGATATTTAGAAGACGAGCATACGTTACTAATGTTCCTTTGTGAATAGTGATTACCATGATGTTATTTAACTATTTTACTTTTCGAACTACAGAGAATAGCCAATAGACTACGACGAAGCTAAAAGATCGTACTAGTTAATTGGTGCTTAAATAAAATAACATTGTTAGTAAGTAGAGAAATAACCATTTTATATACATTCATATTATTTAAAATATTTATCATCCACACGTATGTGAGTGAGTTGGTGCACCATTATGAGTTCTAATTGGTGTTGGGTCCGTGAATGGGGCATAACCATGAGTCGTCAAATGAATGTAGGGGCTCGGGCTTCACGTGACCTCTTGTGTTGATTTTGGTTCACTCGATCGGTGTCACCGTCGAACCATAAATCATTATATGCTTAGCATGTGTTTTTTATATCTTTGAACGTAACACAGTTTTTGTATATTTAAGTTATATTTTCATTACGATTATATACTTGGCATATAAAATTTTTCTTTTTGAAAATAGAGAGTAAACTGACTATAATTACCTCTAGCAGGTTAGATGTTCACCAAAAACCCTCCTTTTTAGAAATGAGTTTGCAAAAGGTTTAGCAAAACGTTTTGCTAAAACATTGATGTAACGTTTTAGACATCTCATAGGAATGATAAGTGTTACTAGTTTTTGATAAAGGTAATTAGTGCCAAGTTAGACAATTTTTTGTGGTATATTTTAAAAGAATTTAATAAATTAAGTATCTCACAGTAGAAACGAAACAGAGAAATGTTTAAAGGGAAGAATGTAGCCAAATTCCAAGTTATTAATGTTTATGTTAGAAAAGTGATCAAACTCATAAACGATATTAACAATGTTTATATTGCCTGTCACGTTGTGTCAGGATAAAAAATTACTTAGTTAAGTTTTGTTAATTTTATCACACTTTTTTAAGCAAAAGATCTTGCGATTTCACCTTTAATTCTTTTGCCATCCTAGATTTAAAAGTGTGCACGATTTTGATTAAACCATGAAATAGTCAAATGACATAAAATCCGTTTTATAGTTCTTATATTTGTCTAACTGATTTGATTTCGAGTTAGTAGTTTTCATAGCCTCAACCAAAAATTACAAAGACGAAAACAACAATAATGATCCTAACAATACAACAACGATAATACTTATAATACTAATGACACAACAACAACGATGACAACAACAACAGTTATTATTTACAAAGTAAAGAAGTGAAATATAAAATAAGAAAATAAGTGACCTAACAGGATTGCTTATGTATAGGACCATTAATTTTTTCACTATTCATCAAAAACAATTTATTTGCTATTTTTTTTGAGCAAATATTTGCTAAGAACTCCAAGTGTGGTAACACCGTCAACACCAAAATGTGTTGCAATATCAGCGTCACATTATCATTTCCAATTATAACATGAACACCTAAAAATACCCTATCACTTATAACACCATTAATACCACCATTTTTTGAGACCCATCATATTTATTTTCTTTTTTATTTTTTTAAATAAACTAATTTTTCATTGATTAAATAAAAATACAAATAACATTAAGGAAAAAAAAAAACTTATATTTTACACGTCAAGTCCAACAGCCAAACTTACTATTTAAGGAAAAAAAAAAAAAGTATTTAACTCGTCTTCTTACCACACACACCTGCACACACACACACACTACTTTTTAATAAAACACACCGCACAAACACAAATTCATCATTTTTTAATTTAATCATTAAGAAAAAGTAAATCTCCCAAACCAACACAAGTCGGTGCATCAATACAAGCCCCCAACGCCATTGGATTTAGGTTGGGTGCGGTGTGCGCAGCCAATGCTGCTCCCACATCGACATAACAGCGAGTGGCACATTATTATACCTAGCGCTCTAATTAATAATAGGAAGATCTGATCGTATCATAATTAATAAGTCAAAATTAAGTAACACTAGAATATTCAATTTTGCTTACAAAGTTTGGTCCAAGGGACAAACTTTTGGCATATAAATTCTGTCATTTTTGTCAAAAACTCAAAAAGTATTCGTGTAATCAACTAAACAGGCTCATTTATCTGGCCCATCAATGAAGTCCAAGTTGAAAGTAAACTTTCTACTTTTCTTGCTCTATTGATTGTTTAGTTCCACCACTGGGCCTGATGGGCCAGAATGATGATTGTTATAATAAGCAAGAATAAGTAACTATGACTGTGAAGAGATTAGGAGTCTAAAATTGTGCTATTATTTGAGAAAAATGAAACTATACAGGGAGTAAAAGTAACTACTAAAATTTAAAGACATGTCACTATGTAAGATTTGTTTTTAAGTAGGAACAAACATAATTGGATTTTAAATCCAGCATACTCTTGTCTGACTGTTTTTTCTTTTGAAAGGCATCAAATTTATATTAAAAAAACTTGGAATCAATCAAGAACGAAGACTACAAATAACCTTTCACTATTCTCCCACTATATACAAACAGGGACGTAGCCAGAGTTCCCGCGGGTGGCCGGGCACCTCATGGATTTTTCCAATGTAATGTTAATTTTTGAAAAAGCTATCGATTTTTCTTACAGTTATCTTAAATGCACTCGGTCCATTGAAATATGTTTTTAGTATTAGTGTTCAATTTTCTTGTGCACCCTAACTTATTTAGTCCTCGCTCCGTCCCTGTATACAAATAACCTTTCACTATTCTCCCACAGTCCCACTATACTATACCTACAAGTTGTAGAAGTAAAGTAAAGTAAAGTAACTCCCAATACCGTCTTCCACGGGTTATGGGTCCCAATACCGTCTTCCACGGTGTATGGGGGAGGTTGAGACGTAGACAACCATACCCCTACCTAAGGTAGAGAGGTTGCTTCCGGTTCTACTAAAAGTAGAAAAGGACCTCCGGCCTTCTGTAGGGAGTGAGGATCGAACCCTTGACCTCTAGGTTAAGAGGCAAGGGGTTTTCCAACTGATCCAACCCTACTTGTTTAAGTTGTAGAAGTGAAATATACAATTGAAAAAGATAAAAAGGGCAAAAATAAACCAAATTGCAACATGTATGCACCAATTGAAAAAGGAGGCAGGACATCTAAGGGAATAACCTTTCACTCTTCTCACTATTGCTTTGAACTGTTTGTAATCTAGCTGGTTTTATTTTAGTGAAAAAGCTGCTAAAATAAGGAGCATCATTGGAATCGATATCATCCTTGGGGAAGTTTAGTCCCAGCTAAAGATGTGCCTTTTATTTGCCTATGTACACCATACATTATTGCTTTGAATAAATACCACAATTTATCCCCAACTAGCTAGCTAGCAGTGCCGTCTTGAGTTTATGGAGAACCTGTGTAGAACAAAAACGGGGCCTAAAATAGAAAATAAATAATTTTCTAAAAAGATATAATGAGAAAAATTATTGTTTCCAAAGTGCTTCGGCTAGCATTTTCAATGCAATTTCTTAGATCAAATACTTGTAGTCACTTTTATAGAATATATATACATATCATATAAAAATTTTAAGGCCCCTATAATTTGGAGGCCTTGTGCGATAATACATCTCGTACACCCTCATATACGGCTCTGCTAGCTATCACACGTATTCTAGGAACCTGAAGTACAAAAACCACCATGATTCGATAATTCACTCTCCGCGAAATTAAATTACATATTACTGTTGTGAGGATTGTAGTTTTCTTTATATTCCGAGGACATGTTAAGTTATTTTTTTCAGCTTTGACTTTTATTTTAAAGTGCCTGCACTAATGATCATAAGAATAATTACATGAGTATTTACATTTCCTTGTTTGTGGGCGAGCTATGTCTGCTTATAAACTTATGCCGAAAAATAAATTAATGGCATGGGATGCCACATTGTCAGTTTCACATTTTGTGCCCGTTCTCAGGATCTTGTGAAGTAATGATCTCGATCATTTAGATATGATCTCATTTTGTAGTTAGTTTCAAGGAATAAAAAATAGCTGGACATATCTACGTAGGATGCTCTAAGATCATCATTATACTTAATCAGGTGGATCACGTCAGTTCTCATGGTCTTTGAACTTTTGCAAGCAGGTGAGATCGAGGAGTAGAACTAAATATGCGGTAACGTAGGCCTTACAAGGTTCTGACAAAATGATCCATGTCTACAACATATCCATATGTTGTTAAGAATGGGTTATCACCCAAAATAATCTCGGTTTACAAACAAACACAACCATGTTAATCCGACCCATAATGTTCTAAAAACATGTAAGAATTCAATGCAACAAGAAGTTTAGGGAAATAATCATTGTACAAACTATTTGGCAGATATCTTAAACATACAACGTTTATATATACACATAAATATTAACACAAATCATACGAAGTTTTAATTGATTGCATAACATCTCTTTTCATGCTTGCTTACTTGAATATATTCAGGGATCGACTACAAATCAATAAATTATATATCCACCACTTACACTTACATAGAGCTTGATATTCCGTGTATCTCGTGTAACCTTGAAATAGGACACATGGAGTTGAACTGAGGCATTGTGTATGGACCTTGAAATAAACTCATGTATATAATTTTATATGCTGCTTCTGTTAAGTGCAATCCATCCCAGTTAGCGTACGTATCTGGCCGAGCACATACAGTTGATGACGGGTCTGCACATGGTATTGAAGAATTGTAGTTAAACGGTCCTCCACCTCCACAACATGCCTTCAAAGCTCCATTAGTAAATCCTAAAACATATAAAAATAGTGTAAGGATACATGAGGCCATGTAATGTTATTTCTCTTTGTTCAAGAACTGATTATCTTATGTACCGTATTTGTTTGGATAGCGAAAAAATTGCATGGCAGCATTGTAGTAGTCAGCATAGATGATGTTAACTTCACGATGAATTTCTCGAATTTCATTTAATTTTGTTTGGAGAAGTTCATTGTGGTGCTCAGAAAATTTATTTAATTGAATTAGGCATCCGGTTGAATTATCATAGTCCGCAATATCAGAGCCGTAATATTTTGTTAAATACACTGGAGAGCATCCAATTGGCAAGTTTCCTGGTATAAGTAGCGTCTTTGCTCCTAGCTCAATAAGTTCCTGCGTTTCCAACATAACTAAGATGTTAAGCAACTCCCAAAAGCTGAAATAACAAAAGGTATCTTTTTATGAATGTTCTTACATTAACCGCGGAGACAATGGCTTCAATGACAAGCGGAACATATGTTTTAACTTCATCGATTGATTTTCCAGCAATCAAAGCATGATTGTAATCGTTTCCTCCAATCTCACCCATGAGAATCAAAGAATTTCCAATCATATGTCTACATTCTACAAGAATATATGTTGATGTTTATAAATCATTGATCCATAATATGCAGTGATAAAAAAAAAATTAAAATTGATATAAACAAAAAGTTATATAGTAGTTAATCATCTTAGACGTATAATTCTACTAAAGAGACAACCTAGACGGATAATTGTTCGGTCGAGGAAAACACATTCAAGTTGCTACAAAAAGCAAACTTGGAATCATTCATTTTAATTAATGTGTAAAAATTATAGAGAAAAAATAATTATTCTAGGTTCAGACGGGTTAAGATTCGAGCTAAAGTATTGTTAAACAGAGATTTCAAATAATGCCAATCAAGGATGGGCAAGGTGCTGGCATCAAAAACCGACAAACATAGACATTCTAACCAATGTTATATCGTCTCGATTGCAGGCATTTTATTTTATTTTTATTTTTTTTAAAGAAACATCAACTAGGAAAATACCAATTGAGAATAACCATTCTCTATCATCAGCGACCCGTGATAAAAAAATAATATGAGTAATAACAGATGTATGTAAACATAAGTTAAAATGCCAGAAAATCGTTTAATTTAGAAGGGCCTTGAACAGCAAGTGTTCAAAATTAAGGACTAATTAGGCTTGTTTAATTTTCCTAGACAAGTTTTTGTTCAATAGAGTTCTATATTAAAAGTCATCCTGCTTAATCCTGAGACTGCAGGGTATACGAAAAGCGTAAAGCCAAGAGCCCAAGAGCCTGATATCCATTTGAAACAACAATCTGCAGGCATTAGGCAGTTTAACACTATTTGAAAAATTACTTAAATGTTTGTGTTTGTGACACGCCTTTTATGAATAAGACGTTTGGTAGTCAGATCATGTTATCCATGGCTATACGTATGTAAACTTGAATTTGTTACCTGGAACATTAGAGCAAAGAGATGGCAATGAATGTTTGAACCAACCCAGTTGAACTCGTAAAGATGAATTTGTCATAGGATTATTAACCCCTCTGGCTACATGAAATTCAGAATCTAACGCAGTTGCACCTGCCACCGCATAGTTTACTCCTCTTCGCAGTTCCAACATGTGCCTCCCTTTGACACCCACAAATGGATGTACCAATGGAAGCCTGATACTCTCAGCTTCACATAAAAAAAACAAACATTTCCTACATGTTAAATGCAGCTTTAGACTAAGAGATAACATGTATTAGTATGTTTTTATTGCCGTTAAAAATGAATTATGTTTCAATTTTGTACAATAATTGCCAAAATAGTAGGCCCCGTGAAAAATTGTTCGACTCTTTGTGGACACAAAAAGTCTACAACATGTGGCCCAGAAAAGAATAATTCACTTTGTAAATCTCAATTTTTAATCTCATCGATCCGCATGAATAACCATGCTTAAAATACGATGATCCTTAGAAACCTAAAGCAAGATTGTTTTTTTGTTCATGTTGAGGACAAATCAAGCCTCGATCTAAAATAAAAAATAAAAAATGCCTGAACATGTATGTAAAAATAGCATGGAACCAGATTTCCGGGATAAGAGGTTACCAATAAAATCAATGATAAGGCGGCCATTGGAGCAACGACCAGTGGGCATATGAAAAAAGCTTTCACCATACGGAGGGTAAAAGAAATGGAGCGAATGCTCTTCTGGCGTTGAGGCAAGTCGTTTTAGATTGCCAGTATCTGCTAAGGAGTCTCCAAAACTGATAATTGAGGTGTAACATCCATTTGCATACAAGCTATAAGTGCACAATAGTTGCAAAAGTACAAAGAATGTTGTAAAGTAGGAAGAGCTAGATGAAAAATGATTCGCCATTACAGAGCACGTAGCGAGCTCTGAATGGCTCTTTAGGGGATATGATATTTAGTTTGTTGATTCATTTTGCTTCCATCTATGTATTTATACTGGTATGTTAACTTACGCGAATGCCCTTGCATGATAGATGACACATGATATTTTGTCAGGCAGTTGATATTATTGAGTAGCAAACAAAGTAAATATACGTATGACTTGCTAAAAAACAACCCAATGTATTTTTCGGTAAAAGAATCTTGTGAATCTAAATCGATAGCTTTAGGAAAATATGTATGAAAACAATACATAAACATATGAAAGGCCATTGGACAGTTTAATTTTTTTTTTTCTTTACAACCATCAATAAGAGTAAACGTAATGGGACCAAATGCAATGGTCGATCTACCCATTTCAGATGCGTCCCGTCCACTACAACCACCATACCAAATGCGTTCCCTACTAAAAAAAATGAAAGTTTTGGTCCGTCAGTGACCGAAAGAAGATGGTTTGTTTGTGAGAGATTTTATTATTATTATTATTATTATTATTATTATTATTATTATTATTATTATTTGAGTGTGTGTTTGATTCATAAAAGAGAAAATTTAGGTGAGAGTGATGTGACATGATTGTTTGTGGTCTTGTTTGTTGTTCCATTACTATCGGTCTAAGATTAAATGTGAACTATTGATTGGTTAAACGGTTGTAACACTATAGAATGAATTCAGATTTTTTTTTTAGCAAAGAATGTATGTATTCATCACAACCTTTTTAACATAAATCAATCATATCATGCATGGTAGCTTCTTTAATTTTAATCCGTTTTACATAAACCATCAATAAACTTTTGAAGTTTTGACTTTTGCTAAATTAATAGCAATTTTGTTTTCCTCAAATGTTGAGCTAATCACGTATATTATATTTTGTACGCCTTCTTTTACGTAGAATTTTAACAAGCTTAAAATTTTATATGATTTTGATTTTGACTATAAGATCTTAAAATCTAATATGATCTGATCTTCTCATTTTCAAACCGTAAACTAAAGAAACTACAAAGTTATATATTATATTTTATAGAATTAAAAAAAAACGTGTTAAACTTCTTAAACATTTCATATTCACAATTTAAAACAACATTTTCATAACACATTCATATAATTTTGTGTTTATGATATATATAAATTTATAGATTTGAACAATATTACAAAGACTATTAAGAATAATGACATTATACTAACATTTTAAGATTTTGATCCGATTTTACGATCTTGATATTGCAAAAACAAAAACGATCTTAAGTAGAGTCCCGATCTTGAAAACCTTACGAAAAATTCTTAAAAATACCTCGTCACATAAGCAAAGTTTATTACATTAAGACGAAACCTAAAATGTGTTGATCATATTTGGTAGTTAAGAAAGGAAATGTTTCACATGATACTTTGAAAAAAGAGAGTAATTCTTTTTTGAGAACTATGCATATATATTTTTCATAAACTTTATAATCATGTATATATCTAACTCAAATTTATACTTACATTTATATCTTTGTTAAACATTAAAAATATCATACATATCAAAATAATTATTTTATTTCATAAATAAAAAATTTTGAAGCGTTCATATAATAACTTTTATTTTGATGATAACGTGAGAATTAATCATAATCATCCATTTAATCCTTTTTTAATTTTGATCAAAGGGGATAAAATTAATCCACAATTTTTGCGGAAAATGTTTTTTCAGAAAACTCTTTTCGAATTTTTTTTTACATTTTTTCCGGAATTTTTTTTCCTATTTTTTTTTAATTTCTTTCAAAAACATTTTTTCGTCACATATGAAAATTTTCTTTCCTGCATTTTCTTTTTCAGTTTTTTCGTCATATGTGAATTTTTTTATCAGAGTTTTATTTTTTTCTTAAAAAAAAGAAAGTTTTTCGGGAATTTATCAGATGTGCATATTTTTTTTATCACATGTGAAAAAAGAAAAAATTCTAAACAAAAATTTCCAAAAACTTTTTGAACTTTTTTCATAAACTATTGCTTTCGGAACGTCACGGGTTAATTTTTTTCGAATTTTTCTATCACGTGTGAAATTTTTTTATCACATGAAAAACACGTGCAAATTTTTTTCAGAGGTGAAAAAGAAAATTTGGTTAAAAATTTTGAGAAAAAAAGTTTTTGAAAAAAAAAATTGGAAAAAATTTCTCGGCTTAAAATTTTTTTTTTCACATGTGATGAAAAAAATTTTGCAGAAAATATTCAGAAATTTTTCGCACATGTGATAAAAAAAATTCCAAAAAAAATATTTCAGGAAAAATATATTTGAAAAAAAAAAGTTTCAGAAAAAAACATTCTGAAAAGGTTTTTGAAAAACAAATTTGAAAAAATAGCTGAAAAAAATATTGAAATAATCTTAGCAGTTAGAACAAAATTAAAAGGGATTAAATGAATTGCTAGTATTTGTTCTCGCATTTTTTCCAAATTTAAATTTCTCATTTCAACCGCCCGAAGAAGGATATATATGTATATATATTTATAAGTTTAAGTTGTGTATATAAATAAATACTAAATAAATAATTATAAAGTTTAAGAGAGTTTGCAAATACATTTATTTATTTATTTATTTTTAGTGGGAGAATTGCATATATATCCTTTCAAAGATCAATAAGTACATATATATCTTACATAAATTCATAATTAAGTATATATCATCTCAAACCATTAAATATTGCATATATCTCCAAATAATTAATTTATGTATAAACAAAATCTTAAAATACACAATAATTTTACATTAACTATTATACCCCTTACTTCTATCTTCTTATAATTATTATATCTCTCATTTATCATCTCTTATATCATTATAAAAATTAAAAAGAAAAAAAAAATAAAAAAAATAAAAAAAGATTCTTGTTTTAAAAATCAAAAACATATCTGTATGGCTTTTCTATTCGACGTAACCATATATACTATTTTAAAACTAAAGAAATGCTCTTACTTAACATCTGCAATACCCAGGTGTCAGGTGTTTTTTTTTTTTTTTTTTTTTTTTTTCTCAATCAATTAGGGGGGTGGCAACCTTGCCTCAAGTTGCCTCCTCTTTTAAACCAAATAACCAATCAAACTTGTCCAACTCAATTTTTGCCTAATCTTGCCTAAACCTTCATTTTTAGTGGCAACCTTGCCTCAATTTTTGCCTAGTCAAGCATTAATTACATTTATTACATAACAAAATTTAAATTTAAAAAACATAAATAAAAAACAACTATTTTATTAATAATAATTCAATAATTATTACATAATACTTAAAAAAACATAAATTCAACAAAAAATAGGAAACCACTAATCATCTAGGTATGACAAGTCTTGAGCCGCTACGTGCTCCGTAAGATCATATCGAAGACGATTATGGATATCTTCGTCGAGTAACTCATGTAGCACAGTATCATCGTAAACTGGAGTTACCGGAGGATCCATTATATGAACCGGTGATATTGCCATACCATCGTTTTTCAAAATCATATTGCACAATATAATGTACGTATAAACTACTTGCCGAATCTTTTGAACCGACATAGCTCGAAGAGGTCGACTGAGAATCATCCATTTTCCTTTTAGACGACCAAATGCTCGCTCAACATCCTTTCTTGCAGACTCTTGTAATTTCTTGAATCTTTTTTCCATTGGGTCAGTTGGATACGGATATGCTTTAACAAATGTTGAATACTTTGGATAGATTCCATCGGTAAGATAGTATCCACGTTTGTAAAGCCTTCCACCCAATAAAAATGAACTGTTTGGTGCTGTTCCATTTCGTTCATTAACATACAATGGAGACTGATTCAAAACATTTATATCGTTGTTCGAACCGGGAGGACCAAAAAACGAATGCCAAATCCACAAATCATATGAAGCAGTCGCTTCAAGCATAATAGTCGGGTATTGGTGATCACCTCTCTTATATTGGCCTCTTAAGTGTCTAGGACAATTGCGCCAAACAAAATGCGTACAATCAATGCTACCAAGCATTCCCGGAATATGATGTTTTTCTTCATGTACATTGAATAAGCATGCTACGTCATGGCTTGTAGGCCTACGTAAGAACTCTCGACCATATAACTTTATAATCGCATCGCAAAATTTATCAAGGCATTCTCCTAAAATAATAACGAAATATATAATGAAAAAATAATAACTAAACAATTATAAAAAAAAAAAAATAATAACGAAATAATTTAAAAAATAATAACTAAACTATTATAAAAAAAAATAATAACGAAATAATTTTAAAAATAATAATAAAAACGAAATATTAAAAAATTTAAAAACGAAATAATTTAATTAAAATAACAACCTGACGTTCTTCGTGCCATGTTTAGATAGTCATCAAATCTATCCGGAGGTTCACCCGTTGCGAGTTGTCGAATTGCGGATGTACATTTTTGTAATGCCGTAAAACTATTTTGGCCCATCGCATCTTGACCCGGTTGAAACCATTCGAATTGGGCTTCAATATCATCAACAATTTTTAAAAACAAATTTTTACTCATACGAAAACGATCACGAAAAACGCTTTCGTTAAACTTTGGTTGTTCAACAAAATAATCATTCAAAAGAGTTTCTAAAGCTTTTTCACGAAAACGTTGGACATAACCACGGGTGTCGGTAGAGGTAGCCGTATCTTCAAGACCTTCGATTGCGGCTAAAAAGGTTTCAAACGTACTTCCGGATAACCATTCTTCGGACGAATCCGGGGGAATAATGATCTCGTCCGATGAGGAAGAAGACATTGACATGGTTAAATAATTTGTGTATTGTTTTTTTTGATTCGATTTGTGATTTGTTTTGTGATTTTGATTTGGTTTGTGTGTTTGAAATAATATGTTGTATATTTATAGGGATTTTTTTTTTTTTTTTTTTTTTTTTTTTTTTTTTTTCAAGCAATACTACACGCTCCCCCCATTAATGACCAACGGCTAGAAATCTTCTTGATTCACACAATACCGAATCGGTAGCATGAACCGCAACTCATGCCGAATTCACTTTGCCGATTGAGTGGCGGTGGGTTTTGCCGATCGGCAACTCTTGCCGAGACCCTTTTGCCGAAGGGTTGCTACCCCCCTTACTCCACTGTTATGTTTTCACCATGCTAATATTGTGAAGCTATTGGTTAAATTCTCACTTTGATAAAACTTTAATTCGTAATCATTTCATTTCAGCACTCACTGAAAAAATGACTACAATTCTTTGAAATCTCATAAAATTGTATAGTATTTTTACTTTCTTAAAAATAGTACAGAATTCAAGAACTTTTGTTACTTTAAGAGCAATCGCAGTGGTAACGTGGGAGGTCACGTTAAGGGCATTTAACGCGCGTTATCTCAGCGTTAACCAATGTGACCTCCTGCGTTAACATGGCGTTAACGTGCCACGTTAATGGCTTAACGCAACGTTAAAGGGCCACGTTAATGGCTTAACGCAACGTTAAAGGGCCACGTTTGTAATAAAAAAAAAAAAAAAATTCACACTGCCCCCTTCCCTTATTCCACAAACGGCTAGTTTTTAAAAAAATTTACAATTACCCCCCCCCCCCCCCCCCTCCCTCTTACGGAAACTAACGTATACTTGTGTGAAAAAAAAAAAAAAAAAAAAAACATTTTCCAAAACCTTTTTTCAACCAATATAAATACCCATTTACCATACTTTATTTTCCCACACTTTCACTACTCAATATCTTCTATCCTACAACTTTTAATATAAAAAAAAAAAAAAAAAAAAAAAAAAAAAATGTCTCAAGGCAATAACAACTATCCTAACTCGTTTACGAACCTCCTCGGTGGGTGGGGGAACCCATACGCGGGTTCATCATCCAATCCGAATCCAAATCCGAATTTGTTGAATCCAAACCTATTCGGTTTCAAGTCAGGAAGTTTACGAACAACATGAAGCTTTAAGATTTTGGCAAGAATCCCAACAACAAAACACCTTAAACACCAATTTTCAAAATCTCCAATTCACTCAACAATCCCAACAATCCAAAACGGAAACTAACGAAGTTCCCGAAACACCTACGTCTCCTCAAAAAAAAACTAAAGGTCGTACTAAATGAAAGTCTAAAAAAAACAAAGAACCAATGACCGAAGATGACGAAATCGAAGCAGGGGGCAATAAGCATGAACGTTGGACCGCAAGTGAAGAAAAATTACTTGCAACGTGTTGGGTTGTCGCAAGTGAGAACGAACTAGTCGGTCGTTCCCAAGCCAAAGATTCGTTTTGGAAGCGGATTATTAATGAGTTCAATAAAATGAATCATCATAAATGCGGCAAAGATATGATACAATCGAAGTGCCGAACGTTGAACCGTGATTGCTCAAAGTTCAACGAGTGTTTCAAACGTGCCGAACGCGATAAAAAAAGTGGGGAAAATGACATGAATATCCTCACACATGCCAAAGAAATGTACCGTATTGAGATAAAAAACGCGCCGTTTAATAATGAGGAGGCTTGGGGTGTTTTGCGTACTCATAAGAAATGAGACGCACCGGAGACGGTTGATTTAACCGGTGATATCCCAAGCCAAGCAAACGAGGCGTTGTTTGGTCATGACGCACAACGACGGCCGATGGGAAAAAAGCGGGTTGCGAAGAAACAAAAATCTGAGACAACGACAAGCACGGGGGGTGCGAGTACCGGAGGATCTGTTTCGTCCGCCCAATTCGGGGACGCTTTGCGAGAGGAGTATCGGGCTAAACGTGAAGATGCGTCGTTGGCCTACAAAGTAACTGCTGAAAACCAATACTCAATAATACGGACGAGGGACTTTGAATTTTTGTTGGTCGACACTACCGGCAAAGATCCTTACTACGTGACGCTGGTGAATATGGAAAAGGATCGTATCATTGAAAAATACGGATTGCCAAAGCGTACGGAATGAATAAATGTCTCCTCGGTGTAATGTTTTTTTATGTCTTTTTATTTCGTAATGCTTTGTATTTTTATTTCGTAATGTATTTTTTTTTTAATTTCGTATTGTATTTTTAATTTCATAATGTATTGTTGTTTTTTCGTAATGTAATATATTTTAAGAATTAATGTTATGGTTTTTAAAAAAATGAAATATTAGTTTTAGTTTAGGGTTAAAATTGAAAATATATGAAAAGTTGAGTTAAAGTGAGTTAAGGTTGAGTTATTGTTGTGGGTGTTTTTTTTTTTTGAGTTAATGTTAAAGTGGTAAAGCTGATGTGGCGTTGACGTGGCGTTGAGTTAAAGTATAACTCAAGTTATTGTTGTGTATGCTCTAATGGGATATGTTTCGTTGTGTTATTATGTACAGTGTTTTATAGTTTTTAGCAATGTTTTGAAAACCGGGTTCGAAATCGACCCGGTCGAGTCACCGGGTACCGGGTCAACCGGTTGGACCGCCGGGTCAACCCTGTTTTTAATTTATTATTTTTTTATTTTTTTGACCGGGTCAACCGGTTCGACCGCCGGGTCAACCGGGTCGACCACCGGGTCAACCCGGGTTTTTATTAAAATTTTTTGAAAAAATGAAACCCGGCTGGGTTTCGAGAACCGGGTTGACCCGGGTCACTCAAAACCCGGCGAGTCAAACCGTTTAGCTCGGTTTTAGAAACCCGGGTTGTTTTCACCTGATTTTTCGGCCGAAACCGGTCGAACCGGGTTTCAAAACCTTGGTTTTTAGTGGGGTAATGTTATAAGAGATGAAGAACAAAGGGTATAATAGGTAATTTAGAGATAGATCATAATTATCATGTATTTTATTATTTTATTTAATGTATAATATAGTTATTTGGATATATATGCGATACTTAATGTTTTGAAAGAATATATATGTAATTATGAGTAGGGTGTGCACGGTTCGGTTTGAGTTGGTTTTTGGTTAAAACCGAAACCGAAACCGAACCGGCACATTTGGTTTTTATAAAATCCAAAACCGAAATCATTCAGTTTTTGGTGGTTCGGTTTTTTGCCGGTTCGGTTTTTTGTGGTTCAGTTTTTGCGGTTCGGTTTTTCAGTTTTTAACCGCTTATATTTGTGTGCACCCAATTTATACCAACAAACTTGATTTTCGTAGAAAATTGGTTATTTTTATTTACCTTTTTGTCAAGATAAGCCTAATAATGTTTATCTCATAATTCTATAATTACACATGTATAGATGAAATATACACATGCAAGTGAATTTACACATAGTATGATCATTGTCACATAAATATTGATATATTGTAAAGTAAACACACATACACGAAAAACAAACATATAAACGTTAAGATAAATATATTATAAATTCACCTACAAAATTAATATAAAATTATAAATTAGATTTGTTTAGTTCTTTTTTAACGGCGGAGATTTTATAAACTAACAAGAAGCTAGAACAACACAAACAATTACATAATGGAAGTACACAAAGTCGGGTTTTGAAGCCAACCAACCCAACTCGAACGTTTAGAGCGACATATACTATTAACCCATAAAAAAGACGTTATAACAAAATTATCAAAAAATAAACTCTTTCTCGGAGGCATCCTTCCAAACACACATGAGTTCCGATAGAATAAGATTTGTTTAGTTATTTATTTACAATATATTTGTTAATACTATTACATAATAGAAGCGGTTCGGTTCGGTTTTACGGTTTGGTTTTTGGACAAAAACCGAAATCGAACCGAATTTTTCGGTTTTGGAAAAAGTAAAAACCGAACCATCGGTTTTGATTTTGGTCGGTTATTTTGGTTCGGTTTTGATTTTTTCAGTATTTTTTGCTCACCCCTAATTATAAGTTTACGTAGAATATATATGCAATTATTGATTTATGAAAAGATACACTATACGCAATTGTATTTTTTTTTTAAATGGTACACGAACAAATGGAGTCAATTTCCACGAAGGTTCCTTCACTTTTTTTTCTTTCCTATCCTCATCTTCCTGGAAATTTCCTTTTCTTAATTTGTCGTGCCGTAGGACCAAGTGACCAACCATATATCTTGAGCGTGGCTTCCACAGTAAAGATATTGTCGACATACTTTGCCAATATATTATTGATCTAGCATACATTTTTAATTCCAACACGTTAGTACTATCTCCGTACTACATTAAATATTCACTATAACATTTTTAAGTTTTTTTCTCTAACTTTAACTTTAAATATATGAGATTAACTCATAGAATAGCAACATACTTTTCAAATGTCCCATTTTAGTACGTGCATTTTTTTGTTCAACTTAATGCAACAAACTTTTTATAAGTGTTCCAATTTGATACGTATAACTTTTTTTAAATTTGTTTAAGTTGTAGAATAGCAATATACTTTTAATAAGTGTTTCAATTCGGTACGTAATCCACGTATCAAACTGGAACACTTATGAAAAGTAAATTGCTATTCTACAACTTAAACAAAGTAAAAAAAAAATGCATGTACCAAATTGGAACACTTATGAAAAGTACGTTGCATTAAGTGAAATAAAAAAAAAGTACACGTACTAAAACAATACAAAGCTGAAAGTACGTTGCTATTCTACGACTTAATCCCTTGGTTTTGTTTGTATTGTATAATACTTAATGAAAATACATTTAAAAAACTAATTCAATCATATATCTTACATCAAATATTATATAACATGAAGAAAAATACTTAAAGTGAAAGTTGAAGAAAAAAAACTTAAAAAAGTTATAGATTACATTTAATATTAGACGAAAAGAGTAGTAGAGAAACGAACTGTAAAGCTCAAAATTAAATCAAATGACTACACTCTGAAAATCATGATGCATGCATGTAAGAAATTTTAGGTGTGAAGAATGGTTATAATTTAAATGTCAATCTGAATCGTGTGATCATTCAAGAAATTTTTAATAGGCTATGAGTCTATGACAAATTGACGATTGAATTTTAAGGCATAAAAAAATCAGCCAAAAACATTAAAGTATTGCTTGATGTAAATGGGTCCAGAAAGTTGGTTATAACCACCAAACAAAATTCAAAATCTTCGGTTATTCATACAAATTAAATGGGTCCAGAAAGATGGTTATAACGACTAAACTTAATTCATTCGTATATCTTACACCAAACAAAAACATTATGTGTGAAGAATGGGTCCAGAAAATTTTATTGAGATCGAATAAAATCCACATAAATCACTCAAAAAAGTAATGAGCTCAAGATCTATAATGTGTCTACCACATAAGTATCTATACTTTTCATTGTATATTTGAAAATATGCCTTAGCTAAAGTTGCATCACTATCACAATAAATAGAAATAGGAGAAATTGGTATTGGCCACAATGGAATATCATATATTATATTCCTCAACCATTCTGCCTCTATGCCAGCTGCAACTAAAGCTACAAACTCTGCTTCCATAGTTTAGTCAGTAATATAAGTTTGCTTCTTGGAAGCCGATGAGATAGCACCTCAACCTCACCAAAATACCCAACTAATTGTAGAACTATGTTGAACCGTAGGAGGGGGTGTGAATACGTCTTTTAGACTTATTAGAGGTTTAAGTAAATTAAGTCTCTAGTTTGTATATGAGTGTGTGAGAAAACAACCAATATAACGTATTAACGTGTATGCAAAGAGGTTAAGGGAAGAGAGAAAGACACCAAGCTTTATCCTAGTTCGGGATGAGGGGTTTAGATCATCCGTACGTCCAGTTGAGAATCTGTGACACATATACTATTCAATAGTACACAATACTTGTGGTGAATTAAACCGTGCAACTTTCGCTCCACTGATATGCACTATGACCGGTGCTCACTAAGAAAGAGCTATTACCCAACGGAGTTACACACCCGAAACCATCCACAAAGACCTCGTGATTCTTCCTACTGATGAGGCGAAAAATGAACCATTTTTAGGGGGTCATTTAAGCCCGGAATTGAATTTATTTGATCAAATATTGCCCTAAATCGTTCCTTTTGTGATTTTAGGTACTTTGGGAGTGAAATCTGGAAAAGGAAGCAATTCGGACGTTTTTGGAGCATAAAAGTGAAGAAAACGCCAAAGACTTAATTTTCCTTGCTGGGAACAATAGGTGATGGCGTCAAGAGTATCATCCTGACGGCGTCAAGAGTAAATTGCATGACGGCCCAGTACAAACCTGAAGGCGTCACGAGGAAGAGCGTCAAGAGTTAAACACGTGACGGCCTGGAAGAGCATAACACATGACGGCGTCAGATGTAGATCAAGGCAGTCCGAGAAGTATTTTGGCGGCGAGATGACGACGTCACCTATTTGGTCTTGACGCCGTCAACCTCTATTTCCTATATATAGTTTTCTAATTTTCATTCATTAAAAGAGGAAGTTTTGGAGAAACCCTAAGGCCGAACCTATTACGAATTTTACAGGTTTTTCAAGGGTTTTCAGCCCTTGAACCCTTGCATGTGTAATTGAGATAAGTGTTCTTTTAATTCAATCAATATGTCTATGTGTTGGTTGTCTATATCTTGTTCTTATCTTAATTCCACCATGTTAGGCTAGATCTATCTTGTGTTTGCTTAGATCTAATGAAACCTAGATGTTGATTATGTATTGATTACTTGTTTATGGTTGTATTGGATGAATGATTTCAATGTTAGGCTTAAGAAAACTGGCAGATCTCCAAATGGTAACATGCTTGAACGTCTTAGGAAACATGAACCGATGTGCACTAGGTTTTATTGGTTGTATTTAATGCATGAGTAAATTCTAATGATCCCATGTTAGGAGCTTCTTAGCCGGCTCGACATAGGAGTGAAGTAGGCACTCATAGGATTGGGGAGTTAAGTGCGCCACCCCATGAATGGTATTAAGGAATACAATCCGTCATCCACGCAACTATAACAAGTAATTAACGTGTAAAAGATATCTAGGGAGTAGTGAAATCTAAGTAAACACAATTTCTCCACTTATTGCTCACAACCTTAGTTTAATTTAGTTTTATTTTCATTTCTAGTAATTTATTTTGTTTGCATCTTTAGTATTGGGTTAGTTGACTAGCAACTAATTCCGCCCAAATCCTTCAAACCCGAGATTTTTATTTGCTTTCATAAAAATATAAAAATACAAAAAGAATCATCTCTCATCTCTAGCACTAGTCATTAGGTTTTCTAATCCTAGCGACACTATTCCTAGCTGAACGATCAATCCCCCGGTACTTGTCACTATACTATACTACAACGATCAGGTACACTGCCTGGTGGGGGTTGTAAGCTTCTCGAGATCCCTTGAGAGGTAAAGCCTGGTGCAATCCCTACACATCAAGTTTTTGGCGCCGCAGCCCGGGGAATAGTTATTGTCTAGGTTAGAATCTCTTTTTATTAGTTCTAGTTGCTAGATTCCTTTCTAGTAAGATTTTATTTTTATTTTTAGGTTTCTTTAGTCTATCTTTTTCTTTGTGCCTTTGTTAGTAAATTAAATTCATTGACTATTCCGTTGACCATTATGGAAAACGCGAATCCACCCCTTTCCCCTAGAGAAGTGGCTGTGTTACGTGAACAAATTGAAAGTGAGATTAGGGAACTAAGGGAGCTTAATAGGTTGATTAAGGTCGAGCTCGACCATGCATTTAGTGACCTAGCGACCGCCTTGTATTCAAATGAGGACCTAGGGCCTAATGATTTTGTGAATGTCGTTGAGGAACTAGAAGAGGGGGAAATAGATCCGAAGCTAAATGATTATTTTAATCTATATCCCACTAAGGAGGAGATTGCATACTATAATAATCTTATTGATAACCCGCGATCTCCTTTTACTATAATTGAACCTAAGATAAACAGAGGCGATCCTAAGAATGCTAAAATACCATGTATGATTGGGTACAGACACGTTGAAAATGCTTACATTGACTTTAAATCCCCAATCAACATTATGTCCTCAAATGTTTATAATGATATAGTGAAAACAAAGCTTGAACCTAGAAGAGATCCCAAATACCCCGGGGGAGTTTGTAACTTTGTCGAGAGAGTTAAAGGTCTACATGTCTTTGTTGGGAATTTCACTTTTGTCACCGACTTTATGATTGTGGAAGATCTTGCTAATGTTATTGATTGTCGATTGTCCAATGTTGTGTTTGGCAAACCGTTTGTTGAGGAGTCAAGGTTAGAATTTGATGAGATAGAAGGGACCATCCGATTTGCGAGTAACACCGATAGGATCACTTAAAGGATGCCTAATAGAATGAAAGAATTTCGCTTTATCTCCCGATTTGATAAGGATAACGTTGGTGCTTTTGAGGACATCAATGAAGAGGATAAGAAAAAGGGCATGGATTATGTATGGGAAAAGATGAGCCTTTTCTACAAAGATTGATTAGCTCTAGGACCAAGGTATAAAGTCGATAAGGAATTTGCCCAAAGGATTATGGGAGCGATTGAGAAAAAGGTGATTGGTTTCTACAAAGAATATTTACAATCAGAAAGTGAAACCAATGATGAGGTCACGTAGTAACCCATGACCTTGAGTCTAGCTACAAGACTCGTAAATAAAGAAAAAACGCTTCTTGGGAGGCAACCCATGATTTTGTGTGATTTTATTTTGTTTGTTTGTTATTTGCTTCCGTATGCATGCTTTATTTTTATTGTTGGTAGATCATGTTTCTAAACTAAAATGTGGAAATACTTTACTTTGTTGTTTAGCCTAGTCTTAACTCCACCTAAAAGTATTTTTGCAAAAGATAAGTGTAAGGGGAAACCCCAAATATGTTTTTAAGAAACAAACCGATCATGACTCTCCACAATATTAAGTGAACATGTATATTCGTATTTGTTAGAGTCAAATGCTTGTATTGAGTCATAATGAAGTTTTGCAGGATTTTCCAGGAAGTAGGACCAAGTTTTTCCAGAAATTTTCTGGAAACTTAACATAAGAATTTCTGCAGGTCACTTCTGACGGCGTCACGAGCTTGCTCTTGACGGCTTCACGTGTAAAAATCTGGAAATTTTACCGGTTTTGTTTTTCTAACGGAGTCTTAAGGTTTTTGTTGAATTATTAAGTTTTATAATCTCCAGGGAATCTGCAAACTTCATTCTACAAGCATTATATCTTACTTTGTTTTCTAGGATTTAGTAACTTATGTAGGTTGCCGCCGATTTTATGCGAGGTTGCTTTGTTTGTTTTCTCAGGATTTACAGGTTATGTATGACAAGAAGATGATTATTATTCTGGAAGGGAAGCTTTGATTGTTCATTTTCTTGGAGGAAGATTTAACCTGGCCACCTTATTATCCATACCGAGCGAATCAGGGGAGTATTTGATTTCATTCTTTTTACTTATTTCACTTTTACATTCTTTACTTGAACATTTGGGACAATGTTCATCTTAAGTGTAAGGGGAGGGTAAAATGATGATACCTTACAAATACACTTTCGATTGAGTTTGTTTTGTTTGATGGTAGATGTGTAATAAAACTATGAGAAATACTTGTTAGTGCAATTTTAGCGCCAAATTTAAATTTTTTTACAACATTTAGGAGTGAAACTTTAGCCATAGCAAGCGTCTCATGGATAGGAGATTGTATGACTAGCACATAACCGTATATTCAGAAAAATTTTCCACCCAAATATGTGAGGTTCGCCTTTAGATTTGATAGGAAAAGCATTTACTATTAGTGCTTATGAGTGTACCGGTAGCATTTAGATTCTAGAACTTGCGTTAGTGATGCATCCCGAGACCGCTAGTGAGACTACATTCGTGTGGTAGGATTTACTACGTGATAAGAGGCATTAGGATCACCCTTGTGTTAAACCCGTATTATAATTACTTGACCATTTAAGTCATATTACTTGGCTAGTTAAGTCAACTATTTTTCCCACACCCTTAGCGTTGTACTCATTTTTAGTACACGAAACCCCTAGTACAACCCTCCGAGCCTATCTTTTCGTTTCTAACTTTAAGCATCTTACTTAAATGAAGAATTTATTACACCCCACTTAAATGTACAACCAAATCGCCTTAGCCTTCCGTGTATGCGCTCATTTTTAGTGCATTATTGTTATTTGTTAAACCCTAAGTTAACTATCTAATTGATTACACGGTTGCTAAGTCGAGTCATATCCTTATACATATTGTTTTGGGACGATTGGGACTCATGGGTAAAGTACTTATTTTGTGGAGTAATGGGGAAGAACATCATTTATTACCCCCATATGTACGTTAATCTTAAAAGTGCTCCAAGTGTTTTGATTTTCTTAATTCGAGTCATTAGATAAGTTAATTGTAAAGTATGTAAAAATTCAAGTGTAAGGGGAATTTTCATCCCCTATGATGTATTATTTTGGATGGTAGGGTAAGAGTGTATGCATAAAAAAAAAAAATTGAAAAATCAGGAAAAAAGAAAAAAAAAAAAAATAGAAAAAGAAAAAGTGAAAAAAAAACATACGGACTACCATCCCGTTTCATTCTATGTTCATTTTATGTTTTTGTTATTTTTCATTTTTTAGCTTAAGTCGAGTCTAGTCTTGGCTTAGCAACGCCGTATTGTACATGTAATTAACCAAGATTGTTAACTCGCCACCCGTAAAGACTGCCTATATCCAACAAAACCGTGTATTTCATATCCCTACACCTAACGTTACAACCCTTTAAAAGACCTCTTTGATAGTTTATCCTAGGTGCTCACACCATGTGGTGGAGGTTTGATCCTTTCCCAAGCCTATGGTAATCTATTTTGCTATGACAGGTAGTGAGAGATATCTTCCGTTTCCATATTGTAATTTATACTTTATTACACCCGAGAGATGTGAGTATCTAAACACTATTTGTGAGGTGCTAGTATATGACCTCCATGCTTGTCTTTGGTCTTTAGTGGAACTATTATTTGTTGTAATTACTTTTATATTAGTGTTAAATGACCCCTAACTTGTATTTTGAGTAGAATAAAAGCACATTTGCTTGAGGACAAGCAAATCTCAAGTGTAAGGGTATATGATGAGGCGAAAAATGAACCACTTTTAGGGGGTCATTTAAGCCTGTAATTGAATTTATTTGATCAAATATTGCCCTAAATCGTTCCTTTTGTGAGTTTAGGTACTTTGGGAGTGAAATCTGGAAAAGGAAGCAATTCGGACGTTTTTGGAGCATAAAAGTGAAGAAAACGCCAAAGACTTAATTTTCCTTGCTGGGAACAGTAGGTGACGGCGTCAAGAGTATCATCCTGACGGCGTCAAGAGTAAATTGCATGACGGCCCAGTACAAACCTGAAGGCGTCACGAGGAAGAGCGTCAAGAGTTAAACACGTGACGGCCTGGAAGAGCATAACACATGACGGCGTCAGATGTAGATCAAGGCAGTCCGAGAAGTATTTTGGCGGCGAGATGACGGCGTCACCTATTTGGTCTTGACGCCGTCAGCCTCTATTTCCTATATATAGTTTTCTAATTTTCATTCATTAAAAGAAGAAGTTTTGGAGAAACCCTAAGGCCGAACCTATTACGAATTTTACAGGTTTTTCAAGGGTTTTCAGCCCTTGAACCCTTGCATGTGTAATTGAGATAAGTGTTCTTTTAATTCAATCAATATGTCTATGTGTTGGTTGTCTATATCTTGTTCTTATCTTAATTACACCATGTTAGGCTAGATCTATCTTGTGTTTGCTTAGATCTAATGAAACCTAGATGTTGATTATGTGTTGATTACTTGTTTATGGTTGTATTGGATGAATGATTTTAATGTTAGGCTTAAGAAAACTGGCAGATCTCCAAATGGTAACATGCTTGAACGTCTTAGGAAACATGAACCGATGTGCACTAGGTTTTATTGGTTGTATTTAATGCATGAGTAAATTCTAATGATCCCATGTTAGGAGCTTCTTAGCCGGCTCGACATAGGAGTGAAGTAGGCACTCATAGGATTGGGGAGTTAAGTGCGCCACCCCATGAATGGTATTAAGGAATACAATCCGTCATCCACGCAACTATAACAAGTAATTAACGTGTAAAAGATATCTAGGGAGTAGTGAAATCTAAGTAAACACAATTTCTCCACTTATTGCTCACAACCTTAGTTTAATTTAGTTTTATTTTCATTTCTAGTAATTTATTTTGTTTGCATCTTTAGTATTGGGTTAGTTGACTAGCAACTAATTCCGCCCAAATCCTTCAAACCTGAGATTTTTATTTGCTTTCATAAAAATATAAAAATACAAAAAGAATCATCTCTCATCTCTAGCACTAGTAATTAGGTTTTCTAATCCTAGCGACACTATTCCTAGCTGAACGATCAATCCCCCGGTACTTGTCACTATACTATACTACAACGATCAGGTACACTGCCTGGTGGGGGTTGTAAGCTTCTCGAGATCCCTTGAGAGGTAAAGCCTGGTGCAATCCCTACGCATCACCTACCATTTAGACTAGTAGACCACAAAGACTTACCCCAAGGAAGCAACAAACCCAACTTGACCTTTACCTGATCAAGGCTTGACCACCAAGGTACAAGACTTTAATACCCTTGCTTATCTGCATCAGATAAGTCTTTTCACTTGCTTACCTTAACACAGAAAAGACTTACAAATTAATGGAGTTCATATGTGTTTGTTATTTGTTACAAACCAACCTAAAGAAGAGAGTAGAAGAAGACTCTCGACACAGAACACAAGAGTAAGTTTAACTATGACTTTTATAAGTTGAATACTTTACGTGATTGGTTACTCAACCCCGATAGTCAAACTAATAGTCATAGTATAAGTAATATATGCTATAGAAAGTTAATGTGTTACAACTTAGAATGAAGAGTACTAGAGGGGATACTATTGCTGAAGGACCAAACTTACAGCAGATATCTGCACATATTCTGGACTTTCCCCAAAGTCTTCTAGTAGATTAAGGTGTATTTGTATGTGACGTGAGATGAAGAGGAGAGGGTGGGAAGATCAAGTTTTGATGATCTAGAAATGATGAAGATTAAGGTTCTAATGCAAGGGTTAAGTATATTATCATAATCTTCTACATGTAAGTAACCTATCTTATGTTAATTAGTAATTTTTGAATTATGGTTCATGTACCTAAATTGGGATTTTTCGAAAAAAGGTGTTTTAAAGTAATCTAATTAAGTTATAGTAACTATGGGATAAATTCTATATGGTTAGAGTTAGTATTATTGGGGGTGTTCATTATATGATCAAGTCATGATCATATGATGATTAAGAATGATAAAGGGTATATTAATTGTTATAGTATTTCGTATTGGTGTTAATGAGTGGTTAATGAATATGGCTTAGGAAGCAAATAGTGGAGATGATGTTCTTAGTATTATTAGCTTGGATTCAAGGTAAGTAAAATGATTATAACATGATGTTATATTTATTGGAAATATAATTTTTGGCTTTTGCATTAATCAACACAAATTACAATATATAGAATTCTTGAAGAGTATTCTACATATTGGGCTAGGCCCATCAATAAAAACTGACCAATAATAAAGCCCAAAGGCTTTCCCAAGTAAATTATCGTCTAACAATCCCCCGAAGTTTGAGGGAAGAGGATCGAACACTCAAAATGTTAAGAAACTCTTCAAAAAGTGCAAACAACAACCCCTTCGTGAAGATGTCAGCATGCTGGTAACGTGATGGAACATGAAGAACACGAACCGGACCCCGAGCAACCATATCATGAACAAAATGTATATCTATCTCAATGTGTTTAGTCCGTTGATGTTGAACATGATTAGCAGTTAAATAAATGGTATAACAATATCACAATATACAAGAATGACATATAATATTGATGTATGAAGCTCGCGAAAAAGATTACGAAGCCAGACAGTTTCAACAACTGCATTAGCAACGTCTATGTACTCAGCTTCAACACTTGACCTAGAGAAAGTATGTTGCCTTTTAGATGACCGCGAAAGAAGATTATCCCCCAAGAAAACACAATAACCAGATGTAAAACACCTGGTAGTAGGGTAACCAACCTAATCAGTATCAGAATTAGCTACAAGAGAACCTATAGTGGAGGTATAAAGTTAGAGCCTAAAGTCCAACATGCCATGAACATATTAGAGAACTCTCTCGAGAGCTGCAAAATGAGGCTCTCGAGGATCATTGATGAGGCGAAAAATGAACCACTTTTAGGGGGTCATTTAAGCCCGGAATTGAATTTATTTGATCAAATATTGCCCTAAATCGTTCCTTTTGTGATTTTAGGTACTTTGGGAGTGAAATATGGTAAAGGAAGCAATTCGGACGTTTTTGGAGCATAAAAGTGAAGAAAACGCCAAAGACTTAATTTTCCTTGCTGGAATAGTAGGTGACGGCGTCAAGAGTACCATCCTGACGGCGTCAAGAGTAAATAGGATGACGACCCAATACAAACCTGAAGGCGTCACGAGGAAGAGCGTCAAGAGTTAAACACGTGACGGCCTGGAAGAGCATAACACATGACGGCGTCAGATGTAGATCAAGGCAGTCTGAGAAGTATTTTGGCGGCGAGATGACAGCGTCACCTATTTGGTCTTGACGTCGTCAGCCTCTATTTCCTATATATAGTTTTCTAATTTTCATTCATTAAGAGAGGAAGTTTTGGAGAAACCCTAAGGCCGAACCTATTACGAATTTTACAGGTTTTTCAAGGGTTTTCAGCCCTTGAACCCTTGCATGTGTAATTGAGATAAGTGTTCTTTTAATTCAATCAATATGTCTATGTGTTGGTTGTCTATATCTTGTTCTTATCTTAATTCCACCATGTTAGGCTAGATCTATCTTTTGTTTGCTTAGATCTAATGAAACCTAGATGTTGATTATGTGTTGATTACTTGTTTATGGTTGTATTGGATGAATGATTTCAATGTTAGGCTTAAGAAAACTGGCAGATCTCCAAATGGTAACATGCTTGAACGTCTTAGGAAACATGAACCGATGTGCACTAGGTTTTATTGGTTGTATTTAATGCATGAGTAAATTATAATGATCCCATGTTAGGAGCTTCTTAGCCGGCTCGACATAGGAGTGAAGTAGGCACTCATAGGATTGGGGAGTTAAGTGCGCCACCCCATGAATGGTATAAAGGAATACAATCCATCATCCACGCAACTATAACAAGTAATTAACGTGTAAAAGATATCTAGGGAGTAGTGAAATCTAAGTAAACACAACTTCTCCACTTATTGCTCACAACCTTAGTTAATTTAGTTTTATTTTCATTTCTAGTATTTTATTTTAATTGCATCTTTAGTATTGGGTTAGTTGACTAGCAACTAATTCCGCCCAAATCCTTTAAACCCGAGATTTTAACTTGCTTTCTAAAAAACATAAAAATACAAAAATAATCATCCGTCATCTCTAGCACTAGTAATTAGGTTTTCTAATCCTAGCGACACTATTCCTAGCTGAACGATCAATCCCCCGGTACTTGTCACTATACTATACTACAACGATCAGGTACACTACCTGGTGGGGGTTGTAAGCTTCTCAAGATCCCTTGAGAGGTAAAGCCTGGTGCAATCCCCACGCATCAAGTTTTTGGCGCCGCAACCTGGGGAATAGTTATTGTCTAGGTTAGAATCTCTTTTTATTAGGTCTACTTGCTAGATTCCTTTCTAGTAAGATTTTATTTTTATTTTTAGGTTTCTTTAGTCTATCTTAATTCTTTATGTTTTTGTTCGTAACTCTTCGCCACCCGACATCAAGGACGATGGGAACATCTTTGAACCCGTCATCCAACCACAACAAAACCCACCACTAGAACCCCTTAGGCCCTGAACCTTAGGAGAGTGTTCCCGACCTAGCCACCAAGGCTACCGAAACACCATTGAGCTCACCGGAGCCAATGTGACCCCCTTGCGATCCGACACCATCCGGTTGGTGCAAAGCGGATGTGCATTCCATGGACTTCGTTCCAAAGATCCAAATCAACATCTTAAGGACTTCCTTAAAATCGTAGACTCCATAGACCTAGGTGTTGAAACTAGAGAGACAACTGATTACGCCTATTCCAATTCTCTCTACGGGATCAAGCTAGTCAATGGCTTGAGCGTTTACCCGCGGGATCCATCACCACATGGGATGATCTCACCACTCGTTTCCTTGCTCAATTTTTCCCTCCGGGGAGAACTACTAAGCTTAGAAATGACATCTTGATGTTCCAACAACGTCAAAATGAATCTCTTTATGAAGCATGGACTCGTTTCAAGGACTTACTCCAAAAAGTCCCTCATCATGGCATATTTCTTTGGCTCCAAGTCCAAATCTTTTATGACCATATCGATCTCTCCACGAGGCGAGCCATTGACTAATCGGCCGGTGGTAAGCTACGTGATCTAAGTGCGGAACAATCATGGGAACTCATAGAAGATCTTGCTCTCTATGATAACGAAAGTTGGAATGATCCCCGTGATTTGAACAAAACGGTCAAGGCAATATCTTTACCTTCGAACAACTCTAGCACTCCCGACCGTAGGATCATGGAACTTGAGGACCAAGTCAAGTTTCTTGTGAAATCTTACGAAGCTCCTAAGCCTTCAAGCCAAGTGAACAAAATCACTTCTTCATGCGAATTATGTAGTGGTCCTCATGACACTCGTGATTGTGTGGAACTCCCCGGAACAGCTTTTGCGGACTACGTATCCTCACGTACCGATGAAGCGGGAGATAAGTGGTGCAATTTCAAGCCCGAGCCAAACCCTTACGGTGATTCATACAACCCCTCTTGGAAAAATCACCCAAACCTTAGGTGGAAACAAAATCAACCCAATTCTTCCAATCCGCCTAATCGTTATCAACCAAACGGTCCACCCTCCAACCGTACTTTCAACAACAATCATTCTAACAACTATGGTAGTACCAACAATCTTGAAGGATTGATGTCTAAGTTCATGGTATCTCAAGAAGCTCGCATAGCTAGGTTTGAAACCGAATTCAACCAACAACAAACGGAGATGACCAACAAGATTGACAACTTGTTGAAAGCCCTCAACAACCAAGCGTTAACCACACCTAGGAAGGACACTAGAGACACCAATAACGGAATCCAAGTTAAGGACCCCTCATCATCCAAACATGTCCACTTTGTCAATGTTGTCACCATTAAGTCAATAGATAAGGAGATTGAAGAAAGTGACAAGGATGAAGTTGGAGTAGAAACCGAGACTAGGGATGAAAGTAGGGAAGTTGAGGTTAATAGGGAAGAGAAATTAGAGGAGGTAGAAACTATAGAGAAGTACTTTGATAAGATGCCCACCAAGGAAGAACGGGAATACCATAAGGATTTATTCGATAGTCCCGAGAGACCATATATCCTTGGCACACCCCTTATCAAAATGGGAGACCCCTCTAACATTAACATACCATGCAATATCGGGCATATGCATATATGGAAAGCTTACATCGATCCTAGATCTCCCGTAAACATCATGACTAGGACTTATTACAATTGGGTAATGAAGAAGCAACTTAATTTTAGGATGATGCCCAATAGGAATTTGATAAGTAATTTTGTAGGAAGAGTGAAGGGATTGCATGTGATTATAGGTAATCTCACTTATGAGATCGATTTTATGATAGTAGAAGACACTCGTCTGGTGATAGATGCTTGCCTAAGCCAAATAATATTTGGAAAACCATTTGTTGAGGCCACTAGGATGAGTTATGGTCTGACTCTAGGGATAGTTAGATTCAAGGAAGAGAATGATGAGGTTGCCTACCCAATGCCCTACAAAATTGAGCAATACCGCCTTCTCTCTAATTTCGAAAAGGAACACAAGCAAGCGGCTTATTATAGGAATGATGAGGATAGACGTAGAGGAGTAGAGTATGTGAAAAATAGGATGATTGGTTTCTACAAAGAATGCTTGCAACTAGGTCCGAAATACAAAACTGGTTTAGAAGACGACCTAGGGAGTGAAACCAATGATGAGGTCACGTAGTAACCCATGACCTTGAGTCTAGCTACAAGACTCGTAAATAAAGAAAAACGCTTCTTGGGAGGCAACCCATGCTTTGTGTGATTTTATTTTGTTTGTTTGTTATTTGCTTCCGTATGCATGCTTTATTTTTATTGTTGGTAGATCATGTTTCTGAACTAAAAAGTGGAAATACTTTACTTTGTTATTTTGCCCTAGTCTTAACTCCACCTAAAGGCATTTTTGCAAAAGATAAGTGTAAGGGGAAACCCCAAATATATTTTTAAGAAACAACCCGATCATGATTCTCCATAATATTAAATGAACATGTATATTCGTATTGGTTAGAGTCAAATGCTTGTATTGAGTCATAATGAAGTTTTGCAGGATTTTCCAGGAAGTAGGACCAAGTTTTTCAAGAAATTTTCTGGAAACTTAACATAAGAATTTCTGCAGGTCACTTCTGACGGAGTCACGAGTTTACTCTTGATGGCGTCACGTGTAAAAATCTGGAAATTTTACCGGTTTTGTTTTTCTAACGGAGTCTTAAAGTTTTTGTTGAGTTATTAAGTTTTATAATCTCCAAGAAATCTGCAAACTTCATTCCACAAGCATTATATCTTACTTTGTTTTCTAGGATTTAATAACTATTATAGGTTGCCGCCGATTTTATGCGAGGTTGCTTTGTTTGTTTTCTCAGGATTTACAGGTTATGTATGACAAGAAGATGATTTATTTTTCTGGAAGGGAAGCTTTGATTGTTCATTTTCTTGGAGGAAGATCTAACCTGGCCACCTAATTATCCATACCGAGCGAATCAGGGGAGTATTTGATTTCATTTGTTTTACTTATTTCACTTTTACATTCTTTACTTGAACATTGGGGACAATGTTCATCTTAAGTGTAAGGGGAGGGTAAAATGATGATACCTTACAGATACACTTTCGCTTGAATTTGTTTGTTTGATAGTAGATGTGTAATAAAACTTTGAGAAATACTTGTTAGTCCAATTTTAGCGCCAAATTTAAATTTTTTTACAACATTTAGGAGTGAAACTTTAGCCATAGCAAGCGTCTCATGGATAGGAGATTGTATGACTAGCACATAACCGTACTTTCAGAAAAATTTTCCACCCAAATATGTGATGTTCGCCTTTAGATTTGATAGGAAAAGCATTTACTATTAGTGCTTATGAGTGTACCGTTAGCATTTAGATTCTAGAACTTGCGTTAGTGATGCATCCCGAGACCGCTAGTGAGACTACATTCGTGTAGTAGGATTTACTACATGATAAGAGGCATTAAGATCACCCTTGTGTTAAACCCGTATCATAATTACTTGACCATTAAAGTCATATTACTTGGCTAGTTAAGTCAACTAATTTTTCCCACACCTTAGCGTTGTACTCATTTTTAGTACACGAAACCCCTAGTACACCCCTCCGAGCCTATCTTTTCGTTTCTAACTTTAAGCATTTTACTTAAAGGAATAATTTGTTACACCCCACTTAAATGTACACCCAAATCGCCTTAGCCTTCCGTGTATGCACTCATCTTTAGTGCATTATTGTTATTTGTTAAACCCTAAGTTAACTATCTAATTGATTACATGGTTGCTAAGTCGAGTCATATCCTTGTACATATTGTTTTGGGACGATTGGGACTCATGGGTAAAGTACTTATTTTATGAAGTAATGGGGAAGAACATAATATTATTACCCCCATATGTACGTTAATCTTAAAAGTACTCCAAGTGTTTTGATTTTTCTTAATTCGAGTCATTAGATTAGTTAATTGTAAAGTATGTAAAGATTCAAGTGTAAGGGGAACGTTCATCCCCTATGATGTATTATTTTGGATGGTAGGGTAAGAGTGTATGCACACAAAAAAAAAAAAATCGAAAAAATCAAGAAAAAGAAAAAAAAAAAATATATAGAAAAAGAAAAGAGAAAAAAACATACGGACTACCATCCCTTTTTATTCTATGTTCATTTTATGTTTTTGTTATTTTTCATTTATTAGCTTAAGTCGAGTCTAGTCTTGGCTTAGCAACGCCATATTGTACATGTAATTAACCAAGATTGTTAAGTCGCCACCAGTAAAGACTGCCTTTATCCAACAAAACCGTGTATTTCATATCCCTACACCTAACGTTACAACCCTTTTAAAGACCTCTTTGATTGTTTATCCTAGGTGCTTACGCCATGTGGTGGAGGTTTGATCCTTTCCCAACCCTATGGTAATCTATTTTGCTATGACAGGTAGTGAGAGATATCTTCCGTTTCCATATTGTAATTTATACTTTATTACACCCGAGAGATGTGAGTATCTAAACACTATTTGTGTGGTGCTAGTATATGACCTCCGTGCTTGTCTTTGGTCTTTAGTGGAACGATTATTGTTGTAATTACATTTATATTAGTGTTAAATGACCCCTAACTTGTATTTTGAGTAGAATAAAAGAGCATTTGCTTGAGGACAAGCAAATCTCAAGTGTAAGGGTATATGATGAGGCAAAAAATGAACCACTTTTAGGGGGTCATTTAAGCTCAGAATTGAATTTATTTGATCAAATATTGCCCTAAATCATTCCTTTTGTGATTTTAGGTACTTTGGGAGTGAAATCTGGAAAAGGAAGCAATTCGGACGTTTTTGGAGCATAAAAGTGAAGAAAATGCCAAAGACTTAATTTTCCTTGCTGGGAACAGTAGGTGACGGCGTCAAGAGTACCATCCTGACAGCGTCAAGAGTAAATTGGATGACGGCCCAGTACAAACCTGAAGGCGTCACGAGGAAGAGCGTCAAGAGTTAAACACGTGACGACCTGGAAGAGCATAACACATGACGGCGTCAGATGTAGATCAAGGCAGTCCGAGAAGTATTTTGGCGGTGAGATGACGGCGTCACCTTTTTGGTCTTGACGCCGTCAGCCTCTATTTCCTATATATTGTTTTCTAATTTTCATTCATTAAGAGAGGAAGTTTTGGAGAAAACCTAAGGCCGAACCTATTACGAATTTTACAGGTTTTTCAAGGGTTTTCAGCCCTTTAACCCTTGCATGTGTAATTGAGATAAGTGTTCTTTTAATTCAATCAATATGTCTATGTGTTGGTTGTCTATATCTTGTTCTTATCTTAATTCCACCATGTTAGGCTAGATCTAGCTTGTGTTTGCTTAGATCTAATGAAACCTAGATGTTGATTATGTGTTGATTACTTGTTTATGGTTGTATTGGATGAATGATTTCAATGTTAGGCTTAAGAAAACTGGAAGATCTCCAAATGGTAACATGCTTGAACGTCTTAGGAAACATGAACCGATGTGCACTAGGTTTTATTGGTTGTATTTATAAATTCTAATGATCCCATGTTAGGAGCTTCTTAGCTGGCTCGACATAGGAGTGAAGTAGGCACTCATAGGATTGGGGAGTTAAGTACGCCACCCCATGAATGGTATTAAGGAATACAATCCGTCATCCACGCAACTATAACAAGTAATTAACGTGTAAAAGATATCTAGGGAGTAGTGAAATCTAAGTAAACACAACTTCTCCACTTATTGCTCACAACCTTAGTTAATTTAGTTTTATTTTCATTTCTAGTATTTTATTTTAATTGCATCTTTAGTATTGGGTTAGTTGACTAGCAACTAATTCCGCCCAAATCCTTTAAACCCGAGATTTTAACTTGCTTTCTAAAAAACATTAAAATACAAAAATAATCATCCGTCATCTTTAGCACTAGTAATTAGGTTTTCTAATCCTAGCGACACTATTCCTAGCTGAACAATCAATCCCCCGGTACTTGTCACTATACTATACTACAACGATCAGGTACACTGCCTGGTGGGGGTTGTAAGCTTCTCGAGATCCCTTGAGAGGTAAAGCCTGGTGCAATCCCCACGCATCAATCATGCATATGAAGGTCAACCTGCTGCACTGGATAAGATATACCTGGACGAGTAAATGTGAGATATGCAAATCACATGCAAGACTGCGATAGAGAGTAGGATCAAAAATAGGATCCCCGTCAAAACCAAGCTCCGTGTTAACCGGCATCCAAGTTGGAGTATAATTAGCCATATGTGCCCTGTCTAAAAGCTCCAAAGCATAATTTTTCTGAGAGAAAAACATGCTTGTAGAGTCACAAGTAATAGAAAACCCCAAAAAGTAATTAAGTGCCCCCAAATCAGTCATATCAAACTCCTTATGAAGAGAGGAGATAATACACTAAAGTAAATATGCATACAACACTGTCAATACAATGTCATCAATGTAAATCAATAAATATGCAACCTCTAAACCATGCTGATATATGAACAAGGACAAGTCACAACGATTCGACGAGAAACAAACCATGAGAGCATAACCTCCAAAGCGTTAAAACCAAACACGAGGTGCTTGTTTCAATCCAAATAAAGATCTCTGTAATCGACATACATTATGGGGAGATCGAGCATCCACAAACACAGGTGGTTGATAAATATACACGGTCTCAGAAAGGTCTCCGTTAAGAAATGCATTCTTAACATCTAGCTGATGAATTGGCCAATTCCGAGAAAAAGCAAGACTAAGAACAGTATGAATGGTAGCCGGTTCAACAACTAGACTAAAAGTGTCGTCATAATCAACACCAAACTGCTGCCTTGTACCTTCTCAAAGAAACATTACCATGATATTTATGCCGAAACAACCACATAGACCATATCACATTAACATTAGGTGGTCGCGAAATAAGAATCCAAGTATTATTTTTAATTAACGGATTATATTCATCGTACATAGAATCTCGCCTATTAGGATCAGATAAGGCAACAAAAATCGACTTAGGAAGAAGAGAGACATGAGAGACATGACCATGAAAACAAGGATTGGGCTTGAACATGCCAACTTGAGCACGCATAACCATAAGATGAGTTCGGGTTGGGGGATTTTAGGTGGTAGGTAGGGCCATGTGAGGAGAAGCATTTTATGGAGTCATTTGGGTCGCGGATGTAGTGCTTGTTGGGTCAATTGGGTTGTTTGGGGTATTGGGCTCATGATGAGCCAGACAGTGGTAGTGGGCTTAGTATAAGTTGGGTGGTGGTGGGTATGATTGTGAATTATATGTCGGATGATAGGAGAGGGTATGTGATCTAGAAAAGTTTAGGCCAGTGGGTTTGAGGGTGTGATAGAGCCATATGGGAATTGAAGTTCATCAAATGCAACATGGCGAGAAAGGATTATTTGTTGGTGGAAATGTCAAGGCATCGATACCCGTGGTGATAGGCGAAATATCTTAAAAAATGCAAGGAGTACCACGTGGTGCAAGTTTGTCGAGTAAATTGAGATATGGGTAACAAAAGCAACCAAAAATAAGCAAGCGTGAGTAATCAGGTTGTTTATTAAATAATTTGGTATATGGTATTGCATTCTGAATGCCGGAAGACGGGAAAAGGTTGAGTAAAAAGGTAGCCATGTGTAATGCCTCAACCCAAAAAGTAGGTGGAAGGTGGGCTTGGAAAAGAAAGGTACGTATGACATTATTGATTGTACGTATAATCTGTTCTGACTTTCCATTTTGTTGGGAGGTTTTTGGGCAAGAAAAGTGAATTTAAATGCCATTTAGGGCAAAAAACACACCACCATGGTCACACTTAAAAGCTACAATATCACACTTAAATTGATTATCTTACATAAGAGCAAAAATGAATGACTTTTTTTGAAAAAGTTTAGATTTACTACATAAAGGATAAATCTATAAATAATGGGAATAATGATCAAGAAATAACACACATAATATTTAAAACCACCAGAACTAACAATAAGAGAAGTCCAATATCTGAGTGAACTATCTCAAAACAATTAGTAACAATATAATTCGAACTAGAAAATGGAAATCTCACATGTTTGCCAAAGACTTCTCTTTATTACAAGAAATTAATTGACGAGACACAAGAGAATGTAACACTTCTTCACCTAGATGTCCAAGGCTTTGATGCCACGTACTGGGACTGACCGACAACACAACATGAGGAATAGGAGAAGGTTTGGTGATAGGGTAGAGAGCTTCTAAGTTATCACATCTGAGGAGGATATGATGGGTCAAGAAATCCTTAACAGAGAAACCAAATGCATTGAATTCAACAATACAATTGTTATCTTTATTGAATTGACAAACATAAATAAGTTTTTTTTATTATGTTAGGGGTGACAAGAACATTATGTAAATACAAAGGGGGATTAAGAGTATGTAAGATGTTATGACAAGTATTAGTAATAGGTATAGATTTCCCATCACCAACACATACCGATGGATATAAACTATTATTATAAACAGTACTTAAATTACTTGAATGTGATTTTAGATGAGAAGAAGCACCTGTGTCCATATTCCATGTCGGGTCCTAAAGAGTTATGGTGCTAAAAGTACTCGAAAGTGTAGATTATTGAGTCGGGTTCATATTCGGAGTTGGTCTCAAAATACCCACTGTTGTCATGGACTGTTGGGCCACTGGACTCGCATGTTGGGATTGGGCCTAAGTTAACGTAGACTGTTGGGTTAGGGCTGCCTGATGGGCTTGGTTGGCTGGTAACAAGGAATAATTAGATTGGAGTTGGGCTCGAGTGTGTAGCCAAAGGGGCTGCTGATTAAGAAACCTGTTGGTGTGGTGTTGTATTCTACTATTAAACGAACAATTGGGGGTCCTATTGAGGTGTCTTGTTATACTTCCAAAGGGCAACATGTGTCATAGTAGAATTCCCAGAAGTGATGTTACTAGCCATTTAAAAAAAAAAAAAAAAAAATACTAAACGTGAAATCTGATATGGGAGAAAAAAACACGGTAGTTTGGTAGGGTAGAAGAAATGAGGATGTATGTGATATTTGAGAGATTAATTAGGAGAGGATCTTTGCTCTTGATACCATAATAGAAGTATGATTTTTGGCTTTTGCATTAATCAACACAAATTACAATATATAGAATTCTTGAAGAATATTCTAGATACCGGGCTAGGCCCATTAATAATAACTAACCAATAATAAAGCCCCAAGGCTTTCCTAATCAAATAATGGTCTAACAATACTGACTTTTAGCATATATGTTTTATATGTATGATTGTGCTAAGGTATATGATGGATTGGGTTCATAGTGTTTGGATAAAGTAGAACAAGGAGCTAGTTTGAAAGAACTAGCCAAATATGTTTTAGACTAGTATGAGACTAGCTAAGGTATGTGGTGATGAATGTGTGAAAATAATGGTTAAGTGTTTAATGCAAGTTATGGTATGCTAAAGCTTGTTGAATTAGTAAATGAATGAATATAATGCTTATATGGAAGAATAATGTATAATGCTATGTTAAGACTCGTGTTACTTACTAAGCATTTTCGTTTACATGTTATAGTTGCAATGTTTTGTGGGTTGGTGCGAAGGAAGTAAGGTCTTGGTAAAAGGGCCAAAGAGTTGGAAGTGCGGATTAGAAGTGTATTGGAATGTGCCTATGAGCTTAGTATTAGATACCGAGCTCAAACAAGTTTCAACCCATGAAGTGTCGTTAAATGGTTGTAATGTCATTTTGAAGTGTCAAATTATTTCATTGTTGTCAAAGTTAAAGTTTGCCAAAGTCATTTGTTTTAGTGTATGAAAATGAGTCACAAAAGGGGTGTTTGGTAAAACACTCGTAGCTTTATAAAGTATATGTTCACGAGTCGTTTAAACTACAAATGATTAAAAAAAAATGATGTATCATGATGTGCTTAAGGTTTCTGGAAAGTTTCATGTTTTATCGAGTCTTGGAAGTCGAGTTTTGGTCATTTTAGTTAAGTAGAAAATGGGACAACAAGAAGTGCAAAAAAAATTTGCTGTCTTTGAAGGCTCCTACGGTATTAACTGTAAGTCCGTAGGATTCAAGCCACCTATCAGTTTAAAGGTAATTGAGTCTAATTTATGATGCAATTGGTTCTAGGTTCTGAGTCTAAGTCTAAGTGGGTCAAATCTGTAATTTACAGCAGACTATCTAGAAAACAATATGTTGCGCAGAAAATGGGTCATGTTGGGAAATTCATATAAAATCAACCCTAGAAGTCGTGCCAGCCGACGATTTAAAGGTATTTGATTCTTGATGAGACGAAAAATGAACCACTTTTAGGGGGTCATTTAAGCCTGGAATTGAATTTATTTGATCAAATATTACCCTAAATCGTTCCTTTTGTGATTTTAGGTACTTTGGGAGTGAATTCTGGAAAAGGAAGCAATTCGGACGTTTTTGGAGAATAAAAGTGAAGAAAACTCCAAAGACTTAATTTTCCAAGCTGAGAACAGTACCTGACGGCATCAAGAGGAAGACCCTGACGGCGTCAGGAGTAAAAGTGGTGACGACCCAGTGCAAACCTGACGGCGTCACAACAAGGGCGTCAAGAGTTAATTTGGTGACGGCCTGCATAAGGTGTACACATGACGGCGTCAGACCCAGATCTAGGCAGTCCGAGGAACTATTTGGCGGCGAGATGACGGCGTCAGACATTTGTTCTTGACGCCGTCACCTTCTAAACTCTATATATAGTTTTCTAATTTTCATTCATTAGAGAGGAACTTGTGTGGAGAACCCTAGGGCCGAACTTTGTAAACCCTAGCTCATATTTTACAGTACTTTCAAGGGTTTTCACCCCTTGAATCCTTTCATGTGCTATTAAGATAAGTCTTCTCTGTAATTTAATCAATATGTCTATGTGTTGGTTGATTATATCTTTTACTTGTCTTGATTTCAACATGCTAGGCTAGATTTATCTTGTGTTTGCTTAGATCTAATGAAACCTAAATGTTAATTATGTGTTGATTACTTGTTTATGGTTGTATTGGATGAATGATTTCAATGTTAGGCTTAAGAAAACTGGTAGATCTCCATTGTGTAACATGCTTGAACGTCTTAGGAAACATGAACCGATGTGTACTAGGTTTTATTGGTTGTATTTAATGCATGAGTAAATTCTAATGATCCCATGTAAGGAGCTTCTTAGCCGGCTCGACATAGGAGTGAAATAGGTGCTCATAGGATTGGGGAAGTAAGTACGCCACCCCATGAATGGTATTAAGGAATACAATCCGTCATCCACGCAACTATAACAAGTAATTAACGTGTAAAAGATATCTAGGGAGTAGTGAAATGTAAGTAAACACATTTCTCCCACATATTGCATACAACTCTAGTTTAATTTAGTTTATTTTCATTTCTAGTATTTTATTTTGATTGCATCTTAGTATTGGGTTAGTTGACTAGAAACTAATTCCGCCCAACTCCTTCAAAACCGAGATTTTTACTTGCTTTCTAAAAAATATAAAAATACAAAAAGAATCATCCCTCATGTCTAGACCTAGTCTTTAGGTTTTCTAATCCTAGAGACACTATTCCTAGCTGAACGATCAATCCCCCGGTACTTGTCATTATACTATTCTACATCGATCAGGTACACTGCCTGGTGGGGGTTGTAAGCTTCTCAAGATCCCTCGAGAGGTAAAGCCTGGTGCAATTCCCACGCATCAAGTTTTTGGCGCTGTTGCCGGGGAATAGTTATTGTCTAGGTTAGAATCTCTTTTTATTAGGTCTACTTGCTAGATTCCTTTCTAGTAAGATTTTATTTTTATTTTTAGGATCTCTTTAGTCTATCTATTTCTTTGTGTTTTTGTTTGTAACTCTTCACCACCCGACATCATGGACGATGGGAACATCTTTGAACCCGTCATCCCACCACAACAAAACCTACCACTAGAACCTCTTAGGCCCCAAACCCTAGGAGAGTATTCCCGACCTAGCCACCAAGGCTATCGAAACACCATTGAGCTCACCGGAGCCAATGTGACCCCCTTGCGATCCGACACCATCCGGTTGGTGCAAAGCGGATGTGCATTCCATGGACTTCGTTCCGAAGATCCAAACCAACATCTCAAGGACTTCCTTAAAATCGTAGATTCCATAGACCTTGATGTTACAACTAGAGAGTCAACCCGATTACGCCAATTCCAATTCTCTCTACGTGATCAAGCTAGCCAATGGCTTGAGCGATTACCGCGGGATCCATCACCTCATGGGATGATCTCACCACTCATTTCCTTGCTCATTATTTCCCACCGGGGAGAACTACCAAGCTTAGAAATGACATCTTGATGTTCCAACAACGTCAAAATGAAACTCTCTATGAAGCATGGACTCGTTTCAAGGACTTACTCCAAAAAGTCCCTCATCATGGCATAGATCTTTGGCTCCAAGTCCAAATCTTCTATGACCATATCGATCTCTCCAGGAGGCGAGCCATTGACCAATCGGCCAGTGGTAAGCTACGTGATCTAAGTGCGGAACAATCATTGAAACTCATAGAAGATCTTGCTCTCTATGACAACGAAAGTTGGAATGATCCCCGTGACTTGAACAAAACGGTCAAGGCAATATCTTTGACTTCGAACAATTCTAGCACTCCCGACCGTAGGATCATGGAACTTGAGGACCAAGTCAAGTTTCTCATGAAATCTTACGATGCTCCTAAGCCTTCAAGCCAAGTGAACAAAATCACTTCTTCATGCGAATTATGTAGTGGTCCCCATGACACTCGTGATTGTGTGGAACTCCCCGGAACAGCTTTTGCGGACTACGCATCCTCGCGTACCGACGAAGCGGGAGATAAGTGGTACACTTTCAAACCCGAGCCAAACCCTTATGGTGATTCCTACAACCCCTCTTGGAAAAATCACCCAAACCTTAGGTGGAAACAAAATCAAGCCAATTCTTCCAATCCGCCTAATCGTTACCAACCAAACGGTCCACCCTCCAACCGTACTTTCAACAACAATCCTTCTAACAACTATGGTAGTACCAACAATCTTGAAGGATTGATGTCTAAGTTCATGGCATCTCAAGAAGCTCGCATATCCAAGTTTGAAGCTGATTTCAAACAAAAGCAAAGCGAGATGACCACCAAAATTAACACATTGTTGAAAGTTTTCAATGACCGAGAAATGGGAGCACTCCCAAGCGACACGGTCAAGAATCCGAAACTAAACGTTAATTCCATATCATCAGTTTCGTCACCCACTTCTTGTTCGCAATACTACTTGGTTAAATCAACGAGCACGTGTTTCAAGCAAAACCGAATTCTTCAAAAGGACCAATCGAATAAAACATCTGACATAAAACCGGTCAAAAGCATAGTTGAAACACCTCCCACGCAAGACCTTGACGATGAATTCAAGGAACTTCACCTTGAACGCCCCGTCATTGATGTCTTAGCCCGTGCTCCCTACTATAGTGCCCTCCTAGAAAAGTATGAGAAGTTTAAACTAGGTAAAAATGGGACCGCCTTCGTTCAAAACAAGTTGCCTAAAAAGCTTGATGATCCGGGTATATTTGTTTGGCCTTGTAAGATAGGAAGATCCGAAGCTTTCGACACACTAGCCGATTTAGGGTCAAGCCTCAATTTGATTCCCTTATCCCTTTTCACCACTCTCAAGCTAGGAAAGTTAGAGGAGACGGAGGTATTGATAGGTCTAGCGGATGGAAGTATTGCCCACCCAGTTGGAATGATTAAGGATGTAGTTGTTTACGTAGGAAAGTTAACTATCTTAGCGGATTTTCACGTCGTAGACATGGTTAGTGACACTACATGCCCATTGTTGGTAGGAAGAGGATTTTTAGCAACCGCTAGCGCCATAATAGAATGTAAGGAGTCTAAGATAGCGGTAGGTGATGGCGACACTTGGTCGGTATATGATGTTAAGAAACATAGCTATGATTGTGAGGATGAGCCGACACCACATTGGGTAGAGATTAATAGGAGACCATCTAGATATGGACCTTGGATAGAAAGGAACTTTATAGGACCTCAACGCCCATTCTATTTAGAAAAGGATTTCATCGAAAAGACACATCCGGTGGAACAACTCATAGCTAGAGATGAAGAGCTAGATCCTTTTGAGAACCCCTTAGTTTTTAGGAAGATGATTGAGCTCTTAAGCGTAATGCCTATTAATATAGAGATGAGTAAGTGGAAAAGAGAGGGAGATAAGTGTAAATGGAGGTGGGACAAGCCACCTAAAGAAGGTGACAGATCATGGCATATGAAGATGACTTTGTATGATCCGGATGGAGAAAAGTTTGAAAGGTCATACCGTACTAAGAAAACCAATAGGAAGTTAAAACCTAAGTTTGATTCCAAAGATGTCCTCAATGAGGAACTCACCCGTATCACGTAGTAACCCATGACCTTGAGTCTAGCTACAAGACTCGTAAATAAAGAAAAGTGCTTCTTGGGAGGCAACCCATGTTTTGTGTGATTTTTATTTTGTTTGTTTGTTATTTGCTTCCGTATGCATGCTTTATTTTTATTGTTGGTAGATCATGTTTCAAAACTAAATAGTGGAAATACTTTACTTTATTGTTTGGCCTATTCTTAACTTCACCCAAAGGTATTTTTGCAAAAGATAAGTGTAAGGGGAAACCCCAAATATGTTTTTAAGAAACAAAACTGATCATGATTCTCCACAATATTAAGTGAACATGTATATTTGTATTTGTTAGAGTCAAATGCTTGTATGGAGTCATAATGATGTTTTGCAGGATTTTCAAGGAAGTAGGACCAAGTTTTACCAGAAATTTTCTGAAAACTTAACATAAGAATTTCTGCAGGTCACTTCTGACGGCGTCACGAGTTTACTCTTGACGGCATCACGTGTAAAAATCTGGAAATTTTACCAGTTTTGTTTTTCTAACGGAGTCTTAAGATTTTTGTTGAATTATTAGTTTTATAATCTCCAGGAAATCTGCAAACATCATTCCACAAGCATTATATCTTATTTTGTTTTCTAGAATTTATTAGCATATGTAGATTGCCGCCGATTTTATGCGAGGTTGCCTTGTCTGTTTTCTCAGGATTTACAGGTTATGTATGACAAGAAGATGATTATTATTCTGGAAGGGAAGCTTTGATTGTTCATTTTCTTGGAGGAAGATCTAACCTGGCCACCTTATTATCCATACCGAGCGAATCAGGGGAGTATTTGATTTCTCCCACATATTGCTCACAACTCTAGTTTAATTTAGTTTATTTTCATTTCTAGTATTTTATTTTGATTGCATCTTAGTATTGGGTTAGTTGACTAGCAACTAATTCCGCCCAACTCCTTCAAAACCGAGATTTTTACTTGCTTTCTAAAAAATATAAAAATACAAAAAGAATCATCCCTCATCTCTAGACCTAGTCTTTAGGTTTACTAATCCTAGCGACACTATTCCTAGCTGAACGATCAATCCCCCGGTACTTGTCATTATACTATACTACATCGATCAGGTACACTGCCTGGTGGGGGTTGTAAGCTTCTCGAGATCCCTCGAGAGGTAAAGCCTGGTGCAATTCCCATGCATCAATTCTAGTTTCATTTAAAAGTACTTTCAGAACTGATTTGTTGTAGATTTATACCAGTTTAATGATTAGTATCAGAAGGTCTATTTTTGGGTCATGTCTTTCGCGCAAAACTTTTAAATTTTTTTATCTAATTGAAAAGGGGCGTTTCAAATACTATGGAGAAAGTTCAATCACAGGTGCTACATTTTGTTGTATGGCTATAGCAAAATATTATATTCTTGTAGTATACATCGATAAATTATGAAAATTTTCGTATTTTTAGCTATAAGTGCATCAAATAAGCTGCATACCTTTGCAATCAACATATCCCCATCTATACTAGAGTAGTGAAGATCAAAGTGTACAATGGGAGACACATGAAATTCTTATTACCTGTTGTATATACTACTACATCTTTATTTCTTCATTTTTCCGTTCAAAGAATTGATTGTTGTATCCAAAAATTTTTGTTAATTTTTTTTTTTTAAATTGATGTAGGAATCTATACACAAGCGTCCACCTACTGGAATTGAGCTATTTTGCAAACAAAGGTCATGACAAGCAAACTTTTATTAACAAGAGGTAAAAAACAATCAATGTAAGTCGTGATTTCTAGATTATACAATACAGTTTCTTTTTTGTCTTAGGGTTGTTAATTTGTAGTTACTCATGATTAGATGTACATATTTATAGGAGAAAATGTTGCATCTAAGGCAAGAAAAGGGGATTACTTAAAAATCTACAGAAGCTCGGGTTGATTAATCAACACTTTATCTAGAGGCAGTAAGTGGTGCAAAAAGAAGAAACGTCTATGGTGTTGGGTGAAAAAGTGTTGATTATTATTCGAATGTTAGAAATAGAGCAACTGCAACATCTTTAGATTGACTTGTTTTCATTTAAGAGACTTGATAACTGTGTTATCTTTGAATGATCTTTTTATAATAGCATTTTATATGATCTTTTTATAATAGCATTTTATATGTTATATGAGGCCTTTTATGTTTGATGTATGCTTTTTATAATGCAACACATTTTGTTGCAATTTAAAAGTTAAAATGTAAATTTTTTGAGAAAACCGTACCATGGATTTAACCATGAAGAATTAGTTTTTTTTAATGTAAATGTGTAACCACGGTTTACCCATAAAATCTTTGTTAATTTAGTCACCAATTTACTCACGAAATATTATTAAAAAGTAAGTCATTGTTACCCATGACACGTACACACTACAAATAGGTGGGAAAGTTTAGCCACATATCATGTGCTGACTTTTACACATGAAATAATTTTGTGGCCAATGTTACACACAAATTACCCACGGGTACATCTATGGGTATTCTCGTGGGAGTTAAAAAATCCCATAAAGCTTCACCCACAAACGCAACTCAATCACCAACCTAAAATGATATGGGTAAATTTACCTACTGAGTGTAAATGGCATGGGCATATATTTAGCCTTGGAGGTTTTACCCATGTTCATATTGTCGTGGGTAGTCCGTGGGTATTACATAGTTACTTGCGAAAATATGGCTTACCCATAAATTTTGTCCGTGGCTATTCGCTTGAATTATCGTAGTGATATGTATATGTCAACATTGCTAAAAGTATGTAACAATATAATGAGGTTTGTGAAATCTCTTTCAGATATGGTAAAGCATGAGGTTTAGGTGGATTAGATAATGGGTCAAAACGATGAACTTCCTATATGGGTATACATTGGTGGGGTTTGTTAGGCCGACCCATTAACCTCCTTTTATATGTTTTATTGTGTTTAGTCTGTTAAAACCCAAACTCCTTAATCTAGGATTTGAACATAAAATATCTAATTGTTTGATAACCGAGAGCACCAAACAAGTCATTGAATGCATAGTCGTTCAGTGAGTCATCCTCAAGTTGCTCAGGGCAAATCTATGAAGAAAGGTTCACCATTCAGTGAGGCGGTTCTCAGTGAATGATACCTGAGCCAAAGAAGAAGATGATGGACTCAGTGAGGGATGACAATAACTCACTGAGTCCCATGACTCCTCACCAACTAAGAACACTGAGTGAACAAAGATTGAAGATAAGAAGACTGAAGTAAAGGAGGGATTAGGCAGGATAAGTTTGAATGGATAAGGGAAGGTCCTTATCATGCAAAGGTCAACTTTCCCTGAATGAGTATAAAACCAAGACATGTGTCAACACTGAAGATCAGAAAGCATCCTTGCGCTTTACTACTTCTAGTCATTTGTAACAGGGACAAAATACCTATGTATTTTGTCGAATGTAGGCTGATGTAAATTGTCTTGTAGTCTTTGTCTATTAGGGATCTGTTAGAATCACCCTGTGTATAAATAGAGAATAAGTGGGAGAGGTAAAGATTACGTTTGTGCACTTAATACTTAGACATTCACAAACCAAATATTTACTCTCTCCAAAGGATAACACAATCCCTGAGATAGCTCAGCTGGATCTTAGTTGTCACTCAAACTTAGTATGAGTTTAGTGAGGAGTATACCATACTTGTCATTTCAATCCCAAGTGTTGTTCCGCAAACACTTGGGTATAATTCTTTTGATTAATTTCTAATAAAGAATTAAACGTTGAAAAACTTTGTGTCTTATCTTTTACGTTTATTTACTTTTGATAATTAATCAATACTTCTCTACATCATGGAACTTGGTTAGATTAACTTTGTAGTTAACTTTAACCAAGTAAAATGGTCCAACAAGTGGTATCAAAGCCTCTGATTTGTAAAACTTCTCAAAACTTTTCAAACAAAAGAGTGCTCAAAGTTTTTAAAATCAAGATCTCACCATGGTTGATAGCGATGTACCACAGCTAGTTGATAAAAAGGGAGGTGGCTATTCAGCTGTAGCTCCTAAACTAGAACCTGGTAAATTTAGCAAGTGGAAAAAGTGTATGCTTTGCTGTTGACTGGTATGGAACCATACTACATCACATGCATCAATGAAGGTCCATTTGTCCCTAAGATTGCTCAAGGTTTGCCTAAACCTGAAGCACAATGGACTCCTGATGAGAGGAGGGTGGTGAATCAGGCCCAACGCCTGAAAAGCATCATTATATCGTGTCTCCCTGAAGATACAATGGAATCAGTCATTAACTGTCCTACAACCAAACAAACCTGGCTTGACTTGGTTCACAGCTTTGAAGGTCCCTCAGATACCAAGGGAAACAGGATCATCGACCTGAAACTTGAGTATAACACTTTCAGGGCCAAAGAATCTGAAAGTCTCTCTCAGACCTATACCCGATATAAAACCTTGCTCAATGAGCTCTCTAATGATGGTGTAGTACTGTCTAAGCATGAAATTAATGTTGGCTTTGTCAACAGTCTCCCTGAGAAGTGGTTAAACTTCTCTTAGGGTCTTAGGAATGCTAATCACATTCAGAATCTTGAGCTCTCTCAAATTTACAGGAAGTTTGTCTATGAAGACAACATAATCGCAAGGCGATACCCTGAAAAAGCTCAAGAAATGAAAAAGGCCCTGACTGTTTCACCCATATCCACTGCCTTCTACTCTAATGGTGTTGTGCAGGATTTTCAAGATGATTCTGATGATGAGGTTGATGTGAGAACCATTGAAGAGTATCTCAATGATCTTCAAGTTGAATTTCAATAAAGAGCTCTTTTAACAAACTCAAAACGTTTTATTAAAAGAAACAAGTCAAATTTTCAAAAAGCTAAGGCTAATGAATCCACTGAATGTTTCAACTGTGGCAAAAGAGGTCACTTTACTAAAGTCTGTTTTTCAAAAACAACCTCAGACCCTTCATACAAACCTTCTGGTAGTAGTTCTTCAGGAACTAGCAAATTTCAACAAAAAAATGCTTCAGTCCACTCAACAATTTCAAAATGCAAATATTCAAAAGGACTTTGAAGCTAAGTATAGAAAAGCTAAAGCTAAACTTGCTCTCCTTGAGACAACTCCCTCAGTACACCAGGCTGCACCTTCCAAACCTGTTCAGGGAAAAAACAAGGTGCTTGTTGCTGAAGCCTATAACTGGGACGAGGAAGATGTCTCCTCTGATGAAGAAGTAAGGGTCAGTGCACTGATGGCACTTTCAGATGATAACAAGCTGGCTGTTGAAAAAAGCCATGCTAGAAATGGAGAATGGGTCAACATCTCCATGAAAAAGGTAAACATTTTGTTGTCTATGGATGATGATGCTGATTGGCAATCCTATTTAAACTACTTAAATGTGGATCTTAAGTTCGTTGAAGAGCAAATACAATTTGTTTTCAAAATTCAATAAGTTAATTTTTGAGTTAAACAAGTGTAGAGATGAATTACTTGTTTTAAAACAAGCAAAGCTTGAGGCTGTTACACTTCAAATTCAAAACACTGAACTAGTAAAACAAAATCAAACTCTTCAGGATGAACTTAAGAAAGAAAAGGCTGTGATATATAAGTGGGCTCAGAAAAACCCTAGGGTTTTTGACTCAGTGAGTCTCACACCAAGCAATAAGAAAGTTATTATTGGTGCAGATCAAAACACTGAGTCCTCAAGTGAGAATCATGGTGAAAAGGCATTTCTGCCTTCAGGCATATCATTTAACAAGGAAATGGCACCAAAACCCAGTGACTGGATTGAAAGAGTCAACCCAAATAGTAAATTACCAAACTTTAACACTGGAAAAATATTGGAACTTGAAAGTTAGGCCATCAAAAATATGCTTGGGGTCACTGATGAATATAGTTCTCTTGAGTCCATTAATGAGTCTGAACCTGTCTCACAAAATCCACTCCCACCACTGAAAGTTCTTTAGGGAGCTGAACCTACCTCTGAGCTAACCCCCTTGGTGTATACTCAACACTCTCCAAGAGAGAAGGCTGGTTTAGGAAGAACTATCTTGAAAAGACAACTCACTGAAGTCTCAGTTCCCAATGATGACTCTACAACCTCAGTCTCAAATGAAGCTATCACTGACAGCCCTGATTCCAAATATGATCAGTTGGTTGAACTTGTTCGGAAGTTGAGTGAAAAGATTGAATCATTTGAGAAAAACCCTCAATCTTTGGAAAAGGAAATTAAACCAGCTTCCTCAAGTTCCACCAAATCTAAGGCCACATCTAAACCAAAACTGAGATGTAAATTGTGTAATTATACCGCACATACCACTGATGACTGTTATAGAATCCTTTTTTTGCATGATATGTAAAAAGGAAGATCACAGAACCTCTGATAATCTATCTTACACAGTCTCATCAGGTGCTGTATCCTACTACAATGCTCAGTCTCTTGACTATGCCTCAGGCTCTAAACAGATAAGGCAAAAAGCTAAACCTTTTTCACCTTGCATCCACTGTGGATTCAATGATCATCTCCCTAATGATTGTTTGATGTATTCATGTTGTGATATCTGTGGAGACCCTAATCATGACAGTTCAGGACATGAACAGGTCATTCAGTCCAAAAGAGGCATCACCAAGCCAACCCAACAAACTACCTCTTCTCCCAGATGCAAAATCTGTGGAAGCAATATTCACACCACCACTGATCATGGATCAATCTCTCAGTCCAAAAAGGCCATTAAAGCCAAACCCACCAGAAAGTGGGTTTACAAGAAAAAATAACTCAGTTTACATTTGTATAGAGACATGCCAGAGATCCTGTTTGGCATCTTGATAGTGGATGTTCAAGAAGCATGACTGGCGTGAAGGAATATCTGCACAAATATGTAAAAGAACCAGGACCTAAGGTAGTATTTGCTGATAACTCATCTTGTCTCACTGAAGGTTATGGTTCAGTAAACTGTAGTGGAATAGTTTTTACTAGAATAGCTTATGTTAATGGTCTTAAATATAACTTGATCAGTGTCAGTCAACTATGTGATGCTAAATACATAGTTCAGTTTGATGATAAGCAAGGTACCATCTTCAATGCAAACAAATAAGTTGTTCTTATTGCACCGAGAAGGCAGGATGTCTATGTTTTGGATATGTCCTCACTCACTCAGAATGGAACATGCCTTTTTGCTAAAGCCACTAAAACCCTCAATTGGCTTTGGCATAAAAGACTTTCCCATCTGAATTTCAAAAACATAAACAACCTGGCCAAACAAAACGAAGTCCTTGGCTTACCATCACTTGTGTTCTCTAAGGATAAACCCTGCCCTGCCTGTGAAAAAGGTAAACACCACAGGGCATCCTTTAAAACTAAACAAAATTCCTCTATTACCAACTGCCTGTACCTACTTCACATGGATCTTTTTGGACCCATCAGTCAAATGTCAATCCACCATGAGAAGTACACTCTGGTCATTGTGGATGAATACTCAAGATACACTTGGGTCTATTTTCTGACCAAAAAGAGTCAGGCTGCTGAAACAATCATGTCCTTTATCAGGAAAATTGAAAACCAAAATGACGTCAGGGTCAAACAAATCAGGACTGATAATGGGACTGAATTAAAAAACAATGACCTTGAAAGTTTCTGTGATGAGAAAGGTATATCTCAAAACTTTTCCTCTCCTAACACCCCTGAACAAAATTGGGTTGCTGAAAGAAAGAATAGAACCCTCATTGAGGCTGCTAGAACAATGTTTAATGGATCTGCTCTCTCCAAACACTTTTGGACTGAGGCAGTAAAAACAACCTGTTATACACAAAACATGTCCATTATAGTTAAGAGACATAGCAAAACTCCTTATGAGTTATTTAAAGGAAGAATTCCTGACATCAGCTATTTCCATGTGTTTGGGTGTCCTGTGTTTATCCATAATCATAAGGATCATCTTGGAAAGTTTGATGCAAAAGCTGATGATGGGTACTTTCTAGGGTATTCCCTTGCCTCAAAAGCCTTCAGGGTGTTCAACACAAGGAGACAACAGACTAAGGAAACCTTCCATGTTACATTTGATGAGAGTACTGAAGCTGTCAGGTTTTCTAATTCCTCAGTGGAAGAAATTGGTATTGATTACTCATCAAGATATCCTCCTGATGAGTATCATCCTGAGAGTAACCTCTCCACACAATACCAAGCTGATGCAGATGTCTCATATTACATCAATTCTCACAACTTACCTCAACCTACCATCAGTGAGTTCATAGAAACTCAAAAAGTCTCCAATGAGACTACCACCACTGAACCAATTGTTCAGAATACCAAAACTCAAGCTGATCACACTGAGGTAACTAAAAATCTCAATCTTGAGGAATCTCAGGCTCCTGTATCTGAACCCACCCCACCTATACATCAGGCTTCTACAAGTTCCTACTCATATCCAAGACCTCAGGATAGCTGGACTAAGTCCAAATCATTAGAACTTGTTAACATCATTGGTGAGCCCACTGAAGGCATGCTTACAAGAATCATGGCTGCTAAACTAAAAGCGACCTCAGCCAATGTATGTCTCTATGTTGATTTTCTCTCAGAGATAGAGTCTAAAAATGTTAAAGAAGCTTTTAAATATGAGAGTTGGGTTCAGGCCATGAGAGATGAACTAGAACAGTTTGATAGAAATGATGTCATGACCCTAGTTTAATGTCCTCAGGGTGTGTTTGTCATTGAATGAAATGGGTCTTCAAGAATAAGACTGATGAGTCTGGAACGGTCATCAAAAACAAGGCAAGACTTGTTGCAAAAGGATATAATCAACAAGAAGGTATTGATTATGAGGAAACCTTTACACCAGTTGCTAGAATGGAAGCCATCAGGATCTTTCTTGCATATGCAACATACATGAACTTTAAAGTATACCAAATAGATGTAAAAGGTGCATTCCTGAATGGTAACATTAAAGAAGATATATATGTGCAACAATCTCCTGGCTTTGAAAGTAGTGAATTTCGTAACCATGTCTACAAGCTAGACAAAGCTCTCTATGGACTAAAACAAGCACCCAGGGCATGGTATGAAACTCTTTCAGCCTTCCTGATCTAAAACAAGTTTTTCAGAGGCAAAATTGACAATACATTGTTCACCTATAGGACAAAAGAGGATGTGATTTTAGTCCAAGTGTATGTGGATGACATCAAATTTGGCTCAACAAGCTACAAACTTTGTAAACAGTTTGAAAAACTGATGACAAAGAAGTTTGAAATGAGTATGATGGGTGAACTCACTTAATTTCTTGGACTACAAATCAAACAAACTGAAAAAGGCATTTCATCAGTCAAGAAAAGTACACTAGGAACTTACTGAAAAAGTATGACCTCAGTGATTGTGCCTCAGTGAAAACACCAATGGTACCTCCTAATAACCTAGGTCCTGACCTTGCTGGAAAACCAGTTAATCCTACTCTTTTTAGAGGTATGATTGGGTCACTCATGTATCTTCTTGCCTCAAGACCTGATATTCAATTCTCAGTCTGTTTGTGTGTAAGATATCAGTCTGACACAAAAGAATCTCATCTCACTGCTGTCAAAAGGATTCTGAGATATCTGAAAGGCACTTCCAGTCTTGGACTTTATTATACCAAATGTTCAGGGTTTGATATTAAAGGATACTCAGACTCTAACTATGCAGGATGCAACATGGACAGAAAAAGTACTTCAGGCTCCTGCCAATTTCTTGGAGGAAAGTTAGTCTGTTGGAGTGCTAAAACACAACAATGTGTTGTAATGTCCTCAGCAGAAGCTGAATATGTTGCTGCTGCAGGCTGTTGTGCAAATGTGTTATGGATGAAAAGTCAGCTCAGTGACTATGCTATTCATTACAAAATGGTACCCATCTTTTGTGACAACACAAGTGCAATAGCTATTTCAAACAACCCTGTGCATCATCAAAGAACAAAACACATTGATATCAGATATCATATCATCAGGGATCATATCATGAAAGGTGATATCGAATTACACTTCATTCCCATTGAGTATCAGTTAGCTGATATCTTCGCAAAACCCTTGGATGAACCTACTTTCACCAGACTGAAAGCAGAACTAGGCATGTTAGATATTGATAATCAGGTCACTGATTGAAATATCCTAACATGGTGTATATTCTTTATCCTATCCCTGATAATTAACCATCCTCAGTAAAACCCTTCAACAGCACCAAAAACCCATTCACAGGGAGTTTCTCACATAGTGAAAGACTCACTGAATACCCAAACCAAAATATTCACACTGAATGAATTCTAATTCAGGGGGCTCATGACATTTACTGATGCTATTCAATGCATAACTAAATGCTCTAAGTATCTAGTTAGTAAATGTCCTAAGTTGGTAACTGAATTTTCTATTTAATATAGGAATATATGTCTCAACCTCACTGGCATCCATACCTTGAGCCCCCACTTACTTAGTAATATCCCACTAGGCATTAATTGCCTTCCCTCACAAATAATGTCTCTTGATATTTCTGTGACATCATGCCTGCAAAAGTGCACTTTGTGCATGCCCCTTACACTGTTCACCTTGACAGTTGCGCAAAGCTTGGGAAAGTGGAGTGGTGGCATTTAATGCAGAACCCAAAGTGGTTATTCATTTTGATTTTCAAAATCCCTAACCAATGGTATTCCTCACCCTCTATAAATACCCCTTTCCAAACACACAAAACACACACACAAAATTTTTCTTAAAGAAACTCTGCAAAAAAATTTATCCATTGCAAAGCCGTGTGTAATCTTTTCCAAAAAAAAAAAGGCTTTTTCAAATCATCCTTTCTTGGTTAAGAAGATTTGCAACAAGAAATCCTTCCTGTTTGCAATCTCCTTGATAACAATATCACTCATTTCACGAACAGAAAACGAGTTGGACTCAACTTGTGGATCATCTGGTGAGTGATATTTTGCCATTAAAATTTTAAAATTTTTTCTTTGACCTGAAATGGAAGATGACCAAGGAATCAAGCTTGCACCTCAATGGGCAAAATCGACTCTGGCTGATGTACAATTCAAAACCAACAATGTTGTAGGCAACTTTAACTACCCAACCAATGTCCCTGCCTACAAGGAAATCATAAAGTTTTTGTATAACTGCCCTTTGAAAACTGCCTTCACCTCCACACCCTACTTCTAGTACCACAACTTCCTTAGGGAGTTTTGGGGTACTGTTCAGGCATATGACCCAACACCCTCCACTGATGAGAACGAACTCAGGCCCCTTAAGGAATTTCTCATCAGTTTCTCTGTTTTAAATGGGAAAAGGAAATTTGTCCTGGATTTCAAAACTTTTTGCTCTGCAACAGGACTTGATTATAACAATGGAATTTATGTTGCACACCCTGACCCAAACAATGTTAAATCAGGGTTAGAAAAATAGCTTTGGATCCAAAATATTTGGACAAGACCCCTGTCACCAAGAACTCCTTTCCCATGGCTTGGAAGATCCTGTTCACTTTTGTGATTCAGGTTCTCGGTGGGAACCACTCATCCACTGAGCAGATTAACTCTGTTCAGATGATGATGGCTTATTGCCTGATGACATGGGTGACTATCGACATTGGAGAGATCATTTATGGTGATCTTGTAACCAAGCTACTGAATAAGACTAGGTTACACTATGTGTCGTATCCTAGGTTTATTTCATGTGCTCTTCAAAGGTTACTAGGTTGCTACACTCAGGACGTTCATTTAAGCTCTTTACCAGCCGTCCTGAGTTCTTAAAATTTTTCAAAGGACCCATCCTCAGTCTCTAACATTGAATTGACGGCCCATATGGTTGCCATAAACACCCGGAGGGACTCAGTGTACCCACCTTCCCCTCCTAAGAGGACAGGGAAGTCTCATTCTGTGCCAAAGACCAAACCAAAGGCACAGGGCCCTAGGGCTTCAGGGACACAGGCTTCTAAGCCAAAAAGGAGACCTAAGACTGATACTGCCACCCATGGCCAGGTTCTACCACCCTCAGGGACAATGAAGGGCACTGACAAATCATAGTCAGGGTCCTTGGTCCACACGACTGCTTCCAAAGATCTAGAGGGAAACATACAACCCGCTAGTAGGGGAGTGCCTTCCACCTTTCCCATTCACGTCTCTGGTACATCACAACCAGGGTCTCAGGGAGTAGCGACCCCTAAATCTTCGACAGGCCAGCACCAGCCTGTTGGAATGGGGGGCCTTAACATTTCACATGTTTCTAGTGATTTCACTGACACTAACCCATCAGTGGATGAAGGAACAACTGGGGAAAAAGACTCAGGAGGACAGAAACCACCCACTGATATGTAACCATCACCCCCCCCATAGAGATGCGCATACCTCACAAACTGACTCTAAGGACCAGGCAGACAAATCCTAGTCTGCTGGATTAGATGGGTCAGGGAGTGACCAAAACCTAGGCAAGTCTTCGTATGAAGAGGAGCCTGCTAACCCCTTTTTGAAGATAGACTCAATGGCCACTTTTCAGGCTGTTCTTGACTCTGATGATGATAAGAGCAAAGCCAGTGAGGAAGAATTTTATGAAGCTGGTGATGATATGGAAACTGATGCCACTGAACAATCCCATCAGTCTCCCTTTAATCCACAAGAGGAAGAACACAAATCTCAGGATGATGAACCTGAGACTTCCTCTCCTGAAAGACTGGCCAAGTATGATGATTCCAAGCCCCTCACTAAAAGAAAGCTAATGAAATTTCTGAGCAAGGCCTGTAACATCATTTATAGAGGAATCACTGATGATGTGTTCGACATGCACACTTAGCAAGCCGTTCACTACTTCAATCTTAAGGAATCTGTTAAAGCTTTTCATGATAATACCTTAGAACAGCAGGCTGACGTCTCATTCTCACTGACAGCTCTTAATGGTCATCTCAACAAATTCAATGACTCACTCAGCCAAATCACCAAGAGCGTGTCCACCATTCAAGAGTCTGTAAAAGATGACCCCGAGCTCAAGCGGAAAATACTTCAGGCTGCTCAGACCTACCAGCAGAACTCTGCTCAATTCACTGAGCTGGTAGATATGCTGAAGTCTGCTAATCATTAGGGTCTTCAATATTCAGTGACTTCCATCTGTTCATCTTTGAGTCTCATGGAGAAAAACTTGGCTGCATGGGCTAAGTCTTTCAACTCCTTGGCCTGGAATCTTGGACCAAGGATGTCTACCATTGAATCTTCTCAGGCTTTACTTGATGCCAAGGTATCCACCATACAGAAGGATACCTCTGACATCAAAACCATGCTTACTGAACTCTACCAGGCGTTTAAGGGGTCTTCTCCTTCAATAGTTCCACCAACTCTTGCTCTCACTGATGCTGTGGCAACAGTTGAGGGGGAGAGATCCACTGAAGCTCCACCAATCGGAGTTCCTGAACCTTCCACCAGTCAGCCATCAACTACTGATGTTGCTTCAAGAGGAAAACCTTCCTCTCAGGCTGAGGGGGAGCACATCGTTGAAGCCACTCTAATTTCCTCTTATCAGCTTCCTGAGACAACCACTCACTCAGCGAACCAGCCGGACAAAGGCAAGGGCATTCTCACTATAGTGTCTGAACCCACTGCACCACTGGCCTGCTTCCTCAGTCGTAAGACCAGACCCTGATGCACCTATCAGGGTCCCCTTTCAGATGAATGGTGTAACATATTTAATGACCAGACTCTGATGCTTCCTCAGTCGTAAGACCAGACCCTGATGCACCTGTCAGGGGGAGCACATCTTTGAAGCCACTCTAATATCCTCTTATCAGCCTCCTGAGACAACCACTCACTCAGAAAATCAGCCGGACAAGGGCAAGGGCATTCTCACTATAGTGTCTGAACCCACTGCACCACTGGTACCTGCTTCCTCAGTCGTAAGACCAGACCCTGATGCACCTGTCAGGGTCCCCTTTCAGATGAATGATGTAACATATTTAATGACTGAGGATGAAATCCAAGCTCATATGGATAAGGTTGAAAGGGTGAAGAGAGTAGCTTTGGAGGAACAAGCAAGCAAGGCTACTCTCATACAGGTGGTTAATGAAGAAGCAACGGCTATTGGGTTGAAGCCTCAGGATCTTGCTGCCAGGGAAGGTGGTGAGAAGTTTAAGAGAGCTTAGGATGCTCCCTTGATGGCTCTCAAGGCAAAGAGGGATGCCATACTGAAGAAATCTGCTGAAGCAAGGCAACAAAACATTGATAGGTATAACTGGGTCATGACACAAAGGCTAAACTCTGAACCCATAACTGATGTCAAGATCCACTAGAATACCAAGCCAGCAGTTCTCAGTTTCTTCAAAGGCCAAGACAAACTACACTTTGAGATTCATGATCCCTTCAAGTTCTCTGAGTTTGGGATCACTGAATTAGAAGAGTTGGGTCCCATCATTTCCAAAAAGAGTAATGTCGTTGTCAAACACCTGATGAAGTCCCTCAGAATCCAATATGATCAGCTAGCCAAAAAGTATGAAGAACTTGGCATTCCTTCACTACTTCCAGCATCAGTGCCAGCCATCCAGGCTCCTCCTGCTCAGTCCTCTAAAAGGAAGAGAAAGAAGATAGAGACTGAACATGAAATCAGTGTTCCAGGCCTAGACTGCAACAGAGCCCTCCCTGAAGGAGTTACATTTGTGAACAATTGGGTCATCGAACAACCTGAAAGAAGTCTCTTCTTCACTGATGAGTATGGGGATCCAACTTTTCAAAGATGGGATATTGATTTGGCAGGGATCAAAGCAATGATGGGATACTTCCTTATGGCCAATCCCATCAAGAATGATGCTAATGTAAGGTTCTGTCATGACCTGAAGATCAAAATCCATGAGCATCCTGACAAGCATCTACTGAGTTTAAAGAGAGCCAAACTTGAAGCCTTGGGTCTAAAGTACTGAAGCCTGAGCAAATCTGCAACAACAACTATCTTTTATTTACTTTGTTTTGTTTAGGATAGTAATAACTATGAATAATATTGATATTTTGTTTAACATTCAGTGTCCTAAACATTACTTAGTAATTTAGTTTGTAGAGATAATACCTTTGCTATCTCTCACTGAACCTAGAAACACTCAGGCTTTTTGTATATCTAAATACGGGGAGACTGTTGGGTCTGTTAAAACCCAAACTCCTTAATCTAGGATTTGAACATAATGTTGATATAAATAATATTTATAAATGTTATTAATATCTCTCAATAAACCTATGTTTTGATAATCACAAAACTCAAATCAAATTAAGTCAAGATTAAGACGTAAACAAGTATTTGGTAACAAATATTTACCTCTACATCTAATATCACTTAAGGTATGCATAAACTAAGCATCTTATGCATTACATGATTAAAGGAAACCTTGTCTTAAGACATAACTTTTTATAAAATGATATTAACATTTTATATATATTTGTAAATCATTTTTGGTATTGTTATATTAAACTACAAAGATATGATTTCAAATTTCCAACCAAAAAGGGCAAATTTTATCCAGAAAAACTTTTCCAACGTTCAAGAGGGCAGCCCCCTTAATTTTACTAGGCGGCCCCCTTAATCATTAAGGGGACCGGCACGCTCCAGAACAGTATTTTCTGGCCCTATAAATATTGGATCATTTCACATATTTTTCTCACCTTTTTGCACTATAAACTTTCTGATCCAACCTCCATTTCTAGATCTAAAATCCTTTGATCATATAATTCATAAGTCTTAGTTTCCAAGTGATCCAAAGCTTCATCCACTCAAGTGCAAGAAGAAGAACACTCCTCTACATCCATCTAATTGTAGTAGTGTTGTGATTAGCTAGTTTCATGTTGTAGTAGTGTTAGATATTTGTAAAAGTGTTGTGTGAATTTGTTGATTGTAGAAACTAGGTGTGTTGTAAAGTAGTTTAGTAGTTGTGACTTAGTTGTGCATAGAAGAAGGTGTGAAGTTGACAAGGTGTGAAGAAGGTGTGAAGTCTTGAAGAAGTTGTGAAGGTGTGAAAAAGGTGTGAAGCCTTGAAGAAGTTGTGAGATTGGTTCTAGCTACGATTAGAACTCGACATTTAGCTTAGTGTCGTTAACTCGTGTAAGCCATGGTGTGTAAGGTTTCTCCACCATAAGGAGTTTGTTGACATAGTGAAGAAAACTCTCGAGTGTGGTACTCGGGGAGTGGAGTAGGGCAAGGAAGGTGTCCTTGTAGCCGAACCACTATAAATTCGCGTGTTGTGGTTTGATCTTTCTAACTCTATCTTTTCTTCATTACATTTCAATACTTTCATTATTAGATTAGAATTGCTTATATTGGTTGTCACTTGAATTCATTTGAGATCGAATCGAAAGATTTTAATAAGCTACAAAATATTTTGGTAATAAATTTAAAAAGGACGTAAAACTATTCAACCCCCCTTCTAGTTTTCCACAATTGGTATCAGGAGCCACGTCTAGCAAGATCTTTAAAATATATTGTATTTTAAAACTTGTAACGATCTATGGAATCTGAAAAATATTTAGAAGGACAATCTATGCAAAGACCACCACTATTTGAAAGTGATGGATTTTTATATTGGAAAAATCGATTCGAAACTTATGTGAAGTCAAAAGATCTAGATCTTTGGCATGTTATTACTAATGGTGATTTTTTACCTATTCAAAATAACCTCGAAACAAAGAAAGATGAAATCGTACCTTTTGAAAAACAAAATGATGATTTAAAAAGAAAACTTGCTAAAAATAATGAAGCAAAAATGGTTATTTATAATGCGCTACCACGTAAAGAGTACGAAAGGATCTTTATGTGTAAAACCGCAAAAGAAATTTGGAACTCTTTACTAATAACTCACCAAGGTGATAGTCAAGTCAAAGATAATAAGATAGATCTACTTGTTCAACAATATGAGCAATTCACGATTCCGGAAGAGGAATCAATTGATAATGCTTTTGCTAGATTTAACAGTATCATCACAAGTTTAAAAGCACTTGATGAGAATTTTTCTAGTAAGAATTTTGTTAGGAAGTTTCTTAGGGCTCTTCATCCAAAATGGTGAGCTAAAGTGACGGCTATTGAAGAATCAAAGAATTTGTCAACATTGCAACTTGATGAATTAATTGGAAATCTAAAAGTTTATGAAGTTATTATTAAGAAGGATTCCGAAATGGTCAAAGAAAATCGAGAGCAAAGCAAGTCAATCGCCTTGAAAGCTAGAAAAGAATCTAGTATCGAAGATAGCTCATCTTCCGAAAGTGATGACGAAGAATACGCCATGGCCGTAAGAGATTTCAAGAAATTCTTCAAAAGGCGAGGAAGATTCGTAAGACAACCGCATGATGAAAATAAAACATTTCAAAAGAGTAAGGATGACAAGAACAACAAGATTGAAAGGAAATGTTTTAAGTGTGGTGATCCAAATCACCTCATTGGAAAATGTCCAATGATGACAAGAGATCAAAATCAAAGAGCTTTTGTTGGAGGCGCTTGGAGTGATAGTGATGAAGATGAGAAAGAAATGACAAAAGAAAAGAAGTGTCTTATGGCGAATACATCAAATGAGGTACGTTCCAAAACCGAATATTTTAGTGATGAAAGCTTATCATTAGATGAAAAAGACCTAGATAATGAATATAATAGGCTATGCAAATTAGGACAACTAGTAATGGCTAAAAACAAATCACTAAAATACATAAACAATCAATTGGAAAATGAAGTACTAGAACTAAAAATTAAAATACATCAACTTGAAAAAGGTAAAGAAATTTTTGAAGAATGTAAATCATGTCAAGAGCTTAAAGGTGAAAACGAAATACTTAGGGAAGAAATTCACAAACTTGATAAATTTGAAAATAGTAGTCACTCACTTAGTAAAATAATAAGTATTAAAGAACATCCGGAGATAAAACCGGTTTAGGATTTAATTCAAATGAAGCTTCAACAAGTGAGATTAAAAATGTCAAATTCGAAAATGAACCTAATGAACAAAAACCTCTAAAATCTAATCATAAGTATATACTTATTTATGATAGAAAAATACCTCTTGCCAACAACGAAGAAGTAAAAGATTTTTATAAACCGTCTTTAAAAAACGAGGTAGGATCTTCTAAATCTAAGACAAGATCTAAAACACCACCACCTAGAAAACCAAATAATCCTAATCCTAGATCTAAAACACCTCAACTAAGAAGAAACCAAAAATAGGCAAAATTATAATAACAATAGTAATCAAATGTGGAACTACCAACAAAGCTACAATCCTTGGGGTATACTACCACCTTTCATGCATCCTAGTCAAATGTTAAACATGTTTGGACCAAACAACTTTGGACCAAAGAGACAATGGGGATCGAATAGCTAGATGAACATTCCTTGAGGCAATCTTGAAGTTTCTCTCAACATAGACTTTTTCAAAGTCTATATGTCATCTTGATGATTTTGAAGGTTTTTTGAAGACCACCGGGTACGCCATTCTTTCACAACTCATTGCCATGCTTAGATAAATATGATTTATTTGATTACGTTGTTTGCATAGACATAGCTTGCTATTTCCCTCTATTTGTACGATCATATATATACTTACATATATATACTCTTATACTTATTATATATATATATATATATATATATATATATATATATATATATATATATATATATATATATATATATATATATATATATATATATATATATATATATATATACTTACTTGCACATAACCTAGATACGTCATTAGTTGACTTTCTAGAACTCCAGGAAATTGTTCATTATCGAACCCTTTCCTTCCCCCTCGCGTTATTCTATTAAGTCCTCTTTTAGAAGACTCATGATGATGAAGGGATATGAGTCAAGTGGACTTTTATCATGCAAGAACACCTTCGCACGTGAACACTATGGATGAAACAAACTCCTTTCGCCGACTATATTCTATCTCCGCTATTATCTTTCAAACCTCACCCATCAACCCATCTTTCACTCACATTTATACTTATATACATATATACATATATACACTTATTCACATATTCCCGAACACACCTCAAACCCCTCATCAACTTAACACTTTGATCATTTTATCCAAAATTGTCAAAGGTACATTTTAATTATCGAAACGGTAATTAAAAATTGTTAAGTATTTTATCATCGTGCCAATAAACGTTTACGTATTTTTGATATATCATAAATCTAATTATATACGTATAAATATATTTGTTCCAGAAACTAATTCTGCGAAAATTCAAAAATTTCAAGGGCAGCCCCCTTAAAGATTAAGGGGACCGACTTGTTATCGGGGGCTGTCCCCTTAATGTTTAAGGGGACCGGCCATCTGACACTCCCAAATCCGTTTTCCACCTTATTTCCATTCCCAAACACTCCATTTGCTCTTATATTTCTTCCCCACCACTGCTGAGTACGAACCAAAACACCCAAAACCATCAAAATCCTCCACCATATCACCAATTCGGGGTTGTTTCGCAAGGGGAAAATGTTAACCAAACATATAACAACATCTTTTGTAAGTTTTCCAACATGCATTTTATCACATTTCATTCAATTTGGTATCTAATCAATAATTAGGCATTTTATTTAAATTTATTTTAATTCAAATTTTAGTGAAATAGAAGCTAGGAATTGAACTACCAAATGCTTACCATAGGATTAGGATGATGTATTGCAACTCAAATTTAGTATAACATATCATTTTGTCAAAATCATTAATCGCCCGTAAACCCTTGTTGAATTTTATTTTCAAAAGGCACATTGTTGACATAACTCTTAAAAACTATTGAAAACTTACTACATTACATTGTTTTAATGTTATAAACAATCAAAACATACTTTTCAATTCGTTATAAAATGGTTCATGAAGACAACATGGGCGTTTCGTTCATGAACAAACTATAACTATATGTGGTTATTTGAAACTTAAAACTAGCACATAAAATTTGTTAATACTACTAGAATCAATAGATGTCATCAAGATATATAATCAATATATATATATATATATATATATATATATATATATATATATATATATATATATATATATATATATATATATATATATATATATATATATATATATTGATGTTTTAGGGTAATTTTATCTAGTTAAGGGAGCGTTTGGTTTATCTCGAAAAATATATTTTTGAAAACTAAAATTCGCATTTTAATCTTTTAAACAAGCTTATGTTGTGTCAAACTCTTATGAAATGGAAGATATATAATCTATTATATATTTAGCCTCACTTCGAAATGAATTATGATATCATACTCTTTGACGTCATATATTCTAAACGAGTTTAAAATCAAAAATACAAGGAACATTGTGAAACTACTTCATAGAATATTTTTTTTTGTGTCGAAGTAGAATTTCGTTCCACAAATGTTGCATATAATTATATATATATATATATATATATATATATATATATATATATATATATATATATATATACACATATAACATATGCATGATAGTTGTTTCTATATTAATTTTATTTTTGTTGTTATATTGTTTAGGTGAAAATGCCTAAGAACACGGTTGGTGATGTCTCCAAAACCAAACAATACATTCCAAATGTCTCTTCTACTCCCGGCATGTCTCCTCCAGTTGCATGTTTCTATCGTCCTATTGAAAATAGAAACATTCACGAAGGAAGAATTGTCGATCCATCTTTCTATGAATCTGATCAAACCGAACGAATGTTCTCCAATATTCGTTTTGAATGTCTTTTCCAAATCAATGAACCAATCATTCCTCGTTTTATCCTCGACTTCTATAGCCAAGTGACGGTGCAAACCGATCCCTATGGTCATCTCCTCATTTCCTTCATGATTCAAAATCAATTCATCACTCTTACTCTTGCTCAATTTGGACAAATTCTTAGAATCCCATACAACGGCCAAGCCGTTTTCTCTAATGAATGGGATCTTTCCTCTCTTGAAAGAAATCGTCCTCAGGATGGCCCCTACTATTATGAGATTCCTAGTCCTGAAGACATTCGTCGAATGCTTGAACTAGAATGTCATACGACTAGTCGAGTAATCAAGTCGAAGAATGTCGATATTCATGCAAATCAAATCCTCCTCAAAGAGCTAAGCCAAGATATGAAAAAGTGGGAAGAACTCATTCGCGAGAATGCGTTTGGTACTGGTGGTCACCGTGATCATGTCACGGCGAGCATTGCCCACATGTTGTATTGTGTAGTTGCTGAAGAGCAATACAATTTGGCTTATCTTTTTATTCATCGAATCATGTCTGCCAAAAACACCCCAAATGCAAATCTTCCTTATGGTATGTTCCTCACACGACTTTATCGTTATGTGATGGAACATTACCCACATCTTCAAAGAGATTACTACGTTCATATCCTTCCTACCTTGAACCAACTTACTCGTGTTCGTACTCGTCGTTCTCGAAGTGACAAAGGAAAATCTCGTGTTCCTTTGTATTCTAGGCCTCGTGGTTCTACATCTCATCGTGAGGATGATGATGATGAGGAGGAAAACACCTCACGTGTTAGTACTCCATCCCCCACGACCTTTGTTGAAAATCTTTCCGATATTGACGATACCGAGTATCAAGTTCCTCTTCCTCATGAACGTACCGATGAGCTTCTCTTCACTCGTCAAACATCCATCATCAACCGTCAACAACAAATACATGAAGAACTTTGAGGAGGATTCAAATCCGTTGGGAAGATGTTTAGGAAGATGCTTGGAAAGAAGAAGAAGAAGTAGCAGATATTGACGTATTGCTACTTGTTATTATTTGTTTCTATTAGACATTTGTATGGTTTGCTATTTGTCCGATTTATTCAGAAATACTTGTGTTATTTCTTGTTTATCTCTTGAATGATGTTTAGACTTTAGCTATTATCATGCTACTATCTTAATGTTATGCTATGCTTCTTTTCAATGTGGATTATAATATGTTAATTTGCATGCAAAATTTGGTTATATATATGTTTATATATCATCATTCCTAGAGTATATACTTCTAATAGAGCTTGCTGGAAAAACACACTTGAAAAATCATCAAATTCTGCAAATTTTGGGTTTCTGGTCGTCTGGGAAAACACCAGATGGGTGGCCCCCTTAATTCCCTAGGCGGTCCCCTTAATTATTAAGGGGGCCGGCCTACAATTAAGGGGACCGGCCATCTGGAACTGGGTTCACTATTTTCTTTTGCATCTTGTGAACCCTTTCTCTAGTATCAGCTACCATTTCCCATTTTAATCCAACTGATTTTAGAATCTCATTCAACCATTTCAAATACATAAGCTTGTGGTCATCCCCCCAAAACAACTCTTCATTGACTTAACAAATGGAGACAACAAAACCCCATCACCTCCACCCAAATGCTCATCCCCAAGTGCACCCAATGCACCATCTAAAACACCTTCCACTCATGGAACTTCCTCATCCTCCATACCTTCAACCTCATCAATCAATGACTACATCAACTCACACTTGTCACCACAAGTATCATCACCACTTGCTACACAAGAACCTATCTCCACCCATCTTACCATCTCACTTTCACCAATAACACCTCTTGATACTCATCTTTCATCTCCACCAATTACACCACCATTCTTTGCCAATCCTGTGCCTTGGAGGCTACTTGAATCCCATGGGGATACTTGTCTTTGTTGCATCCACAACCGCACCGTCATCTTTGGGCTTAGAGATGAAATTCAATATATATGTTTTCATATATTGAACATTTGCTTACCAACCCACCACCACCACCAACTCCACCATCCTCTCCAATCATTCCTCTACCACAATTCTCACCCATTCCTCCACCATCACCATCATGCTCTCCAAATTAAGCATTTGATATGCTTAATAAATAAAGCCTCTACTACCCTTTTGCTTGCAAGCTCTATGAAGACCATGTACTCTTTGCATGATGATGTATTTTCCTAGTTGTTTATTTGTGTACTAGCTTTCCTATTTGTAATCCTTATTGCTACTTGTATGTTGTGTCTTGACACAATCATTTCCTTAATATGAATGCTTTCTTTCAACCATGCTTATTTTTTTTATCACCTAATATATGTTTGCATGCATATACTTGTGCTTCTAATATTTTTGTTTTGCAAAGCATTCCATAGCTCGTTCTCTTGGTGACCCCAAACGAGGGGGAGTACACATCAAGGGGGAGATAACTTCCCGTCAACTTTTCACGTTTGAAAATTGTCGGCATAACCTTTTTGATTCTACAAAAAAGGGGGAGAAGTAAATATAAACTCACTAAAATACTTGTTTAAAAACTAATTTTTGAGTTAATGAGTTTAAGTTTGATAATCATCAAAAAGGGGGAGATTGTTGATATAAATAATGTTTAAAAATGTGATTAATATCTCTCAATAAACCTATGTTTTGATAATCACAAAACTCAAATCAAATTAAGTGAAGATTAAGACGTAAACAAGTATTTGGTAACAAATATTTACCTCTACATCTAATATCACTTAAGGTATGCATAAACTAAGCATCTTATGCATTACATGATCAAAGGAAACCTTGTCTTAAGACATAACTTTTTATAAAATGATATTAACATTTTATATATATTTGTAAATCATTTTTGGTATTGTTATATTAAACTACAAAGATATGATTTCAAATTTTCAACCAAAAAGGGCAAATTTTATCTAGAAAAACTTTTCTAACGTTCAGGAGGGAGGCCCCCTTAATTTTACTAGGCGGCCCTCTTAATCATTAAGGAGACCGCCCCCTAATTAAGGGGACCGGCATGCTCCAGAACAATATTTTCTGGCCCTATAAATATTGGATCATTTCACATATTTTTCTCACCTTTTTGCACTATAAACTTTCTGATCCAACCTCCATTTCTAGATCTAAAATCCTTTGATCATATAATTCATAAGTCTTTGTTTCCAAGTGATCCAAAGCTTCATCCACTCAAGTGCAAGAAGAAGAACACTCCTTTACATCCATCTAATTGTAGTAGTGTTGTGATTAGCTAGTTTCATATTGTAGTAGTGTTAGATATTTGTAAAAGTGTTGTGTGAATTTGTTGATTGTAGAAACTAGGTGTGTTGTAAAGTAGTTTAGTAGTTGTGACTTAGTTGTGCATAAAAGAAGGTGTGAAGTTGACAAGGTGTGAAGAAGGTGTGAAGTCTTGAAGAAGTTGTGAAGGTGTGAAGAAGGTGTGAAGCCTTGAAGAAGTTGTGAGATTGGTTCTAGCTACGATTAGAACTCGACATTTAGCTTAGTGTCGTTAACTCGTGTAAGCCAAGGTGTGTAAGGTTTCTCCACCATAAGGAGTTTGTTGACATAGTGAAGAAAACTCTCGAGTGTGGTACTCGGGGAGTGGAGTAGGGCAAGGAAGGTGTCCTTGTAGCCGAACCACTAGAAATTCGCGTGTTGTGGTTTGATCTTTCTAACTCTATCTTTTCTTCATTACATTTCAATACTTTCATTATTAGATTAGAATTGCTTATATTGGTTGTCACTTGAATTCATTTGAGATCGAATCGAAAGATTTTAATAAGCTACAAAATATTTTGGTAATAAATTTAAAAAGGACGTAAAACTATTCAACCCCCCTTCTAGTTTTCCACACATAAAATTTCCTAAGTGTTTGATAACCGAGAACACCAAACAAGTCACTGAATGCATAGTCGTTCAGTGAGTCATCCTCAAGTTGCTCAGGGCGAATCTATGAAGAAAGGTTCACCATTCAGTGAGGCGGTTCTTAGTGAATGATACCTGAACTAAAGAAGAAGATGATGGACCCAGTGAGGGATGACAATAACTCACTGAGTCCCATGACTCCTCACCAACTAAGAACACTGAGTGAATAAAGACTGAAGATAAGAAGACTGAATTAAAGGCGGGATAAGTTTGAATGGATAAGGGAAGGTGCTTATCATGCAAAGGTCAACTTTCCCTGAATGAGTATAAAACCAAGACATGTGTCAACACTGAAGACCAAAAAGCATCCATGCGCTTTACTACTTATAGTCATTTGTAACAGGGACAAAATACCTATGTATTTTGTCCAATGTAGGCTGATGTAACTTTTCTTGTAGTCTTTGTCTAATAGGGATCTGTTAGAATCACCCTGTGTATAAATAGAGAATAAGTGGGAGAGGTAAAGACTACGTTTGTGTACTTAATGCTTAGACATTCACAAACCAAATCTTTACTCTCTCCAAAGAACAACACAATCCCTGAGATAGCTCAGCTGTTTCTTAGTTGTCACTCAAACTTAGTTTGAGTTTAGTGAGGAGTATACCATACTTGTCATTTCAATCCCAAGTGTTGTTCTACAAACACTTGGGTATAATTCTTTTGATTAATTTCTAATAAAGATTAAACGTTGAAAAACTTTGTGTCTTGTCTTTTACGTTTATTTACTTTTGATAATTAATCAATACTTCGCTACATCATGGAACTTGGTTAGATTAACTTTGTAGTTAACTTTAACCAAGTAAAAGGGTCCAACATATTGAAATAATATTATCGATGCTTTATGCGAAAAAAATATTCTACTATGATTTTTTTATGTTTATGTTTGACACATTGTCCTATATACTAAACATGGAAAAAATAACGGGTTTCAAAATAGTACATTATGAGGGTGTTGTTGCATTGCTATTGGTTGATATGTGAAAGTTAGCCAAATATTGGGCTCTAATTGGCTGTAACATAATGCTACTGTTGCTATTGGCCACAAATCCATTTATTATTGGCTGAGCACATCACGAGAACTGTTCCCTCCATTTCCCACCAAACTCTAACACCCACACAGCCTTCTCCAAATTTCTAGACACACACACCCCTACCGCCTCTCTTTCTCTCACCTTTTTTGTTAACCTCCAATTCATGTTCTCTATCTCATCTCGTCAAAGCTATCAAACTAACACTAACAAAAATTACAGAAGATTCCACTAACGATTCATTGTTTGAACAAAACCCAACTACTAAAATCATCCTATCTCTTAATTCTAGAGGCATCTGATCATTATTCAAGAACTAGCTTTATTTATCTTCTCATCCTGATAAAAAAACACCAATGACACCAAAACACACAAGACAATTTACAAATAGCAAAACACGTAAAACTATTGCGTTAGTTTAATTTGTAAACATACATAGCAGATTTGATATACATCCTTATGCATCAATAGATTCAAACCAAGAAGAAATACATTTGATTTCTACCATGGAACCATGGTATGTTCATTTTGAATATTGTTTTGATAATTTATGTTATTGAATAATATATACTGAATTTGTGTTTTGCTTTCACCTTTTAACAATTTTTATCTAATCATTGAGCAAATAAATGCCTCAATGAGAATTTTGAAAGTAGATTTTGATTTGTAAGTGTAAAATGAAAGAGCTTATTTTGGCAAAGTTTGGGTAAGATAATATAAGATAATAGCTTCTTACCTTATGTTTTTTTCTACCAGCTTGCAACATGCCATTTCACAACGATGCTATTTTCAGTTCAAAACACTTGCGGTTTTAAATGCTTCTCGAAGAAGCTGGAGAGTTTATATGGAGTCGCAAACAGAAGGTGTACCGGCGGCTGGTGTTCCTGTGAAGGAGATTGATTTTTTTGTGGTATCCTTTGGATCGGTCATTTTACTTTTGGTATTGCTATTACTTGTTTGCTATTTTGTTCTGTTTAGTTTGTTATGTGATATAAGTAACTAGATCATGAGGCGTTTGAATGGCCATTGGTGAACCTGCTACTTATTACTCCGTTTATAAATGTTTTTTGATTTGTTACAAATAGATGAGGTTTATTAGGTTTGGTGAGCTAAGGATAATGACATTGAAGTTGTATGATGAGGTTTTGATACGTGTAGCGTGATTCTGTTGTACTGTTGGAAGTATCAATCGGATAAAGGAATTGTAGAGTGTAGAGGTTAATAGTCGTGAGACGTAGTTGGTGATATAATGATGAATGATGGCCTTAAATTTGATTATTGTCACATAGGGATATATTGTTAGTTATGAATATGAATAAGTAGATTATGCAATGTATGGTTTAGTGTTGGTGGTAAACTTTCAGATTAATAGAATCAGGTTTACCGAATGAAATTAAATGTAGGGGCAGATATGTTGTGGTTTATGAGCATTGAGTTGACAAAATACAATGAGTTTTATCATTTATGTTAGTCACAACTCGTATTTTCAGGTCATTTACTCAACTATAAACTCAAAGCAATTCATTTTGAATATTTGAATAATAACTTTGACGCATAACCGTTGGGTTAAATCGCTTAAACAAGAGAACAAAATTTAACGTATACCGACGATAGACTAAGTTTAGTCTACATCAACAATATGCATAAACACTCTAATAAACCTATTTTATAAGTTTTTACATTGATTTTATACTTTTCGGGTCATTTTTATGGTTTATGTCATTTGATTAGGAACCTATGTCAACGAATGTGTCTACGACTAGGATTTAAGTTTAAGGTCATAAACAATCAATGATATCCTCAAACTATTTTAAAAGTGTTAATGTCACCCACATTTAAAAACTTAGTCCATTTTTACGTATATATGTCTTTTTAAGTATAACCCGGTATTTGCATCTACGTGTTACAGTCTAGACTTAAGACGCTTTAAGGTATAAATTACCCACTAAACTCAACTAATATATCTCTTTTTTATCATCATAAAAATGCCACATGTATTATTCCTCCCATTTACACCTCATTCTTACACAAAACTACACTTGTTAACACATGTCATCTAAACTTAGCTATTAATATAAATCTCACAACACATTTTTTTTAACCATTATTGGTTTGAACGACCTAACACCACCTAAACCACCATCATTTTGATCATCTGAAGCTATTTTAAAGGTTCGTAAGGTGTTAGCTTTGGCTTGGAGCATTAGAGTAGCATGACATGTTTTAAAGACTTTGATGCATTAGTATTTACCATTTGATAATGTTCTAAAAATGTCTATGTATAAGTTTACTTTGGGACCACTTATTTTGTAAACTCAGATATTATTTATCGAACGGTATCTTTTAAAACATCTCATTTAGAGGTCGTTTTCTATGACCATCTCTTTGTGCTATGAAATAGCACCCTCAGTTGCTTTCTATTGCTATACTGATTTTAGGGGGTGTTACAATGTTTAAATTACTTGAGTTAATTTTGTTTATCGATGATATCGAATTGTGTATGATGATGAATGAGATAGTTGACATGTTTAACATGATTTTGAGGGGTGTTTGTTTAAGCTTATTTTTGGGCTTATGAGCTTACGAAGGTTTAGCCTATGCTTCATAAGCCCATTTTTCCGACTCATTTTAAAACTTAAGGCTTAATTAAGCTTAATATGATGAAGTAACCTTATATATGCTCATAAATTTCAAAATAAACCAAATAAATGAGATAATGATAGACAAGCCGAAAACACATAAGCCCAAAAATAAGCTTACAAACACACCCAACAATGTGTTGTTTAGAAGTCTCTTTTGGATTAAGGAAATTGTAAAGGTCGATAATATCGATGCAAGAGTTTGATAATGGTTGAATTAGTTGTACGTCGAGTAGGTTGTATGACTTGCCAACTAGAAATATGTTCATTGTACATCGGAGAGTATTTTTCTCTAGATTTGAATTATGACATAACTGTTTCCCTCTGTTATATGAGCCTTGATTATGTTGATTCAATTTGATACCGTCATTGTAAGGAACTACATCAATCTCATTATAATAAAATTATGTATGTTATCATATATAGCAACAACTTTCCTTTCAAATTCAGGATGCAGTGGATGAAGATTATGACAGCGATGTAGATCTCTTAGGTGAGGAGACTGAGTAGGAAAAGAAAGCTTATGAAGAACGTGCAGCGGTGAAGGCATCTGGTAAGAACTAAAAATTGTAAGTTCAGGTTCATGTTATCGGTGTAAATGTATATAAGTGATTCTTCTATACAATAGAAACTAGTAGGGAAACCATTAGAAACTGATTTTTAGCAATTAAAAATCGTGATTTTCTAATAATCAAGTGTCGAATGCAAGTTAAAACACCTCCTAAACAAAAAAACTACATGAAATCACACCTATGTTGGTCAAATGTCTACACGTCTTCAATCCTGATAGATGGGAAGCCTTGGGATGACAAGACTAAATACAAGAGCTTGGGGAAACTTTCAAAAGTGTTCAAATGAAGGCCTTGACGGGAGGTGCATTGATGAGTGCTTAATCATACATCCTTTTTAGACCAGAAATCAGACCAAATACACCAAATACTAACCAAAAATGCCAAGAGAATGTATGTTTTTGTTTGTGCAGGTACGGATATGTGAAAAATGAACAAAAACAAGTCAAAATCGACAAAAACGAGCACGAGATAGGAAAAAGGTCAAAAGCCAGAGCCGGAGAAGCAAAATGATCAAAGAAAGTTCAAATTTTCATAAGAAGTCCTCAGAGATTAACAAAGTTGCAAAAATAGTCCCTGGGCAAAGTTTGAGTATTTGGCGATTTCAGTCCTTCAGCTTTCAGATAATTACAAAAATAGTCCTTTGAAAGAATATTTGAAGAAAAGTCATAAATTATCCTCCATGATCCAGAGATTGTCAACAAATACCCTTGGAAAATATTTTGGAAAAATGGCAGATTTGGTCCCTAAGTTTTGAGTTTGTACATTATTGGTCCTTGCTTAAAAGCTACTAATCCTAAAACTAGTCCTAAAAATGTACAACCGGATCTACAATCTAAGTCCATAATCCCACATAGCCCATCTCACCTTGTACCAGCCCACAACCTAAACTTTATTACCCGACCCAATCCACCCTATAATAAAAAAAATACCAAAAACCACTCCCGCCCCCCAATATTACCCCAAACCCAGGATTTTTACTGTTTGAAGAAACCTAGCCATCCCACACCTCAAATTACCCCATGTTATTAATAATTACCAATGATTAAAAGTTTCTAGAAGGGTATTCACGTGTCAGGGTGATGTCAGGGAATGTTTGGACCAATAAGGATACACTCCTAGGATCGGTCACATCACACAATTAAATCCTAGGGTCCAAAATGATTGGAAGCATCTAGAGCGTGATCTAAGGGCTACGAGGGACTCAAAGAAACACAAGATGGTGTGGATTGCCAGCCTGGACATCCAAGACCTCACCTCAGCAGGCTATATAAAGCCCCCTCCTCATTCATGTATAATTGTCCAATCTTTCACGTATTTAGAAAGATTTTTGATCATTTTTAAATACCTTGTCATTTTAAATTCAGTTTTCATTGTAATTTCAATTTCAAGACTTGTACTTCAATTTTTAGTATCAATATAATTCAGGTTTTATTTAGCTTATTGTCTTTAATCTCATTTTGGTTTATTACAATTGTTTATTCAGTTTCAATCATATTTGTTTGGTTATCTTTTATAAAGCATCTGTTATAAAAAAAAAAAAAAAAAAATTGTTTCAAGCTTATTTGAATAAGCTGATGTTTAGTTGAAGTATAAGGCAGTCAAAGAGGAGCCTTTGGCCTGTCAAGAGACAGGCAAGCAAAGTGAATCCCCCTCTTTTCATGCTGAGGGGGAATTGGACTGTAAGTTTCTCATTTTTCTTTACTGCACAAGTAGTGTAAGGTAGTGTAGATCTATGTTTGTTTATTCATTACTGCTTAATGATGCTACTTATCTGGTTTTGCTTGTTATTTATGGTTTAGCCTCCATTTGATAGTTTTGACTTGGTTTCTACTTTTATTAGTATTCTACTGTTTCATCTGTCACATCCTTGGATCTTTGTTTCTGCTTTAGTTTGTGTTTGTGCCTGATTTACTAAGTGTATTTGAGTTATTAGATCATAGTTGTTACTATTTTAGAGGTTTGGATACCAGTGGTAGTAATTTAGGTAGCATAAGTTCATATCTGCCACTATTTAGGTGTGTTTGGATTAGTATAGGCTAGTGTTCTTTGGGTGGTTTCTGGTTATTAGTTCAGTTAGCTTAAAATAGATATATTAGAGTTAGTAGTAGCATTAAAACAATAGGTCACTTAGCAAAAGTCAATAATAGCTTGATTCTTGATTCCTACTTGCTTCACTTCACATCTGACTTTGCTCACTTAGTGATTAGTTGCATTTTGTAATTGAATAAGTAGTATTAGTGGTTATACATCATTAGAATACACCTTAGGTAAGATCTCAGCTGCTAAATTTGGAATTAGTCAAAGTTCATTTGCATTTCAAAAGTCAAATCAATTAGTGAACTCAGCTTTTTGTCTTAAGTTTGATAGCTTCTGTAGGGCTTATTTTTAAGTGGAATTTCTTTTGGAAAGTTGATTTGGAAAGTTTAACAAATAGAGAAATAGAATCAAAAAGAAATTTCAGTTTTGGACATCTTTTGCTTATCTAAATTTGAGCTTAAAGTTGACTGATTGGACTTGCATTTCCCCTGCACATCAGCTTTGGTACACATTTCTAGGTAACATAAGGTTGAGTAAATTAGTTCTAGTATCTGTTCCTTAGGTGGATTTGCAATCTCTGGTGATAAATCAGTGTTTGGCCACCATCAGCTTTTAGTTCTTAGCTTATTTGCTGAGCTTATTAGCCCCATTTAGTTGATAGGTTTAGGCTAGTTCCTGTTTTCATAAACAGGGCTGCAAATTAGTTTGTTCATAAATTAGTTATGTTTTGTTGATTCTCTGAGCTTATTTATGCTTCTAGTTGTTCAGTTCATTGAGTTTTTGCATTGTGCTTATCTGTGTTGCTTATTGGCTTTTTCAATATTGCTTATTTGGACTGTTTGTGCTCATAACCCATGTTTCTGTGATCATTTGCTTTCACAACTCTTACATTAAGCTCATTTTAGCCTTAAAATACATTGGTAAAAGTTTTGGTCAGTTTGGTAAACCTGTGCTTATTAATAAGCTCTTTTCAATAAGCTGTTTAGGGCCATTCAGCACTTCCAGTGCTTATTTTTCAAAATTTATATTTTTCCTAGCTTTTAAATATTATTTTAGATTTTCCTTGAAATTTTCATATTTTTCTGAGCTCATTTGCTATTTTTCCTATTTAAATTTCATTTTTATTCATTTTTAATTACTAAAAAATACAAAAAATCAGAAAAACCCCAGAAAAATCCAAAAAAATATTAGAAAATTATTTTTAGTTATTTTAGAATTTTAGAAATTTATTTTGCATTTTTCTAAATTTATTTGCATTTTCTTTTAATTTTTAATTAAGTTAAATTAGTTTTTAATTCATAAAAAATAAATTAAAAGTCAAAAAAATATTTTTCTTTTTCTCAAAATTTTCTTTTATCATTTTAAATTTTTGAAAATTATTTCCAAGCCCGTAGGAGTAGCGTAGCTTAAAAGTCGCGTTTTATTTCGTACGTTAACGTTTATTTTACGTTTTAGCTTACGTTTTTCGTTTCTACGTTACGTTTCTAGTTGCCTTACTTGAATTACGTGTTTAGTTGATTAATTGTGCTTCATTTACTATTTCATTAGTGTAATCTCATTCAAATCACTTTTTACCGTTTTTACGACACGTTTCGCGATTCGGGAATTCGAAATTCCATTCACACCTTCGTTGGGACACGACCCGGGGAAATACTTTCCTAAGCATTTCTTCGGTAATAAAAACTATACTTAAAACGACAACATCAAAATTTTTGGCGCCGCTGCCGGGGAAGGTTGAAGTGAATTTTTGGTTTTCGTTTTTCGAAATTGTGTTTTGAAAACCTTCCTTGTACATATTTTCTATAAAAACAAAAAAAAATTGAAAAATCAAAAACACTTTTCCTAAAGTGTTTTCAAAAATACCAAAAAAATATTAAAGTTACAGCCTCATCTCGACCGAAAGGAAGAGCGTTGTAAACCAAATAAGCTTCTCAATATAACAACGCGTGAAATTAGTTGCTAATCGGATTACTTTGGATTCTACAACCGAATAAGCGGAAAATACGGAAGCTTTGACATTAAATTGCAAGCTGAAGAGAGATCCATTCTTCTCTCCCGTTCCGTCGCGAGTAGATTTAAGGGAAACGGTTCACAATTAACGTAACGTTTGAAAAACAAAAGAGAATAAAAGTTTTAAGTTTTTGAATTTTGTTTTCCAAAAATAAAAATACAAAAAGATTTTCCTTTTCCATTTTGATTTTCCTTTTATTTGATTTTATGATAATTAAAAACCAAAAATAATCTTCTTATCCTCTTATCATTTGATTCTTCTTCTTAACCCTCTAAACCGATAATTCTTTCACTTTCTCACTTATGGATCCAATTTGTTTTAAATGTGGTGAACCGTTCTTTGAAGGTTCATGTGTTTGGTGTACGTTCGAACAATGTGGTAATGATATTCACGATGGAGTTTGTTTGTTTTGTAATACTCCCGAGTATGTTCGAAACACAATCTTTCAAAATGTTCCCGATTACTATCCAACACCACCGCCGTCTTCGTTCACTTGCTTTAATTGTGGAAATCCATCCGACGAGGGATTACCGTGTGGGCAATGTTTTTGTAATCAATGTGGATACACGAATTGTATATGTTACGCCCCGAGTGCTGAAATGTCTTACGCTTGTGATACGAGTTTTGATAATTATCCTCAAAACGATTTTAATCATCCTTTTCAAAACTCTTATGAGGAAGTACTTTATTTTAATGGTGATTCATCAAATTTTGAAAATTGTGGGGAATCGTTTGAAAATATTTATTACAAGCCAAATCCGTGTTACGATTCTCAAGGTTTTAACCAACCCCCACAAACTTCCGATTTTGCTAATAATGTTTGTGAAATTAAATCCATGATCGAGAAGTTAAAAGAGTTGGTAGCTAATCGTTATACGCATACTCCCGAGCCTCAAGTGAAATCAATGGAAGAACTTCTCGCCGAAGAACGAAAATTTAAATTTTGTGAGTGTTGTATGTACGACGACGACGATGATTCCACGATTACAATCGTTCTTAACCCTCAAAAAGAATCTATCTTTACTTCCATAGTACCCGATGACTCTCTAAAAATGGGGGACGAGCATCTAAACGCTATTCCGGCAACGGAATCCGACGAATTCAATAAGTCTAGTGTTGAGAACCTCGTCCCAATCCCAAGTGAGTCCGGGGAAATTTCTAACGGTGGTTCTGAAATTATTTCTGATCCTTCTTTCACACCGGTTGAGAGAAGTGATGTCTTTTTAGACGAGATCGAAGCTTGTCTTGCTAGTGATTCTAATCCGACGATGGTTGATGATACTAATTTTGATCCTGAGGAAGATATCCGTTTGATTGAAGAATTATTGAATGAAGAACCGTCAATTTCTCTCCCTCCGATGAACAATGAAGATTTTGATGAAGTCGAAAGTTATTCCGATTCTCACAATGAGTATACTACGAGTGATGAAGATTCTTGTGGAGATATCGATGATAATGATGAAGATGATGATGCGGAAATTCAAGATGAAACTCTTCGTGACAAATTATCCAAAGTTTATCTTCTCATTTCTAAAATTGAGGCATTGAAAGATCTTCCGACTTTTTCTCCTATCCCCAATATGGATAGTGATTTCTTACCCGAGCTTGAAATTTTTCGATTTGAAGAGACGAGTAGTGGCAATCCCACTATTCATGCTTTCTCTCTTCCGGATTATGAGCGTTTTGATTTTGAAATTGATTTTGAGCTTATTTCCGATAATCCGTCACGTGATTCTCTTTTAGAGGATGTTGATCAATTTCTTGCTGCGGATGACTTGATACCACCGGGTATTAATAAGAATGATGAGGATGACCTACGAAGTAATATTCGTTTCGATTTACCTTCTTCTCGTCCACCGGTGAAACCACCCGATGCAGATTTTGATACGAATAACGATATTTTTGGAGTGGTGGACGAGATTTCTGATTATGATAATCATGTGTTTGATATTTTACCCACCCAACCCACCCGTGATTTAGAAATCGACTTTGCTTTAATTATCTGGGTGTTTTATCCGTTCTTTACTTATCCCCTCATTTCTTCACTTTTTCACTCCACCGGGAGTGAGGATACCGTTTTTGACCCCGGCATCTCCGTTTATGCCGGTTGTCCGTTCTATCTGCTCTCCCCAAGGACGAATTAATTCGGGGATCGAGTCAAGCTCATGTGACTCGGTAATAAAAAACAAGCGCTTCGTGGGAGGCACCCCATGCTTATCCTTTTCATCTACTTAATTTTCTATTTTCTTTCTAACGTGACGTGAGGAGGGCGACCTCTTCCATATCTTGTGTTTTGTGGTTGTTTGTGAATGTTCAGGAATTTCCCCGAAGTTTGAGGACTCTCGTGCTCGTGGTTTTTCGTTCTCTCCACTCGAGTCTCATCCTTCGCTGCTCTTTCGGAAATTCACCATATCCAAAATCTTATCGACTAATGTTTATCTCTTGGCATACTTAATAAACGGCCTTAGATTTTACGTAGGATTACCTTTACCCTTAAAACATTGAGGACAATGTTTCACTTTAGTCTGGGGGGGTGAATCTTCGATTCGATTTGACCTGTACCATCGTCTGAGCTGTTAACTTACGCAACTCCGTTTTCCACCAAAAATTTTAATTTTTGTCACCGCTTTATAATAAAAAAAAAAAAGTATAAAAAAGTAAAAAAAAAAAAAAGATATATGATATGAATAATAAGTTTTGACACCTTGTTTTGACTTTCCTACCGGCGAGAGTAGAAATAAATGTTCCGACTTGACCGGGCGTGTTGAGCCCTAGCTTGTCTCCCTTAACCAAAATAATCAAAAGATTATGGCTAAGCATCCGCGGATCTCATTATTTGGGATTTTAAATTTGCGGAGATCGAGGAATGATAGAGTTTATTTAGAAGTTTCGTGCTATACACGGATCGCATTACTGGGATTTAAAAAACCCATGAGAGGTACTTGTGGCCTCCTTGTTCACATCAGCAATGTCACCAATATATAAATAGATGTCTAGGATTAATTAAGGGTATACGGTTTGGGCAATACTTAGTTTTTTCTCGTTCCCAATAAAATCTCTGCATATGGGGGTTTGGTACACATAGGGGTACTGCCAGTGTTACGGTGAAATAGACTATTGCATCTTGCCGGTTCGCAGCCGATGTTGTGATCTTAGTAAAGGCCGTAGGACTCGGGGTTTGACATATAGTTATGAATATCGATAATAATAGTCCAAAGCCAAATAAAAAGGCAGAGGAATCCAAAGCTACAAAAAGCAGCGGATAGAAATCCAAAGTCATAATAAAGCTCTTACATCTTGGCGGCTCATAAACCGTTGACTGTAAAAGAATAAAGGACTAAGGACCAAAGTATTATTAAAGTGCTTATGATTATGCAAAAATGCCAAGCTTCGACTCCGGGGGTTTCCCTAATAAAAAGCTTCCGTTTCGGGTATCAAACATGGTATGTCTCGGTCGTAAATAAAAAGGGGACCTCCACAAATCGTGTTAAATCAGAGACCTTCATGTGTACCCGATTTCTGTATGCAGGGGTTTTCGAGGGAAAGTTTGGAAACTACTTAGCGTTCAAATTTTGTGCTCTTATCGGAGTAACAAATATCGAAACGAGAAAATATGAAGCAATTCATTTCTCACAAATTAAAATCTTGAGATACAAAACTTAGGACCTGGAGACAAGAGGTAATACACAAGTAACTTTTGTGGGCAGTGTTAGCATCTAACTTCTGATAAACAATGATCTCGATTTTACGCTTAGTTTGGGAGCTTGTGAAAAATCAAGGATGACGATTTTTATCCGTACGGTCTCTTCTCTGTGAGAAGTGTTTCTACTCGTTGACCCTGAAAGTTATCAACAGATAAGAATTGATAATGAAAGTCAAGGCAAACCGACACATATATAAAAATGAAAAAATACAAAAATTAGTAGTTGTAGTTGATATTCATGAAAATCGAAAAACGGAGCGTTTTTGAGAATAAATGATTTTACTATCTCTCTTGAACATCATTGCTACTTTACAACGTCAGTAAAGCGAGGTTTTGAAATTATTTATCTCTTAAGCGTGAGGTGATGACATTGCGTGAGGGCACAACAATATCTTAGTCTGGGGGATTTTGATGAGTGCTTAATCACACATCCTTTTTAGACCAGAAATCAGACCAAATACACCAAATACAAACCAAAAATGCCAAGAGAATGTATGTTTTTGTTTGTGCAGGTACGGATATGTGAAAAATGAACAAAAACAAGTCAAAATCGACAAAAACGAGCACAAGATAGGAAAAAGGTCAAAAGCCGGAGCCGGAGAAGCAAAATGATCAAAGAAAGTTCAAATTTTCATAAGAAGTCCTCAGAGATTAACAAAGTTGCAAAAATAGTCCCTGGGCAAAGTTTGAGAATTTGGCGATTTCAGTCCCTCAGCTTTCAGATAATTACAAAAATAGTCCTTTGAAAGAATATTTGAAGAAAAGTCATAAATTATCCTCCATGATCCAGAGATTGTCAACAAATACCCTTGGAAAATATTTTGGATAAATGGCAGATTTGGTCCCTAAGTTTTGAGTTTGTACATTATTGGTCCTTGCTTAAAAGCTACTAATCCTAAAACTAGTCCTAAAAATGTACAACCGGATCTACAATCTAAGTCCATAATCCCACATAGCCCATCTCACCTTGTACCAGCCCACAACCTAAACTTTATTACCCGACCCAATCCACCCTATAATAAAAAAATACCAAAAACCACTCCCGCCCCCCCAATATTACCCCAAACCCAGGATTTTTACTGTTTGAAGAAACCTAGCCATCCCACACCTCAAATTACCCCATGTTATTAATAATTACCAATGATTAAAAGTTTCTAGAAGGGTATTCACGTGTTAGGGTGATGTCAGGGAATGTTTGGACCAATAAGGATACACTCCTAGGATCGGTCACATCACACAATTAAATCCTAGGGTCCAAAATGATTGGAAGCATCTAGAGCGTGATCTAAGGGCTACGAGGGACTCAAAGAAACACAAGATGGTGTGGATTGCCAGCCTGGACATCCAAGACCTCACCTCAGCAGGCTATATAAAGCCCCCTCCTCATTCATGTATAATTGTCCAATCTTTCATGTATTTAGAAAGATTTTTGATCATTTTTAAATACCTTGTCATTTTAAATTCAGTTTTCATTGTAATTTCAATTTCAAGACTTGTACTTCAATTTTTAGTATCAATATAATTCAGGTTTTATTTAGCTTATTGTCTTTAATCTCATTTTGGTTTATTACAATTGTTTATTCAGTTTCAATCATATTTGTTTGTTTATCTTTTATAAAGCATCTGTTATAAAAAAAAAATAATAATAAAAATAAAAAATATAAAAAAAAATAAAAAAATTGTTTCAAGCTTATTTGAATAAGCTGATGTTTAGTTGAAGTATAAGGTAGTCAAAGAGGAGCCTTTGGCCTGTCAAGAGACAGGCAAGCAAAGTGAATCCCCCACTTTTCATGCTGAGGGGGAATTGGCCTGTAAGTTTCTCATTTTTCTTTACTGCACAAGTAGTGTAAGGTAGTGTAGATCTATGTTTGTTTATTCATTACTGCTTAATGATGCTACTTATCTGGTTTTGCTTGTTATTTATGGTTTAGCCTCCATTTGATAGTTTTGACTTGGTTTCTACTTTTATTAGTATTCTACTGTTTCATCTGTCACATCCTTGGATCTTTGTTTCTGCTTTAGTTTGTGTTTGTGCCTGAGTTACTAAGTGTATTTGAGTTATTAGATCATAGTTGTTACTATTTTAGAGGTTTGGATACCAGTGGTAGTAATTTAGGTAGCATAAGTTCATATCTGCCACTATTTAGGTGTGTTTGGATTAGTATAGGCTAGTGTTCTTTGGGTGGTTTCTGGTTATTAGTTCAGTTAGCTTAAAATAGATATATTAGAGTTAGTAGTAGCATTAAAACAATAGGTCACTTAGCAAAAGTCAATAATAGCTTGATTCTTGATTCCTACTTGCTTCACTTCACATCTGACTTTGCTCACTTAGTGATTAGTTGCATTTTGTAATTGAATAAGTAGTATTAGTGGTTATACATCATTAGAATACACCTTAGGTAAGATCTCAACTACTAAATTTGGAATTAGTCAAAGTTCATTTGCATTTCAAAAGTCAAATCAATTAGTGAACTCAGCTTTTTGTCTTAAGTTTGATAGCTTCTGTAGGGCTTATTTTTAAGTGGAATTTCTTTTGGAAAGTTGATTTGGAAAGTTTAACAGATAGAGAAATAGAATCAAAAAGAAATTTCAGTTTTGGACATCTTTTGCTTATCTAAATTTGAGCTTAAAGTTGACTGATTGGACTTGCATTTCCCCTCCACATCAGCTTTGGTACACATTTCTAGGTAACATAAGGTTGAGTAAATTGGTTCTAGTATCTGTTCCTTAGGTGGATTTGCAATCTCTGGTGGTAAATCAGTGTTTGGCCACCATCAGCTTTTAGTTCTTAGCTTATTTGCTGAGCTTATTAGCCCCATTTAGTTGATAGGTTTAGGCTAATTCCTGTTTTCATAAACAGGGCTGCAAATTAGTTTTGTTCATAAATTAGTTATGTTTTGTTGATTCTCTGAGCTTATTTATGCTTCTAGTTGTTCAGTTCATTGAGTTTTTGCATTGTGCTTATCTGTGTTGCTTATTGGCTTTTTCAATATTGCTTATTTGGACTGTTTGTGCTCATAACCCATGTTTCTGTGATCATTTGCTTTCACAACTCTTACATTAAGCTCATTTTAGCCTTAAAATACATTGGTAAAAGTTTTGGTCAGTTTGGTAAACCTGTGCTTATTAATAAGCTCTTTTCAATAAGCTGTTTAGGGCCATTCAGCACTTCCAGTGCTTATTTTTCAAAATTTATATTTTTCCTAGCTTTTAAATATTATTTTAGATTTTCCCTGAAATTTTCATATTTTTCTGAGCTCATTTGCTATTTTTCCTATTTAAATTTCATTTTTATTCATTTTTAATTACTAAAAAATACAAAAAAATCAGAAAAACCCCAGAAAAATCCAAAAAAACATTAGAAAATTATTTTTAGTTATTTTAGAATTTTATAAATTTATTTTGCATTTTTCTAAATTTATTTGCATTTTCTTTTAATTTTTAATTAAGTTAAATTAGTTTTTAATTCATAAAAAATAAATTAAAAGTCAAAAAAATATTTTTCTTTTTCTCAAAATTTTCTTTTATCATTTTAAATTTTTGAAAATGATTTCCAAGCCCGTAGGAGTAGCGTAGCTTAAAAGTCGCGTTTTATTTCGTACGTTAACGTTTATTTTACGTTTTAGCTTACGTTTTTCGTTTCTACGTTACGTTTCTAGTTGCCTTACTTGAATTACGTGTTTAGTTGATTAATTGTGCTTCATTTACTATTTCATTAGTGTAATCTCATTCAAATCACTTTTTACCGTTTTTACGACACGTTTCGCGATTCGGGAATTCGAAATTCCATTCACACCTTCGTTGGGACACAACCCGGGGAAATACTTTCCTAAGCATTTCTTCGGTAATAAAAACTATACTTAAAACGACAACATCATGCATGTAAGTTATTCCTATATTCCTTTCTTTAGATAAAATAGGATTTCCTAGAAAAAATACGATTTCCTATTGGCAAACAGCAATGCAATTACTCTCAGCAAATTAGATAGAATAAAACTATTCGACAAAAAATTGTTGTCTTGAAGTTGAAGACATGTAGACAATTGTTATCTCTCTATAAAATAAAATAAAATAAAATAAATCTCAGCAAATGTATAGCAAACCATGTGTAATTTGTTACTGATATATGTGGCAAAAATGGGTAATTAGTAGAAAAGTGGCTTTGCAGGTTGTAGGTATTGGCTGCTGCTAATTGTTGTTGCCTATTTGGCTGCTGCTAATCTATTGTTGTTGCCTATTTGGCTGCTATAGCTGCTGATGTGTTTGTGTTTGTGTGTGTGTGTGAGTTTTATTTATTTATTTATTTATTATTATTATTATTATTATTATTATTATTATTATTATTATTATTATTATTATTATTATTATTATTATTATTATTATTATTATTATTATTATTATTATTATTATTATTATTATTATTATTATTATTATTATTATTATTATTATTATTATTTTTTCGCATTTGAAATTGCAAAAACAATTAAGCAACAGCCAAACAGTTTCCATTGGGACCAGAATCTGTCTAGCAGCAAAATTCAACTCTAATTTCCAGCATCCCTATACCAATATTGTTTATCCAAGATTTTACCCTTGAATTCCTTATAGCATTTAATCTCCTCTTCGTTAAGAAATCTTTTACAGGTGCATTACAAAATGGAAAGACAAGCAGGTACCCTTCCCTAGAGGCTGTAGCCTTTATAGATTAACAAGAGATGGATAAAGATTAGTGATTAGGATTGATCCTGATCCACTACACAGCATATAGAATTTAAGACTAGCGTATGATCATAAGACTATAAAATACTGGTAGGGAAAACCAAGGTTTAGTTGAATCACCTATCAAACCAGGAGATTTGTTCCTCTACAAATAAGAGGTACCTTCTAGTATTAAACTGTTATTTTAAACGCTTTATTTACTTATCACAGTGTTGTTTTTCAGTGTGGTTCATTAGTGTCTCTTACTTTAAAGAATAATGCTATATAGACAGAAAATTAAATAGTGAATTTATATTGGGATGCTCAGACCTTACAAGTAAGCATATACAGTAAAAACTCTATAAATTAATGACGTTGGGACCGGGATATTTTATTAATTAATCGAGATATTATTATATCGATAAATTAATAATTTATTAATTTAAAGAGATTTTACGTATTGGCTTTAAATTTTCAAGTCGAATATACTAGTTACAATGTATACTAGCAAGTTAGAGATGAAAAATAAATTAGAAAAAAATAAATTTCAGTTAACATTTATGAATTCACATTCATAAATTACTGAATTTGTCATGTTCATTGTTTTTTAATAAGTAAAAAGTTAGTTTCGTTGGGACAAATTCAATTATGTATGACCTTAATTGAATTAATTGAATTTATACAAGTTTCAATATGACCTTTATATATACAAATTTTTTTTTAGTAGTTATTAATTTATAGTTTCGTTGGAACCAATAAATATACATTAGGGTTTCAAAAAAACCATTATCTCATTATTTTATCGATTGGCATTCACATTTGTACTGGTCCCAAGTTGAGACCAGACAAATTATTAATTTCATAGAGTTTATTAATTTATCGAGTATTAATTTATAGAGGTTTTATTGTAGTCACTGATTAGACTTATGATATGTTTTACATTAAAGTTTGTAAGTCATTATGTGATAGAATTAGATAACCAGTTACAAGCAACAGACTAAGTAGATAGTGTTTGGACGTGCTTTGGTTGTTTGATGATGCGATAATTAGATTTGTTAGAGCATGTAAAAATGACCTCCAACTGATTAGATGACTAAAATTAGCTTTGTTACTGCTAGATAATAACTCCATGATAACTGAATTTTGGGTAATATATCGTTCTTAGTATATTGTTGGTTTACTCTCTAAACGAGTAAAAGGTGTAATATACAATCCGAAACATCCCCTTAATCGTAGTGTACTTTAAATGCAAGTTTTTTTGATAAAATATCGCGTTTCTTGCTATGGTGATTGTGGTTTAAGTTAGAAGACGGGCTGCTAACATTCCGTATTTGCTTATTTTCATTTTTATCAGATACAGGTGTGATGATGTTGTTCCACAACATCTTTTACTTTCTCATTGGAAATTTTCCATAACTCTGCAAGCTATCATTAGAGGAACATGGTAAGGCAATTAAAATGGACGACGACCTGACTCCTGCTCTGCGCTGCTGGGTAGCTGCAATGATCATGCAAAGTAACTTCCTGCTTATGTGGTCAAATGGGAAAGAAAAGAACCCGCATTTGTTGCTTTCATCGCTTCAATATGGATACACAGCTCCCTCCTTAAATCATGTTTGTATGAAGCTTGATGTTGTATAAGAAATTAAAACCGGTCCAAGAGAACCAGATTCGGATTGTGTTGAATGGGTAATGCTATTGGGAAGTAATGAATAAACTTATGCAATACTTTTTAGAGTCATCAATATGCTAGTGCTCTTAAGGAGTATAGTTACATACCCTAATTTTTGACATATTAAGTAAGTTGAACTGTTCGAATCTCAATTCAGAAAATATATGTTGCAAGTGCAATTAGGTATTAAACTTTTTGACATATCAAGTAAATTGAAATGTTCGAATCTCACTTTTTAAGAAATATATTACAATAAAATTTATTTCCACCAACCATATCAACTAAATAAATATAAACACAATACTTCTATATAACAATGCAACACCCTCGCAGCAACGCGCAAGCTCAACGGCTCGCTAACCCTAAAAGTGGTTTGGTTTGTATTTTAAGTAACCGATACATCACATCATGTGTATTGGGTGGGTGGGTGTTGGTTAATGGGTGAATATTCGTTTTATGATGTTTGGGAAGCATATGATAATCAATTACAAAAATATATTAATCAGCATATGAGAAAGGAAGATTCAATAATCTTAATCATTAAACTTGCAAAATAGACGTAAGAACCTTTAATTTTAATGGTACGCAACAATTTTCAACCATAAAAAAAGTAACAACAATATTCCAGCAGCAACTTTGTTCAAGGACAAAGATCTTTAAGAATTAGATCTATAATCAAAATCTGTTAAGATTCAAATTAATGAACAAGATGAACACAATAAAGTTACAAAGACACAAAGAACTTTATGAGCTATCGACGTGAGTTATAAACATCTTTTTTTTACTTGATTTTTATTATGGATTATTGAAATTTATACTTTTTAAATATCTTTACAAGTTCGATTATATTTTAAAGGGATTTGCTAACAACAAGTCACTCGGTGTTGTTTAAACATTCTATATATATATATATATATATATATATATATATATATATATATATATATATATATATATATATATATATATATAAACACATTTAATGAACTCATGTATTCTATAATTATACATTTTTAATCATTTTAAACATATTATGTGATGTTAAATATAGAATATTTAAAGATCATTAAATACTAATTTTTTAAATATTGAATGCTTAAACAACACCCAGTTGTTTGTTGTTAGCGAATCTCTATTTTAAAAGAATCAATTTTTATGAACAATCTGCAAAAATAAATCTAACAAAAATATATTTCAAAACCTCATGCTTACACGAGGATCTAAAACCAAAGCCCAAAATTTCATGGTATGTATTACCCAGTGAGATTCGTGTGAGATTTAGGATGAGATCCACCAGGACTTCGTTTATCAGCTCCTCCACCATTCCTTTACACATATCATTAAATTCAAGAATACAACCACGCTATCTATACTACATATAATAGAGGGATGACTCTCTCTCCAAAATTTTCTGACTTACAAGAAATTCAGCATGGTTTACAACATTTTAATGCACATAATTTTTAAACTTACAACAAAATAAGCATAGTGTATAACAAAATAAGTATAGTGCAATTTTCAGACTTACAACATTAATGCTATTAAAGTGGTCAATGTTTCTAATGACTATAATAGAGGGACCCTCTCTCCTATTTATGAGTTTAAGATTTTCTAAATTAGATTTTAAGTAAATACTACTTTTGAAACATAATGTACAATTATGTAAAGCACAATTGATTTTTAGCAAATACTATTTCTTACATACATACAATTAATACACCACATTACCAATTAATACAAAATGTACAACACAATGTACAAATACGTATCCAGAAAATTCCTAAGCCTTTCACCTCCTCACGTCTTAATAGAAAAGAGCAACTACAACCACGTCCTAAATCTCATGCTAACACCAACTTAGATTCGAAACATAAACAAGAAAAAAAATAATAGATCTCAGATTCGTGTTAGGGGCTATAAACCAAAATCTTAAAGATTAACACGTTTTCATTCATAGATCTGTGACAAGTTAATCTTGTCTTTCAATATCCGAAAAATCAAAAGAACGAATAAGAACAAGAGTGCTCATATTCAATCTTTATTTCGTTTAAAGAAACTCAAGAATGAACAAGAACATAAATAAAATGAAACACAATACAACTGACACGGGCCCAAGTGTTGAGGATCGGATCATCATGTTTCTGGAGGCCCAAGATCACGTGACAAAAAGGGTCTCAGTAAAATGGGCATAACTTGGGCTACGGGGCTCCGTTTCAGGCCTATGACCAGTCGATTCGAAGCTTGGAGCGAGGAGCACGCTGTGGTAAACTGACCACGTCATTTAATGGAACTTTCGAGCCCTTAAACACCTTATTTTATGAGTTATTTGCAATTTCATGTTTTTTCCGGGTTTTTTTGGACTTCGTTTATGCAATAACTTTTGGCCTGCTTGTCTTTTAGGGCCCATTTCAGTTTTGTATCTTTATTTAAGAGCTCATTTGTAATGTGGAATAATCAGTTCTAAGAAATATCAAAAGTCTATTTTTGGCAGTTTTCTTGCTAAGAATCCTAATAGTCGGCATTCAATTGAATCAACGATTGTTGGAAGAATCGATCCTGGTATTCGTGTGAATCAAAAGGCTTGATTTGTGTTATCTCGTTACTTAGTCTACATCAGTTGGCATTAGAGCTAAAGTTCCTGATCAATATGCCTCCAAGGAGGAATATGAATCTTAATGACGTCTATGAACAAGAATTTGAGCAGCGTCTTATGGTGAGAATGGAGGAACAAATGGGTCAATTCGTTGATCAATTAACAGGTCAGATGAATGACTTGATGAATCAAAGATGGCCTCGTAATTGTAACCGTCATGAAAGTGAAGACAAAGAGTCAGAAAATTCATTTGGTGAGGGTGACGGTTCATCTTCTGATGAACATCGAGAAAGGCGACCAAGGAAAAATGAAGGGGAAGATAATAGGCATTGGGAATCTTGACTGAGAGTCAACATTCCTGAGTTTGATGAGGATACTTTGAATCCTGAGGGGTTCATTGATTGGCTTGTTGCGGTTGAAGAAGTGTTCGAATTCAAAGAGATTCCTGAAAACAAGAAAGTTTCCTTGATCGCTACCAGGCTACATGGTAGGGCATCCGCATGGTGGCAACAATTGAAACTGACACGGGAGAGAGTTGGAAAGCCAAGAGTCACGACTTGCAGGAAGATGAAAAAGCGCCTGAGGGCCAACTTTATTCCTCATAATTACCAACGGTTGATGTGCCATGTAACCACCCGTAATTTTCCCTCCTAAATAGTAAATGCAAACTCATGATTTACGAATCATTACGATAAATAAAAACCGTTTTTACCGATAACAAAATTTTTTTGTTTGTTAGTCGAGATACATTTTTATAATCACAACGTCGTTTGTGATCACCGTTTACCTTGGAACGCGCTTACACACGAACCTAGATAGTCTAAGTATCGCGAAATAATTCTTATAACTAACGTGTATTAAGTAACATAATATATATATATATATATATATATATATATATATATATATATATATATATATATATATATATATATATATATATATATACTAGCTTCAAGACCCGCCCGATGGGCGGGCTAGCTCTATAAAATATTTTGGTTCTTAAGTATCATGTATCATAATAGAATGTAGAAAACAATAACGTTATTTGTGAACAAAATAACGATCGTATGAATACATATGTTCTTTAAAAGGAACCATAAACTACAAACGATATTCATAACAAAAAACAATTGAAGTAATAAAAAGAACCATAAACTACAAACGATATTCATAAAAAGAACCACCCTTTAGAGCAAGTAATCAATTACTTGTTTCAACACTATTGTTCATACCCCATTACCAATCCCACCCATCTTTTCACCATTAAAATAACAATTAAGGATGAAAAGTTAGAATGATATTCCTGCCATAAATAATGTAAAGATGGATGAAGAAAAATGGACAAACAGGTTTCAATTAGGATTCAGGTTGTTAATGTATATTGGGTGTCAAGTCAGTTATTACTTGGTTCAGTTTCAATTGTGATCGTGGTATCATCTCCTCCAAGATTGGATGACTTAGGAAGATCGAAAGATGGTCGAGCAGAACCTGCAAAATAAAACATGTGAAGTTAGAAAGTGATTGTGGATTCAACGCAATGAACCTACCCTTTGAAATCACCCACTGAACACACCAAATAAACTAACTTAACTGGGAATGTTTGAATTAGCTTATTTACTGGGATTATATATATATATATATATATATATATATATATATATATATATATATATATATATATATATATATATATATATATATATATTTGAAATAGCTGATAAGATCATCTTTTTCTGCTTATGAGCTTATCAAATATACATAAGCTCATAAGCCCGGTAGGCACACTAAAACAAACACCCTTTTTTTCCTTTTTTTTCCTCCAAATATAATATACAAACGAAATTAGCAAAAGGCTAAAAGTAGTACCATGATTGGAAGAGTGTCGCCCCGTTTAGGTTTTGATAACAGTAGTCTTCTTATTGAGGTACCAAAGAGTAATCATGTGTCAAATCAGTTTTATTTCCAGTTACTTTCAGTGAGTTTTTATAATAAATTAGTCATGGTACTTAACGATATTAAGTATCAAAAAACTCACATGTAAGTTAGACCTTAAAAATTAAAGCTAAAGATGCATAGAGTGTAAAAATGCATACGTGATTCCACATTGGTCTTGTCTGATCCAACATCAACTTCATCATCCATAAATGAATCAATCTTGATAGCTTTTCCGCTATCCTTCTTCACCCTCATCTATGTGGATTTCTTTTCAGTCACCCTAGTTGATCCGGATAAGCCATTCAATCGATTACCGCCATACATGTTTTCTTTCACATCTACCTGAATCATCAATCTCCTTATAGCTTCTATAAAAAGATCAATTTTTATCCCAAAATAAGCAAATAAGTCGTATCGCTTTATATGATAATCTATAAAAGACCATATAAGCACTATTATTGGGTGTTTGTTTAAGCTTGTCTATACGCCTATGAACTTATTCTACTCACCCTATATATTTTTGACTTATTTTCCAGTTTAAGAGCTTATTTTCATGTTTAATGGGACTAAGGTTATTGAGAGTTTGATAAGCTTATAAGCTTACTTCAGCATATGTATGCTTGATACTATTTAACGTTATATGTTAAAAAGACAAAACTTGATGCACTAAGTAATTATGTAATTACACTTGGAATAGCAGTGGCAATGGTAGCTAACACTGCATATTTAGCTCTTGCAATTACTCCTACGGATGAACAGGTTCGTCTCTACTCTCCGTGAATTATAGGTACTATAAGTAAGATGGGAAACAAAGGGAAAAGTACATGTATTATGAAAATATGTTCATTTGTGGTTCATCAATGACGCTATCTTTGATTCTTTTCTTCTAACCACAAAGGCCATAGCCATTTGCATTGCCACCTCAATACCTGCCAAATCACATACCATAGTTACTAATAACTACAAACCCGCGCTTCGCTGCACAACGCTTGGCTAAAGAAGTATTTTAAGGTTCGTTTCCTTTAATTTCGTTTAGTAATGATAATTGCAAGGTATTTTTTACAGTAGAATCTGGGCTGGTGAAGAAAATGAATTTCATAATAATAATAGTAACAAATACAATAGCTAAAAATTTTAGATAAACTCTTAGCATCTACATCACTTAATACTTCATTTCAAATGTTGCAACTTCAGTGTGCTGCTATGAATTCCGATCCTAAGCCGGTTGAGATTATGTAACTCGAAACAATGTCGTTTAAAGCACAATAAAGACAGCATACAGATGCTAATTTGGTAATCAAGTTTGTAGCCGATGGTACCTGTTTGTGACAGTATGCACAACCCGAGACCGACCAACTTCTTAGTGCCTTCTTGGTTAATCTGGAATAAGAACCAAATAAATGAGACTATAAGCCAGAAAGGAAGCGTTTTTATGCGTGTGAAACCACTAATACAACATTTAGTAGTTAACACACCAGAATACTAATAGCTATTAAACATAACCATGCGATTGCCGGTATATTAGAATGTAGGAACTATTGGGTTGGATAAGCTTTGTATTTGTATGTATCTATTAAGATTACCTGTAGTTTGGAACTGGTTGTTTACCAAATTGCTGATATATTGATCTCCTCATCTCTATATGTCTGCTCAGAACCGCACGACTACTGTCAAGTGCTCCTTTCACCACAGTAAAAATACACAATTAATACTAAAAAAAAACTAAAAACATATATCAAATTAGCTTATTCAAATATTGATAGAATAATTGCCATCAGATATCATCATTAGCAATCTTCTTCACTATCTGTTAATCCGTAATCAATTCACCTGCAACAACCATCCAAATACACCATTAAAATCAGCCAAATATAAAAAATGTAACAAATTAAATGAAGAAAATACAATCGCTCGAAAGCAATAATGAACAGACACTTCAAAACAATCAAAATGGATATAAAGAACAACAATATTAAAGAATTACAACCAATAATTAATTGAATCAAATTCGAAGAACAATATTAAAATGGAAATCAAATTTACCTTTGGTTGATTTCGGTAAGTATTAAGCATGAATTTTTCAGCAAGCATTTAACCTCGAAAAAAATACGCATGTAACAGCATAAAAATCCTCAATTCGAAAAAAACCCCAATTCAAAAACCCTAAAAATCAAATTCCATTGGATGTAATTGTTAGGATTTGTGCGATTGATTACTTTTAATTAGATATTTGAGTTACAGTTTTTTTATGATTTAAAAAAAATTAAATTATTATGAATATCAAGAATGAATTATGAATAAGTAAAAACAAAAAAACATAACTTGGATTGATTAAACAACAACTGGTGATGAAACACTTTGCTGATTCATGAAGAAAATTGTGGTGGCGTGTTTTTGTTTCTCCAAGATCCGGCATTTTCTTAGATGGTTACACATCTGTTTTTGTTTCCGTATTTTTCTCTCAAATTTGATTTGAAAAAAATTTCTAAATCTTTCTAAAAGGGGTGAGGTTTACACGTGTAGTTTTGTGGGATTTTTGGGAGAGTTTTTGCTTCTAAAAATAGCAATCACACTTGTGCTATATATAGAGTGAGATATATATATATATATATATATATATATATATATATATATATATATATATATATATATATATATATATATATATATATATATATATATATTCCGATAATTAACCAAATACGTCCTGATAAATTCCCGAGCCCATGAAAATTCCCATGAACACTTCGTAACTACTCCTAACTTTGACACGACTTTCGAGACAACCTATTGTGCTTGTAAATCTCATTGGGCCTCGGCCGAATGCTATTTCACACAGCACAGCCAACCAGACCCTTTAATTTGTTTTTCTTTTCTTCTTTAGGCCTGGTCCACGCCACAAGCCCAAAACCAATCTCAAGCCCAAAATCCATTTAATTATTTTTGAAACATGTCTCCTACTCGTTTACTTTACCTCACGTACTCGCAATTTTTACAAACGACTCATATATATTTTTGCATCTCTCGTTAACCCTCCTACCCAAGAATCATTTGTGATAAAGTGTTTTCCCTATCGTGTACATTTAACCCATGAAAATTAACCAAAGCTCAGGCCCGTTTTTAACTATCCACAAGAACCAAAAATTCCTTTTGAGTCTACCACACCACGTATCAGCCTAAACTTAATGCCAAAGTCTCTCAAAACCTTCTAAGCACGTTTTTGTTATGTTTTGACCTTCCACAAACCTACAAACAAGTCACAACAAGCAACAATGATGATTTCTTGTTGTTTTTCCCTCGTATACTATACCACAAGGACTATATGTGTAATCCTTTCCACATACTACTCATTTTGACTCAAGTGGCAGCGATGAGACTTCATACAATGGTAAAGCATAGTTTAAAAGGAATTGACCTCCTTTAAAAGTACTCCAAGTGTTTTGATTATCTTAATTCGAGTCATTAGAATAGTTGATTGTAAAGTATGTAAAAGTTCAAGTGTAAGGGGGATGTAAATATCCTATGATGTATTATTTTGGATGGTAGGCTAAAAGTGTATGCAAAAAAAAATATCAAAAAAATAAAGAAAAAGAAAAGAAAAATAGAAAAAAAAGAGAAAAACATACGGACTACCATCCCGTTTCCTTTTATGTTTATTTTATGTTTTGTTAGTTTATGATTAGCTTAAGTCGAGTCGAGTCTTGGGTTAGCAATGCCATGCTATATATGTAATTAACCAAGACGATTAACTCGCCACCAGTAAAAATTGCATTTATCCAACAAAACCGTGTTTATCATATCCCTACACCTCATTTTATAACCCTTTAAAAGACCTCTTTGATAGTTTATCCTAGGTGCTTACGCCAAGTGCTAGAGGTTTGATCCTTTCCCAAGCCTAGGGTAATCTATTTGCTATGACAGGTAGTGAGAGATGTTTTCCATTTCCTTATTGTGATATATACTTTATTACACCCGAGAGATGTGAGTATCTAAATACTATTTGTGAGGTACTAGTGTATAACCTCCATGCATGTTTTTGGTTTTAAGTGGAACGATTATTAATTGTAATTACTTTTATATTAATGTTAAATGACCCCTAACTTGTATTTTTGATTAGAATAAAAGCGCATTTTCTTGAGTACAAGCAAATATCAAGTGTAAGGGTATTTGATAAGGCGAAAAATGTACCGCTTTTGGGGGGTCATTTAAGCCCGAATTCATGATTATTTGATCAATTATTACCCTAAATCGTTTCTTTTGTCATTTTAGGTACTTTTGAGAGGAAATTTACAAAAGGAAGAATTTTGGACGTTTTTGGAGCGAAAAACTGAAGAAAACGACAAAGTCTCAAAATCCTTGCTGGGAATAGTACCTGACGGCGTCAAGACCATAGAAGTGACGGCGTCAAGCTTGGCAAAAGAGGTGGATCTGGAAAATACACATGACGGCCTAGAACAGTTTCAAGGCAATTTGGCCTGACGGCGTCACCAAGGCCGTCAGGGTCAAAATACATGTAACGGCCCAGAGTAAAATTACACAAGACGGCGTCAGAAGTGGATCTAGGCAATACGGATTTTATCCTGGCGGTGAGTTGACGGCGTCACAAGCTCTAACGTGACGCCGTCAAGGTGTAAAATCTATATATAGTTTTCTAATTTTCATTCATTAAGGGGTGGAACTTTTGGAGAAATTCTTTGTGCAAACCCTAGACGAATTTTCTCTAAAAACAAGGGTTTCAACCCTTGTTCCATCCATGTTCAATTGAATATAAGTTTTTCAATAATCATTCAATATGTCTATGTGTTGTTTGATTCAATCTTATGCTTGTCTTCTTTTTAACATGTTAGGCTAGGTTTTTCTTGTGTTTGCTTAGATGTAATGAAACCTAAATGTTGATTATTGGTTGATGGTTTGTTTATAATTGTTGTGGCTGATTGTATTCGATGTTAGGCTTAAGAAAACTGGCAGTCTTCCAATTGGTAACTTGCTTGAACGTCTTAAGAAACACGATCGTAGGTGTACTACGATTATATGGTTGTATTTAATGCATAAGCAAATTCTAGTGATCCCATGTTAGGAGCTTTTAGTCGGCTCGACATAGGAGTGAATTAGGAGCTTATAGAGTTAGGGAATTTCGTACACGGCCCTACGACTAGTATTAAGGAATATAACCCGTCATCCATGCAATTGTAACAAGCTAATCAACCAGTAAAAGATATCTAGGGAGTAATGAAATCTAAGTAAACACATTTTCTTTTATTATTGTTTCCACCACAAATTAGTTTAAGTTTTATTTTATTTTATTTTGATTGCATCTTTAGTTAATTGGGTTAGTTGGCTAGCAACTAATTCCGCCCACTCCTTCAAAACCTAAGATTTTATTTGCTTTTATAAAAATATAAAAATACAAAAAGAATCATCCCTCACCTTTAGACCTAGTTTAGTAGACTTTTTAATTTTAGCGAACACTATTCCAGAGTTGAATGATCAATCCCCCGGTACTTGTCACTATACTATACCACAATGAACAGGTACACTGCCTGGTGGGGATTGCAAGCTTCTCAAGATCCCTTGAGAGGTAAAACCTTTTGCGAGGGTACAATTCCACGCATCAAGTTTTTGGCGCCGCTTTCGGGGATTGTCTATCTTTACATTTATTCCTCAACTTTCGCAAAAGAGTGCGGCTCCATCAAGTTTTTGGCGCCGCAGCCCGGGGAATAGTTATTGTGTAGTGATGCGTGGGAATCGCACCTTGCTTTACCTCTCGAGGGATCTCGAGAAGCTTACAACCCCCACCAGGCAGTGTACCTGATCGTTGTAGTATAGTATAGTAACAAGTACCGGGGGATTGATCGTTCAGCTTAGGAATAGTGTCGCTAGGATTAGAAAACCTAATTAATAGTTCTAGAGGTGAGGGATGATTATTTTTGTATTTTTATATTTTTATGAAAGCAAGTAAAATCTCGGGTTTTGAAGGAGTGGGCGGAATTAGTTGCTATTCAACTAACCCAAAACTAATATATATTCAAAATAAAATACTGAAAATGAAATTAAACTAAATTATACAAAGGTTGTGAGCAGTAATTGGAGAAATTGTGTTTACTTAGACTTCACTACTCCCTAGATATCTTTTACACGTTAATTACTTGTTATACTTGTATGGATGACGGATTGTATTCCTTAATACCATTCGTGGGGTGGCATACATAACTCCCCAACTCTATGAGCTCTTATCTCCTCCTACACCATGACCCAGCACAACTATAGGGATTGTAAACAGTGGCTCATGCATTAAATACAACCAATAAAGACCTAGTACGCCTCGGTTCATGTTTCTTAAGACGTTCAAGCATGTTACCATTTGGAGATCTGCCAGTTTTCTTAAGCCTAACATATAAATCATTCATCCAAGAACAAGAATAAACAAGTAATCAACACATAATCAACATCTAAGTTTCATTAGATCTAAGCAAACACAAAAGAGATCTAGCCTAGCATAATTGAATTGAGACAAGAACAAGATATAGACAACCAACACATAGACATATTGATTGAATTAGAAGAATACTTATCTCAATTAAAATGCAAGGTATCAAGGGTTTGGAACCCTTGAAAAACCTGTAAAAGAGGCACCAAATTCGTCTTTAGGGTTTCACCAAAACTTCTCTCCTTTTAATGTAAAAACTAGAAAACTATATATAGGAAAACTGGGCTGACGGCGTCAAGACAACATTGTGACGCCGTCACCTCGCCGCCAAATACTTCCTCGGACGGCCTTGATCTACTTATGACGGCCTGTGTGACGCCGTCACCACCTACGGTATTTTATTCTTGGTACTTTGACGCCGTCAGGATGACTTTTGACGCCGTCATCAACTACGGTGTTTTATTCTTGATGTCTGACGCCGTCACGTCATTACTCTTGACGCCGTCACCTAGTGCTTCCAGCATGGAAAATTGATACTTTGCCGTTTTCTTCACTTTTATGCTCCAAAAATGTCCAAAATGGCTTCTTTTCCAGAATTCACTCTCCAAACACCTAAAATCACAAAAGGAACGATTTAGGGCAATATTTGATCAAATAAAGTCGGATTCAGGCTTAAATGACCCCCTAAAAACGGATCATTTTTCGCCTCATCATATACCCTTACACTTGAGATTTGCTTGTCCTCAAGCAAATGAGCTTTTATTCTACTCAAAAGACAAGTTAGGGGTCATTTAACACTAATATAAAAGTAATTACAACAAATAATCGTTCCACTAAAGACCAATAGACAAGCACGGAGGTCATACACAAGCACCTCACAAATAGTGTTTAGATACTCACATCTCTCGGGTGTAATAAAGTAATATAACATTATGGAAATGGAAGATATCTCTCACTACCTGTCATAGCAAAATAGATTACCATAGGCTTGGGAAAGGATCAAACCTCCACCACATGGCGTAAGTACCTAGGATAAACTATCAAAGAGGTCTTTTAAAGGGTTGTAACGTTAGGTATAGGGATATGAATTACACGGTTTTGTTGGATAAAGGAAGTTTTACTGGTGGCGAGTTAACAATCTTGGTTAATTACATGTACAAGATGGCGTTGCTAAGCCAAGACTAGACTCGACTTAAGCTAATAAATGAAAAATAACAAAAACATAAAATAAACATAGAATGAAACAGGATGGTAGTCCATATGTTTTTTCTCTTTTTCTTTTTTTTTTCTATTTTTTTTTCTTTTTCTTGATTTTTTCGATTTTTTTTTTTTTTTTTTTTTTTTTTTTTTTTTTTTTGCATACACTCTTACCCTACCATCCAAAATAATACATAATAGGGGATGAGAATTCCCCTTACACTTGAATCTTTACATACTTTACATTAAACTAATCTAATGACTCGAATTAAGAAAATTAAAACACTTGGAGCACTTTTAAGATTAACGTACATATGGGGGTAATAAGTGATGTTCTTCCCCATTACTCCATAAAATAAGTACTTACCCATGAGTCCCAATCGTCCCAAAACAATATGTACAAGGATATGACTCGACTTAGCAACCATGTAATCAATTAGAAAGTTAACTTAGGGTTTAACAAATAACAATAATGCACTAAAAATGAGCGCATACACGGAAGGCTAAGGCGATTTGGTTGTACATTTAAGTGGGGTGTAACAAATTCTTCCTTTAAGTAAAATGCTTAAAGTTAGAAACGAAAAGATAGGCTCGGAGGGGTGTACTAGGGGTTTCGTGTACTAAAAATGAGTACAACGCTAAGGGTGTGGGAAAAATTAGTTGACTTAACTAGCCAAATAATATGACTTAAATGGTCAAGTAATTATAATACGGGTTTAACACAAGGGTGATCCTAATGCCTCTTATCATGTAGTAAATCCTACCACACGAATGTAGTCTCACTAGCGGTCTCGGGATGCATCACTAACGCAAGTTCTAGAATCTAAATGCTACCGGTACACTCATAAGCACTAATAATGAATGCTTTTCCTATCAAATCTAAAGGCGAACCTCACAATTTTGGGTGGAAAATTTTTCTGAATATACGGTTATGTGCTAGTCATACAATCTCCTGTCCATGAGACGCTTGCTATGGCTAAAGTTTCACTCGTAAATGTTGTAAAAAATTTTAAATTTGGCGCTAAAATTGCACTAACAAGTATTTCTCGTAGTTTTATTACACATCTACTATCAAACAAAACAAACTCAAGCGAAAGTGCATATGTAAGGTATCATCTTTTTACCCTCCCCTTACACTTAAGATGAACATTGTCCCCAATGTTCAAGTAAAGAATGTAAAAGTGAAAAAGTAAAGAGAATGAAATCAAATACTCCTCTGATTCGCTCGGTATGGATTTTAGGTTGGCTAGGTTAAATCTTCTTCCAAGAAAACGAACAATCAAAGCTTCCCTTCCAGAATATAAATCATCTTCTTGTCATACATAACCTGTAAAACCTGACAAAATAGACAAGACAACCTCGCGTAAAATCGGCGGCATCCTATATAAGTTCCTAAATCCTAGAAAACAAAGTAAGATATAATGCTTGTGGAATGAAGTTTGCAGATTTCCTGGAGATTATAAAACTTAATAATTCACAAAAACCATAAGACTCCGTTAGAAAAACAAAACCGGTAAAATTTCCAGATTTTTAACTCCTGACGCCGTCAAGAGTAATACTCTGACGCCGTCAGAATGGACCTGCAGAAATTCTTATGTTAAGTTTCCGGAAAATTTCTGGAAAAACTTCGTCCTACTTCCTGGAAAATCCTGCAAAACTTCATTATGACTCAATACAAGCATTTGACTCTAACAAATACGAATATACATGTTCATTTAATATTGTGGAGAATCATGATCGGTTTGTTTCTTGAAAACATATTTGGGGTTTCCCCTTACACTTATCTTTTGCAAAAATACTTTTAGGTTGGAGTTAAGACTAGGCCAAACAACATAATAAAGTATTTCCACATTTTAATTGAGAAACATGATCAACCAACAATAAAAGTAAAACATGCATACGGAAGCAAATAACAATCAAACAAATAAAATCACACAAAACATGGGTTGCCTCCCAAGAAGCGCTTTTCTTTATTTACGAGTCTTGTAGCTAGACTCAAAGTCATGGGTTACTACGTGATCTCATCATTGGTTCCACTCTCTAGGTCGCCTTCTAGACCAGTTTTGTATTCCGGACCTAGTTGCAAGCACTCTTTGTAGAAACCAAGCATCCTATTTCTAACATACTCTACTCCTCTACGTCTATCCTCCTCATTCCTATAATAAGCCGCTTGCTTGCGTTCCTTTTCGAAATTAGAGAGAAGGCGGTATTGCTCAATCTTGTAGGGCATTTGATAAGCAACCTCATCATTCTCTTCCTTGAATCTAACTATCCCTAAAGTCGGATCATAACTCATCCTAGTGGCCTCAACAAATGGTTTCCCAAATATTATTTGACTTAGGCAAGCATCTATCACTGGACGAGTGTCTTCCACTATCATAAAATCAATCTCACAGGTAAGATTCCCTATAATCACATGTAATCCCTTAACTCTCCCTACAAAATTACTTATCCAATTTTTACCGGGCATCATCCTAAAATTGAGTTGCTTCTTCATCACCCAATTGTAAAAAGTCCTAGTCATGATGTTCACGGGGGATCTAAGGTCGATGTAAGCTTTCCATATATGCATGTGCCCAATATTGCATGGGATGTTAATGTTAGAGGGGTCTCCCATTTTGATAAGGGGGTCGCCAAAGATATATGTTTTCTCGGGACTATCAAATAAATCCTTATGGTATTCCCGTTCTTCCTTGGTTGGCAACTTATCAAAGTATTCCTCTATAGGTTCTACCTCCTCTAATTCCTCATCCTTATTAACCTCAACTTCCCTACTCTCATCCTTACTATCGGCTTCTATTCTAACTTCATCCTTGTCACTCTCCTCTATCTCCTTATCTATCGGCTTAATAGTGACAACATTGACAAAGTGGACATGTTTGGATGATGAGGGGTCCTTAATTTGGATTCCACTATTGGTGTCCCTAGTGTCCTTCCTAGGTGTGATTAATGTTTGGTTGTTGAGGGCTTTCAACAAGTTGTCAATCTTGTTGGTCATCTCTGTTTGTTGTTGGTTGAATTCGGTTTCGAACCTAGCTATGCGGGCTTCTTGAGATGCCATGAATGTTGACATCAATCCTTCAAGATTGTTGGTACTACCATAGTTGTTAGAAGGATTGTTGTTGAAAGTACGGTTGGATGGTGGACCATTTGGTTGGTAACGATTAGGTGGGTTGGATGAATTGGGTTGATTTTGTTTCCACCTAAGGTTTGGGTGATTTTTCCATGAGGGGTTGTATGATTCACCGTATGTGTTTGGCTCGGGCTTGAAAGTGTACCACTTATCTCCCGCTTCGTCGGTACGCGTGAATGCGTAATCCGCAAAAGCTGTTCCGGGGAGTTCCACACAATCACGAGTGTCATGGGGACCACTACATAATTCGCATGAAGAAGTGATTTTGTTCACTTGGCTTGAAGGCTTAGGAGCATCGTAGGATTTCATGAGAAACTTGACTTGGTCCTCAAGTTCCATGATCCTACGGTCGGGAGTGCTACAATTGTTCGAAGGCAAAGATATTGCCTTGACCATTTTGTTCAAGTCACGGGGATCATTCCAACTTTCGTTGTCATAGAGAGCAAGATCTTCTATGAGTTCCCATGATTGTTCCGCACTAAGATCATGTAGCTTACCACCGGCCGATTGGTCAATGGTTCGCCTCGTGGAGATGTCGATATGGTCATAGAAGATTTGGACTTGGAGCCAAAGATCTATGCCATGATGAGGGACTTTTTGGAGTAAGTCCTTGAAACGAGTCCATGCTTCATAAAGAGATTCATTTTGACGTTGTTGAAACATCAAGATGTCATTCCTAAGCTTAGTAGTTCTCCTCGGTGGGAAAAATTGAGCAAGGAAACGAGTGGTGAGATCATCCCACGTGGTGATGGATCCCGCGGGTAAACGCTCAAGCCATTGACTAGCTTGATCCCGTAGAGAGAATTGGAATAGGCGTAAACGGGTAGTCTCTCTAGTTTCAACACCTAGGTCTATGGAATCTACGATTTTGAGGAAGTCTTTAAGGTGTTGGTTTGGATCTTCGGAACGAAGTTGTCACACCCCCAAAATCGGGTCCAGCGGAAGCATACGTGTAGCTGGGGTGTAACTCAATTGGTATTACAACACTAGTTCAAAAATGGTTTTCATTTCAATCATTTAAAATAACATAGTTAAGTCAAAATATTGTATTTACATTGTTAAAAGTAGTGCGGAAGTAGGCCCTTAAAATAGTTTAAAACGGTCCCCATATAAATAATCAGAGTCTTCTATGACCATGCCATGCCCTGCCAAGACCTCCAGTAGTGTGCCATTGATTAAAACCTGAAAATACATGCTAAAGTGTCAACACGAGGTTGGTGAGTTCATAGAGTTTGTTTAACAAATAATGCCTATAGAGAAAAGATCGCCCAGCAAAGGCATCGTAAATCCACTCAGTTGCAAGTCCCGCCATAAGAGACTTGTAACCTGTGTGTTTACAACCCACTGCCAAAAGTATTAAAGTCTACGTGAACATAAGTAATAATGGTATCCAAATTCCCAGATAAACATAGCAAAATGGCTATATAAATAATTCAGTCAATGAGGTTATATAAGCAATGCTGACAATGTCGCCATATAAATAATACTGACAATGTCGCCAGATAAACAATACTGACAATGTCGCCAGATAAACAATACTGACAATGTCGCCAGATAAACAATTATGACAATGTGGTCATGTAAGCAAGGATAATCAATCCCATGAAATACAAGAAAATCAAACATACCAATGAATGCAGGTGGTTAAATATACCAAAGAAATACCGGTAGTCAAGCATACTAATGAAGTGCAGGTGATCAAATATATATATTTAGATAAAGCTGGGAATATTTGAGTAATCAACCAGGTAAAACAAGTAGTGCGTTTTAAGTAAAACGAGCATGTATTCTCCCCCAAAGAGTTTACAAAACAATTAAAATAGAAGGGGCTATGAGTCACCTGGAGCGATAGCTACGATGACAAGAATGGATACACTGAAATGAGGCACGATCTCTAACCGCAACCTAATATGAGTAATAACGATCTACCTTAGATCATGACATAATGAAATGAATGCACGTGCACATGATGCCTATACCACTCGTAACTTGGAAACACTAGTTATTGTCAAAGTAAAATAGTTTCCATACTTAGGAAAAATAAGTCCCAACGGAGTTATAAAAACTTGTCGTAATATATCGTATAAAAAATGTTAGCGTTCTATTCCTCGTATCGAAAACCTTAAAATAACGTCGTTAAGTCGTATAAATATTCCTTTGGGTCATACGTATTTCATTTGTTAAGAATATAGTCCTTAGTAATATTTCTAGAAAATATACCATTTAGTGCGTAAGTTATTATTTTCTAGTTGTGACTGTATATATATATATAGTTTTGACGATGTTAAAACGCGTATAACTTGGTCGTTTTAAGTTCATTTTCCTCGTTCTTTATATCCCCGGAATCGTGGGACAAAATACTAACATATTTTTGATAAGTCGAGATGGCTAGATTTAGTTTTACGCCTCGAATTTGCCCGTGAGTACTGATCATCAGCAAGCATTTCTGGAAAATATAGTTTTCGTCGTTAAACTCGTTTTTAGCGTATCTCCTTCGTTATTAACTCGTTTTTATCCCCGTTTTCGGCCATAGTTCCGTATCGGAAAGTATTTTCTGAATCTTAGGTCCAAAATTACCCAGAATTCCCTGATCTTTCCACGTTTTGCAAAAATGGACAGCAACTTTCTATAAGTGTCAAAACTTGGTTTTCCTAGTTACTAACTTGTTCAAAAACCAACCAAACTACTTTCAAACACCACAAAGCTAGTCTAATCCTACCATACACCTTCTTAGGGTGTCATGGGTTCCTAAACGTCATAACCAAGTAGATCTAACAAGGATCTAACCAAAATCATTTCTAGGGCTTGTATGATCAAAAGTTTACAAAAATAAAGTGGTATAAGTCAATATATGCATGAGTTCTTGTAAGAAAAATATATAAACATAGTAATAACTTGTAAAAATCATAAAAATGAGTTTGTTAACTTACTTGAAGGTTTAGGGAGTTTGGATGATGAAAACCTACTAATCCTTGAGTTTTTATTTCAAAACTCCAACAAGGATGACTATATGAACAAGTTTATACCTAGATCTTGTAAAATTTGTTGTTCTTGCTCCTTGAATCACCTAGGTCGATTCTACCTTAAGAGAAAATGGGTGAAAGAGTTTTCTTGAGCTAGTAAAAATGACTTGTGATAATAATGGATGAAAAAGGTTAATATATATAGTTAGGGACAATTGTTAGTTGGGCATTAAATGGGGTTGGTGTGGTTAAGCACATGAAATGGCTTTGGAGGGGGGGGGGGGGGGGGGGGGCGGTTCACAAAGGAGGGAAAGGGGGGAGATGTTGGGTGATTTATTTAGGAGGTTAGTGTAAGATTGTGTTGTTATTAGTTAGTTTTAAGGTGTACCGGGTACCGGGTTAACTAAAAATAAATTTTATCAAAGTTTTTCGGAACATAATAAAGTCGTAAAAGTTGTAAAAATATGTTGGGTACAAGTATGGAGAGTTTGGGTGATTATTGTTTAGTTTATACGAAAACCGTCGTAATTTTAGTAACCGTACGATAATAATTAAAATAACTTTCCAAAACACCGGGTAAATTTATATTATAATTTTTATATTATAAGAATGTGTTTAAAAATATATTGGGATCATAGTCGGGAGTGTCGGACGCGTTAGTCACATTATTGATCGTTTGTTAACGTTTATATAGAAATAATTACACGTAAAAGTTAATTTATACCAAAAGTATTAATTTAATTATCCTACGAGTGGAATAGTATGCAAGTGCCCTAATGATGATACTCAGGCTATTTCTAGTCCGTATGAAATGTCCCAATGATAATGCATGAATTCGCTCCTGAACCAATACGGTTATGCGAATTTTGAATACCCGTAAACTAAGTTTACGATGACATGAGTAATGCACATGAATAGTGGTTTTCTCTCGGATATGAATAGTGTCAAGTGAATAGTAAAATTTCTGAATGTTTCTCGGAATGTCAAATTGACCTCAAAAATGATGAATAGTGATCGATGAATAGTAACCGATGAATAGTAACTTGTGAATAGTAAATTGTCGAGGTTTGGAAAATTACCGGAAATTACGAGTTGTGACAGTCTTCCCTTCTAACAGGAACTTCGTCCCGAAGTTCAGTTTGTGTAAGTCTCTAGAATGTTATTGGTGAAAAGATGGTGATATTTAGCGTGTAAGCTACTAAGCTCTAATGGGAGTTCAAGTCGGTAGGCCACTAGGCCCATACTGTCTGAAATATTGAATGGTCCAATGTATCTCGGGTTTATCTTTCCAAGTTTTTCTTAATGGTATCATGCCTTTCCTAGGCAGAACTTTCAACATAATCCTGCCATTAACTTGAAATTCTAAGGGTTTATAACTTATTGAACTTGTAACTGATTCTTGACTCGTAAGAAATTCTCTGGTTATTTCATGAATGCCTACTGGACTAGTGAGTTAGGATTTTCCAATTTTGATTCGTCAATGGATATGGGCACTTCGACCATAGTGTGCTTCAAATGGTGTAGTCTCTAAGCTCGTGTGGTAACTATGGTTATAAAGGAATCTGATTTATGGCAATTGGTTAGTCCAACCATTTCTAGAGTCAATCACTCCTGTTCTGAGTATATCTCCCTATGTTTGAGTCGTTCTCTAATCCTGGCCATTGGTCTGCAGATGATAGGTGGTGTGGTTCCAAAGAAATCTTAATGAAATCGCTAGGTGTTTGCGGTGGTAAAAGATAGAATATTCATTAGATCGGAATTCGTTAATAGTACATGAAACTTATACGATAAAATGTAGAATTAAACACAAAAGAAAATACAACACAAAAGAGTTTAGGCTTTAGTTTATTTTTAAGGCAGAAGTTCTTGGTTCTTGAACATTGTTGTCGTCCTCAGCGTTGTTGATGTGCGGACCATTTCCTTCTCCGATGACCTAGGCTCTCCCACGAGCCCTTCCGCCTTGGTTCCCTTTCTCTTGGTTTCCTTGTTTTGGGCATTCATTCCTGTAATGCCCTATTTCTCCACAGCCAAAACATGTCACTGAGGGTTTCTGATCTCCGGTAATGATTGGAAATTTGCATTCCCAAGTTGCATGACCAACCTTCTTACAGTTGCCACATGGATTAAGACAAGGTCCATGGTTATGATGATTCTGACACTTGTTGCATTTGGGTAGGGTACCCTGGTAACCTTTCTTTTCACTTGGCTTCGCAACGTAGGCCCTAACCACTTCATGTTGTTTGTTTGGCTGCCATACCTGATCGTCTCCTTGGTTGTCATCCCTTTTCCTCTTGTTTTCGTTGTTGTTGTTGACAGTAGTTTCTTGCTTCATCACTTGAGCCATAAGCTTTTGAGACATTCTGATAGCTTCCTCCAGTGTGTCTGATTTAGAAGCAATTACGTTCCCACTGATGTTGCGCGGTAGTCCACCGATGAAATTTTCTAACAACTTTTCATTATCTGGAACCATAGTTGGACATAGCACAACCAACTCCTGAAACCTTCGGATATATGCCTCGATATCATTACCTGCTGTCACTAGCTTATAAAACTCTGTTTCCAACTTCTGCACCTCAGTACGAGGGCGAAACTTATCAGTCATCAATTTCTTGAATTGCTCCCAGGTGAGCTTGTAGGCATTTTCCATACCCATCGGTTGAGCATAAGAATTCCACCATGACATAGCTTCATCCAAAAGCATACCAGTAGCGAATTTTACCTTGCTGCCATCAGGACAGTTGCACATGAGGAACACATTCTCAGTCTTTTCGAACCAGCGAATCAAAGCAACCGCTCCTTCAGTGCCCTTAAACTTGATGGGATCACTAACCTTAAAATTTTTCCAAGTACATTCGCGCTTATTATCGGATTGTCCATCTGTCCCTGTCTGTAAAGCGACCTCAGCAGCCCTTGCAGCTACCTCAGCTCTCTCGATCTCTAGAGCTTCGGCGATACTATCCTTAACCAATTTCCGAATAGCAACAGGTGTCATAGTTGGAGTAGCTTTAACTTTCCTTGGCGGCATAGCTCTTCAAGACGAGAAAAGAAGGGTGAGACATAATTAAGACGTTTCCTAGTAGTAGATGTTCGAGAGTGGGTTATCGTAGAATGAAAGGTTGATGTTGCGATATGACGAGTTGACATGGTTCGGGTGGTTTTGGTGATATCCTGAGATTTCCGTTGAGTTTTAAATGGTCATAATGTACCTAGGGATCCTCCTTATATATGGTATGGAAAGTCTTTCCTAGGGAGGTCATTGATAATATCCACTTATCAATATTGGGAGTAATGAGTGATGAGTGACATAGGAATCTATAGAGTGTAAACTAATTCCTTATATATATGGGGAAGAGGAATGATAATAATGGTGAGAAGGGAAAAGACTGTGACAGCTGCGACATAATGAGATTGTGATGAAAGTAAGTACGCACACATGAATGAAACATTTGGGAATTGGGTAGAGAATTTAATCCAGACAAAATTTTATTATAACCATTCTCAGTGTTGCAAAATTCATCTCTGAGTCAGACATAGGTGGTCAGCCTATATCTCACTATCCCGGGTTGAATATAGATGACCAGTCTATATCCTACCGAGGTTCCATGAATTTTGAAATACTCAGCTCAGTTATACTAAGACTATGTCCTTCACAAATACCAAGAGGTTCAGAAAGACAAAAGCAAGTGACCAAACTCGAGGTCGATTGATGAAACTATGCAAGGAAAACATAACGCGGTGACATATATGATACGTGAACATGCTTATATGAAAGATAATGATAGTAATCAACTAGAATAAGTGAATATAATATACCAGATAATGAGATACAAATCTCATCACATATGTCAGCAACAAACCACAAGTGAGGCATCATCTTGGCAGGCAGGCACGTGACGGTCATAGGGTTAAGTTTTCGTAAAAGTAGCTATAGTCTAGGTTTTAAAAACACTTAGTTCGCTATAGCCAAAGCTCTGATACCAATCTGTCACACCCCCAAAATCGGGTCCAGCGGAAGCATACGTGTAGCTGGGGTGTAACTCAATTGGTATTACAACACTAGTTCAAAAATGGTTTTCATTTCAATCATTTAGAATAACATAGTTAAGTCAAAATATTGTATTTACATTGTTAAAAGTAGTGCGGAAGTAGGCCCTTAAAATAGTTTAAAACGGTCCCCATATAAATAATCAGAGTCTTCTATGACCATGCCATGCCCTGCCAAGACCTCCAGTAGTGTGCCATTGATTAAAACCTGAAAATACATGCTAAAGTGTCAACACGAGGTTGGTGAGTTCATAGAGTTTGTTTAACAAATAATGCCTATAGAGAAAAGATCGCCCAGCAAAGGCATCGTAAATCCACTCAGTTGCAAGTCCCGCCATAAGAGACTTGTAACCTGTGTGTTTACAACCCACTGCCAAAAGTATTAAAGTCTACGTGAACATAAGTAATAATGGTATCCAAATTCCCAGATAAACATAGCAAAATGGCTATATAAATAATTCAGTCAATGAGGTTATATAAGCAATGCAGACAATGTCGCCAGATAAATAATACTGACAATGTCGCCAGATAAACAATACTGACAATGTCGCCAGATAAACAATTATGACAATGTGGTCATGTAAGCAAGGATAATCAATCCCATGAAATACAAGAAAATCAAACATACCAATGAATGCAGGTGGTTAAATATACCAAAGAAATACCGGTAGTCAAGCATACTAATGAAGTGCAGGTGATCAAATATATATATTTAGATAAAGCTGGGAATATTTGAGTAATCAACTAGGTAAAACAAGTAGTGCGTTTTAAGTAAAACGAGCATCTATTCTCCCCCAAAGAGTTTACAAAACAATTAAAATAGAAGGGGCTATGACTCACCTGGAGCGATAGCTACGATGACAAGAATGGATACACTGAAATGAAGCACGATCTCTAACCGCAACCTAATATGAGTAATAACGATCTACCTTAGATCATGACATAATGAAATGAATGCACGTGCACATGATGCCTATACCACTCGTAACTTGGAAACACTAGTTATTGTCAAAGTAAAATAGTTTCCATACTTAGGAAAAATAAGTCCCAATGGAGTTATAAAAACTTGTCGTAATATATCGTATAAAAAATGTTAGCGTTCTATTCCTCGTATCGAAAACCTTAAAATAACGTCGTTAAGTCGTATAAATATTCCTTTGGGTCATACGTATTTCATTTGTTAAGAATATAGTCCTTAGTAATATTTCTAGAAAATATACCATTTAGTGCGTAAGTTATTATTTTCTAGTTGTGACTGTATATATATATATATATAGTTTTGACGATGTTAAAACGCGTATAACTTGATCGTTTTAAGTTCATTTTCCTCGTTCTTTATATCCCCGGAATCGTGGGACAAAATACTAACATATTTTTGATAAGTCGAGATGGCTAGATTTAGTTTTACGCCTCGAATTTGCCCGTGAGTACTGTTCATCAGCAAGCATTTCCGGAAAATATAGTTTTCGTCGTTAAACTCGTTTTTAGCGTATCTCCTTCGTTATTAACTCGTTTTTATCCCCGTTTTCGGCCATAGTTCCGTATCGGAAAGTATTTTCTGAATCTTAGGTCCAAAATTACCCAGAATTCCCTGATCTTTCCACGTTTTGCAAAAATGGACAGCAACTTTCTATAAGTGTCAAAACTTGGTTTTCCTAGTTACTAACTTGTTCAAAAACCAACCAAACCACTTTCAAACACCAAAAAGCTAGTCTAATCCTACCATATACCTTCTTAGGGTGTCATGGGTTCCTAAACGTCATAACCAAGTAGATCTAACAAGGATCTAACCAAAATCATTTCTAGGGCTTGTATGATCAAAAGTTTACAAAAATAAAGTGGTATAAGTCAATATATGCATGAGTTCTTGTAAGAAAAATATATAAACATAGTAATAACTTGTAAAAATCATAAAAATGAGTTTTTTAACTTACTTGAAGGTTTAGGGAGTTTGGATGATGAAAACCTACTAATCCTTGAGTTTTTATTTTAAAACTCTAACAAGGATGACTATATGAATAAGTTTATACCTAGATCTTGTAAAATTTGTTGTTCTTGCTCCTTGAATCACCTAGGTCGATTCTACCTTAAGAGAAAATGGGTGAAAGAGTTTTCTTGAGCTAGTAAAAATGACTTGTGATAATAATGGATGAAAAAGGTTAATATATATAGTTAGGGACAATTGTTAGTTGGGCATTAAATGGGGTTGGTGTGGTTAAGCACATGAAATGGCTTTGGAGGGGGGGGGGGGGGGGGCGGTTCACAAAGGAGGGAAAGGGGGGAGATGTTGGGTGATTTATTTAGGAGGTTAGTGTAAGATTGTGTTGTTATTGGTTAGTTTTAAGGTGTACCGGGTACCGGGTTAACTAAAAATAAATTTTATCAAAGTTTTTCGGAACATAATAAAGTCGTAAAAGTTGTAAAAATATGTTGGGTACAAGTATGGAGAGTTTGGGTGATTATTGTTTAGTTTATACGAAAACCGTCGTAATTTTAGTAACCGTACGATAATAATTAAAATAACTTTCCAAAACACCGGGTAAATTTATATTATAATTTTTATATTATAAGAATGAGTATAAAAATATATTTGGATCATAGTCGGGAGTGTCGGACGCGTTAGTCACATTATTGATCGTTTGTTAACGTTTATATAGAAATAATTACACGTAAAAGTTAATTTATACCAAAAGTATTAATTTAATTATCCTACGAGTGGAATAGTATGCAAGTGCCCTAATGATGATACTCAGGCTATTTCTAGTCCGTATGAAATGTCCCAATGATAATGCATGAATTCGCTCCTGAACCAATACGGTTATGCGAATTTTGAATACCCGTAAACTAAGTTTACGATGACATGAGTAATGCACGTGAATAGTGGTTTTCTCTCGGGTATGAATAGTGTCAAGTGAATAGTAAAATTTTTGAATGTTTCTCGGAATGTCAAATTGACCTCAAAAATGATGAATAGTGATCGATGAATAGTAACCGATGAATAGTAACTTGTGAATAGTAAATTGTCGAGGTTTGGAAAATGACCGGAAATTACGAGTTGTGACAGAAGTCCATGGAATGCACATTCGCTGTGCACCAACCGGATGGTGTCGGATCGCAAGGGGGTCACATTGGCTCCGGTGAGCTCAATGGTGTTTCGGTAGCCTTGATGGCTAGGTCGGGAGTACTCTCCTAAGGTTCGGGGCCTAAGGGGTTCTAGTGGTGGGTTTTGTTGTGGTGGGATGACGGGTTCAAAGATGTTACCACCTTCCATGATGTCGGATGGTAAAGAGTTACAAACAAAGGCACGAAGAAATAAGATAGACTAAAGAAGACCTAAAAAAAATAAAAAAAAAATCTTACTAGAAAGGAATCTAGCAAGTAGACCTAATAAAAAGAAATCCTAACCTAGACAATAACTATTCCCCGGGCTGCGGCGCCAAAAACTTGATGCGTGGGAATCGCACCTTGCTTTACCTCTCGAGGGATCTCGAGAAGCTTACAACCCCCACCAGGCAGTGTACCTGATCGTTGTAGTATAGTATAGTGACAAGTACCGGGGGATTGATCGTTCAGCTTAGGAATAGTGTCGCTAGGATTAGAAAACCTAATTAATAGTTCTAGAGGTGAGGGATGATTATTTTTGTATTTTTATATTTTTATGAAAGCAAGTAAAATCTCGGGTTTTGAAGGAGTGGGCGGAATTAGTTGCTATTCAACTAACCCAAAACTAATATATATTCAAAATAAAATACTGAAAATGAAATTAAACTAAATTATACAAAGGTTGTGAGCAGTAATTGGAGAAATTGTGTTTACTTAGACTTCACTACTCCTTAGATATCTTTTACACGTTAATTACTTGTTATACTTGTATGGATGACAGATTGTATTCCTTAATACCATTCGTGGGGTGGCATACATAACTCCCCAACTCTATGAACTCTTATCTCCTCCTACACCATGACCCAGCACAACTATAGGGATTGTAAACAGTGGCTCATGCATTAAATACAACCAATAAAGACCTAGTACGCCTCGGTTCATGTTTCTTAAGACGTTCAAGCATGTTACCATTTGGAGATCTGCCAGTTTTCTTAAGCCTAACATATAAATAATTCATCCAAGAACAAGAATAAACAAGTAATCAACACATAATCAACATCTAGGTTTCATTAGATCTAAGCAAACACAAAAGAGATATAGCCTAGCATAATTGAATTGAGACAAGAACAAGATATAGACAACCAACACATAGACATATTGATTGAATTAGAAGAATACTTATCTCAATTACAATGCAAGGTATCAAGGGTTTGGAACCCTTGAAAAACCTGTAAAAGAGGCACCAAATTCGTCTTTAGGGTTTCACCAAAACTTCTCTCCTTTTAATGTAAAAACTAGAAAACTATATATAGGAAAACTGGGCTGACGGCGTCAAGACAACATTGTGACGCCGTCACCTCGCCGCTAAATACTTCCTCGGACGGCCTTGATCTACTTATGACGGCCTGTGTGACGCCGTCACCACCTACGGTATTTTATTCTTGGTACTTTGACACCGTCAGGATGACTTTTGACGCCGTCATCAACTACGGTGTTTTATTCTTGATGTCTGACGCCGTCACGTCATTACTCTTGACGCCGTCACCTAGTGCTTCAAGCATGGAAAATTGATACTTTGCCGTTTTCTTCACTTTTATGCTCCAAAAATGTCCAAAATGGCTTCTTTTCCAGAATTCACTCTCCAAACACCTAAAATCACAAAAGGAACGATTTAGGGCAATATTTGATCAAATAAAGTTGGATTCAGGCTTAAATGACCCCCTAAAAACGGATCATTTTTCGCCTCATCATGTAGGTTAAGATTTCTTTTTATTTGGTCTACTTGCTAGATTCCTTTCTAGTAAGATTTTTATTTTCATTCTTATAGGTTTCTTTAGTCTATCTCATTTCTTTGTTCCTTTGTTCGTAACTTTTACCATCCGCCATCATGGAAGGTGGTAATCTCTTTGATCCCATCAACCCACCACAACAAAACCACCCACAAAACCGACCGCTAGCAAACCAACCTCCTAGACCCCGAACCTTAGGAGAGTACTCCCGTTCTGGCCACAAAGGCTATCGAAACACCATTGAGCTCACTCAAGGAGCCAATGTGTCTCCCTTGCGATCCGACACCATCCGGTTGGTGCAAAGCGGATATGCATTCCATGGACTTCGTTCCGAAGATCCTAATCAACATCTCAAGGATTTCCTTAAAATCGTTGACTCCATAGACCTTGATGTTTTAACTCGAGAGACGACCCGATTGCGTCTCTTCCAATTCTCTCTATGTGACCAAGCTAGTCAATGGCTTGAGCGTTTACCCGTGGGATCCATCACCTTTTGGGATGATCTCACCACTCGTTTCCTTGCTCAATTTTTCTCACCGGGGAGAAGTACTAATCTTAGAAATGATATCTTGATGTTCCAACAACATCAAGGTGAAATTCTCTATGAAGCATGGACTCGTTTCAAGGACTTACTCCAAAAAGTCCCTCATCATGGCATAGATCTTTGGCTCCAAGTCCAAATTTTCTATGACCATATCGATCTCTCCACAAGGCGAACCATTGACCAATCGACCGGTGGCATGCTTCGTGATCTAAGTGCGGAAGAATCATGGGAACTCATAGAAGATCTTGCTCTCTTTGACAACGAAAGTTGGAATGATCCCCGTGATTTGAACAAAACGGTCAAGGCAATATCTTTGCCTTCGAACAATTCAAGCACTCCCGACCGTAGGATCATAGAACTTGAAGACCAAGTCAAGTTTCTCGTGAAATCCTACGAAGCTCCTAAGCCTTCAAGCCAAGTGAATAAAATCACTTCTTCTTGCGAATTATGTAGTGGTCCCCATGACACTCGTGATTGCATGGAACTCCCTGAACAAGCTTTTGCGGATTACGCATCCTCGCGTACCAACGGAGCGGGAGACAAGTGGTACACTTTCAAATCCGAGCAAAACCATTTCGGTGATTCTGATATGTGAGAATTGCGCCCTTGCAACAGGTTTTACCTCTCAAGGGATCTCGAGAAGCTTACAACCCCCACCAGGCAGTGTACCTGATCATTGTAGTATTGTATAGTGACAAGTACCTGGGGGTTGATCGTTCAACTCAGGAATAGTGTCGTTAGGATTGAAATTAATCTAACTAGTTCTAGAGGTGAAGGATGATTCTTTTTGTGTTTTTATATTTTTATGAAAAGTAGGTAAAATTCTCGGGTATTGGAAGGAGGGGCAGAATTAGTTGCTAATCAACTAACCTAAAAACTACTACTTAAACTAATGTGTAGGAAAATAAACTAGGATTCTACAAGGTAAGTGAAGCGTATCTACCTATGATGTGTTACTCCTTGCTAGCTATCCAATTCTACCTATTGAATTATCACATCCTTGTTTTAATTGACGGGTTGTATTCCTTAATACTATTCGTAGGGCCGTGTACAATCTTCCCTAATTCTATAAGCTCCTACTTCTCTCCTATGTCGAGCCGTTAAAAGCTCCTAACATGGGATCACTAGAATTCGTTTATGCATTAAATACAACCACTAAATCGTAGTACACCTCCGATCATGTTTATTAAGACATTCAAGCAAGTTACCAATAGAAGTCTGCCCATTTTCTTAAGCCTAACATCGATATCAATCAACCAAACAAGAGACAATAGGAAACAAGAATTATAAGCTAAATCAACTAGACCTATTGAAGTTGTCACACCCTAATTGATGAAGATAGACACAAACATCAACAAGGAATCAATAAGATCTAATCAATTATATACAAGTTTCACACAATCATAAGTAGACACAAGGTCAATTAACAAAACATCATCAAAGAAGAGCAAGCAACAATGATAATGGACAACATAATTAAGATAGAATCTACAAACCAATATATGATGTTTATGGAGGGATTGAAACCCTCTAAGTTGCTGGAAAAACACCTACCTAATTCCAGGAATCGACCTTAGGGTATAGGGCTTATAAAAAGTGAAGTAATAAGGTTATATTTATAGGCAGATTTTCTGTCGGCCCATCTTGACAGCGTCAGCCTGTAAGGAGTGATGGCGTCACGACCATTTTTTCACCAAATCAAAGATTTTTTTGTCCCGATCGTTTCCTTTTTTGAATCGCTCAAATCCGAGTTCGTATGCAAAAGTTATGGCTAAAACAGTGTCAGCTACTCGCGCGCAAGTTGTGATTGTCTCGATCATCTTGTGACGGTTTCACTAAGGTTTCTTCTCGTGTAAGTCTTCTTCTTGACGTTGTCACTTTAAATCATCTGACGCCGTCAGGTTAAATCCTGACGCCGTCATGTATAAACGTGTTCTGGGCCGTCATATGTAACGTGCTCTTGACGGCCTTGGTGACGCCGTCATGTACAAATGCCTTGAAATCTTTCTGGCCCGTCACGTACAACTTGAATTATCCATCTCTTTATCAATGAGTGACGGCGTCACCTTGTAGAGCTTGACGCCGTCAGGTACTGTTTCCAGCATGGATTCTTGATTTTCTCGTTTTCTTCATTCTTGAGCATAAAACCGTCCAAAAAGCTCCAAAATGCTTCATATTCCAAAGATCACGTCCCAAGTACCTAAAATGACAAAAGGAACAATTTAGGGCAATATTTGATCAAATAATCACGATTTAGGGCTTAAATGACCCCCTAAAAGCGGTATACTTTTCGCTTCATCAGATTCACACAATCCCTCTTGGAAAAATCACCCGAACCTTAGGTGGAAGCAAAACCAAAACATGCCCCAAAACAATTCTTCCAATCCACCTAATCGTTACCAACCAAACGGTCCAACCTCCAACCGTACTTTCAACAACAATCCTTCCAATAACTATGGTAGTACCAATAATTTTGAAGGATTGATGTCCAAATTTATGGCATCTCAAGAGACTCGTTTAGCAAAGTTTGAAGCCAATTTCAAAAAAAAAGCAAAGTGAGATGACCAATAAGATTGACACATTGTTGAAAGTTCTCAATAACCGAGAAGTGGGAGCACTCCCAAGTAACACGGTCAAGAATCCGAAACTAAACGTTAACGCTATATCATCTGTTTTGTCTCCTACTTCTTGCCACAATATTATTCGGTCGATGCCATGAATACGTGTTTCAAACAAACCCAAATCTTTCAAAAGAACCAATTGAATGTAAAACCCAACATCAATTTAGTCAATAGCATAGTCGAAACACTTCCTACACAAGACCTTGGCTAAGAATTCAAGGAACTTCACCTTGAGCATCCCGTCATTGATGTCTTAGCCCGCGCTCCCTATTACAATGCCCTTTTAGAAAAATATGAAGAGAAACTTAAGTTGGGTAAGAATGGGACCGCCTTGGTTCAAAATAAGTTGCCTAATAAATTAGATGATCCGGGCATATTCGTGTTACCTTGTAAGATCGGAAATTCTAAGGCTTTTGACACACTAGCCGATCTTTGGTCAAGCCTAAATTTGCTTCCATTATCTCTATACACCATTCTTAAGCCTGGAAAGTTAGATGAAACAGAGGTAATCATAGGAGTCGCGGATGGAAGTGTAGCATATCTGGTTGGGGTAGTGAAGGACGTGTTAGTGCATATAGGAAGATTGACAATGTTAGCCGACTTCCACGTCCTTGATATGGTTAGTGACACTACGTGCCCGTTATTAATAGGAAGAGGATTCTTAGCTACCGCAAGTGCGATGATTGATTGTAAGGAATCTAGGATAGCGGTAGGAGAAGGAGAAACTTGGTCGGTCTATGATGTTAAGAAACATGCCTATGATACTAATGAGGAACCAACACCCCATTGGGTAGATGTGAATAGGAGACCATCTAGGTATGGACCTTGGGTTAATGGAGACTTCATAGGACCTTAACGCCCATTTTATTTAGAAGAGGAGTTTATAAACAAAACACATTCGGTGGAACAACTCATAGCTAGGGATGAAGAACTAAACCCTTTTGAGGATCCCTTAGTCTTTAGGAAAATGATTGAATTCCTAGGAGTGATGCCTATCAATTTAGGAATGAACAAGTGGAAAAGGGAAGGGGATAAATGTAAATGGAATTGGGACAAGCCACCTAAGGAAGGTGACAGATCATGGCATATGAAGATGATTCTGTATGATCCAGATGGAGAAAAGTTTGAGAAGTCATACCGTACCAAGAAAACCGATCGGAAATTGAAACCTAAGTTTGATCCCAAGGATGTCCTCGATGAGGAGCTCACACGTATAGGATAGCCCATGACCTTGAGTCTAGCTACAAGACTCGTAAATAAAGAAAAGCGCTTCTTGGGAGGCAACCCATGTTTTATTTGTTTTGTTTGTTTGATTTTATTTGTTTCCGTATACGTGTTTCATTTTTATTGTTTGTGGATCATGATTCAAAGTAAATTATGAAAATGCTTTATTTTGTTTTTAACTTTGTCTTAATTACATATAAAGGCATTTTGCAAAAGCTAAGTGTAAGGAAAACCCAAATTTGTTTATAAGAACGAAATTGAGCATGAACCACAACAATATTAAATGAACATGTGTATTAGTAATTGTTTGAGTCAAATGCTTGTATCGAGTCATAATGATGTTTTACAGGATTTTCCAGGAAGTAAGGCATAAGTTTTTCCAGAAATTTTCTGGAAACTTAACATGAGATTTTTGCAGGAACATTTTGACGGCGTCAGGAGGTATAACCTGACGGCGTCAGGTACAAAAATTCTGAAAATTTTTCGAGTTTTGTTTATACCGGAGTCTTAAAGTTTTTGTTGATTCTTTAGTTTTATAAACTCCAGGAAATCTGCAAACATTCATTCCACAAGCATTATATCTTAATTTGTTTTTAGGATTTTTAGTATATATAGATTGCCACCGATTTACAAAATTGATCTTGATTTGCCACAATATTAAATGAGCATGTGTATTAGTATTTGTTAGAGTCAAATGCTTGTATCGAGTCATAATGATGTTTTGCAGGATTTTCCAGGAAGTAGGGCATAAGTTTTTTCAGAAATTTTCCGGAAACTTAACGTAAAGATTTCTGCAGATCACTTCTGACCGCGTCAGGAATTAACACCCGACGGCGTCACACGTAAAATTCTGGAAATTTTGCGAGTTTTATTTTTCTAACAGAGTCTTAAAGTTTTTGTTAATTCTTTAGTTTTATAAACTCCAAGAAATCTGCAAACATTTATTCCACAAGCATTATATCCCTTTAATTCCTAGAAAGTAATTTAAGATATATATGTTATTTTTCTAGGACTTGTTAGTATATATAGATTGCCGCCGATTTTATGCAAGGTTGCCTTGTTTGTTTTCTCAGGTTTAATAGGTTACATTGGACAAGAGGATGATATATATTTCTGGAAGAAAGCTTTCAAAGTTCATTTTCTTGGAAGAAGATCTAACCTTGTTGACACACTATCCACACCGAACGAATCAGGGGAGTATTTGTTTTCATTCTTTTACCTTATTTTCTTTTACATCATTTTTATTGAACACTGGGGACAATGTTCAGCTTAGGTGTAAGGGGAGGGTAAATGATGATACCTTAGAGAATATAATTATGCTTGAGTTTGTTTGTTCAATGGTAGGTGTGTAATAAAACTAAGAGAAATACTTGTTAGGGCAATTTTAGCGCCAAATTTAAATTTTTTTACAACATTTAGGAGTGAAGCTTTAGCCTTAATGAGCGTCTCATGGATAGGAGTTGTATGACTAGCACAAAAAAACCGTACCACTCAAAAAAATTTTCCACCCAAATATGTGAGGTTCGATTTTAGATTTGTTAGGAAAAGCATTCATTATTAGTGCTTATGAGTGTACCGGTAGTACTTAGATTCTAGAACTTGCGTTAGTGATGCATCCCGAAACCGCTAGTGAGACTACATTCGTGTAGTAAGATTTACTACATGATAAGAGGCATTAGGATCACCCTTATGTTAAACCCGTATCATAATTACTTAACCATTAAGTCAATTAACTTGACTAACAAACTCAATTAATTTTCCCACACCTTTGCATTGTACTCATTTTTAGTACACGATACCCCTAGTACACCCCTCCGAGCCTATCTCTTCGTTTCTAAATTTAAGCATTTTACTTAAAGGAAGAATTTGTTAACAATCCACGCCAAATGTGCAACCAAATCGCCTTAGCCTTCCATGTATGCACTCATCTTTAGTGCATTATTGTTACTTGTTTAAACCCTTAGTTAATTATCTAATTGATTACATGGTTGCTAAGTCGAGTCATATCTTGTACATATTGTTTCGGGATGATTGGGACTCATTGGTAAAGTACTTGTGTTATGGAGTAATGAGGAAGAACAACATATATTACACCCATATGTGCGTTAATCTTAAAAAGTAATCCAAGTGTTTTGATTATCTTAATTCGAGTCATTAGAATAGTTGATTGTAAAGTATGTAAAAGTTCAAGTGTAAGGGGGATGTAAATCTCCTATGATGTATTATTTTGGATGGTAGGCTAAAAGTGTATGCAAAAAAAAAAAAAAAAAAAAAAAAAAAAAAAAAAAAAAAATCGAAAAAATAAAGAAAAAGAAATGAAAAGTAGAAAAAGAAAAAGAGAAAAACATACGGACTACTATCCCATTTCCATTTATGTTTATTTTATGTTTTGTTAGTTTATGATTAGCATAAGTCGAGTCGAGTCTTGGCTTAGCAACGCCATGCTATACATGTAATTAACCAAGCTGATTAACTCGGCACTAGTAAAAATTGCCTTTATCCAACAAAATCGTGTTTATCATATCCCTACACCTCATGTTATAACCCTTTAAAAGATCTCTTTGATAGTTTATCCTAGGTGCTTACGCCAAGTGCTGGAGGTTTGATCCTTTCCCAAGCCTAGGGTAATTTATTTGCTATGACAGGTAGTGAGAGATGTTTTCTATTTCCTTATTGTGATATATACTTTATTACACCCGAGAGATATGAGTATCTAAACACTATTTGTAAGGTGCTAGTGTATAACCTCCGTGCTTGTTTTTTGTTTTAGTGGAACGATTATTTGTTGTAATTACTTTTATATTAGTGTTAAATGACCCCTAAATTGTATTTTGATTAGAATAAAAGCGCATTTGCTTGAGGACAAGCAAATCTCAAGTGTAAGGGTATTTGATAAGGTGAAAAGTGTACCGCTTTTGGGGGTCATTTAAGCCCGAATTCGTGATTATTTGATCAATTATTACCCTAAATCATTCCTTTTGTCATTTTAGGTACTTTTGAGAGGAAATTTACAAAAGGAAGCATTTTGGACGTTTTGGAGCGAAAAAGTGAAGAAAACGACAAAGTCTCAAAATCTTTGATGGGAACAGTACCTGACGGCATCAAGACCATAGAAGTGACGGCGTCAAGTTTGGCAAAAGAGGTGGATGTGGAAAATACACATGACGGCCCAGAACAATTTCAAGACAATTTGGCCTGACGGCATCACCAAGGCCGTCAGGGTCAAAATACATGTGATGGCACAGAGTAAAATAACACATGACGGCGTTAGAAGTGGATCTAGGCAATACAAATCTTATCATGGCGGCGAGTTGACGACATCACAAGCTCTAACGTGACGCCATCAAGGTGTAAAATCTATATATAGTTTTCTAATTTTCATTCATTAAGGAGTGGAACTTTTGGAGAACTTCTTTGTGCAAAACCTAGACAATTTTTTTGTAAAAACAAGGGTTTCAACCCTTGTTCCATCCATGTTCAATTGAATATAAGTTTTCCAATAATCATTCAATATGTCTATGTGTTGTTTGATTCTATATTATGCTTGTCTTCTTTTTAACATGCTAGGCTAGGTTCTTCTTGTGTTTGCTTAGATGTAATGAAACCTAGATGTTGATTATTGGTTGATGGTTTGTTTATAATTGTTGTGGATGATTGTATTCGATGTTAGGCTTAAGAAAACTGACAGACTTCCAATTGGTAACTTGCTTGAACGTCTTAAGGAACATGATCGGAGGTGTACTACGATTATATGGTTGTATTTAATGCATAAGAGAATTCTAGTGATCCCATGTTAGGAGCTTTTAGTCGGCTCGATATAGGAGTGAAGTAGGAGCTTATAGAGTTAGGGAATTTCGTACACGGCCCTACGACTAGTATTAAGGAATATAACCCGTCATCCATGCAATTGTAACAAGCTAATCAACCGGTAAAAGATATCTAGGGAGTAATGAAATCTAAGTAAACACATTTTCTTTTATTATTGTTATTAAGTTTTATTTTATTTTATTTTGATTGCATCTTTAGTTAATTGGGTTAGTTGGCTTGCAACTAATTCCACCCACTCCTTCAAAACCCGAGATTTTACTTGCTTTTATAAAAATAAAAAAATACAAAAAGAATCATCCCTCATCTTTAGACCTAGTTTAGTAGACTTTTTAATTCTAGAGAACACTATTCCTGAGTTGAACAATCAATCCCTCGGTACTTGTCACTATACTATACTACAACGAACATGTACACTGCCTGGTGGGGATTGCAAGCTTCTCAAGATCCCTTGAGAGGTAAAACCTTTTGCGAGGGTGCAATTCCACGCATCAAGTTTTTGGCGCCTCTGCCGGGGATTGTCTATCTTTACATTTATTCCTCAACTTTCGCAAAAGAGTGCGGCGCCATCAAGTTTTTGGCGCCGCAGCCTGGGGAATAGTTATTGTCTAGGTTAAGATTTCTTTTTATTAGGTCTACTTGCTAGATTCCTTTCTAGTAAGATTTTTATTTTCATTTTTATAGGTTTCTTTAGTCTATCTCATTTCTTTATTCCTTTGTTCGTAGCTTTTACCATCCGCCATCATGGAAGGTAGTAATATCTTTGATCCCATCAACCCACAACAACAAAACCACCCACAGAACCCATCACTAGCAAACCAATCTCCTAGACCCTGAACCTTAGGAGAGTACTCCCGTCCTAGCCACCAAGGCTATCGAAACACCATTGAGCTCACTCAAGGAGCCAATGTGTCTCCCTTGCGATCCGACACCATCCGGTTGGTGCAAAACGGATGTGCATTCCATGGACTTTGTTCCGAAGATCCTAATCAACATCTCAAGGATTTCCTTAAAATCGTTGACTCCATAGACCTTGATGTTGTAACTCGAGAGACAACCCGATTGCATCTCTTCCAATTCTCTCTACGTGTCCAAGCTAGTCAATGGCTTGAGCGTTTACCCGCGGGATCCATCACCTCTTGGGATGATCTCACCACTCGTTTCCTTGCTCAATTTTTCCCACCGGGGAGAACTACTAAGCTTAGAAATGATATCTTGATGTTCCAAAAACGTAAAGGTGAAACTCTCTATGAAGCATGGACTCGTTTCAAGGACTTACTCTAAAAAGTCCCTCATCATGGCATAGATCTTTGGCTCTATGTCTAAATTTTCTATGACCTTATCGATCTCTCCACAAGGCAAACCGTTGACCAATCTGCCGATGGCAAGCTTCGTGATCTAAGTGTGGAAGAATCATGGGAACTAATAGAATATCTTGCTCTCTATGACAACGAAAGTTGGAATGATCCCCGTGATTTGAACAAAATGGTCAAGGCAATATCTTTGCCTTCAAACAATTCAAGCACTCCCGACCGTAGGATCATGGAACTTGAAGACCAAGTCAAGTTTCTCATGAAATCCTACGAAGCTCCTAAGCCTTCAAGCCAAGTGAATAAAATCATTTCTTCATGCAAATTATGTAGTGGTCCCCATGACACTCGTGATTGCATGGAACTCCCCGAACAAGCTTTTGCGGATTACGCATCCTCGTATACCGACGGAGTGGGAGACAAGTGGTACACTTTCAAACCCGAGCAAAACCCTTATGGTGATTCATACAATCCCTCTTGGAAAAATCACCCGAACCTTAGTTGGAAGCAAAACCAAAACATACCCCAAAACAATTCTTCCAATCCACCTAATCTTTACCAACCAAACGGTCCAACCTCTAACCGTACGTTATACAACAATCCTTCCAATAACTATGGTAGTACCAATAATGTTGAAGGATTGATGTCCAAATTTATGGCATCTCAAGAGACTCGTTTAGCAAAGTTTGAAGCCAATTTAAAAAAAAAAAAAAAAAAAAAAAAAAAAAGCAAAGTGAGATGACTAATAAGATTGGCACATTGTTGAAAGTTCTCAATAACCGAGAAGTTGGAGCACTCCCAAGTAACACGGTCAAGAATTCGTAACTAAACGTTAACGCTATATCATCTGTTTCATCTCCTACTTCTTGCCCACAATATTATTCGGTCGATGCCATGAGCACGTATTTCAAACAAACCCAAATCTTTCAAAAGAATCAATTAAATGTAACACCTAACATCAATTCAGTCAATAACATAGTTGAAACACTTAGAATATATTTTGATAAAAACTGTTTTTGGCTTGGTTGATGTCGAGTCACTTTGGTCACGTAACTCCTAAACTATACACACGACATAGTATTTTTAAGGCTCGAACTATTAGTTCATATGGTAAACTAACAATACACGTAAATAACTCACTCTCACAAACCCTTTTTATCCCTTGTTAAACCCTATAGCTAGTCACGTTTTGATAAAAACTTAAAACTTACATATGTGCTTGGAAGCCCAATAAGCCGAAAATAAACTTACGAGATAAGCTGACCCTATAAGCTGTTTTCTAAACTTTTTAGAGTCCAAATGCAAGCCCAAATGTTTTCCTAGTCCATTGGATTGAAAAACCTTAACGGGCCTTGGATTAAGGTCATTAAAGGCCCATTAAGTGTAAAATAAGCTCTTTGGTCAAATAAGCTGTTTTTCCAACACAAATAAGCTGTTTCAAACTTATTTAGAAAATAAACATGTTAAGTTTTGAAGTTGGTGAGTTTTGGACTAAATTTGCAAATATTCCTAACCGAGGGACTAAAACTGTAAACATGAGAAGTTTAAGGGAAAACTGTCATTTTGACATTTTTGTTTTGAAAACTGTAAATCTAGGAAGTTTTGGGTATAAAATGTAAATATAAAAGAGTTTTGGACTAGCAATGAAATTAAATAACGTTTTGGACTAACGGTGTAAAGCTATGCCGTTAGGGTTAAAATGCAAACTTTTCAAAACTTTGAGGTTTTTAATAAAATATAAATATTATAATTTATATTTTATATATATAGGTATTTTAAGTAAAATCGATTCGATCAACCACTTTTCGTTAACTAAATATAATATATATATAGTTTATATATATATAACGTAATAATGAAAACAATAAATATAAAACATTTAACAATTAACACATTCTCTCAAACCTATTTCACTTACGACACCTATCTACCATTGAATCGTTCACACCGATCTCGTTCTCTTTCGTTAAATCTTTACACTACGTCAACAAGAACATGCTCACGAGTTATATTTTGAAATATAACTTTTGTTCTTGAACTTCAGGCATTTAAACACGCACGTTTAAATTGCCACGAGTAACTAAAAAAAAAATACACTATAATAAACCACTTTTGCGATGAACTGAACTTAGACTATCAAGCTCTGAAACTTGCCATTTATTTTAGTTAGGTTGTGTGTTGAAGCCGTTTCCACCTATCGTTTGAATAACGATACTAGTACTACCGAGCTATCCAGGTGTGTGTTCATAGCCCACTCTTTAAACTTTTAAACTCTTTTGTGGGGAGATTCATGCTTCAAACCAAAACACAAGCTTTTTAGTATGCTATGCCTGATGTTTTTATTGCTTAAGTACCTATTTCCAAAAGCCCCTCGATCATGAACCTTAATCACTTGCGAGTGAACGTGAATATCTGGGAATAGATCTATTTGGGACTGACAATCCCCGTTTAGTGAATCTAGGATGCGCGACTAGGCGCACAATATTTTACAACTCATAGGTTATTGGCAAAATACCTATCCTGAGGGCGCCCCTATTATATTAGTTTACATCACACATTGATGCCTGTCTAATCGTTGCGTGTCATGAGCTTAATGCAATAACAAACATGATTTTTAAACTTGTTAATTGTTTATCGATGCAATTAACACCCTTACTTGTGTTCAAACCTCAAACTTAAACCTATGGACATCACTCAACTTTTGTTGACTTTTAGCATGTTATCTCAGGTAATTAAGGCATGGATGATCAAGGCACGGAGAAGGGCATTAACCCGGGCACAGGTTTTCTAAAATAAACGTTTTTATATCATTCTACTAAATAAAACATATCTGCGAAGATATGATCTGTCTTCTAAAACTATTTCTGTACTCAGAAATTTTAAATGAATGATAAAATGTGTTTTCAAAACATTTACTATGATTGTGACAAAGATCCACTACGTAATACCCCGTTAAGTCTTCCGCTGTCGTTAATCAATTTTAGGGGGTGTTACATACCAACGGTTACAGAATCTGAAACAGAGGGCCAAAACTGTAGAAGATTACACAACCGAGTTTTACCAATTAATTGCAAGGAATGATATTCAAGAGACTGATGAACAGCTTGTCTCTTGTTATATTGGTGGTCTAAGGGTCCAGATCATGGAATCTGTTAACATGTTTTATCCGGTGACACTTTCTGATGCATATCAACGCGCATTAGCTTTTGAAAAATAGAACCGACGTGTGGGAGGTTCATCTTCTTCTGCTATAACTGGAGGTAGTTTTGGTTCGGGTAATGTGACATCTTGTTTTGTTCCTAACCAGGTGAGACAAGGTGGAAGCAATACTGGACCAGTTTCTAAAGGGGTTGGAAGTAGTAGCTTGAAGTGTTTTAACTGTGGTGAACCTGGTGATCGATAGTCGGAATGCAAGAAGGCTAGGAAAAGCATTTATTTGCTAATCCGGATGGCAATATGTATACGTGGGAAGTTGATGACGTCGTTGATGAGGGTTATGAAGAACCCCCGGTATTTGACGATGATGCTAAGTGAGGATAGGAGGTTGTTAATGGAGATGTGCGGGTAGTTTGGTGGTCAAACGCTCTTGTTTAACACCAAAATTTATTACCGATGATTGGCTTAGGCACAACATCTTTCAGCCGAAGTGTACTGTTTCGGGTAAGGTTTGGACCTTTGTTGTTGACCTAGTGATGAGGCGAAAAATGATCCGTTTTTAGGGGGTCATTTAAGCCCGGAATTGAATTTATTTGATCAAATATTGCCCTAAATCGTTCCTTTTGTCATTTTAGGTACTGTTGCAGTAAATTCTGGAAAAGAAGCATTTTTGACGTTTTTAGAGCATAAAAGTGAAGAAAACGGCAAAGTCTTAATTTTCCTTGCTGGGAACAGTACCTGAAGGCGTCACCAACTTCTACATGACGACGTCAAGAGTAAAACACGAAGTGAAGTGGATAGAGTACGTGACGGTCTAGAGAGTTTTTACACTAGGGCATGACGGCGTCACCATAGGCCGTCATGGTCCCTTTACACGTGACGGCCCAGGGTAAATTTGCTTTTGACGACGTTAGATCTGGATCTAGGCAATCCGATATTATTATGGGCGGCGAGTTGACAGCGTCAGATTTCTCTTCTTGACGCCGTCACGTTGGAAAATATATATATAGTTTTGTAATTTTCTTTCATAAAGAGAGGACAATTAGAGGGATAACTTGGAGAAACCCTAGCACGATTTTATCAGTATTTTCAAGGGTTTTTACCCTTTGAAACCTTTCATGTTCAATTAAGATAAGTATCCTTTCATTTCATTCAATATGTCTATGTGTTGTTTGAATATATCTTACGCTTGTCTTGATGTTAACATGCTAGGCTAGATCTCTTGTGTGTTTGCTTAGATGTAGTGAAACCTAGATGTTGATTATGGGTTGATTGCTTGTTTATAGTTGTTACGGATGAATGATTTCGATGTTAGGCTTAAGAAAACTGGCAGACTTCCATAGGGTAACTTGCTTGAACGTCTTAAGAAGCATGAACCAATGTGTACTAGGTTTTTATGGTTGTATTTAATGCATGAGCGAATTCTAATGATCCCATGTTAGGAGCTTCTTGTAGGCTCGACATAGGAATGAAGTAGGAGCTTATAGAGTTGGGGAAGTACGTACGCCAACCCACAATTGGTATTAGGGAATATAACCCGTCATCCACGCAATTGTAACAAACTATCAACCAGTAAAATATATCTAGGGAGTAATGAAATCTAAGTAAACACAATTTTCTCATTTATTGTTCACACCACTAGTTTAATTAGCTTTATTTACATTTTTTGTTATTTTATTTTGATTGCATCTTTAGTTATTGGGTTAGTTGATTAGCAAGTAATTCCGCCCACTCTTCCAAAACCCGAGATTTTAATTGCTTTTATAAAAATATAAAAATACAAAAAGAATCATCCCTCACCTCTAGACTTAATTTTTAGGCTTTCTAATCCTAGCGACACTATTCCAGAGTTGAACGATCAATCCCCCGGTACTTGTCACTATACTATACTACAACGATCAGGTACACTGCCTGGTGGGGGTTGTAAGCTTCTCGAGATCTCTTGAGAGGTAAAACCTTTTATGAGGGTGCAATTCCCACGCATCAAGTTTTTGGCGCCGCAGCCTGGGGAATAGTTATTGTCTAGGTTAGGATTTCTTTTAATTTGGTCTACTTGCTAGATTCCTTTCTAGTAAGATTTTATTTTTATTTTTAGGTTTTCTTTAGTCTATCTTTTTTTTCTTCGTGCGTTTGTTCGTAATCTCCACCATTCGCCATCATGGCAAATGACTAATTCTCTAACATTAGAGTCACTAGGAGTCGTAGTTCCGCTAGAGACCTTGTTTTGCCCTATGCAGAACCTGATAGGGAAATGCGTAGGCTAAGACGATCTCTCTCAACACCTGAACCATCCAGCATAGCCATCAATTTTGATGGGGCCCTTTCTGAAGAAAATTCAGAAACTCACCTCACATCCCCTAGCTCCCAATCCAACAACGATATGAGTACCCCCGCAACTCCCATTCCTAAGCGCCTTAAAGACTACTCCTCCCCAAATCCTCATGGCTTCTCAAAAGCCATTGTCTTCCCAAACGAACACACCGATGAGGTCTTGCGTGCGACCGATGTTTGGCTTGTTCAAAGTGTGTGCAAGTTTTGTGGACTAGATGATGATGACCCGATTCAACACATCAAGTACTTCTTGAAAATAGTAGACACCCTCCATACGGATGGGGCTACTAGAAACACGTCCCGATTATGATTCTTCCCTTTCACTCTTTATGAAAAATCCAAAGAGTGGTATGATAAACTTCCCTCTGAGTCTATTTTCACATGGGAGCAACTCATATCCATGTTTTATAAGAAGTTTTTTCCAGCAGAGAAAACCTCAGTATTTAGGGATAGGATCCTCCGCTTCCGAAAAGGGAAGGACGAACCCTTCCATAAATCGTGGATTAGATTCAAGGATTTAATAAGACAAGTTCCCCATCATGGCATCGAACTCTGGCTTCTGGTCCAAATCTTCTACGAGAATGTCTCCTCAAATGACCGGAACGGAATCAACAATTCTAGAAAAGGGAAACTAGCCAATCTTAGTGCTGAGGAAGGATGGAATAGGATTGAGGAATATGCTCAAGACCAGGATGACACTTGGGATGAACCTGAGTCAACTGCTAGCATGTCTGAAATCACATCCACCCTCAGATCGGCTATGAAAAATTCACAAAAGAATGAAATACCTAGCTGGGTTGCAAATAACTAAACAACTTTCAAATCCTTACTTAATCTGCGACTACTGTGGGGGCCCGCACGAGGTAGAGGAATGCGGAGGAGAACCCACGACCGAACATGCATGCTTATCAGGGCATGACATCTATGCTGACCCCTCCCTTTTGCCTTTTTACCAAAACGATGATTATACCCTTTGGGGAAATCTGGTGAAGAGAAAAGAAGGAGAGGAAGGCCCTGAATATAAAATCATGAGCATTTTTGAAGATGACCTTGGACACTTCACTCAAGAAAAAGTCTTACAATTGAAAGGTCTTGATGAGCTCGTTGATGAGCAACAAAATGACATAGAAGAATGGTTCAACAAGCTTAACTCCACCCTTGATGACCAAGACAGGCCATCAGTAAGCCAAAAAGACCCCCTGCTCGCAATAACTACTCGAGCTGGAACAACAACCAAGGACCCCCTTATCCAAGCTCACATCCTATCACCATCGATCCAAGCGAGCCCCGCGAAGAGGAAGGTAATGTGAGCAGCGAGGCTCTCGAACAACCTCCCCTGGTGACCCCATCCCCATCGACTCCACCTAGCCAACCTGTGAGAATCCCATTCCCATCCAGACTGAAAAACCAGAAAATTGAGAATGATAATAAGAGATTCTTGTCATATCTAAAGATTCTGTGATCACCATACCTCTCCTTGATGCTTGCTATCACATGCCAAAGTATAGCTCATACTTTAAAAAATTACTCGCCAACCGAAAGAAACTCGAGGGTCTTGTAACTCTGGGGAAAGAATGTTCGGTGGTGACCCATCGAGGGCTACCAAAAAAGGTAGATGATCCAGGCAGCTTCACCTTGCCCTGTTCCATAGGATCTCTATCAATAAAGAATGCTCTTGCCGATTTAGGGGCGAGTATCAACCTCATGCCTCACTCCATGTTCCTTAAACTAGGATACTCCGAATTAAAGCCTACCCGTATGAACATCCATCTAGCCGATAGATCAGTCAAATACCCCGTAGGGATATGCGAGAATGTGCTTGTCAAAGTTGGAAAATTCAAGTTTCCGGTTGACTTCGTGATCTTGGAGATGGAGGAGGATGACTTGGTGCCCATCATCTTAGGGAGACCATTTCTTGCTACCGCTCGTGCAGTCATTGATGTTCATGATGGCAAGTTAACCTTACGAGTGGGAACCGATAGCTTAACCTTCGACATCAAAGACACTATGAATCTCTCTCTCGGAGCAACTAACCGGCTCTATTTCATCAGAGAGGTCGATGAACTCACATATGTCATTGATAACTATGTTGATGAACAGATCGAAAAAGGCTGGTTACGGGGTGAGAGTTTTCTCCCCTTATTGGAGGAAGAAAAGATGGAGGGTGTTGGAGCAGTCTCCTTATACCCTAGATAGGAGACCACTGAACAGCTCAAACTCCGAAAACCCGAAAACAAGCTTAAGCCCTCTATTATCGAACCCCCTAAGCTAGATCTTAAAGAATTCCCTAACCACCTAGAGTATGCCTTCCTTCAGGGAGAGGATCAACTGCCGGTAATCATAAACTCTTCCCTCGAACATGAACAAAAAGGTAAGCTCTTAGAAGTCCTCAAGAAATATAAGGAATTGCTTGCATGGAGTATAGCCGACATTAAGGGGATTGACTCAACTTTTTGCACGCCTAAGATTCTTATGGAAGAAAACTATAAACCTACCATGCAACCCCAGAGGCAGGTGAATCCCAACATTAAGGAAGTAGTGAAGAAAGAAGTCATCAAACTTATGGATGCAGGACTAATTTACCCAATCTCGGATAGCCCGTGGGTTAGTCCTGTACAGGTTGTACCAAAGAAAGGTGGGATGACTGTGGTGAAGAACGACAAGGGTGAGATGGTACCATAGAGAACGGTTACTGGCTGGCGGGTATGCATCGATTATAGAAAGCTCAATGATGCCACAAGGAATGATCACTTTCCCCTACCATTCATTGACCAAATGTTGGAATGATTATCTGGGCACAAGTATTACTGTTTCTTGGATGGGTTCTCGGGATATTTCCAAATCCCCATAGCACCTGAGGACCAAGAGAAAACCACGTTTACTTTCCCTTATGGAACGTTCGCCTATAAAAGGATGCCTTTTGGGCTGTGTAACGCCCCCGCCACCTTTCAGCGATGCATGACCGCAATCTTTCACAAACTGATGGAAGACAGCATGGAAGTTTTCATGGATGACTTTTCAGTCTTCAGGAACTCTTTCGACCGCTGTCTTGCTAATCTAGAAAAAATGCTCAAACGTTGTGAGGAAACCAACTTGGCGTTAAATTGGGAAAAATGTCATTTTATGGTAAAAGAAGGGATTGTGTTAGGACATAAGGTCTCAGGGAATGGGATTGAGGTGGACCAAGCTAAAGTGGAAGCTATATCTAAATTACCCTATCCCACGACTGTTAAAGCAATATGCAGCTTCTTGGGCCACGCCGGGTTCTACCGGAGATTCATCAAAGATTTCTCTAAAATAGCTCGGCCAATGACTCAATTGCTGGTGAAGGATGCCCCTTTCGATTTCTCTCAAGAATGCAAGGATGCATTCGATCTCCTGAAAAAGGAGCTCACGCAAGCCCCAATCATGGTTACACCTAACTGGGAGTTACCTTTCGAAATCATGTGCGATGCTAGCGATTATGCTGTCGGGGAAGTATTAGGCCAAGGGCGTGACAAGCTATTCCAACCTATTTACTACGCTAGAAAAACCATGAATCCCGCTCAAGAGAATTACTCTACCACCGAAAAAGAATTATTAGCCGTAGTGTTCGCCTTCGACAAATTCCGTCAATATCTTGTCCTTTCAAAGACAGTCGTTTTCACCGATCACTCAACTCCCTGATATCTTTTTGCCAAGCAAGATGCTAAACCACGACTAATTCGGTGGATCTTGTTGTTACAAGAGTTTGACGTTGAAATTCATGATAAAAGGGGGGGGGGGCAGAGAATTTGGCTGCTGATCACCTATCTCGTCTTGAGAATCCCCTTACTGAGCTCGATAGAATCGAGATTTGGGATTCATTTCCTGACAAACAACTCATGTAAATGACATATTCCGAGCCTTGGTACGCTAATTTTGCTAACTATCTCGCGAGCAGACTCATTCCGGAACACATGACTAAATACGAAAAGAAAAGGTTCTTTGCCCAACTAAAATACTACTTCTAGGATGAACCATTTTTATTCCAAAGATATCCTGATCAAATAATCAGACGTTGTGTTTCGGGAGATGAGGCAGTAAAGATCATGAGAGAGTGTCACTCTGGCCCCTCTGGGGGCCATCATGGGATAAACACCACCACACGAAAGATTTTCGATGGGATTCTATTGGCCCACAATATTCCGTGATGTTAAAGAAATGGTACAAGCATGCGATGCATGTCAATAGGCCGGGAACATATCAAATAGAGATGAAGCACCTCAGAATTTTATACAAGTATGTGAGGTTTTCGACGTCTAGGAATCGACTTCATGGGACCCTTTCCATCTTCAGGAGGGAATGAATACATTTTAGTTGCCATCGATTATGTTTCAAAATGGGTAGAGGCACAAGCCCTTAGGACCAATGATGCTAGGGTAGTTATTCATTTCCTGAAAAAGCTATTCGCTAGGTTCGGCATTCCTAAAGCCCTCATTAGTGATAGGGGAACCCACTTTTGTAATGCACAAATGGAACTGGTCATGAGGAGATATGGAGTGTCCCATCGATTTTCCACCGCCTATCACCCACAGACCAATGGTTAGGTCGAAAACACCAACAGGGCTATTAAAAGAATACTAGAAAAAACGGTTAGTCAAAATAGAAAAGACTGGTCATTTAAACTCGATGAGGCCTTATGGGCATTCCGAACTGCCTACAAGACACCTATTGGAACGACCCCGTTCCGCATGGTCTACGGTAAGGCATGTCACCTTCCGGTAGAACTAGAGCATAAGGCTTATTGGGCGCTTAAGGCATGTAATTTGGACTATACAATCGCCGGAACAAATAGGTTCTTGCAACTCCATGAGCTTGATGAGCTAAGGTTAGAAGCGTATGAATCTTCCATTACATATAAGGAGAGGGCAAAAAGATTGCATGACCAGCGAATTAAGAAACCTAAAGAATTTTCAAAAGGGGACAAAGTCCTATTGTATAATTCTCGGTTAAGGTTATTTCCAGGGAAACTCAAGTCTAGATGGTATGGGCCATTTACGGTGAAAAGTTCCTCTAAAACTGGAGCTGTTGTGTTAATAGACGATGAAAGTAGAGAGTTTACTGTCAACATACAACGTGTAAAACATTATCAAGAAAGTAGTAATGAAATGAGTAGTGAGGAGGATGTAACATTTGACGATGAGGTCACGTAATAGCCCATGACCTTGAGTCTAGCTACAAGACTCGTAAATAAAGAAAAGCGCTTCTTGGGAGGCAACCCTTGTTTTGTGTGATTTTTATTTGTTTGATTGTTATTTGTTTCCGTATCCATGCTTTATTTTTATTATTGGTAGATCATGTTTCAAAAATAAAATGATGAAAATACTTTATTTTGTTGTTTGACTTAGTCTTAAATTTATCCAAAGGTATTTCGCAAAAGATAAGTGTAAGGGGAAACCCCAAATATGTTTTTAAGAAACAAGATCGATCATGATTCTCCACAATATTAAATGGACATGTATATTCGTATTTGTTAGAGTCAAATGCTTGTATCGAGTCATAATGATGTTTTGCAGGATTTTTCAGGATGTAGGACATAAGTTTTTCCAGAAATTTTCGGGAAACTTAATGTAAGGATTTCTGCAGGTCACTTTTGATGGCGTTAGGAATTAATTCCTGACGGCGTCATGTGTAAAATTCTGGAAATTTTGCTAGTTTTGTTTTTCTAACGGAGTCTTAAAGTTTTTGTTAATTCTTTAGTTTTATAAACTCCAGGAAATCTGCAAATATTCATTCCACAAGCATTATATCTTACTTTCTTTTCTAGGATTTGTTAATATATATAGATTGCCGCCGATTTTACACGAGGTTGCCTTGTTTGTTTTCTCAGGTTTAACAGGTTATGTATGACAAGAAGATGATTTATATTCTATAAGGGAAGCTTTGATTGTTCATTTTCTTGGAGGAAGATCTAACCTTGTTACCGCACTATCCACACCGAACGAATCAGGGGAGTATTTGCTTTCATTCTTTTACCTGTTTTACTTTTACATTCTTTAATTGAACATTGGGGACAATGTTCATCCTAAGTGTAAGGGGAGGGTAAATGATGATACCTTATAGGATACACTTTCACTTGAGTTTGTTTGTTTGATGGTAGATATGTAATAAAACTATGAGAAATACTTGTTAGTGTAATTTTAGCGCCAAATTTAAATTTTTTTACAACATTTAGGAGTGAAACTTTAGCCTTAGCAAGCGTCTCATGGATAGGAGTCGTATGTCTAGCACAAAACCGTACTATTCAGAAAAATTTTCCACCCAAATATGTGAGGTTCACCTTTAGATTTGATAGGAAAAGCATTTACTTTAGTGCTAATGAGTGTACCGGTAGCATTTAGATTCTAGAACTTGCGTTAGTGATGCATCCCAAGACTGCTAGTGAGACTACATTCGTGTAGTAGGATTTACTACATGATAAGAGGCATTAGGATCACCCTTGTGTTAAACCCGTATCATAATTACTTGACCATTTAAGTCATATTACTTGGCTAGTAAAGTCAATTAATTTTTCCCACACCTTAGCGTTGTACTCATTTTTAGTACACGAAACCCCTAGTACACCCCTCCGAGCCTATCTTTTCGTTTCTAACTTTAAGCATCTTACTTAAAGGAAGAATTTGTTACAACCCACTTAAATGTACACCCCAAATCGCCTGAGCCTTCCGTGTATGCACTCATCTTTAGTGCATTATTGTTATATGTTTAAACCCTTAGTTAATTATCTAATTGATTACATGGTTTCTAAGTCGAGTCATATCCTTGTACATATTGTTTTGGGACGATTGGGACTCATGGGTAAAGTACTTATATTATGGAGTAATGGGGAAGAACATCATATTATTACCCCGATATGTACGTTAATCTTAAAAGGTACTCCAAGTTTTTTGATTATCTTGATTCGAGTCATTAGATTAGTTTATTGTAAAGTATGTAAAAATTCAAGTGTAAAGGGAATGTTCATTCCCTATGATGTATTATTTTGGATGGTAGGGTAAAAGTGTATAAAATATATATATATATATATATATATATATATATATATATATATATATATATATATATATATATATATATATATATATATATATATATATAGAGAGAGACTACCATCCCATTTCATTCTATGTTTATTTTATGTTTTTGTTAATTTTCATTTATTAGCTTAAGTCGAGTCTAGTCTTGGCTTAGCAACGCCATATTGTACATGTAATTAACCAAGATGATTAACTCGCCACCAGTAAAGATTGGCTTTAACCAACAAAACCGTGTATTCCATATCCCTATACCTAACATTATAACCCTTTAAAAAGACCTCTTTGATAGTTTATCCTAGGTGCTTACGCCATGTGGTGGAGGTTTGATCCTTTCCCAAGCCTATAGTAATCTATTTTGCTATGACAAGTAGTGACAGATGTTTCCCATTTCCATATTGTGATATATACTTTATTACATCCGAGAGATGTGAGTATCTAAACACTATTTGTGAGGTGCTAGTGTATGACCTCCGTGCTTGTCTTTGGTCTTTAGTGGAACGATTATTTGTTGAAATTACTTTTATATTAGTGTTAAATGACCCTAACTTGTATTTTGACTAGAATAAAAGCGCATTTGCTTGAGGACAAGCAAATCTCAAGTGTAAGGGTATATGATGAGGCGAAAATTGATCCATTTTTAGGGGGTCATTTAAGCCCAGAATTGAATTTATTTGATCAAATATTGCCCTAAATCATTCCTTTTATCATTTTAGGTAATTTTTGAGTTAATTCTGGAAAAGGAAGCATTTTGGACGTTTTTGGAGCATAAAAGTGAAGAAAACGGCAAAGTCTTAATTTTCCTTGCTGGGAACAGTACCTGACGGCGTCACCAACTTCTACATGACGGCGTCAAGAGTAAAACAAGAGGTGAAGTGGATAGAGTACGTGACTGTCCAGAGAGTTTTTACACTAGGGCATGACAGCGTCACCATAGGCCATCATGGTCCCTTTGCACGTGACGGCCCAGAGGAAATTTGCTCTTGACGAAGTCAGATCTGGATCTATGCAATACAATATTATTATGGGCGGCGAGTTGACGACGTCAGATTTCTCTTCTTGACGCCGTCACGTTGGAAAATCTATATATAGTTTTGTAATTTTCATTCATAAAGAGAGGACAATTAGAGGGATAACTTGGAGAAACCCTAGAACGATTTTATCAGTATTTTCAAGGGTTTTTACCCTTTGAAACCGTTCATGTTCAATTAAGATAAGTATCCTTTCAATTCATTCAATATGTCTATGTGTTGTTTGAATATATCTTACGCTTGTCTTGATTTTAACATGCTAAGCTAGATCTCTTGTGTGTTTGCTTAGATGTAGTTAAACCTAGATGTTGATTATGGGTTGATTGCTTGTTTATAGTTGTTACGGATGAATGATTTCGATGTTAGGCTTAAGAAAACTGGCAGACTTCCATAGGGTAACTTGCTTGAACGTCTTAAGAAGCATGAACCAATGCGTACTAGGTTTTTATGATTGTATTTAATGCATGAGCGAATTCTAATGATCCCATGTTAGGAGCTTCTTGTAGGCTCGACATAGGAATGAAGTAGGAGCTTATAGAGTTGGGGAAGTACGTACGCCAACCCACAATTGGTATTAGGGAATATAACCCGTCATCCACGCAATTGTAACAAACTATCAACCAGTAAAATATATCTAGGGAGTAATGAAATCTAAGTAAACACAATTTTCTCATTTATTGTTCACACCACTAGTTTAATTAGCTTTATTTACATTTTTTGTTATTTTATTTTGATTGCATCATTAGTTATTGGGTTAGTTGATTAGCAACTAATTCCGCCCACTCGTCCAAAACCCGAGATTTTAATTGCTTTTATAAAAATATAAAAATACAAAAAGAATCATCCCTCACCTCTAGACTTAATTTTTAGGCTTTCTAATCCTAGCGACACTATTCCTGAGTTGAACGATCAATCCCCCGGTACTTGTCACTATACTATACTACAACGATCAGGTACGCTGCCTGGTGGGGGTTGTAAGCTTCTCGAGATCCCTTGAGAGGTAAAACCTTTTGTGAGGGTGCAATTCCTACGCATCACCTAGGTAGTTGTGATAACTTAATATTTGAAGAGGCAGTTCAGAAGTTAGGAATGAAGACAAAGAACCATTCCAAACCTTACAAATTGCAATGGCTTAAGAAAGGTGGTGACGTAACTGTTTCCAAGCGTGTCCTTGTTTCGTTTTTGTTGGAACAACCTATAAGGATAATGTTTGGTGTGATGTGGTGCCCATGGATGCTTGTCACTTATTATTGGGTAGACCTTGGCAGTATGACCGCAACATAAATCATAATGGACGAACTAATACTTATAGCTTCCTATTTGATGGTGTGAAGATAACGTTGATGCCAAATAAGCCCTAAGAACTAGCTAATAAGCCCAATGGTACTTTACTAACCCTTTCCCAATTTGAGGACGAGTTGGAGTAGGGAGGTAAAGTCTTTGTGTTAATAGGGAAGGAAGTGGCTGAAGATAGTGAAATTCCTGAGGCTATGTGATGACGCTCGAATTATACATATATTATATAGCGTTATTTGTTAGTTTATTAATGATTTATATGGACTTTCGATACTTAATTGATTGAAAATACATTTCAGGTCCTCTAGACAAAGATCTCTAAGATTCAAGACGAAGTATTCACTTCAAAGATAATTCTATGATAAAGTAAAAAGAGCACAGTCCTTTAATAAAAGTGCGCCTGATACGGGGTCGTATATAAATCAAGTCAATCCAATAAAGAGTGGCGATCTTAGTATTAATGTGTGCAGACCTTCAGCTCTATTAATGACCCTTTGGCACCAAGTAAACTTCTGAAGTCCGCCGTGGTTTTGCTCCAAGATCGCCGGCATTCTATGTGAAGTCCACCGACTTTTGTATTAAGTGTGACGTGCTTAAGTGCCTGGCTACTTCTCCACGCCTATAAATAGAGCCCCATTTCGCCTCAATTTCACACACCTCTCATCCTAACAACCTCTAAAGTTCTGATACTCACTCTCTCTCATAATCCAACCATTGGAGTACTCAAGTGAAGTCAAAGATCCTTTTAAGCGTTGAAATACTTTGTAGATATTATTGTGGTGATCGCTAGTGACGGTAGCTTCTTCATTACATTAATTCAGAAGCATGTTGCTCATTTCAATTGTTATTATCACTGTAAGCTAGTTTGTTAAAGCCATGTTAGGCTAAACTTATTATGGTTGCTTGGATATGTTAATATAATAAAGTGATTGGTTGTGGTTATGATCTTTTGTTGATTTCTTGTTTATGTTAAGTTCCTGTCGTGTTCTAAACTTATCACCATTGTTTGTCACTTATGATTATAATTGCTAGTTGAAACGGTCGAAAGATTCAAATAGTATTTTATGGTTTTCAACATATGTCTATTATACACATAGAGACAGTCTATATGTGTTGATCAATTGAAGGAGAAATCGCTTTTGATAAAACATAAACAATAAAGTTTTAAACATTGCAACTGATTCTTCTACTTGTTAACTCTTGTTTAAGGATTGGTATACATAAATCTTGAATCATCATTGTTAACTGATGAAACGTTATTTTGATGAAAACACCTACTCATTTGTTGAACTTGCTACACCTCAGAGATCATCATCATAAACCATCATTAAGTTATAGAAACTATCCAAGTAAACCATATTTATCTCATACTTGAATTTCGTAGTAACTTTTGCATAAGTTTTTCTAAATCACTTTTGATTAGTTAATTGATACTTAAGAGTAATCTCAGTCCCTGTGGAACGACCTTGTCTTACCAAAACTCTTTACTATAAACGAGGGTTATACTTTTACCCGTGTGTTTTGAATTAAGAGAATCAGTAAAATTAGTTATTATAAATTTACATCTTTCGAAACGCATCAAAGTTTTTTTGGCACCGCTGCCGGGGACTAGTATTTACTCTTTCTATTGATTATTTGATCATATTAGTTACTTTAGAATTGCATTTTTGTGCTTACAATTTCGAATATCATTTGTTTGTTCCAAATAATCGCCGGTTTTTCTCTGAAACCGCCGCTTTTACACCACGCTCACGACGATCTTTTTCCGAAGAGCGCCGCTTTTCTGGGTAACGAAACATTTTCCGAGAAAATTCAAAAATTCAAAAATTTTACCAAAACACCACCGTGCTTTTACTTAAGTACGCCGAACATAAACTCTCAGAAGACTAATTCATCCGAGTTAACTTCTCTATTATCCCTTTGCAAGTTTTTTTTGGATGGTCACATGATCTTCCAACGAAGAACTTGCAAGTCCTTTATCTGAACCTGAACGTACCATTAACCAAAGACGTAAACGAAACAAACGTGTCCCATTTTCACAGAAAGACTTAAGACCCGATACACCAAAAGAGATAGTTCCATCTGTTGTCGATCTCTCTCTTTATCAATTCTTTATAAACTTCATCAAACTTCACGATCCAATGGATGAAACCGGCAATGAACCAATGTGGGCCAATGAACGAAACGTTGCTCCTACTCTTGGTCCTGCAATAACCTTACCCGAAACATCCAATGAATTTGCTATTAAAGGAAATCATCTGACTCTTATCAAAGGAAACCAATTCGATGGTAGAACCAAAACTGATCCTCATACACATTCATGAGTTCCTTGGAATTTGTTAAATGTTTAGACACAGAGACACCGAGCATGAATCCGTCCGGCTCATGATGTTTCCATTATCCCTAACCGGAGAAGCTAAAACTTGGTTAGACGAACTTGACGAAGGAACCATAGCCACATGGGATGAACTTCGTACTGCTTTCATAAGTCGATTCTTTCCACCTACCTTATTTAACCGACTTCTCGGAGAAATGCTCAGGAATTGCTCAGGAATTGTCATGGACATGGTTTAAGCAAAGGAAGCATTATCAAAATCTTTTACCATGGACTTGATGAGAGTACAAAAGAAGCCCTAAATGCTGCTGTAGGAGGAATTTTCCTATACAAAACCCCAAATCAAGCCTACCAATTACTCGAAGACAAAGTCTTACTTAAAATCGATTGGGCCAAAGAACAAAAACCAAAAACTTCTCTTTGTAAAACTATTGCTTTCGCCGATGAAGGCAGTAGTAAGTCTGATACTGACAAAATTATGGCTTGAATGGATGCCATGGCTATAAAAATGGATGCTCAGTATAAGGAAATAAAAGAGAAGCGTGAATCTTGCAACAATTGTGGTGGAAATAATTCAACCGCAAACTGCAATGATGATGATACACCAATGACTCGAGAAGAAGAAGCCAAATTCATGCAAACATTTCGACGATCCCGTTTCTACGATGATTATTGTAATCAAGACCGTGACAAATGGCGTTCTAACGAAAGAACTGATTATAATCGTATCAACCTCGATCATATTTGGAAGAAAAACCCGACATTAAAAAACAATTAAGTGAATTCTTTAAATCCCAACAATCCACAAATACGTTTGTTAAAAACACTTTCAATGAACTCAAAGACAAACTAGAAACAACCACAAGAAACCACCAAGCCTCTATTCAAAATCTTGAAGAAAAATTCGATCAATTTGCGGAAAAACAAGCTAATCGACCCCCTGGATCCCTTCCTAGTTACACTACACCTAACCCAAGAGGTAGTACTTCTAGACGTTACCAACCACCACCAGCTCATCATGAACATGTTAATGCCATAACAACTAGACATGGTACTTCTTATGAACCACTTCCTAATCCCAGTCAAACACAGCCTACTATTGAAATTGATAGTGAAGAAGAGGACGAACCATCACCTCAGAAAAAAACCAAGACAAAAGAAACTCCTGAAACATTTGTTCTAAGACCATACAAACCGAAAATTCCATATCCGCAACATCTCAGAAAAGAAAAAATGGAAGCACAATATGGGAAGTTCCTAGATATGATTCATGCCGTTCGAATCAATGTTCCATTAATCGATGTCATTGCCGGAATGCCTAATTACGAAAAGTTTCTTAAAGAACTTGTAAGTAACAAAAACAAACTCGAACAAATATCTGCAGCCTTTCTAAGTGATGAATCTTTGAAAATAATCCAAAATAAAGTTCCACCAAAATTAGGAGATCCCAGAAGTTTTCTCATTCCGTGTAATTTTGGCAAAACATTCTCTTGCAATGCCTTGGCCGATCTTGGCGCAAGTATCAATCTCATGCCATACTCTCTTTATGCTAAACTTTCTCTAGAAACCCTAAAGCCTGCTGGAATGAGTATTCGATTAGCAGATCGCTCTTTTCAATACCTTGTTGGAATTGTAGAAAATATGCTAGTCGAAGTTGGTAAATTCACATTCCCTTTAGATTTTGTTATCCTAGAAATGGAGGAAGACAGCAAAGTTCCTTTAATTCTAGGAAGACCATTCCTACATACAGCTGATGCAATAATCAGAATCAAACAAAGAAAACTAAATCTTGGAATCGGAGAAGATAGAATATTGTTGATATAAATAATGCATAAAAACATTATTAATATTTCTCGATATCCCTATGTTTTCACGATGACAAAATGTAAAATCATTAAACGTAAAATCATTACGTAAACAAGTATTTAGTTACAAATATCATTCCATCCAACTAAATCACTTAAGGTATGAATAAACAAATGCCTTATACATTTTATGATCGAAGGGATTTTTATTTAGACACTACAAATTTTATAAAATGTTATAAACATTTTATATATTTTAGAAAAACACTTTTGGTAATTAAAGGAAAATGTTTAATTCATAACAATATGAATTCAAATTTTTAACTAAAATCAGTTAGTTTTTCACCAAATAAACTTTCACCAGAAAAGACAAAGAAATATGGCCGTTACAGGTGGGCGGCCCTCTTAATTTTAAGGGGGCCGACCACCATTTAAGGGGGCCGGCCCGCTCCTGTTGTCAGATTTATTTGCCTATAAATACTGGTTTATTCCTGCAATTTTTCCATACCTTTTGCACAAAAATTTTCAGTCCCAACCTTTCCAAACATCATTCTAAATCCTTTGATCATAAGATTATAAATATTTTTGTTTCAAGTGATCAAATTCCTTAACACTCAAAGTGCAAGAGACGAATACTCCTTCAACATAAAGTTAAAGAAGTATTGTAGATTTGTGAATATTGTTTGTAGTTGTGTAAATTATTTGTAAAGGTGTAGAAGTTTTGTAATAGGTAGATTTAGGTGTGTTAGTAGTGAAGAGAAGTAGTGAATAGAAGTAGTGAAGAAGAAGTAGTGTTGTGAAGAAGAAGTAGTGAAGTTGTGAGAAGTTGTGTAGTAGTAGTGGTGTGTACAAGTTGTGAAGAAGTCGTGTAGTGACTAGTGGTGTGAGATTGGTTCTAGCTACGATTAGGACTCGACATTTAGTTTAGTGTCGTTAATTGGTGTAAGCAAAAGTTGTGTAAGGTTTTCTCCGCCATAAGAGAGCTTGTTGACATTGTGAAGAAAACTCTCGAGTAGGTGACTCGAGGATTGGAGTAGGGCAAGGAAGGTGTCCTTGTAGTCGAACCACTATAAATTCTTTGTCTCGCGGTTTGATCTTTCCATCTCTAACTTATTACTTAGCTTACTTACTTATCTCTCGTATATAGATATAATTGTTTAATATTATGCATGTATTGATTTCACATACTTAGCTAACATCATTATTATTTTTCATACTTAGATGTAGTTGTTTATATTGTTCAAGATTTGAGTTCACATAAGATCGAATCAAAGTTGTAAAAGTAAACAAGGTTTTAAAACTAAACTAAGTTTTCATAATAAAATTAAAAATACGTAAAACTATTCAACCCCCCTCTTCTAGTTTTTCACAATTGGCATCAAAGCTACGTTAAACAAGATTTTTTAAAATATATTGTATTTTAAAACTTGTATCGATCTATGGAATCGGAAAAATATTTAGAAGGTCAATCTATGCATACACCACCACTATTTGAAAGTGATGGTTTTCTTTATTGGAAAAATAGATTCGAAACTTATGTGAAATCAAAAGATCTTGATCTTTGGCATGTTATTATCTTTGGTGATTTTCCCCCTATTCAATATAATTTTGAAACTAAAAAGGATGAAATTGTATCTTTTGAAAAACAAAATGATGATTTAAAAAAGAAACTAGCTAAAAATAATGAGGCTAAAATGGTTATTTATAATGCGTTACCACGCAAAGAATATGAAAGAAATTTTATGTGTAAAACCGCAAAAGAAATTTGGGATTCTTGATTAATCACTCACCAAGGTAATAGTCAAGTTAAAGATAACAAAATAGATCTTCTTGTTCAACAATATGAACAATTTACGATTCCGGAGGAGGAATCAATAGATAATGCTTTTGCTAAATTTAACACTATTATCACAAGTTTAAAAGCACTTGATGAGAATTTTTCTAGTAAGAATTTTGTTAGGAAATTTCTTTGGGCTCTTCATTCAAAATGGCGAGCTAAAGTTACGGCGATTGAAGAATCAAAGATTTGTCAACTCTACAACTCGACGAGTTGATCGGCAACTTGAAAGTCTATGAAGCAATAATAAAGAAAGACTCCAAGATGGTCAAAGGAAAAAAGGAGCAAAGCAAGTCAATTGCGTTGAATGCTATGAAGCAATCTAGTGACGAGGATAGCTCAACCTCTGAAAGTAATGACGAAGAATATGCCATGGCCATCAGAGACTTCAAAAAATTCTTCAAAAGGCGAGAAAAATTTGTTAGACAACCGCATGATGAAAGGAAAGCATCTAAAAGAAATAAAGATGACAAAAATGGTACGAGCGAAAGGAAGTGTTATAAATGCGGCGACTCAAATCATCTAATAGGAAAATGTCTAATGATGTTAAGGGATCAAAATCAAAAGGCATTCATTTGAGGAGCATGGAGTGATAGCGATGAAGATAAAAAAGATATAACAAAGGATGAAAAATGTCTTATAGGCAAGGCATCGAATGAGGTTTTCCGAAACCGAATACTTTAGTGATGAAAAACAATCATTAGATGAAAAAGACCTAGATAATGAATATAATAGGTTATGAAAATTAGGTCAAAAGGTTATAACTAAAAATAAGTCACTAAAACATATTAATAATCTATTAGAAAATGAAGCACTCGAATTAACAATTACAACATTTGGAAAAAGGAAAAGAGGTTTTTATAGAATGTAAAACATGCTTAGAGGTCAAAAATGAAAACAAAAAACTTAGAAATAAAATTTTCAAACTTGACAAGTTTAAAAATAGTAGTAACTCACTTAAGAAAATAATAAATGCTCAAGAAACTTCGGGAGATAAAACCGGTCTAGGATTCACCTCAACTAATGTTTCAACTAGTGAAAATAAAAATACAAAGTTTGAATGTGAATCTAGTAAACAAAAACCATTAGAGTCAAAACCTAAGTACATACTTAAAAAAGATGGAAAAATACCTATTGCGAGTGATGAGGAAGTAAAAAGTTTTTATAAACCATCCTTAAAAGCCAAAACCGGATTTTCTAAACCAAAATTAAGATTTAAAACTCCACCTCCAAATAGACCAAATAATCCTTATCCTCGGTCTAAAACCCCTCAACCTAGAAGAAATCAAGGTAGACAAAACTTTTCTAATAATAGTCACCCAATGTGGAATTATACACATCAACCAACCTTTAACCCGTGGAGAATAATTCCACAATACATGCATCCTAGTCAAATGCAAACCATGTTTGGTTCAAACAACTTTGGACCAATGAGACAATGGGGAACAAATGGCTAAGTTGTCATTCTTCGAATAAGTTGGGATCTCATCTACACATGACTTCTATAAGTCAACATGGTAACTTGAAGTGCTTGAAGAAAATCCATTGAAGACTAAAAGGTACGCTTTTCTTTTATGTCCATCACTATAATTTGCATGCGTAGATAAATGATTTGTTAGATTAATGCTTAGTTATACATATTTATTGTTTGTAACTCTTATACATATATACGTACATAATAGCTTATATACTTATAACCTAGAAACATCATTAGTTGACTTTCCTAGGAATATAATGAAATTGTTCATTGTCGAACAAAATAGAAAATGGAAATCTTCTATATCCACTATTAGCAAACTCATGGTGATGAAGTGAAATTAGTTAAGTGGACTAATTATTAATATAGAAGTAGGATTAGATCCTTCGCGTAAGAAAACTATGGATGAAACAAGCTCTCGTAGACTATGGTATTAAGTTAGATAAGTGTGCAACAACAAAGGTACTATAGACGTTAGGATATACCCCATTCAACACTCTCGCATTTAACATATAAATTTACATGATCAGTCACTTATGATCATAGGTTATGTAGAAAAGGATAGCATATGACAATAGGCTTAAACAATCCTCTTGAGCATGAGATCTTTGATAAACATCTTTTAAAATCTATGATTAATGATATTTGTTGTCAAAAATCTAATATTTCTAAAAATATGCAAAAACCTCACATTTTGGAAAATTAAATTTTCAAATGACTATCCCACTTTTCTAATAACATGTTTCACTATCAATATCCATAACTTTGTTTTGATCAAAATCTAAGATTGGGAAAATTTTCTTTATCTTTCACTAACATACTTTGAATTAAAACCCAATCTATTCTATTCAAATCTACGTACAAACCTATTTCCAAGCATTGTTGAATAATGCTAAAAACGTTTCTTTAAATCATGCATGATGATCTCATATTTGTCATCTATACTTATGTACATGACACTTATAAGAAAATCAAAACAATTCAAGAGGACCATGGTTCGTCTATTTAGATTTTGTTTGTAACTGTTGATCCCAGTTGAGCAAACGATCTTATATAGAAGTTGACTTAAAGTAAAAACTTAAGCTTGAATGCGGAATGTAAAAGCTTAACTTAAGAAGAATAATTCTCTATCAACACTTCAATATTATTAATACGAGCACTCAATAATGCTAGGGTTTTACAACCTTGAAGTGTAAACGAAAACTAAACAATGCGTACATAATCTAACCCTAGGATCCTCCTTTTATAGGCCAAGGAGTCCTACTAGGTTTACAATAACTTTCTAATCAAGATAAGAATATTCCAGACGTATAAGATATACATTCAATCTATTCTATAATTATCTACTACGAATACATGCTTATCTCTTCAGCAGTAGTTTCCTTCAGCAGCATTTTCCTTAGCAGCACTTTGTCATCAGTAGCAAAATCATTTACTCTAGCAGCAGGTTCATCATAGCAGCAATTTCACTCAGCAGCAAAACTCAAAACCCAACAATCCTCCCCTAAACTTAATATTTATTTCTAAATCATTAAGTTTCTTCAAAGCTCATCTAAACACCAGGAGGATGCTTCCAAACACTCAAGTCTTGAGATGTCTGTTGATCAAGTATCTTCTTATACTTTGACAGCAAATTAAATGCTTGATCATCAGTATCATAATCTTTCTGCAAGTTGAGTAGTCCAGCACCATTAACCATTTGATTGACAGTATTCCAGTATCTTACCACTGGGTAATCCTTTTCAGCTAGCATATACAAAGTAATTGGTCCAATTTCCAGCATATGAACTCCAGAATCTTGAAAGAGTCTCCATTTTCTTACTTTGTATTGTACTATCTCTGTCCACTCAGAATCATCCATTGAAGGTTCATACATAAGTTTTAGAGCTCTCCACAAAACATTATCAGACATAGTTATGACATGATCAATTTGATCTATCTCATACTTTTTACCATCAAACTTCTCAGCTCCAAACTTTGCTTTGTACAACTTCTACAAATCATCAACATCCTCTCTATCAAAGTAGTATAGCATCTATTTAAATGTAAGAAACCTGTGAGTCTTACCATCAGATCTCTCAACATCATGAAATGAACCAATGTTAGTATCATATCCTGTAGTTACTTTGATAATAGGATATTTGACTCCTATTGGTTTGGCATCAACTACTTCAGGATCTTCCATCTTGCCAACCATAGTGTAAACCTTCAATTGTTCTTTTAAATGCCCAGGAGGAATATGATCATAATCATTCTTGAACTCATCTCCTTCTGGCTTAGAACTGATTTCTTCCCCTGTTTTCCTCTTCTTCTTTGCAAATGATTTTTGAACCACACCTTTTCTTTTACCACTTTGCACAGAAGAAGTAGTCTTAACTGCATTATCAAGCTGTTTAACAACATCTGCTTCTTGAACATGCTTTACTTCAGCTACTTTTTCAGGTACCAACTTCTTATTCATCTGAGCAATATGTTCCAAGTCTTCAGCACAACCCATAGGATAAAAGGTATCTGTTTGTCTTTTAGCCACTTGATACAAGTCATAAACCTCTTGATCAGACTTAGGTTTTAACTGCACCAATTTCCATCCTTTCATATTCTTCAGATATCTTTCATACTCTTTTCTTTGTTGTAATGGAGTTGGACCTCTAAGTACCTTTTTCTTCTTTCTAGTAGCAGCATCTTCTTTCTTTTTCTTAGCTATGAACTTACTTACCCAAGATCTCACATCAAAAGTTGGATCTTCATTATCCTCAATCTTGATCATCTTGTTGAGTTCAATATCAGCGTCTATTCTTATCTTCTCAGCCACCCATTCCTCATACCTCCTTAAATCTTCTGTCTCTTTTTCAATCTTTTCCTTTTCTTTCTGAGCCAGCTGTAGTTCTTCTTGATCAATCATCTCTTGTTCTTTCAAAGCAACAACTGAGTCATGTTTAAGTTGTAGTTCCTTAGGCCACATATGAAAAGGTAGTATAGAGTAGTCAAACCCCTTATACATCCATTGAGGTTCTGCAACTTGCTTGTCCTTTCCTTTGTCAGTAGATGATGATACTATCTTCTTTGGTTGAGCAGCAGGTTCTCTAAATACAACTCCTTTTAGAGGTAAACTTGGTGTTGATGATGTGGTTGTTATTGTAGGTTGTTGTGGTAGTGATGGTGTTGGTAGTGGTGTATGTTTTGAAGATGATTCACATGGAACTTCTGAAGTCTTCTTACTTAACAAAACCATTGCTTCAGCAGCAGCATTATCACTAGACCCAACAGCAAAGTCTTGTGCATCAGCAAAATTCATTTTTCCACTAGCAGCAGGATCAGCAAGATCTTTAGCAGCAGAATCATGAACAGCAGTAGAGTCATTAGTCTTGTCAGCAATAGCAGCATTTTCAAGCTCTTTCACCATTGAATCTTCCAAGGTCTTTAAAGCTTCACCCATCAACCCTGTTGCCTTCACTAATTGCTCAGGCTCCAAAGTCTTGAGTTTTTCCACCACATTTTCTTGAGTAGCAATCACTTTTTCCATTACAACCTCATTCCCTGATTGATCAGCAACCACAAAATTCTCAGCATCCTCAGGACTTTCCACATCCATGTCTCCAATCACTGGAACCTCCCCTGAAGCCATTTCTTCATTCATAACCTGAGCACTTTCAACCCTCTTCAAATTTGCCTCCCCTGAACCCATTACATCTTCATTCCTCTCCTGTTTGGAAGCATCATCCTCTTCCAAATGTGTAGAGAGTTCAGGTGAACTAATAACTTGAGAAGTGCCCACCTTCTTTAGCCTTTTCAATGAGGTTGAAGTTCTTGATTTCTTCAATTTCTTAATATGTTTCTTCAATGTTGTGATAATCTTACCTTGACTTGCAACAACTGTAGACAGAGTAAGAACCCTATCTTCCAAAGTAGTACACTTCAACCCCAAATTGGTACAAGTAACTGTCAATTCCTTAATGAGTTGCATAGTAGTCTCATCACTTCGACATGTGTTACCTAGTCCGAGAGGTGAATCATGGACATTGTCATCATGTACAAGATTTTCCGTCAATTCATTGGTCACTGGCCTGTCCTCATCACTTCGACCTGTGTAACCTGGTCCGAGAGGTGAATCTTGGGACATGAACTCAGTATCAAACCTAGTTTGATCATCTGAGCCCCCTATATTTTCCATTTGGCTAGGGTTACCATCCTGAGAAGTAGATTCAGAAGAATCCTTTTCTCTAGATGTTGCCTTGGATTGGGTCTTATTTATGTTATCACTATCCTGCTCTGCTGCTAAGCTAGAAGCAGTAGTGACAGCCCTCACCAATATGTTCCCTCCATCAACTAGGACAGCCTCATCTGGTACAGCCATACTAACACTATCCTGAGGTAGATTAGTGTTCTTTTTGGTTTTCCTACGGGTATAGTGTATTTTGGGTTGTGTAGCAGATGCAGAAAAATTGGGTGTGTGATGGGAATCAGTGGGATTTCCTGATCCTTCACCCTGAATATTTTGCACAAGTTACACCATATAAGGTGTAAGATTTGTATGTGTGCCTGAAAAACTTTTTCCATGATTAACCAAGAAAGTGAAAGTTTTTAAAATCAATCTTGGAGCTTCATAATAACCAGCATGGGATCTAAACTCAGTAAGTTGGTCAACAATAAAGAGCTGTAGAAATCTTGGATAAACCAAATAAGAGCTAGACTCTTTAACACTTTTAGCAATCCCCTCCAAAATCATATTTGAAAAATTAAATGGTTGACCTGTGCTTAAGCATACCATTGCAGAAGCAATAGTAGCACTAAACTCATGCCACCCAGAAGTTTTAGGACTCAAACAATGAAGGAGAAGATGTACCAAAAACTTGTATTAAGGACAGGGGAGAGCCTTTTGAAAATTTAAATTGTTATGCTTGCCCTCATACCCCAAAGTTTTTAAACCATCAAAAATAGCAGAATTAGCAAGACAAGTAGTCTCTGTTTCATCATTTAAGAGAAGAGATTCCCTTATAGATGATTCAGTGATACGAACCTTTTGCCTATCTACTAAAGCACTGACATATTTTTCCCCATTCATAGATTTGACTTTTGCAGTAAGCCAAAACTGTTTGATGTAGGAAACATATATAGTAGGATACACAGTGAGTGCATACCTAAGAGAAGTAGCATTCAAAAATTTAACCATATCTGTGAGCCCTTCAGGAACCAACTCTTCATCTAAAACTACCACACTATTGTGTTGCTCTGCCCAGGTACGTACACAATCCATAAATTAGGTTTAGGGAAATTGGGGATAATTGATTTTGACAATAATGGAGTGTTAGGATTTGTGATAACTTCAATTTGGAGCGTGTAGAAACCAATTATGAAGATTAATTAGGTTTTTAAACTGATTGGTAGAAGTTACACATACCACCCTCTCACTTACAACCGTAGCAGCATAACCCAGTCATCCACAACTAGCAGCAGAATGAAACAACTAGCAGCAGAGTGAAAATAAGCCAGCATCAGAGTTGACTATTCAAACTTGGTCAAAAAGTCAATAACCCATAACAATTAATGCGCTTAATACTCGTAAATCCCTATAAAACCGGACGCAATTTTTCCCTAAATCACCACAATCAAACCCTAATAACAATCAGAAACGCCAATCACACAATCAAATCTTCCACTCACCCAAATCAATTCGTCCAATCACAATGAAATCGTCACCCGAAATAATCAACATCTCATCCGATTCTTCTTCGAAAGATGAATCTCCTTTTGAAACATATATCCCTCCATTCCGTCCTCCTTATAATGGTTGTAGAACCAAGGAGCAAGATAGAAAGAGGAAGCATGACCTTCCAGTCTTCAAGGATCTCCCACATTTGAATCAAACCCCAAGTACATCGAGGGGTAAAGAGGTGATGTCTCCCAAATCTCCATCGTCTTCAGAATCATCAGAAGACCCTGCTTGGATCCCAATCAGACCACCATCTCCCAAGGAGCTTGTTTCCCCCTTCATCTACACATCATCAGATGAGGATGAACCAGACTACAATCCACCATCCACTTAAGAAAGACCATCAACATCAAGACCAAGATCCAAGACATCTACTAAGGCAAGGAAGACAAACCCTCCTCTTCCTAAGGAGAGGAAAATTGTACTTGGGCTTCCATGCCCTAGAAAATCATGTTTAAGTCTTTTAATATTAGTTTGTGGTCTAGCAGTCTTTTGTTATGTCAGAACTTGATATGGATGAACTCTTTTGTTGAATGTACTTTTGTAATTGATGAATGAAATCTTGTGAAGTTCTGTTTAACAATCTTGCAAATCATCAATTTTCAATTTATCCTGCAAAATGTTAGTCCAAACACCACAAAGTATACAAGAAAACATACTAGCAGTAGAGTAAAATAGCAGCAGAGTACATTACAACTTAATCACTTGCTTCTTAAGAAGCAGCAGAAACAGATCAACAAATAGCACAAGACCTTTACACTTTTTACAAAAACAATAAGAGATAAGTTTTTCAAAGATTAATCATACCAATGTTTGCAATTAAGAATTGAAATCTTCTTACATCAAAGTGTTTAGTGAGAAGAACAGCACAAGCACCAGCATAGTCACTGTCTGAATATGCCACTAAATCAAAAGGTGAATCCTTAGGATACCATAGGCCCAGTTTAGGCTGATGCCTTAGATACCTAAAAATCCTCTTCACTGCATTGAAATGTGATACTTTGGGACAAACTTGGCATCTTGCACAGGCACATACAGCAAACATGATATCAGGCCTTGATGCTGTAAGATACATCAATGAGCCAATCATAGACCTGTACAAGTGAACATCTACTTCTTTTCCATTCTCATCCTTCAACAAAGGTTTGTTGGTATCCATGGTCGTCGTAGCAGGCTTAGCATCTTCAAATCCAAACTTCTTCAAGATGTCATTTACATACTTATCCTGACTAATAAATATGCCATCTTTCTTTTTAACCACCTATAGTCCCAAGAAGAAGTTGAGTTCTCCCATTGAACTCATTGCAAACTTATCCTTCATAAGCTTCTCAAAATCAACACACATTGCCCTGTTTTTTGAACCAAAGATGATGTCATCAACATAGATTTGTACCAGCAAAATATCATCCTTTTGTCTTTTGAGAAACAAAGTCTTGTCAATATTTCCTCTACTGAACCCAGAGTCTAACAAATATGTGGACAAGGTATCATACCAAGCTCTGGGAGCTTGATGTAGTCCATACATTGCTCAATTCACCTTGTAAACTTTGTCAGGATAATCAGGGTCCTCAAAACCTGGTGGTTGAGACACATACACTTCTTCTGTAATGGTCCCATAAAGGAAAGCACTCTTTACATCCATCTGATACACCACAAAATCTTTGAATGAAGAATAAGCCAAGAATAGTCTAATGGCTTCTATCCTTGCCACTGGTGCAACTACCTCATCATAATCAAGTCCCTCTTGTTGTGTGTATCCCTGAGCTACTAATCTAGCTTTATTTCTGATGACTATCCCTCTTTCATCTCTTTTACATATGAAAACCCATTTAGTACCAATAACTCTTTTTCCATTTGGCAAATCAACCAAAGTCCATACTTCTTGTAGCTTAAATTGCAGAAGCTCATCTTGCATTGCTTCCACCCAACTAGATTCTTGTAGGGCTTTGTAAGTGTTCTTGGGTTCAATTTGAGATAGAAAGCAGGCAAACAAACAATTTTGTAGATCTTTATGACTGTTTCTTTGATGCAGAGATCTTGCAAAGAAACTTTGATGTTGAAGATCATGAAGTTCTTTAGTCATTTTCCTTGTTTGTACAGATGATTGAGGATCACTTAGAATTTGTTCTTTTGGATGATTCTTGTGAACTCTTGTAGTAGTAGTGGGACTAACAGGAATATTGAGTTCCAAATTAGTATAGTCTACTTCAGCTCCAAATAATTTACCATCAAGAGCTTCATCATCTGTGTCGACATAAATATTCTCTAGATGAGGCATATTTGGATCTTCAGGATAGTTTGTATCATCAAAAGGTTTATCCTGATCATTCAAAGAAGGGAACTGTGATGTAGAAGCAGAGTGAGTAGGCTTAGCAGCAGAATAGATAGAGGTAGTAGTTGCTTGTTTTGGTCTAGCAGTAGAGTCTTCTGAGTCAGCGGTAGAGTCTTCTGGACTAATTGGAGAGTCAGCAACAACTTCTTTTGGAGCTTCATTGGGTATCTTTTCTGCATCAATCGGAGTTACAACATCTGCTTGAGCTTCCTTAGGTTTCTCTGGAGGAACATCATCTTCTTGTGTATCTTGATTTTGCTGTATAGGGATGAAAGTAGGACCAACCTTCAGTTTCTCAATCGAAACAATGTCTTCTTATGGTTTGTTAGTGTCAACACTAGCAATAACATGTACATAATTCATTGTCTTGGTTAGGATGTCAACATCAAACATCCATTCAGGTCCTTTTCCAACAGCATTAGATGTGTTCTCACTAAACTTGATATGCAAATTCTCCTCTACATGTTTGGTTCTCTTATTATATACTCTGAAAGCTTTACTATGTACAGAGTATCCAACCAAATTCCCTTCATCAGCTTTCTCTTCAAACTTGCCTAACTGATCTTTAGTGTTCAAAATAGTGACAGGACATCCAAATGGCTTAAGAAAATCAATCATTGGTTTCTTCCCATGAAAGAGCTCATATGGAGTTTTGTTGTGAGGCTTCACTACCTTACTCCTGTTCTGCACAAAACATGCAGTGTTTACAGCTTCAGCCTAAAAAGGTATAGGTAGTTTAGAATCAGCTAACCTAGTTCTTGCAGCCTCAATAAGTGTCATATTTCTTCTCTCTACAACACCATTCTGCTGTGGAGTTCTTGCAACACTATACTGTCTTAAAATGCCTTTTTTTGGTAAAGGGGTTAACCCCGGTAAATATATAACCAAAAAATCATTGAGTACAAATGGAATGTGGCTGAAGTACCACATTAACCTCAAGCAAAAGCTTGGTAAACAAGTGATTATGACAGGCCATAAACACAACAAACCTAGCTATATTACAAAGCAACTAACTAGGTATAAAAACAAGAAAAATCTTGAATCAAGCGAACGTCCTGCATCCACCCATAAGCACGAAGGGAGCAAGGCGACCCAGGAAGTTTGCCTCCTTAAAAACCCTTTCCAAGAAAAACCCATAGGGAAAAACCTTGGAGTAGGGAAAAAGAGTACAACCCTTACCTGGCACTCCCTTCGTGAAAATAACAAGCACTTGGAATCTTCCATTTATCCAGTAGTAGACGAGACCGAGTGGTTAACTTCTTGAACTTGAAGGTAACCAGCTTCAACCGAAGGGTAGAGACAATAACTTGGACCACCTCATCAACATTAGACTTCTTTTTATTAAAAAGCCTAGAATTACGTTCCATCCAAATGTAATATGTAGTAGCCGCAAGCAATAACCGAGAAAGAATGCTAACAACAGAACGCCCTTTAGCAATAGGAATAATGAAAGCAATAACATCATCCAACAAAGGCGAGATACCATCCATGCCAGCTAAAGACCGAACCTTCAACCAAACCTGCAAAGAAAATGGACACTCAAAAAACAAGTGAGTGTGAGAATCCGGAACAGTTTCACAAAGCGGGCATCTAAGGAGACTTAAATCAACATTAGGCCCAACATCCGATTCCCGCAGTCTATCTTGAGTTTTCAACTTCTGCCTAATAACAAGCCATAAATGCACCGCATGCCTAGGAATACAATGAGGAAACCACGGTATTTGAAACCACTCGACATGATCAGCTCTAGCACGAAGGGATTCCCAAGCTAAAGTAACCGAAAAAGGCCTAACATTGCCATCCAAATCCCGCCATAATAAACCATCATCAGCATCATCCATTAGATTAGGAACCGGGAGATTAACTAAATCCGGAAATCTAGAATACCAATCAGCAGGCCATCTCCAAGAACCATTATCAATAACATCACAAACAGAATCCGATAAGGTTAAAGCAGCCCGACTAATGTATCTAGGAGTGAGAATATCGCGATTAGGGCTAATATCACACCACATGTCAAACCAAACAGATGTAGACCTACCATTGTTGATCATATGCCAAATAAACGGACGTACCTTAGGTCTAATAGCAAGCAGCTTACGCCAACCCCAACTAACATCTCCCAAGCAAGGAACATCCCAAAAACTCCTACCACGAAGTTTGTAAGAATGAATCCATTGAACCCATAAAGACTCTTTATGAGTTAAAATACTCCAAATATGCGTAATCATAAGAGCAATATTAAAATCAGCGAGTCTTCGAATACCAAGACCACCTTCACTTTGAGGCGTACAAACAGAATCCCACGCTACTTTAGCCTTACCCTTTTTCATTTCCCCTTGACACCATAAGAAAACCCTCATGAGCTGCTCCAAGTCATGAATAATACGAGCAGGAAGGATGAAAACAGAAGCCCAATAAATATGCATCGAAGACAACACGGATCTGATCAATTGAAGCCTACCTGCAAACGAAAGAAACTTATTACGCCAATCATTCACACGCCCTTCTAATTTCTCCACAAGAACCTTACAATCCCTATAAACAAGCCGAGACGAAATGAGAGGAACACCCAAATATCTAACCGGAAGAGAACCTTCTGCACCATTGTCACTTCTTATAATCTTCACTTTGTGGTTGTGCAGGTTTTCAACTCTTGTAATGAATTCTTTAAGTACCACTGGGGTTTCATCTTTAGTGGCTAAGAAAAACACCCAAGTGAACCTGCTGTAGTCATCTGTGACAACTAGGCAATATGACTTCTTATTCAAACTTTTCACAAAAACAGGCCCAAATAAATCCATGTGTAGCAAATGCAAGGGCACTGTATTTGTATTCACAGTCTTTGACTTGAATGAGACTCTGTGTTGTTTTCCCTTCTGACAAGCAATACAAGTCTCACAATTTTCAAACAACTTTATGGGCATTCCTCTCACCAGATTTCCTTTCACCAACTTATTCATTGTCTTATAGTTCAAATGCCCAAGTCTTCTATGCCATAATTTGGACTCATCAACAGTGGCTTTTGCAATTAGACAAGTTAAAGCTCTTTTGAGAACAATGTTCTTAATATGGTCACTGTATATATTTTCATTTCTAGGGACCTTCAATAGCACAAATTTATCATTTGGAAACTGAAAATTAGGAGAAAGGATCATACATTCAGTGTCTGTAAAAAGAACAAAATTCCGTTTGTCACACATTTGTGAAACACTAAAGAGGTTAAACTTAAGCCCTTTCACAAGAAACACCTTCTCAAAGTCCAAATTCCCTGTCTTTAATGTGCCTCTACCAATAATCTTTCCACCTTTTGGATCATTCCCAAAAGCAACATGGCCACCATCAAAAGCCTCAAAATCATCAAGCTGAGACTCATCCCCTGTCATATGTCCAAAGCATCCACTATCAACTATAACCATGTCTTTAAGCTCATCCAGTAGATTACCCTGCACATGAAAATAGAGAAAGTAGTTTCTCTTGGGGACCCAAGCCATTACTGACTTGGAATTGCCTTGTGCATCAACATAGTTAAATTTCTTTAAATCACTTGATGCACTGCTGGTTTTGGAAACATTGTTTGTAACATTTGATTTTGGTTTCCAAACCCAACAAGCTGAGGCCTTAACAACATAAAAATGATTTCCAACAACTATATTTGATAAAACTTTTGGCCCAGAAGTAGAAAGTTTTGTACTAGCAGCAGATTGCTTACTAGCAGCAGAGTGCTTACTAGCAGCAGAGTGCTTACTAGCAGTAGAGCCAGCAATAGAACCAGTTGTGGTTTTAAAAGCACCATTTGATTTAGCAGCATAAATTGATCTAGTTGCACCAGATCTTAACAACACAGCCCTAGGAATCATGTTTCTATTTGGATGAGGGTGAGTATTCTGATTAACATATTTGTGATTCACCCTAGAGTATTGATTCCAAACAGGTTTCTTATGGCAGGACAGCTATTAATCAAATGTTCAAAGCTACCACACTTATAACAAGCCTTTTTCCTTAATTGAAACTCACTACCTAATTTGTTTGAAACTAGGTTATTGAAGTTTCTCTGATTACCCCTAGGCTTATTATTGAAACCATTCATTCTTTCTCTAGAAACCTCTTTATACTCAACCATTCTCCTAGAGATACCTTGACCTAGCACAGGTTTCACAAACTTCACTTGTTCAATTTTAGGTTCAACTTTTTCAATCTTAGCAGGAATTTCTTCCTTTACTACATTATGTTCAAGTTCAACCTGTTCTTGTTCCTCATCACTATCTGAGTACCAATCTTCAATAATGGGAGCATCAGGAAATTTTCTACCTTCTACCTTAGGTGTTTCTAAGACACTTGTACTAGACTCACCTAATGGTTTTTCTATATTCAGCTCACTAATGAAGGATAATTCTTTTCCTTGTGGAGCATAGGAACTCTTAACAGGAAGAGCAACCTCATTGTAACCTACTCCACTTCCTTTCCTCATTATTGTACTCTCAATAGATTTATTAACCAGATCAGAAGCATATTGTTGTTTGTTTACTCTTACTATATGTTTTTCTTTTTCAGCAAGAGCTGCATCTCTATCTTTTTCTGCTTCTTCTAATTTATTTTTAAGAAACTCAATTTCACTGTTTTTCTTAAAAATCTCAACATCTTGTTGGTTAATTCTATCTACATATTCCATCTCACACTCTTTTAAGTACTCAAGTCTTCTTTCAACATTTTGAATACCTACTTTGTAACCTAAGTTATCAAGTTTTAGGTTTTCAACTTCTTTATTTAGACTTTCATTCCTAGACTTAAGTTCTTCAATAGTGTCAGCACAAGACTTTAAAGAACACACAGATAAATCAGAATCATTAGATACCTCAGAGTCAGATCCAGAAGATGATGATGAATAAGCCGTAAGTGCAAAGTTATGCACTTCAGGCTTGACTTGAGCCACCAAGGAATAATTTGGTTCTTCATCAGCCAAATCACTCCAATCATACTCTCCCAATCCATCACAAGACACCAATGTAGTAGTAGTATTCTTTGTCTCTTCAGTCTTCTTTGATGCTTCACCATTCTTCTTTGGAGCTCTACATTCTCTGGCAAAGTGACCTTTCCTGTTACAGTTGTAACACGCTATCTTTGACTTGTCAAAGCCAACATTTTCTTTAGGTCTGTACTTGATCTCTTTTCCAGTTCTCTTCCAGAATTTTCTAGCCCTCAAGGTCAACATGGCCATTTGCAATTTAAGATCCATCTCTTCAAGATCATCTTGATCAAGGTGATCCAAATCTTGATTAAGTTCCTGTGACCTTATACTTGATGTTAGATCAGCCAAGAATGCACATAAAGCCATATCACTGGTGGAGTTATTATCATGACAACTAGCAGCAGATCCATCAGCAGTAGATACTCCATAAGCAGCAGAGTGAGATTATATAGACCCCTTTGACTTTGAAGATACAAAGGCAAGATTTTGTGAACCAGAAGCAGATGAAGTAGATAATTCTGGTTCATACACTCTTAAATTGTTATAGAGGCTTTCCAACTTCATGGTTTCAAAGTCAGGCTTATTCCTCCAAACAACAATGTACATACTCCATTCAGGTGCAAGACTTCTGAGAAACTTGAGATCCACATCTTCTTGTGGAACCACATAGCCAACAAGCTTTAGATGACTGACAAGTTGATTGAGCCTGTTGTAGGTGCCAATAATCTTTTCTCCACTTTCAGCAGTAAAGTTCTCAAACTGATGCTTCAACATGTTCTTCCTTGACTTCTTGGTAGCATCATTCCCTCCAAACCTGAATTCAATAGCATCCATTAATTCTTTACCAGTCTCACAACTCTCAAAGTCCAACTGAAACTCATTAGGTATTCCCATCAAGAGAATACTGTGAGCTTTGATCTCCATCTACCTAACAGAGTTCTCTTCAGCAGACTTGATTGGTATATCTTTACCATCAGGGCCTTTCTTTGGTAAAGAGTCACCATTCATAATCACATTCCACATGTTAAAGTCAATCATGCGAATGTATTGTCGAATTCTCATCTTCCATAGCTCATATTCACCAGGGTTGAGCATTGGAACCTTTGAAGCAGTCACCATATGTGTGTCATCACCCATCTTCAGCAGTTGATTAGGAATAGCAAACTTGCAAAGAACAGTTTCTTCTTGATTACAACTTCTAGATCACAAGCTCTAATACCACTTGTTGATCCCAGTTGAGCAAACGATCTTATATAGAAGTTGACTTAAAGTAAACACTTAAGCTTGAATGCGGAATGTAAAAGCTTAACTTAAGAAGAATAATTCTCTATCAACACTTCAATATTATTAATACGAGCACTCAATAATGCTAGGGTTTTACAACCTTGAAGTGTAAACGAAAACTAAACAATGCGTACATAATCTAACCCTAGGATCCTCCTTTTATAGGCAAAGGAGTCCTACTAGGTTTACAATAACTTTCTAATCAAGATAAGAATATTCTAGAAGTATAAGATATACATTCAATCTATTCTATAATTATCTACTACGAATACATGCTTATCTCTTCAGCAGTAGTTTCCTTCAGCAGCATTTTCCTTAGCAGCACTTTGTCATCAGCAGCAGAATCATTTACTCTAGCAGCATGTTCATCATAGCAGCAGTTTCACTCAGCAGCAGAACTCAAAACCCAACAGTAACAAGTCTGGAAGTCCATGCAATCTTAAGTTCCCATTTATTGTGCATAGACACACATTAGGATCCATCAAATAGTTCATTAATCTTACCACCTACATATAATTAAGAATATACTTGGTGTAGTTTATTGTTCCCAAGTCCATATATATATATATTACTTACTTGATAAGTATGTTTACATGCTAGATGAAATTACTTGATTGCTTAATCTCTTTAATTGACATGTTTTTGCATAAATATCCATTACATGCATAATTGCCTCAAAGAGTTGGACTTGCTTGAAACTAAACCTGAAAACATAACTCTTTTTACAAATTTCTGCCAAAAACCCATTTCTGGTAATCTGGGAACCACCAAATGGGCGGTCCCTTTAATATTTAAGGGGACCGGCCACCTGATGGTCAGGATTTCAGAAACTTTTCATTTTCTAGCCCATTTCATCCTATACTTCCCAAAATTCACAAACACATCTTATTCCAATCCGTCCAACAAATTTTATCCATCCTTAATACCACCAATCCAACACTATAAACACGTCCATTCCTCACATTCTCCACTCATCTCTTCATGACCTCTCCCATCACACCAAAACCAAAAACCTCAAGGTTAGCTAAGATGTCCGAGAAATCTGTTGGGAGAAGAAAGCCTAACATCCATAAAAATCCCATCGAACCAAATGATGTTGTCAAACATCCAACACTAAATTCCTCCTATATCTCCAACTATACACACAATCCTCAAGCCCACTCCAATGAACCCTTTATTAATCCTCATAATGGTTAAGTATCCGCCTATGCTCCCGACTACGTACCTACATTTCCTCCAAACAATCCTTTTGTTGAAAAATATCAACCTCCAAATAATAATCAACATTACATCCATAACACCTCACTCTCTTTCCCACCAACATTACAAAATTCCTCCATCATCATCTTCCTTGGAAACCTTGAAGTTTCATGAAGAACTTGACCAACTCCATGATCTTCGTGATCTGAATACTATGCACCTTGCTCAACACAATTTGCATCACCCACCTTCCTCTCCATACTTAAATTGCTTACCTCACTCGTCCTCACACAATTCCTCCACCCACATTTATTCCCAACTATACTCCCAATCCTCAAGCTCATTCCAATCAATCCTTTCACCAACCTCATCATAATAACCAACCATCCATCTTTGCTCTCAAAAATACACCTTAATCTCACCCAAATAATTTTTATAAAGAACATGCTCAATCTCGAAATCACAATCCTAATCTCATCACCAACACCTCACATCTTATTTCACCTACCAATGCACCTACCAAAACACCCTCCAATCATCAAACACCCTTTTCTTCCATACCTTCATCTTCATCCATTAATGATTACCCAAAATCAAGAATGTTTCCACCACCAAGAGTATCACCACCACCTCCTACCAACTAACATGTTATTCCTATATTGCATGTCCAAATATCCATCCTAAATAACAACTACATTCCACCATCATCACCTTCCTCCGAACACTTGAAGTTCATTGAAGAACTCAAGGAAGTCTATGAGCTTAGTACTCTTCTTGCTCTCGGTATCACCTTGCTCAACACACCTTGGATTAACTTCCTTCTATCACCCCACAACTTGAACCAAGTTGAGAAACATGTCAACAATTGTTCTTGTTGCATTTTTTCTCCAAAAACAAACCATCGCATTGAATAAACACTTCACTTGGATTGAGTATCCAACACCCTCACTTGAACAACATCCAAAACCTCAATCAGCATCTTCCACTCCTAGCTTTCCACCTCCAAACTCTCCAACATCCATGCACCCAAACATATATCTCCATTTTCCAACAACCCTACCTTAACTCAACTACTTTCATTCTAAATACTCCATCATCAACCATCTAAGCATACTATATGCTTATGATTTTCATTTTCAAATAAGAATCAACCAACCTTTTGTTGCAAGCAAGTCCGATGACTCTCTTTGGCAAATTAGGATCTTTTACTCATTACTTTAAATTGATGAATATATTTCTATGTGTCCTTAATATTTGTTTGCTGTGCTTGTTGTTTTTAATATTTTGCTATATATGCTTGTGCTTCTAAATATTTTTGCAAGCATTCCATATCTCGATTTGTCCTATAACCTTAAAACGAGAGGGAGTACACGTCGAGGGGGAGCTCTAATATCCTCGAGATAACCTTTTGATGCTAACAAAAAGGGGGAGAAATGATATAAACTCACTAAATACTTGTTTATCTCTTAATTTTTAATTTAATGAGTATAGATTTTGTAATCATCAAAAAGGGAGAGATTCTTGATATAAATAATGCGTAAAAACGTTATTAATATTTCTCGATATCCCTATGTTTTAACGATCACAAAATGTAAAATCATTAAACGTAAAATCATTATGTAAACAAGTATTTAGTTATAAATATCATTCCATCCAACTAAATCACTTAAGGTATGAATAAAAAAATGCCTAATACATTTTATTATCAAAGGGATTTTTATTTAGACACTACAAATTTTATAAAATGTTATAAACATTTTATATATTTTAGAAAAACACTTTTGGTAATTAAAGGAAAATGTTTAATTCATAACAAATATATGAATTCAAATTTTTAACCAAAACCAGTTAGTTTTTCACTAAATTAACTTTTACCAGAAAAGACAAAGAAATATGGCCGTTACAGGTGGGCGGCCCCCTTAATTATAAGGGGAGCCCCCCCTTAATTTTAAGGGGCCGGCATGCTCTTGTTGTCAGATTTCTTTGCCTATAAATACTGGTTCATTCCTGCAATTTTTCCATACTTTTTGCGCTAAAATTTTCAGTCCCAATCCTTTCCAAACATCATTCCAAATCCTTTGATCATAAGATTATAAGTATTTGTTTCAAGTGATCAAATCCCTCACTACTCAAAGTGCAAGAGAAGAATACTCCTTCAACATCAAGTTAAAGAAGTATTGTAGATTTGTAAATATTGTTTGTAGTTGTGTAAATTATTTGTAAAGGTGTAGAAGTGTTGTAATAGGTAGATTTAGGTGTGTTAGTAGTGAAGAGAAGTAGTGAATAGAAGTAGTGAATATAAGTAGTGAAGAAGAAGTAGTGTCGTGAAGAAGAAGTAGTGAAGTTATGAGAAGTTGTGTAGTAGTAGTGGTGTGTACAAGTTGTGAAGAAGTCGTGTAGTGACTAGTTGTGTGAGATTGGTTTTAGCTATGATTAGGACTCGACATTTAGCTTAGTGTCGGTAAGTGGTGTAAGAAAAAGTTGTGTAAGGTTTTCTTCTGCATAAGGGAGCTTGTTGACATAGTGAAGAAAACTCTCGAGTAGGTGACTCGAGGAGTGGAGTAGGGCAAGGAAGGTGTCCTTGTATCCGAACCACTATAAATCCTTTGTCTCGCGGTTTGATCTTTCCATCTCTAACTTATTACTTAGCTTACTTACTTATCTCTCGTATATAGATATAATTGTTTATATTATGCATGTATTGATTTCACATACTTAGCTAACATCATTATTATTTTTCATACTTATATATGGTTGTTCATATTGTTCAATATTTGAGTTCACATAAGATCGAATCAAAGTTTTAAAAGTAAACAAGGTTTTAAAACTAAACTAAGTTTTCATAATAAAATTAAAAAGACGTAAAACTATTCAACCCCCCTTCTAGTTTTCCACAAATATCCTTTTCAATCGATGCAGCCATGAAACATTCTTATTCTAACGATGACACTTGTTTTAGCATTGATGTTATTGACAAAATTCTCGAAGAGGATTTTGACAACTTGCTAAATGAAGGAATTGAAATTCTTCATTCTATTCAAGGAACAATTCTCGAAGAAAAACTCTAGGCTGAGTTTGAAGAATTTATTACCATGAATATTGAAGAGATAGAAACTGATGATGAGGAAGAAATCATTTTTGAAAGAATTACCTTCAATATAGAATACAAAATTCGGAAATCTCTCAAAGAACCACCAAATGACCTTGAACTTAAAACTCTTCCTAAACATCTCGAGTATGCCTTTTTAGAAGGAACATCATTACTCCCTTTGATTATATCTTTCGAACTTTCAGACAAAAATAAAGCAGACTTGCTAACTGTTCTCAAAAATCATAAACGAGCTTTTGCTTGGAAAACTTCAGATATTCCTGGAATCTGTCCCTCATTTTGCAAACACAAAGTACACATGCTGGAGGATAAGAAACCAGTTGTCCAAAAACAAAGAAGGTTAAATCCTAACATGCAAGAAGTAGTTAAGAAAGAAATAACAAACTCCTCGAAGCCAGAATTATTTATCCCATCGCTGATAGCCCATGCGTAAACCCTATTCATTATGTACCAAAGAAAGGTGGTATCACCATGGTCACAAATGAAAATGATGAGTTAGTTCCCACCAGAATAATTACTGGTTGGAGAGTTTTTATTGATTACCGAAAACTCAATGAGGCTACAGCTAAAGATCATTTTCCCTTACACTTTATGGATCAAATGCTGGAAAGACTAGCAGGAAATGAATACTTTTATTTTCTCAATGGTTTTTCTGGATACTTTCAAATTCCTATCGATCCTCTCGATCAAGAAAAAAAACTTTCACATGCCCTTTTGGAACATATGCTCACAGGCGAATGTCTTTTGGCTTATGTAACGCACCTGCTACTTTCCAAAGATGTATGATTGCAATATTTCATGACATGATTGAAGAATCTATGGAAATTTTCATGGATGATTTCTCTGTCTTCGGAAACTCATTCAAAAGTTGTTTGGTTAACTTAAGTAAGATGCTTAAAAGATGTGAAGAGGCTAACCTAGTTCTCAATTGGGAAAAATGCCACTTCATGGTTAAAGAAGGAATTGTGCTCGAACATAAAGTGTCTGGAGTAGGTTTAGAAGTTGACAAAGCAAAAATCGAAGTAATAGCCAAACTTCCACCCCACTAATATCAAAGGTATTAGAAGCTTTCTTGGACATGCCGGTTTTTACCGTAGATTCATAAAAGATTTCTCCAAAATAACTAAACCTTAACTAAGCTTCTTGAAAAAGACGTCCCATTCGAATTTAATGAAGAATGCGTAAAAGCATTTGAACTATTAAAAGAAAAACTAACATGCACACCAATAATAGCAAGTCCAAATTGGAAAATTACTTTTGAGCTAATGTGTGATGCAAGTGAAAGTGTTGTTGGAGCCGTACTTGGCCAATGAAACGGAAAACATTTTCATCCAATCTACTTTGCTAGCAGAACACTGAATGCAGCCCAGCAAAATTTTACAATCACCGAAAAAGAACTTATGGCTGTTGTTTTTGCATTCGATAAATTCCGATCATACCTAGTTCTATCCAAAACAACTGTCTCATACGATGGGTTTTGCTCTTACAAGAATTTGATACTGAGATAAAAGATAAGAAAGGTGTTGATAATGTTGCAGCTGATCACCTATCTAGAATTGAAAAACAAGATGTTGATGATGAAGAACTAGAAATAAACGATTACTTTCCAGAAGAAATTCTAATGGAAATACATTCATATAATGAACCATGGTTCGCTGATTTTGCGAATTTCTTAGTTGGAAAAGTTCTACGAAAAAATATGACATACCAACAAAATAAAAAATTCTTTTCCAATATAAAAAAACTTCTTTTGGGAAGAGCCACATCTTTTTAATATTTGTCCTGATGGGATCATAAGGAGATATGTTGTTGGACCTGAAACCTGAGCCATTCTAGATGCATGCCATCATGGACCTACAGGAGGACATTATGGACCATCAATCACGGCCAGAAAAGTCTTAGAATCTGGTTTCTATTGGCCAACAATATTTAGAGAAGCTCATACTTTAGTTCACCTTTGTGAAGCATGCCAAAAAATCAGAAATATATCAAAACGAGATGAAATGCCTTTAAACTATATACAAGTATGTGAGATATTTGATATATGGGGTATAGATTTCATGGGTCCATTCCCAAAATCCCATAAATTCGAATACATACTGGTAGCTATTGATTATGTCTCAAAATGTGCAGAAGCCCAAGCTCTTCAAACAAATGATGCTAGAGTCTTCCTAACATTCCTTAAAAAACTCTTTAGTCGCTTCGGAGTTTTAAAAGCCTTAATAAGCGATAGAGGAACACATTTCTGTAATCATATGATGGAAAAAGCCATGAAGAAATATGGTGTAAACCATCGTTTCTCTACCTCATACCACCCTCAAACTAGTGGTCAAGTGGAAAACACAAAAATAGAATTAAAAAGAATCTTGGAAAAGACTGTAAAAGACAATCCTGCTCTTTGGTCTAAAATACTGGATGACGCTCTGTGGGCTTTCCGCACAGCATACAAAACACCCACTGGAACAACACCTTATAAACTAATCTATGGAAAAGCTTGCCATTTGCCGCTCGAATTAGAACATCGTGCATATTGGGCACTTAAGAATTGTAACACCGATCTAATTGCTGACGGAGAAAAATGAATGTTTCAACTTCATGAGTTATTTCGTTTACACGCTTATGAAAATTCTATACTATATAAAGAAAGAACCAAAATCTGGCACGATCAAAAACTCAAAATCCGTAAAGAATTTAACAAAGGAGAAAAAGTACTTTTATTTCATTCAAAATATAAATTCAAACAACCAAAACTCAAATCCCGCTGGCTTTGCCCATACATGGTAAAACACCAATATCCATCCGGATATGTGGAATTATACGGGAAAGATGATAAAACTTTTATTGTCAATGGTCAGAGACTTAAATTATATCATGAAGAAGAAAGTTACAATGATCGAAGGGTAGAAATCACTCCCTACTTCCCTAAAAACTAAAATCTCTATGTCCTTCTGAGTCTAGCTAAAGAATCCTCGAAAAACTAGCGTTTCTCGGGAGGCAACCCGTGTTTTCAAAAAAAATTAGCACATTTTAATTTAAGTATTGAGGCATTTTCGCCTTTGTGGTTAAAAAAAATCCAAAAATATTTTGTGTGTTTGTTTATTTTTGTAGGTTTTTAATTTATGGATGCACGGAGAAAAGTCTCATATGTCAACTTCCGTCGATAGCCCCAGGAAGTTTCGATCTCTTTTCTCGATTATCTTATTTTTATATTTTTAAGTTTTTCACATTAGGGACAATGTTCAACTTAAGTGTGGAGGGAATGCAAATAGAATAATCAAGCGTATTCCACCTTATTGCTTGTCCTATTTAATTCAGAAATATTTTGATAAAAATGCATGGTATTTCAATACGCATCTAAAACAAGTACAATCCCCACTATATTGTGAGAATATTCATAGCCTTTATATGAAGTGTTTAGCATTTTTGCACTTCCTGTTTCATTATATATGAGTGTGCCGGTAATTCGTTTTAACTTTAGAACTTGTGCATGTATATCGTTTGCTAAATCGCAGTGAGGTTAATTTATAGACAGATATATGCACTTTGGTTTGGTTTATTTTACGTTAATCGCTTGGTGATCTGAATTTGCTACTATCTTCAATCGTGGGTCGGTGTATTATTTATATTCGATTCCTTGTTCTACTATTATAAGATATTACTGATTGTTTGCATGCAAATTGGATTTAACATGACTGGTGCTTAGTGTTCTTGAAGATTAACGTGTAAAACCCTATCTTTTTAGTTAGGGTTTTTTCCTTGGCTGTGCTAATTTGATTTGTTGTACGTGGGTAAGAGAGATGTTGAATAAGGGTTTTCTTGGTAATAAGAGTGCTTCTATTTCGAGGGCTGTTGTTGATGCTAATGTTAATGTTGATGAATTGAATGCTACTGTTGATTTGTCAAAGGTGATTATGAGGAAACATAAGAAGACTAAGGATGTTAATCCTAGTTCTACTCAGCCTATACTTTCGTCTGGTCCTATTATTACTGAGTGGAGTGTTGATGATGGAGATATTGAGTTATTTACGATTCTGGACAATAATAATCAAGTGAAGCCGGTTTCACTTGATCCTTTAGTTAATGATCCGAATGGTCCACAGGGGGCTTCTAACAAGTTTCATAATATTGATATGGTTGATACGAATGCACATGGGGCTATTGGTGTTAAGAAGGTTGGTGTGGATGCTTTGAAACAACCTTCTATATCGTATGCTGGTGTTACTTCTAGTGAACCTATGAAATACATATCTAACTTTCGTAGGCTGGAGTGTAGCAAGAAATCAAATGGTGTGGATCTTTCTGTACCTATGAAAGTGGTTGAAGAGGTGAACACTAGGTTTGAGACTACTCTGTATGGGTACTTCCTTGGCCAACGACTTGCTTTTCCTGTTGTCGATTACTATGTACGAAGTGCGTGGGCTAAGTTTGGTATATAGTAGGTAATGATGAATGCAAAAGGGTTCTTTTTCTTTAAGTTCAATTCGAAGAAAGGTGTTGATGATGTTCTTGAAAACGGTCCTTGGTTGATTAGAAATGTACCGATTATTCTTAAACCATGGACATTGAACACCAACTTACTTAAAGAGGATTTGACCAACATCCTGGTGTGGGTTAAATTCCATGATGTACGTTTATTATGTTTTCTGATGATGGCCTTAGTCTTCTTGCCACATTAATAGGCACGCCCAAAAGGTTAGATGCTTTTACTAGCCAAATGTGCAAGGAATCGTAGGGCCGTAGTAGTTTTGCTCGATGCATGATTGAAGTGAAGTTGGATGAGGTAATTAGGGACAGCCTTACTATTGAGATACCTTTACTTGATGGGTCGGGTTCAACTATTGAGAAGATACGGGTTGAATACGAGTGGAAACCACCTCGTTGTGATAAATGTAAGATTTTTGGTCATACTTTGATTGAATGTCCTAAAGTTGTTGTACCTCCTGCTCAGCCTACTAAGCCTGTTAATGATGGTTTCAAGATGGTCAATAATAAGAAGAAGGGAAAGCAAGGTGGTCCTACTATTCCGGGTCAAGGAGGGATTACTAAACCTGTTATGGGTAAGCAGTTTCAATATCAACCCAAAAAGACTCCCCCTGAACCTAAGAAAGTGGAAGTCACTAAGAAGAATGCTTCTGATGTGGCTAGTTCGAGTGGAATAAAGATTTCTACATCTAACCAGTTTGATGCTCTTAATATGGAAGACACGGATGCTTTTGGTATTCCTTCTAATGACACTAACAAGGATGTGGATTCTGGTTTTACAATGGAAGTTAATGAAGATAAGTCTACTAAGACAGGTACTGCATCACAAGAACCCCTTGTGAGTGATTTGAAAAAGAAGGAGTCGGCTGTGGCTCCTAAAACTAGTGATTCTGGTTCTCCGCCTGCCTCTTCTACTAAGAGAGTTAACCCTTTTTCTAAGGTGGGAGAGATCGTGGTTTCTGATTCTGAAGATGAGGTGGTTGCTAACCCATTTGATGAGTCTGCTAATCTATTTGGTGGTGGCCAAGAGTCTAAAGATGATTATGATGACTATGCGAATCAGGTTTATGATCTTCCAGGGAATTTGGATGCCTTTAATGCCATGTATGGCACCAAGCTTCAAGGTCTTAGGAAGTAATTTTATTTCTTTATGTCCTATGTTATCATGTGAGTAGTGGTTTGTTTTTTTGTTTAGAAAATAGGAAGTATCTTGTTATGTAAGCTTTATGCCTATGTAACGGGCTAAGATATGGGATTTCACCCATATCCATTGTACATAAACGTTTTGGTTAATATATTTACCAGGGTGCAGGATTACTCCCCTTTACCCAAAAAAAGGCAAAATTTTCACCCAAAACAAACCGTATCCTTATATCACTTTCAGCCTGAAATATATGAATAATTGATGTATTATGTTCTATTCGCTAGTCACTTATATGTCTCAAAAGAAAAAAAAAAAAAAAAAAAAAAAAAAAAAAAAAAAGGAGAAGAAAAAGAATGATAAATAAAGGCAAGAAAAATATATGCCTAGTATAAGCAAAAAGTAGCTGGTGGCTAGTGATAGAATAGTTTAGTGATCATTATGACTGTCATATATCTCAAAAACAAAACACCCGTATTATCCTTTAGATCATAACAAATTAACCCTTATTTTGCCTTCTTTTGATATATTTGTCTGGTGCTCACGCCACAATGGTTATGCTTACGTACCTTGTACAAGCTTATGGTAGTTTATTGAGTTATTTCTGTGCAAATTGAGTGTTCCCACATAATCACCCCATTTTGAGCGAAATTGTGTGAATTCAAATAATCCTGTGTGAGGTGATTTAGTATGTATTGATGCCATTTATATTAAATATCTTTGTCTCTAACAAATAACTTCCTTTAGAATCTATCTTTAAAAGTCTTTAATTTGTTTAGTCGCTTACTTTGATTGAGGGCAAGCAATAGCTAAGTGTGGAGGTATTTGATGATGATCGAATTATACATATATTATATAGCGTTATTTGTTAGTTTCTTAATGATTTATATTGACTTTCGATACTTAATTGCTTGAAAATACATTTCAGGTCCTCTAGACAAAGATCTCCAAGATTCAAGACGAAGTATTCACTTCAAAGATAATTCTATGTTAAAGTAAAAAGAGCGTCGTCCTTTAATAAAAGTGCGCCGGTTACGGGGTCGTATATAAATCAAGTCAATCCAATAAAGAGTGGCAATATTAGTATTAATGTTCGCCGACCTTTAGCTCTATTAATGACCCTTTGGGGCCAAGTAAACTTCTGAAGTCCGCCGTGGTTTTGCTCCAAGATCGCCAGCATTCTATGTGACGTCCTCCGACTTTTGTATTAAGTGCGACGTGCTTCAGTGCCTGGTCACTTCTCCACGCCTATAAATAGAGCCCCATTTCGTCTAAATTTCATACACCTCTCATCCCAACAACCTCTAAAGTTCTGATACTCACTCTCTCTCATAATCCAATCATTGGAGTACTCAAGTGAAGTCAAATATCCTTTTAAGCGTTGAAATACTTCTTAGATATTATTGTGGTGATCGCTAGTGACGGTAGCTTATTCATTACATTAATTCACAAGCATGTTTCTCATTTCAATCGTTATTATCAATGTAAGCTTGTTTGTTAAAGCCATGTTAGGCTAAACTTATTATGGTTGCTTGGATATGTTAATATAATAAAGTGATTGGTTGTGGTTATGATCTTTTGTTGATTTCTTGTTTATGTTAAGTTCCTGTCGTGTTCTAAACTTATCACCATTGTTTGTCACTTATGATTATAATTGCTAGTTGGAAATGGTCGAAAGATTCAAATAGTATTTTATGGTTTTCAACATATGTCTATATGTGTTGATCAATTGAATGAGAAATCACTTTTGATAAAACATAAACAATAAAGTTTTAAACATTGCAACTGATTCTTCTACTTGTTAATGCTTGTTTAAGGATTGGTAAACATAAATCTTGAATCATCATTGTTAACTGATGAAACGTATTTTGATGAAAACAACTACTCATTTGTTGAACTTGCTACACCTCAGAGATCATCATCATAAACCATCATTAAGTTATAGTAACTATCCAAGTAAACCATATTTATCTCATACTTGAATTTCGTAATAACATTTGCATAAATTTTTCTAAGTCACTTTTGATTAGTTAATTGATACTAAAGAGTAATCTTAGTCCCTGTGGAATGACCTGGTCTTACCAAAACTCTTTACTATAAACGACGGTTATACTTTTACCCGTGTGTTTTGAATTAAGAGAATCAGTGAAATTAGTTATTATAAATTTAAAGCTTTCGAAATGCATCACTATGATTCCTTTGCTCAAGGAATTTTTTAATGTTTTTCCTGATGATTTGCCTGATGGGTTGCCACGTTTGCGTGACATCCAACATCATATTGATTTGGAGCCTGGTTCACAATTGCCTAATAGGCCACATTATAGGATGAGTTCGGTAGAGCATGAGGAAGTGCGATGGCCGGTGGAGGAATTGGTTTCTAAGGGTCATGTTCGAGAAAGTATGAGCCCATGTACTGTTGCTTCACTATTGACTCCGATGAAGGATGGGACATGGCGTATGTGTGTTGACAGTCGAGCCATCAACAAGATTACTATGAGGTAAAGGTTTCCTATCCCTCGACTTGATGATTTGCTAGACCAGATTAGTGGTGCCACTATTTTTAATAAGTTGGATTTGAAGGGTGGGTATTACCAGATCCGTCTTAGGACTGGTGATGAATGGAAGTGATACGTGGGAATTGCGCCCTCGCAACAGGTTTTACCTCTCAAGGGATCTTGAGAAGCTTACAACCCCCACCAAGCAGTGTACCTGATCGTTGTAGTATAGTATAGTGACAAGTACCGGGGGATTGATCGTTCAACTCAAGAATAGTGTCGCTAGGATTGAAAGCCTACTAAACTAGGTCTAGAGGTGAGGGATGATTCTTTTTCTATTTTTATATTTTATGGATAGCAAGTAAAATCTCGGGTTTTGAAGGAGGGGGCGGAATTAGTTGCTAGCCAACTAACCCAATTAACTAAAGATGCAATCAAAATAAAATAAAATAAATGAAAATTAAACTAATTTACTAATGTGGTGGAAACAATAATGAGAAAAGTTGTTTTTACATAGATTTCATTACTCCCTAGATATCTTTTACCGGTTGATTAGCTTCTTACAATTGCATAGATGACGGGTTATATTCCTTAATACTAGTCGTAGGGTCGTGTACAATATTCCCTAACTCTATAAGATCCTACTTCACTCCTATGTCGAGCCGTTAAAAGCTCCTAACATGGGATAATTAGAATTCACTTATGCATTAAATACAACCAAAAATCGTAGTACACCTCCGATCATGTTTCTTAAGACGTTCAAGCAAGTTACCAATGGAAGTCTGCCATTTTTCTTAAGCCTAACATCGAATACAATCATCCGTAACAATTATAAACAAACAATCAACCCATAATCAACATCTAGGTTTCACTACATCTAAGCAAACACAATAAAAGCCTAGCCTAACATGTTAAAAGAAAGATAAACATAAGATAGAATCAAACAATACATAGACATATTGAATGATTATTGAAGTACTTATCTTTATTCAAACATGGAAGAAAGAAGGGTTTGAAACCCCTTCAATATGTCGGAAATTCGACCTAGGGTTTATGCACAACTTGTTCCACAAAAGTTCCACACATTATAATGCAAAATTGGAAAAATATATATAGACAAAGCATCCTGACGGCGTCATGTGTTAGCCTCTGATGCCGTCAACTCGCCGCCAAGTTGAAATTCGTATTGCCTAGATCCACTTCTGACGTCGTCATGTAGGAATAAGCTCTGGGCCGTCACGAATATTTGGACCCTGACGGCCTTGGTGACGCCGTCAGGCCATTAACAAAGAAAACACTCTGGGACGTCACGTTATAATTTCCACATCCACCTCTTTTGACACTCTTTACGTCGTCATGTGTTGTAGCTTGACGTCGTCAGGTACTGTTCCAGCAAGGAATTTTGAGACTTTGCCGTTTTCTTCAATTTTATGCTCCAAAAACATCCAAAATGCTTTCTTTTCCAGATTTCAACTCAAAAGTACCTAAAATGACAAAAGGAACGATTTAGGGCAATAATTGATCAAATAACCTCGAATTCGGGCTTAAATGACCCCTTAAAAGCGGTACACTTTTCGCATCATCAAATACCCTTACACTTGAGATTTGCTTGTCCTCAAGTAAATGCGCTTTTATTCTAATCAAAATATAAGTTAGGGGTCATTTAAAACTAATATAAAAGTAATTACAACAAATAGTCGTTCCACTAAAAACCAAAAACAAGCACGGAGGTCATACACTAGCACCTCACAAATAGTGTTTAGATACTCACATCTCTCGGGTGTAATAAAGTATATATCAAAATAAGGAAATGGAAAACATCTCTCACTACCTATTATAGCAAATAGATTACCATAGGCTTAGGAAAGGATCAAACCTCCACCACTTGGCGTAAGCACCTAGGATAAACTATCAAAGAGGTCTTTTGAAGGGTTATACAATATGGCGTTGTTAAACCAAGACTAGACTCGACTTAAGCTAATAAATCAAAAATAACAAAAACATAAAGCAAACATAGAATGAAACGGGATGGTAGTCCATATGTTTTTTTTTTTTTTTTTTCTCTTTTCTTTTTCTATTTTTTTTCTTTTTCTTTATTTTTCGATTTTTTTTTTTTTTTTGCATACACTTTTACCCTACCATCCAAGATAATACATCATAGGGAATGTACATTCCCCTTACACTTGAATGTTTACATACTTTACAATAAACTACTCTAATGACTCGAATCAAGATAATCAAAACACTTGGAGTACTTTTTAAGATTAATGCACATATGGGGGTAATATATATATGTTCTTCCCCATTACTCCATAACACTAGTACTTTACCCATGAGTCCCAATCATCCCAAAACAATATGTACAAGATATGACTCGACTTAGCAACTATGTAATCAATTAGATAATTAACTAAGGGTTTAAACAAATAACAATAATGCACTAAAGATGAGTACGTACAAGGAAGGCTAAGGCGATTTGGTTGCACATTTGGGTGGGTTGTAACAAATTCTTTCTTTAAGTAAAATGCTTAAAGTTAGAAACGAAAGGATAGGCTCAGAGGGGTGTACTAGGGGTATCGTGTACTAAAAATGAGTACAACGCAAAGGTGTGGGAAAGATTAATTGACTTTACTAGTCAAGTGATATGACTTAAATGGTCAAGTAATTATGATACGGGTTTTAAACACAAGGGTGATCCTAATGCCTCTTATCATGTAGTAAATCCTACTACACGAATGTAGTCTCACTAGCGGTCTCGGGATGCATTACTAACGCAAGTTCTAGAATCTAAATGCTACTGGTACACTCATAAGCACTAATAATGAATGCTTTTCCTATCAAATCTAAAGGCAAACCTCACATATTTGGGTGGAAATTTTTTCTGAATGGTACGGTTTTGTGCTAGTCATACAACTCCTATCCATGAGACGCTTGTTAAGGCTAAAGTTTCACTCCTAAATGTTGTAAAAAAAATTAAATTTGGCGCTAAAATTACACTAACAAGTATTTCTCTTAGTTTTATTACACACCTACTATTCAAACAAACAAACTCAAGTGCAATTATATCCTATAAGGTATCATCATTTACCCTCCCCTTACACTTAGGATGAACATTGTCCCCAATTTTCAATTAAAGGATGTAAAAGTAAAATAGGTAAAAGAATGAAAACAAATACTCCCCTGATTCGTTCGATGTGGATAGTGTGTCAACAAGGTTAGATCTTCCTCAAAGAAAATGAACGTTGAAAGCTTCCATTCCAGAAATATGAATCATCTTCTTGTCATATATAACCTATTAAACCTGAGAAAACAATCAAGGCAACCTCGCGTAAAATCGGCGGCAATCTATATATACTAACAAATCCTAGAAAGCAATTTAGGATATAATGCTTGTGGAATGAATGCTTGCAGATTTCCTGGAGTTTATAAAACTAAAGAATCTACAAAAACCTTAAGACTCCGGTTTAAACAAAACTCGCAAATTTTTTTAGAATTTTAGTACCTGACGCCATTAGGTTTTAACTCCTGACGCCGTCAAAATGTTCCTGGAAAAATCTTATGTTAAGTTTCTGGAAAATTTCTGGAAAAAATCATGCCTTATTTCCTAGAAAATCCTGCAAAATATCATTATGACTCGATACAAGCATTTGACTCAAACAATTACTAATACACATGCTCATTTAATATTGTGGCGAATCATGATCATTTTTGTTCTTATAAACAAATTTGGGGTTTCCCCTTACACTTAGCTTTTGCAAAATACCTTTATATGTAATTAAGACGAAGTTAAAAACAAAATAAAGAATTTTCACAATTTGTTTGAAACATGATCTACCAACAATAAAAATAAAACATGCATACGGAAACAAATAACATCAAATAAATAAAAATCAAACAAATAAAAACATACAAAACATGGGTTGCCTCCAAAGAAGCGTTTTTTTTTTTATTTACGAGTCTTGTAGCTAGACTCAAGGTCATGGGTTATCCTATATGTGTGAGCTCCTACTTCGAGGACATCTTTGGGATCAAACTTAGATTTCAATTTCCTATCGGTTTTCTTGGTACGGTATGACTTCTCAAACTTTTCTCCATCCGGATCATATAAAATCATCTTCATATGCCATGATCCGTCACCTTCCTTAGGTGGCTTGTCCCAATTCCATTTACACTTATCCCCTTCCCTCTTCCACTTGTTCATCTCTAGGTTGATAGGCATTACGCTTAAGAACTCAATCATTTTCCTAAAGACTAGCGGATCCTCAAAAGGGTTTAGTTCCTCATCTCTAGCTATGAGTTATTCGACCGAATGTGTCTTATCAATGAAATCTTTTTCTAGATAGAATGGGCGTTGAGGTCCTATAAAGTTCCTTTCTATCCAAGGTCCATATCTAGATGGTCTCCTATTCATCTCTACCTAATGTGGTTTCGGTTCGTCCTCACAATCGTAGCTATGCTTCTTAACATCATAAACCGACCAAGTCTCACCAGCTCCTACCGCTATATTAGACTCCTTACAATCTATCATGGCACTAGCGGTTGCTAAAAATCCTCTTCCTACTAACAATGGGCATGTAGTATCACTAACCATATATAGGACGTGAAAATACACTAAGATAGTCAATCTTCCTACGTGAACTACTACATCCTTGATCATTCCGACCGGGTGGGCAACACTTCCATCCAATAGACCAATTATTACATCTGTCTCCTCTAACTTTCCTAGCTTAAGAGTAGTGAAAAGGGATAAGGGAATCAAGTTGAGGCTTGATCCTAAGTCGGATAGTGTGTCGAAAGCTTCCGATTTTCCTATCTTACAAGGCAAAAAAAATATACCCGGATCATCAAGCTTCTTAGGCAACTTGTTTTGAACGAAAGCGGTCCCATTTTTACCCAATTTAAGTTTCTCATTAAACTAAAACTTATGACGTAAACAAGTATTTAGAGATTAATATTTCATTTTGCTTCCAAATCACTTAAGGTATGAATAAACAAAGTGTTTATTGCATTCTATGATCAAAGGAAATTTTTCTAATTCCTAAAACTTTTAAAAAACATGTCTTAAACATATTATATCTTTTACAAAATTATTTTTGGAATTAAAAGAATATGTTTAAATCACTATCAATATATGGTTTCAAATTTCTAACCAAAAATGGTAAATTTTATCCAGAAAAACATTCCCCACAAAAGGTCAAAAAACTCCAACGTTCAGGAGGGCGGCCCCCTTAATTATACTAGGCGGCCGCCTTAAACATTAAGGGGACTGCCCCCTAATTAAGGGGACCGGCCACGCTCCAGAACAGTATTTTTGCTCCCTATAAATACTAGTTCATTCCACAGATTTTTCTCACCTTTTGCACTCTTAAACTTTCTGTTCTAGATCTCCATTTCTATTCTCTTAATCCTTTGATCATACATACATAAATCTTTGTTTCAAAGTGATCCAAACATCATCCTCTCAAGTGCAAGAGAAGAATACTTCTATACTCCTAGACAAGAAGTATTACAACTTGTTGTGACCTGCACATCCAAGTTGTTAGAGCATTATCAATAGTATCTATCTCTTTATGTAATTAGTTGTGAATATTTGATAGTAGATAGTTTAGCTAGGTATATAGATAGTGTGATTGGTTAGTAGTTTGTTGTGAATGAGAAAAGTTCGGAAGTAGAAAGTTGTGAAGAAGATTGGTGTGAAGTAGATAGGTGTGAAGTAGAAAGTTGTGAAGTATATTGGTGTGAAGATTGATTGGTGTGAAGAGGTTGTGAAGAAGTTGTGACTAAGTTGTGACGAAGTTGTGGTGTGTACATTGGTGTGTAAGGTTTTCTCCGCCATAAGGGAGCTTGTTGACATAGTGAAGAAAACTCTCGAGTTAGGTACTCGGGGAGTGGAGTAGGGCAAGGAAGGTGTCCTTGTAGCTGAACCACTATAAATCTCTTGTCTCGCGGTTCGATCTTTCCATCTCTTATTTATTTCTTTACTTACATAATTATTGCTATATCATACATATTTATTGTTGTTTATATTGTGCAAGCCTTGAGATCACATATTATCGAATCTAAATTTTTTAAAATAAATAAAACACTCAAACAATCTTTTATAACAAATTAAAAAGACGTAAAACTATTCAACCCCCCTTCTAGTTTTCCACAATTGGTATCAGAGCCACGTCTAGCAAGATTTTTAAAATATATTGTATTTTAAAACTTGTAACGATCTATGGAATATGAAAAATATTTAGAAGGGCAATCTATGCAAAGACCACCACTATTTGAAAGTGATGGATTTTTATATTGGAAAAATAGATTCAAAACTTATGTTAAATCAAAAGATCTTGATCTTTGGCATGTTATTACCTTTGGTGATTTTCCTCCCACTCAACAAAATCCGGAAACTAAAAAGGATGAAATTGTACATTTTGAAAAACAAAATGATGATTTGAAAAAGAAACTAGCTAAAATTAATGAAGCTAAAATGGTAATTTATAATGCGTTACCACGTAAAGAATATGAAAGAATTTTTATTTGTAAAACCGCCAAAGAAATTTGGGAATCACTATTTATTACTCACCAAGGTAATAGTCAAGTCAAAGATAATAAAATAGATCTTCTTGTAAAACAATATGAACAATTTACGATTCCGGAAGAGGAATCAATTGATAATGCTTTTGCTAAATTTAATACTATTATCACAAGTTTAAAAGCACTTGATGAAACATTTTCTAGTAAAAATTGTGTTAGGAAATTTCTTAGGACATTGCATCCAAAATGGCGAGCTAAGGTCACGGCAATTGAAGAATCAAAGTATTTGATGATGTTATCACTTGATGAACTTATTGGCAACTTGAAGGTCCATGAAGAAATTATAAGAAGAGATTCGGGAACGGTCAAAGTCAAGAAAGAACAAACCAAATCCATTGCTTTAAAAGCCAAAAAGGAACCTAGTGACGATGATGACTCAAGTGACGAGAGTGAAGACGAAGAATATGCAATGGCCGTAAGAGAATTCAAGAAATTCTTCAAGAGACGAGGAAGATTCACTAGATCACCACAAGACGAAAGAAAACCGTTCTAAAGAAATAGAAGTGATAACTACGGGAAAAGAAAGTGCTTTAGATGTGGAAGTCCAAATCATCTCATTGGTGAATGTCTAAAGCCGTCGGGTTATGAAAATCAAGGCGCCTTTGTTAGTGGAACATGGAGTGATAGTGACAAAGAAGAAGTGGAAAAACCAAGAGACGAAAAGTGTTTTGTGGCAAAAGCAACCGACGAAATATGTTTAGGAATTGACTTGGAGCCTGACGAATGGATCAAGTATAGCGGATGTTCGAGGCACATGACGGGGAACCGCAAGCTATTTTCTACGTATAAGGCATACAATGGAGGTAACGTTATTTTCAGTAGTGACTTGCATGGAAAAATCATTGGCAAAGGTACGATTTCTCAAGACTCACTTACTATTGAAAATGTTGAGCATGTAGATAATTTAACATATAACTTGCTTAGTATAGGCCAAATATGCGATAATAAATGTAGAGTTACCTTTACCGAAGAGGATAGCGAAATAGTTAAGAATTGAAAGATTATAGGTAGAGGAATTAGGAAAGGAGGCATATATGTTATGAAACTAGGAAACAAACCTAGAGATAGGATATGCCTAACGACCCTAGATGAAAACTCCACATTGTGGCATAGGAGATTAGGACATGCAAACATGCAACAAATACAATCTTTGGCCTCGAAAGAACTAGTTAGAAACTTGCCTAACCTAAAATATGACAAGCACTTTTGTGATGCATGTAAAATTGGAAAACAAGTTCATGCTAGCCACAAAGCTAAGAATATAGTATCCACTACTAGGTGCCTAGCATTATTACATATGGATCTTTTTGGTCCATCCGTTGTGCGGAGCTATGGAGGAAACAAGTATACCTTAGTAATAGTAGATGACTATTCACGATACACGTGGACTAGGTTTTTAAGTGACAAAACCCAAGCCTTTGAAAAATTCGAAATATTTAGTAAAATGATTCAAAATAAATTAGGATGCACAATAGTAGCCATTAGGATGGACCATGGTAGGGAATTTGACAACGAAGTACAATTCGAAAAATATTGTGACTTAAATGGAATATCTCACAATTTCTCCGCTCCTCGTACTCCTCAATCAAATGGCGTAGTAGAAAGAAAAAATAGGTCACTACAAGAAATGAGTAGAACAATGTTAAATGAACAATCCATCCCACAAAAATTTTGGTGTCACGCTGCAGATACATCAACATATATTATTAATAGGGTATCAATTAGGAGAATTCTAGGAAAAACTCCTTATGAGTTACTAAGAGGTAGAAAACCAAACTTGAGCTACTTTAGGGTATTTGGAAGTAAATGCTATATTTTAAACACTAAGGATTACCTCACTAAGTTTGATCCAAAATAATATGAAGGAATATTTTTAGGGTACTCACAAAATAGTAAAGCATATATAATACTTAACAAACACTCTATGAAAGTAGAAGAATCACTAAATGTAATATTTGATGAAACACCACCACCTCCTAAAACATTACCTTTAGAAGATGATGACTTAGTCGAAGATGAAGCTATTGAGGTTAGTAAAACAAAACCCATAGGAAATGATAATGAAGACAGTGACTTAGGAAATAACGAAATTGTAAATATTAAAGAATCTAGATCACATCCATTAGATAATATAATAGGACATCTTAACCAAAGAACCATTAAGTCACAAGCCCAAGATAAAAATAACTTCTTTTGTTTCCTCTCAGCAATAGAACCTAAGAATATTAATGAGGCATTAAAAGATGAAAGTTAGGTTATAGCTATGCAAGAAGAATTAAATCAATTTAAGGCAAATGATGTTTGGGAACTAGTCCCAAATCCAATGAATATGACCATCATAGGAACTAAATGGGTATATAGGAATAAGTTTGATGAAAATGGAATAGTAACTAGGAATAAAGCTAGGTTAGTTGCCCAAGGTTATAATCAACAAGAAGGAATTGATTATGATGAAACTTATGCCCCCGTAGCTAGACTAGAATCTATTAGGATATTACTTGCCTATGCATGCGCCCTAGATTTTAAGTTATTCCAAATGGAAGTGAAAAGTGCATTCCTTAACGGTTTTATCAATGAGGAGGTTTATGTGGCACAACCTCCAGGATTCATTGACTTCGCAAAACCTGATTATGTTTATAAGTTAAAGAAAGCTTTGTATGGACTCAAACAAGCTCCCAAATCTTGGTATGATCGATTAAAATCTTTCCTTATTAAACATGATTATTCCATGGGAATGGTAGATAACACTCTTTTCACTAAAAAGAAATACCCAAATTTCATCATTGTTCAAATATATGTTGATAACATTATATTTGGATCAACTTGTCAAGACATGTGTGATGAATTTGCCAAAATCATGCATGATGAGTTTGAGATGAGTATGATGGGTGAACTAAACTTCTTTCTAGGATTACGAATAAAACAATTAGAAGATGGAATATTCTTTAACCAATCTAAGTACATTAAGGAAATGCTTAAGAAATTTGGCCTAGAAGACTCAAAACCCATGAAAACTCCCATGTCTACGGAAGTGAAACTCACAAAGGATGATGAAGGCGAGTCCGTAAATAACACCAAGTATAGAGGAATGATAGGTAGTTTACTATACTTGACGGCAAGTAGACCCGATATCATGTTTAGTGTCTGCCTTTGTGCCCGTTTTCAAGAGGATCCCAAAACCTCTCACCTAGAAGTGGTTAAGCGTATCTTACGATGTATTAAAGGCACTATACACTTAGGATTATGGTATCCTAAGGGATCCGGCATAGAAACCATCGTCTATGCGGATTCGGATAATGCGGGACACTACGTAGATAGAAAGAGCACTAGCGGTATTTGAACTTTTATGGGATGTTGTCTAACATCTTGGTTTTCAAAGAAGCAAACCGCTCTTGCTATTTCTACCACTGAAGCCGAATATGTAAGCGCTGGAAAGGCATGTCAACAAGCACTATGGATGAAACAAGCTCTCATAGACTATGGCATTAGGTTAGAAAATGTTCCCATTATGTGCGATAACAAAGGTGCGATAGATTTAAGTAAAAATCCGGTGCAACACTCTAGGACTAAACATATAGAAATACTGTTGATCCCAGTTGATCAAACGATCTTATATAGAAGTTGACTTGATTTAAACACTTAAGCTAGAATGCGGAATGTAAAAGCTTAACTTAAGAAGAATAATTCACTATCAACACTTCAATATTATTAATACGAGCACTCGACAATGCTAGGGTTTTACAACCTTGAAGTGTAAACAAAAACTAAACAATGCGTACTCAATCTAACCCTAGGATCCTCCTTTTATAGGCCAAGGAGTCCTACTAGCTTTACAATAACTTTCTATGCAAGATAAGAATATTCTAGACGTATATTATATACACACAATCTATTCTATAATTATCTACTTCGAATACATGCTTGTCACATTAGCAGTAGATTCCTTTAGTAGCATCTTCCCTTAGCAGCACTTCGTCATCAGCAGCAGAATCATTTACCTTAGCAGCAGTTTCATCACAGCAGCAGTTTCACTCAGCAGTAGAATCCAAAACCCAACAATCCTCCCCTAAACTTAATATTTATTTCTAAATAATTAAGTTTCTTCAAAGCTTAATCAAACACCAGGAGGATGCTTCCAAACACTCAAGTCTTGAGATGTCTGTTGACCAAGTATCTTCTTATACTTTGACAGCAAATTAAATGCCTGATCATCAGTATCATAGTCTTTCTACAAGTTGAGTAATCCAGCACCATTAACCATCTGATTGACAAAATTCCAGTATCTTACCACTGGGTAATCCTTTTCAGCCAGCATATACAAAGTAATTGGTCCAATTTCCAACACATGAACTCCAGAATCTTGAAAGAGTCTCCATTTTCTTACTTTGTATCCTACTATCTCTGTCCATTCAGAATCATCCATTGAAGGTTCATACATAAGTTTTAGAGCTCTCCAGAGAACATTATCAGCCATAGTCTTATTATGATCAATCTTCTCTGTTTCATACTTTTTACCATCAAACTTCTTAGCTCCAAACTTTGCCTTGTATAACTTCCACAAATCATCAACATCCTCTCTATCAAAGTAATATAGCATCTGTTGAAATCTAAGAAACCTGTGAGTCTTTCCATCAGATCTCTCAACATCATGAAATGCTCCTATTTTAGTATCATATCCTGTAGTTACTTTGATAATAGGATATTTGATTCCTATTGGTATGGCATCAACTACTTCAGGTTCTTCCATCTTGCCAACCATAGTGAAAACCTTCAATTGTTATTTTAAATGCTCAGGAGGAATATGATCACAATCATTCTTGAACTCATCTCCTTCTGGCTTAGAACTGCTCTCTTCTCCTGTTTTTCTCTTCTTCTTTGCAAAGGATTTATGAACACCACCTTTTCTTTTAGCACTTTGAACAGAAGAAGTTGTCTTATCTGCACTAACATCAAGCTGCTTAACAACATCTGCCTCTTGAATATGCTCTACTTCAGCCACTTTATCAGGTACCAACTTTTTATTCATCTGAGCAATATGTTCCAAATCTTCAGCACAACCCATAGGATAGAAGGTATCGGTTTACCTCTTAGCTTGTTGATAAAAGTCAAAAACCTCTTGATCAGACTTAGGTTTTAACTGCACCAATTTCCATCCCTTCATATTCTTCAGGTATCATACTTGCTCTTTTCTTTGTTGCAATGGAGTTGGACCCCTAAGTACCTTTTTCTTCCTTCTAGTAGCAACATCTTCTTTCCTTGTCTTAGCAGTGAACTCCCTTACCCAAGATTGCACATCAAAAGTTGGAATTTCATTCTCTTCAATCTTAATCATTTTGGAGAGTTCAATATCAGCATCTATTCTTATCTTCTCATCAACCCATTCTTCATACCTCCTTAAATCTTCAGTTTCCTTTTCAACCCTTTCCTTTTCCTCTTGAACCAACTGTTGTTCTTTTTGATCAAGCAATTCTTGTTCTTTCAATGCAACAGCTGAGTCATGTTCAACTTGTAATTCCTTGGGCCACATATGAAAAGGTATTTCAGAGTAATCAAACCCTTTATACATCCACTTAGGATCTTCAACTTGCTTGCCCTTCCCTTTATCAGTAGATGTTGATATAATCTTCTTTGATTGAGCAGCAGGTTCTCTGAATACAACTCCTTTTATAGGCATTCTTGGTGTTGATGATGTGATTGTGGTTGTTGGTTGTTGTGGTAATGATTGAGTTGGTAGTGGTATATGTTTTGAAGATGATTCAGTTGGAACTTCAATAGTCTTCTTACTTAACAAAACCATTGCCTCAGCAGCAGCACTGTCACCAGACCCAGCAGCAGAGTCTTGTGCTTTTCCACTAGCAGCAGGATCAGCAAAATTCTTAGCAGTAGAATCATGAGCAGCAGCAGAGTCATCAATCTTGTTGGCAATAGCAGCATTTTCAAGTTCTGTAACCATAGAATCACCCAAAGTCATTAAAGCTTAACCCATCAACCCTGTTGCCTTCACTAGTTGCTAAGGCTCCAAATTCTTGAGTTTTTCCACCACATTTTCTTGAGTAGTAATCACCTTTTCCATTACAACCTCATTCCCTAATTAATCAGCAATCACAAAGTTTTCAGCATCCTGAGAACTTTCCACATCCATATCTCCAATCTCTGGAACCTCCCCTGAAACCATTTCATCATTCATAACCTGAGCACTATCAACCTTCTTTAAATTTGCCTCCCCTGAACCCATTACATCTTCATTCCTCCCCTGTCTGGAAGCATCCTCTTCCAAATGAGTAGAGAGTTCAGGTGAACTTATAACTTGAGAAGTGCCAACTTTCTTCAATCTTTTCAAGGAGGTTGAAGATCTTGATTTCTTCAAGTTCTTAATCTGTTTCCTCAATTTGGTGATGAGCTTGGCTTGTCCATCAACAACAGTAGAAAGACTAAGAACTTTATCTTCCAATGTAGTACACTTCACCCCCAAATTGGTACAAGTAGCCGTCAATTCCTGAATAAGTTTCATAGTAGTCTCATCACTTCGACCTGTGTAACCTGGTCCGAGAGGTGAATCATGGACAATATCATCATGTACAAGATTTTCCGTCAATTCATTTGTCACTGGCCTGTCCTCATCACTTCGACCTGTGTTACCTGGTCCGAGAGGTGAATCTTGGGACATAAACTCAGTATCAAACCTAGTTTGATCATCTGAGCCCCCTATATTTTCCATTTGGCTAGGGTTACCATCCTGAGAATTAGATTCAGCAGAATCCTTTTCTCTAGATGTTGCCTTGGTTTGGGTCTTAATTATGTTATCATTGTCCTGCTCTGCTGCTAAGCGAGAAGCAGTAGTGACAGCCCTTGCCAACATGTCCCCTCCATCAACTAGGACAGCCTCATCTGGTACAGCCATACTAACACTATCCTGAGGTAGATCAGTGTTCTTTTTGGTTTTCCTATGGGTATAGTGTATTTTGGGTTGTGTAGCAGATGAAGTAAAATTGGGTGTGTGATAGGAATCAGTGGGATTTTCTGATCCTTCACCTTGAATATTTTGCACAAGTTACACCATAGAAGGTGTAAGATTTTTATGTGTGCCTGAAAAACCTTTTCCATGCTTAATCAAGAAAGTAAAAGTTTTGTAAACCAATTTTGGAGCATCATAAGTAGCAGCATGTGATCTGAAATTGGTAAGTTGGTTTTCAATAAAGAGCTGGATAAATCTTGGATAAAGCAAATAAGAACCAGACTCTTTAACACTTTTAACAATCCCCTCCAAAATCATATTTGAAAAATTGAATGGATGACCTTTGCTTAGGCATACCATTGCAGAAGCAATAGTAGTAATAAACTCATGCCACCCAGAAGTTTTAGGACTCAAACAATGAAGGAGAAGGTGTACCAAAAACTTGTATTGAGGAGAGAGGAGGCTTTTTGAAATTTTAAATTTGTATGCTTTCCCTCATATCCCAAATCTTTTAAACCAGCAAAAATAGCAGAATTGGCAAGACAAGTGGTCTCTGTTTCATCATCTAAGAGAAGAGTTTCCCTTATAGATGATTCAGTTACACGAACCTTTTGCCCATCTACTAAAGCAGTAACATATTTTTCCTCATTCATAGTTTTGAATTTAGCATTACGCCAAAACTGTTTGATGTAGGAAACAAATATTGTAGGATTCACAGTTAATGCATACCTAAGAGAAGTAGCATTCAAGAATTTTACCATGTCTGTGAAACCTTCAGGAACCAACTCTTCATCCAATACAACCACACTATTGTGTTGCTCTGCCCAGGTACGTGTACAATCCATGAATTAGGGTTAGAGAAATTGGGGATAATTGACTTTGAGAATAATGGAGTGTTAGGATTTGTGAGAACTTCAATTTGGAGTGTGTTAAAACCAATTGTGAAGATTAATTAGGTTTTAAACCGAATAGAAGAAGTTACACATGTCACCCTCACACTTACAACCGTAGCAGCATAACCATGTCATCCACAACTAGCAGCAGAATGAAACAACTAGCAGCAGAGTGAATATAAGCCAGCAGCAGAGTTAACTAATCAAACTTAGTCAAAAAGTCAAGAACCTTCAACAATAAATGCACTTGGTACTCCATAATCCCTATAAAAACGGACTAAATCTTTCCCTAATTCAACACAATCAAACCCTAATTACAATCAAAAACGCCAATCTCGCAATCAAAACCTCCAATCACCCAAATCAAATCTTCAATAACCATGAAATCTTCTCCCAAAATCATCAACATAACATCTGATTCTTCTTCTGAGGATGAGACACCGTTTGAAACCTATGTTCCTCCCTTCCGTCCTCCTCACAACGGATGTAGAACCAAAGAACAAGCCCGAAAGAGGAAGCACGATCTCCCTGTGTTCAAAGATCTCTTAAACTTGAATCAAACCCCAAGCACTTCTAGGGGTAAAGAAGTGATGTCCCCCAAGTCTCCATCGTCTTCAGAATCATCAGAAGACCTTGCTTGGATCCCGAATAAACCACCATCTCCAATGGAGCTTGTTTCCTCCTTCCTCTGTACTTCATCTGATGAGGATGAGCTACACAACAATCCACCATCCACTCCTGAAAGACCACAGTCATCAAGGCTAAGACCCAAGACATCAACCAAGGAAAGAAAGGCAAACCCTCCTCTTCCTAAGGAGAGGAAGATTGTACTTGGGCTTCCATGCCCTAGAAATTGATGGTTGAAGTCTTTTGATGTTAGCTTGTTGTGTAGGAGTCTATTGTTGTGTCTGAATTGATGTGGATGTACTCAGTTTGAATGTACTCTTTTGATGATCAATGAAAGTTGCTTAATTTCTATTTGTGAACTTGCAAATCATCAATTTTTAGCTTTTCCTGCAAAATGTTAGTCCAAGCACCACACAGTATACAAAAATAAACTAGAAGTAGAATAAAACAGCAGCAGAGTACATTTCAACTTAAACATATGCTTCTTAAGAAGCAGCAGATTCAGATTAACAATCAGCACAATACCTTTACATACTTTACAAAAACATAAGAGATAAGATTTTCAAAGATTAATCATACGAATATTAGCGTACAAAAAGGAAACATATCTATAGAAAAGGTTGCATCGGAAGATAACATTGCGGATATATTCACTAAACCCCTTAAGCGTGAATTATTCAATCACTTGCATTTAGGATTAGGAATGATGGAACAAGTTGACTAAATTCTATTGCATTTAGACAAAAAAAAATTGCATAAAATTTACTTTTCTTCCACTTCTCTATTTCTGAGTCTAGGAATCTATTTCGCACAAAATTAAAGATTGGGAAACCTCATTTTCATTGCATATACTCTCTTGTAAAACCCAATCAAAGTCTCTTGAAAACTATTCTCACATCTAGGAATTACATGAACATCATTTTCCTTGCGTTGTTGACAAATGCTAAAAATCTTTTTTCCTAAATCATGCATAAACTCTCACATAAATTGTCAAAGTATATAATCTAATATATATCATTGACATTAATGAATCTAGCAAAAATTGAATCAAGGAGATTTTGGATTGTTTCTTAGGAAACTTATTTTCTTTGCATTTAGGAGTCGAAACAATCACAACTCCACATTTGTTGCATATAGGCACACACTAGGACACAATCACTCATAATGTTGTCATCTTGTTTCATCACTAGTTTTTGACTCACTAGTTATCTTTGTCTTTGATCTAAGATAGTTGCCCTAGGAAGATTGAGTGCCCTTGCCTTTGCTTGTCTCCTTTAGCTTATTATTAATTATTTGTTTGCTCTTTTACTTAAGTGTTTTTGCATGCATGCTATATCATGATTAGATTAGATGCTATATTGCCTCAAGGAATTGAACTTGCTTGAATCATAATCCAAAAACACAACCTTTCTGTAAATTTTATGCCAAAAACCCAATTCTGGCAATTTGGAAATCACCAGATGGGCGGCCCCCTTAATTATGTAAGGCGGCCCCCTTAATCATTAAGGGGACCGCCCCCTAATTAAGGGGACCGGCCATCTGATGGTCGGGTTTACAGAATCTTTTATGCTTTTTAGCCTATTTCAACCTACATTTCCCAATTTTCACCAACATATTTTGTCCTAATCTCCCAAACAAACTTTATCCATCCATAAACACACAAATCTTACACTATAAATATCTCCAATCTTCAAAACTCTCCATTCATCCCATCATGACCTCTCCAAACAAACCAAAACCAAAAGCCTCAAGGCTAGAAAGGATGACGGAAAAACCCGTTTGGCGAAGAAAAAGCCCTCGAAACAAATCCATCATAACCAATGAAGTTGGAAATCACTAAACACCTCCAACTACTTACTTCCCAAACTTTACACCAAACCCACAAGGACATTCATTTGATCCTCTTTACAAACCATACAACATTGGCCAAACATCTTCTTTCATGCCAAACTACACATCTCAACCTCCAACCACTTATAATGATCCATACAAGTTTGATCAACCATCAAACTACAATTCCAACTACACAAACCCAATTCATCCATATCAACACAATGATTCTCTCCACATTGCCACAGAAAAGCAAAAGTTTCGTGATGAAATAAACCAAATCCATGATCTTAGTGATCTCCTTGCTATGCATCTTGCAGAACGCAACAAAGGGCAACCTCCATCATCACCCTATGCAAATTGCCTACCCCACTCTCTCAACTTGGATCAAGTTACAAACCACACTCACTTTTGCCCTTGTTGCATCTTCCTTCAAAAGCAAATCCTCTACTTTAGTGAATATATTTCTTGGATTGAATATCTTCTCATTCGTCCTCACCCAATACCACCTTTAACACGATACAACATAGTGAGATCCACCTCTTCCGTACCATACCCCACTCCATATCCCTCTCCATCAAACAACAAAGCTCTATGCTTATGTTCCCCTAAAGAAAATAAAACACTCAACCATGGGTTACAAGCAAGTCAAAGTGTTCTCTTCGGCAATATAGGACTATGTTGTTTCTTTTGTTTTATTATAATCAATATGCTTCAAGCATATTGAATGTTGTAATGATGATCATTTCTATGATTGTCTCATATATGCTTTGAATGAATCTATTTTTATTTGCAAAATTGTGCTTTGCATATATATGTCTTGTTCTCCTTATATATTTTTTGTAGCCAAGCTTTCCATAGCTCGTCTCCTTGGTGCTCTCAAATGAGGGGGAGCATACATCAATGGGGAGCTTTCTACCCGTTTAACTTCTTTTAAGAAGCTTACTCGGTTTAACCTTTTTGATTTTACAAAAAGGGGAAGAAGAGAATATTAAACTCTAAATTACTTGTCTAAAAATAAATTTTTAGACCTAATGAGTTTAAGGTTTTGTAATAATCAAAAAGGGGGAGATTGTTGACATGAATATGCCTAAAAACATTGTTAACATATTAACAATATCTCTATGTTTTGATAATTACAAAGCATAAACTCATTAAACTAAAACTTATGACGTAAACAAGTATTTAGAGATTAATATTTCATTTTGCTTCCAAATCACTTAAGGTATGAATAAACAAAGTGTTTATTGCATTCTATGATCAAAGGAAATTTTTCTAATTCCTAAAACTTTTAAAAAAATGTCTTAAACATATTATATCTTTTACAAAATTATTTTTGGAATTAAAAGAATATGTTTAAATCACTATCAATATATAGTTTCAAATTTCTAACCAAAAATGGTAAATTTTATCCAGAAAAACCTTCCCCACAAAAGGTCAAAAAACTCTAACATTCAGGAGGGCGGCCCCCTTAATTATACTAGGCAGCCCCCTTAATCATTAAGGGGACTGCCCCCTAATTAAGGGGACCGGTCACGCTCCAGAACAGTATTTTTGCTCCCTATAAATACTAGTTCATTCCATAGATTTTTCTCACCTTTTGCACTCCTAAACTTTCTGTTCTAGATCTCCATTTCTATTCTCTTAATCCTTTGATCATACATACATAAATCTTTGTTTCAAAGTGATCCAAACATCATCCTCTCAAGTGCAAGAGAAGAATACTTCTATACTCCTAGACAAGAAGTATTACAACTTGTTATGACCTCCACATCCAAGCAAGTTGTTAGAGCATCACCAATAGTATCTATCTCTTTGTGTAATTAGTTGTGAATATTTGATAGTAGATAGTTTAGCTAGGTATATAGATAGTGTGATTGGTTAGTAGTTTGTTGTAAAGGAGAAGAGTTAGGAAGTAGAAAGTTGTGAAGAAGATTGGTGTGGAGTAGATAGGTGTGAAGTAGAAAGTTGTGAAGTAGATTGGTGTGAAGATTGATTGGTGTGAAGAGGTTGTGTAGAAGTTGTGACTAAGTTATGACGAAGTTGTGGTGTGTACATTCGTGTGTAAGGTTTTCTCCGCCATAAGGGAGCTTGTTGACATAGTGAAGAAAACTCTCGAGTTAGGTGCTCGGGGAGTGGAGTAGGTCAAGGAAGGTGTCCTTGTAGCTAAACCACTATAAATCTTTTGTCTCGCGGTTCGATCTTTCCATCTCTCATTTATTTCTTTACTTACATAATTATTGCTATATCATACATATTTATTGTTGTTTATATTGTGGAAGACTTGAGATCACATATTATCGAATCTAAATTTTTGAAAATAAAGAAAACACTCAAACAATATTTTGTAACAAATTAAAAAGACGTAAAACTATTCAACCTCCCTTCTAGTTTTCCACACCAACCTCAATTTTAGCAGTGCTTATCATCCTCAAACTAATGGGCAAACTGAAGTTGTTAACCGATCTCTTGGTAACTTGTTGAGGTGTTTAGTAGGTGATCATGTGAAGGCATGGGATCAGAAGTTGTGTCAAGCTGAATTTGCTCATAATCATGCTATCAATTGAAGCACTGGGTTTAGTCCATTCTAAGTGGTTTATTCTGCTCAACCACGTGGACCTCTCGATTTAATGTCTCTTCCCATTTTTGGTTCTGTTCCAAAGAAAGTGCAGGATTTTGTTGAAGGGTTACGTGAAGTTCATAAAGTTGTTCATGACAATTTGGTTCGAGCAAAATGGAAGTACAAGCAGGATGCGGATCAAAAGCGAAGGCTTGTTGATTTCGAAGTTGGTGACTTTGTGTGGTCTATTTTAACAAAGGACCGTTTTCTCGGTTGGTGAGTATAATAAGTTGTCTACTAAGAAGATTGGCCCATTGGAAATTGAAGAAAAAATTAACTCCAATGCTTACCATTTGAAGTTACCAAGTCATATTCGATGTTCAGATGTGTTTAATGTGAAACACTTATTGCCTTATCATGGTGATTCGGATGATGGCCTTGCTTTGAATTCGAGGGCAAATTTTGTCTACCCAGGGCAGAATGATGCCGGCCCAAGTGTTGAGGAACGGGCCATCATGTTTCTTGAGGCCCATGATCACGTGACAAAAGGGGCCTCAGTAATATGGGCATAACTTGGGCTACGGGGCTCCGTTTCGGGCCTATGACCAGTTGATTCGAAGCTTGGAGCGAGGAGCACGCTGTGGTAAACTGACCACGTCATTTAACGGAACTTTCGAGCCCTTAAACACCTGATTTTATGAGTTATTTGCAATTTCATGTTTTTTTCGGGTTTTTTTGGACTTCGTTTATGCGATAACTTTTGGCCTGCTTGTCTTTTAGGGCCCATTTCAGTTTTGTATCTTTATTTAAGATCTCATTTGTAATGTGGAATAATCAGTTTTAAGAAATATCAAAAGTCTATTTTTGGCAGTTTTCTTGCTAAGAATCCTAATAGTCGGCATTCAATTGAATCAACGATTGTTGGAAGAATCGATCCTAGTATTCGTGTGAATCAACAGGCTTGATTTGTGTTATCTCGTTACTTAGTCTACATCAACAACCTACCCTTGACCTTCAATAAAGATCTTGAAACCGACTTAGAAAAGACAATATGGTTGTTTTCTGTTTGTATTTCGTTACATAAATGGAGTTATATGGATTATGTGGTTCAATCGTTTGTATAATGAAACACAAGGAGGGTTCATGAGTTTGTTTGATATTCGGATTTAAGAAGATAAGAACACAAGGGATGCTTTTTTTTTCTTTGTTTCGCGAAGGAGAGTAATGGGGGTGGAGATTGTGAGAAATGTGTGATTAAGGTTAGTATAAGGGTTGGTGTAGTTTTATGGCTGGATTATACAAGGTATGGGTCTACCCGGGATTGTTATGGACCGAACTATTGGGCTTGTGTCATAACTGGATATTTGGGCTGGAGATTATAATAGAAGGTTGTTTGGGCTGAAATTATATTACATGAATTTTGGCTGGCATTTTGATGTCCGAATTTTCAGTAACCGCCATGTATATTAATAAAAATCTATCAAAAGGTTTTCATTCATTCGTAAAGTTATTTCTATAAAAACGTCCAACTAAAAAAAATTTGCTCGCCACAAATTAGTCGCCGGGTACCCGCCGCCGCATTGCGCGGGTACCTTGCTAGTCAATTATAAATGAATTTGTGTAAAATTGAGATATATACAAAAGGAAAATGATTAGGAGACCTAATTTACATAACTATTATTGTGCCTAACTAATTCAATGTTTGACAAGCAGATTACATAATTTCTCACTCATAATATTTACCCTTTAGGAATATTAATTAGTCATGCCAATCAATGCTTTATACAAAATTATTAACCCTAAATTAATGAGCATTTAAGAGAATATAATTATAAAAATGATAGAAGAACTCACCACAATTCTTTACATTGGAAATAATAGTTCTGCGAATACAATAAACAAACAAACATCAGATCATTAGGGTTTTGATAAAAGGAGACAAACTTTTGTTTTTTGTCCAACCAAACCACACACAAAGCCTCCACCATAGTTCTGCAAATACAATAAACCAACATAAGATCATTAGGGTTTTGAGAAAATGATGCATACTTTTTTTTTTTTTTTTTTTTTTTTTTTTTTTTTTGTCCAGCCAAACCACACACAAAGCCTCCAGTATAGAATAATTTTTTTTGCCGTATTCAGAATAAACAATAGAAAAATAATCATGCTAAGTTATCTGAGCAAGCATTCTTGCATAACCATTTACGTTTACCTTTTTTTTTCTTTTTTTTTTTTTGAATGTTTTATTTATTTATTTTCGCCAAATACAGAAGAACGAACAACAGAGAATCGTGTGGTATGCAAACGGTTTTTTGTAGGTTCTCATGACAAAGGAAGCTTTGTGCGATTATAATGTAAAGATTGTGATAAACTATGGTAAATATTCAAAATTATAATTATAGACATTATCATAATCATTTTTTAGGGATTTAATCGATGCAACATTTCCTAATATTTAGGGTTGGGACAATACTAGTCAGATCTCCTTATGTTTTAATGATGATAAATAAATATTCAAAAAACATAAAATAACAAACAATAGCCAAATTCCCCTGAACTAATAACTGCTCCTGGCGCGCTGCCAGCGTTCCGACACACCAACAGCGTGCCACTGTTTGGTTCGGGACGAAATTGGAAAGTCGGCTTTCCCCTTACCCGACAAATGTGGATCTTTCAATACAGGTATAAATATGTTATGTGCTTAATTGGGAACACTCGGAATGAGTTTTAGAACTAGAGAGATCCAAATTTTGAAACACCCGTTTTCGGCAAAATGCCAACTCAAGTATTTTGACAAATGCCTCTAGCCAAGGCTTTTCTAAACCTAGGGTGCTTATACATTTCACATGAAATCAAGTGAAAGTATTCATATGGCCATAATCTATGTTTACGTATTCTCTAATCATGTAACGAGTTTACTCCTTTATTGGCAAACTAAGTCAAAGGTCCCTTTGCGTAAATGTATCCCTTCCCGTTATGTGATATGCTTTACAATGATGCAAAGCACTTACCTTGTTTGCATCAAGGTGATTATTGAATTCGTCGAGTCGTGGAAATTCACGTATTATGTACTTATGAACACTCGACGTTGAGTTACTTGAGATTATAAGTAACCTTTGATTTTCTCAACCCATAATCACACTTGTCAACTCTTTTCTTCCTTAATGAGATTAAGCCATAATCAATCACTAGATTATTTCCCCACATAAAACAAATCCTCCAACCATTTCAAATTCCTCCCAAATCTTATCCCTAACATTCTTTTATATTCCTTGTACCTGTGTGTACTTCTTGTCCCCTACATTCCCACGCCATATCTTCAAAACATTCCCTTTACAACATTCTCATCCAACCACTAAGATTTCACTACCTCTTCATCTTCCTAATCCAACAATTTATTTCAAACTCAAATAAACCTTCACCACAAACCACCTCACTTCCTCACTTCCTCACTTCAACATTCAAATTTTCAAATTTGAATCCAAGCCAAAAGGCCCCCCATCATTATCATAATCCCATCCTTCCAACTCACTCTTACACACATACAACTCACTCCCACACATACAACCTCTCCCACTCACAACCTCTTCTCAAAACATTCAAATTTGAATCCTCTCCTTAGGCTCCCCATCACATCTCATTCTTATGCTTCTTACACAATCCAATTCATCACCTTATCTCTTCACTCTCTTACACTCCAACAACTCTTTTTCAAATTTGAATCCAACCTTAGGCTCCTTTTCAGATCAACCATCCAATTCACTCAAACTCATCTCAACCTTCCATCTCACCATCTTCTCCAAGAAATAGAATATCCTCTAGCATATTCTCTTCTTACCCAACCATGGTTTCTCTTCTAACCCAACCATGGTTCAACCTTAACCCAACCTTACTCTCTCACTTCTCCCTCTTTCACATTTGAATTTCAAATTTAAATCTTCCCTCTCTAACATCCACACTTCCTTTCCAAGCAAAGGAATATTCTCTTGGCATATTCTTCTCTTCTCTCTATGCCAAGTGGGGAATACCCAATTTACCCCTATCCAATTATCCCTTCTTTCTGTCTCTCTTTGATAATTGATTTCTCTTAAACACTTCACAAAACATTTTTACAAATTGGCTATTTGAGTTTGTAGGCCATTGGAATGTATAATGTAAAGGTGTAAATGTGTAAAGTATAATTGGGGGTTTAGTAATGTTGGGTATTTACAAGACCAAGATCCCACAAGGAATATTTCACCAGTTAGCCTAGCGCGCTACTGGCGCTCTAACGCGCCAGTCTCGGTAAAACATTCCCATATTTGGATCTTGGCTTATAAATACCCACCCTTGCCTATTGTATTCCTCACCCCTTGCCATTATTCTTTCTCTCTATATCCTTTCTCTCTAATCCTCTAATTCTAGTGTTCTCAATCTTTCACACTAACATCTTTAGAAGAACACATCTCTTTGCAAGGGAAGAATCACAAGAACCTAATCCACTCTTGTGATTATGTCGAGGGTCTTCTTCTCTATACCATCTCTATTACAATCGAGTCTCTCGGTTAGGTTAGGACTTGATTAAACAATCAAACATTCATTCAATTTGATTGTAAGGGAAGTCTTGTGTCTTGGTGACTAAGCCTAGATCATCGGGGATCTAGTTGTAGTTTGACACTTCCGGCGGGAAGTCGTGTTGGTCTTAGTGACCTTAGTTGTGGTCTTAGTGACCGTTGTGGGAAGTCGAATCATGAGATTCTTGTGGGTGGTTTCCGAGGGCGAAATACCGTTGGGAGTAGCTCTTTCTTTGTGAGCACCGATCTTTGTGGATATCGCTTAAGTGAAGTTTTAATGGTTTATAGTCCACCGAAAGGATTATTCTTAGTGAATAGTATAGTGTCGTGGATTCGCAACTGAATGTACAAATGGTATAAACCCCCCATCACGAACCAGTATATATCGTGGTGTTCTTTACTCGCTTTGTATATTTTGGATTGTGATTGTGTTTATGGTTGTTGTTGAATAAAACACTTGGTACTCTTTGAGGCTTAAAGTTTTTAAACATATAAAAAAAAGCCGAAAGGACCGTATTCACCCCCCCCCCTCCCCCATCTACGGTCACCTAAGCTGCAGATTTAGGTTCCACGTGGTGTCAGAATCTTCCTCGACCAATCAATGACTTTAGAGCTGCTGACGAGGCAACTTTTGTTATATATATATATATATATATATATATATATATATATATATATATATATATATATATATATATATATATATATATATATATATATATTATATGCTTAAAAGTTGAATGACATTTTAATTAAGATATAAGATCATTTGAGTACCAAACTTTTTACATATCCAGAGACTAATCTCCACGCTCCATCTTCTCTCCAACTTTAGTTGATCTAATAGATGAAATTAATCCCAACAATTAAAAAAACCCACTGTCATCATTTTTTTCAAATATTAATATCTTTCAAACCGTTAATCGTTAAGCGAAAAAAAATATACCGTTACGACGAGCATTTAATTATCTTTCTATAGATAGGCACATTGATAAATTTTTGACAATTTTTTTTTTTCATTTTTTTCACATTTTCTTTGGTGACCGAAAAAATCATATATTACATATCATATATGATATTACATATCATATATGATATGTAATATCATATATGATTTTTTCGGCCACAAAAAAAATGTGAAAAAAATGAAAAAAAAAATTTTTGTCGAAAGTATATAAAAGTGTCCGTCTATAGAAAGATAATTAAATGCTCATCGCGATGGTGTAATTATTTACGCTTAACGATTAACGGTTTAAGAGATATTTAAATTACAATAAATTGGTGAAATATTAAAATGTTTTTAATCTCAACCATTGATTTCTTTTTAGATGGATGGTGGGGATGGGTCTTTTGTTATATAAGAAATGTTTGGTATTTAATATAACTCTCTAAATCCAACTATGTATAATGTATGTCTTTTAAAACATTTTATAGGCAAATTCTTTATATTTTCGATTAGTTATGTAATTTTTATGCTTAATTTATAAGGGCCAAAAATCCCCGAATCTCCGTGGGGATCCCCAATTCCCGTTGGGGACGCGGATAGGGATGCAAAACGATCCCCCGATGGGGATGGAGATGGGTGTGTGAAACAAGGATGCGAATAGTAAATACGATTCCTGGTATTCCCCGCCCCGTTGCTATCCTTATCTATAGAAAACCAAATCACCTATTTTATCTTTTGTTTTGCGTAACTCACTCCCACTCAAATTAAACCTCCTTTTAGAATTGGATTTTTATTGTGCAACTCCATCCCACTTGAATTAAAGCTGATTATGATTTTTTTTTTTTTTTTAACGGCGGTATAATATTAGAAGCTAGCAAAAGCTAGCAGAAACGAAGATTACAAAGAAGTATGAGTTACAATAGGATTTCGTAACCAATCTAACCATCTAAATCTATACTTAGGATTTCTAGATGAAATCCACAAGAAAGATTGATGAACAATAGAATCCCAAATATCCGCCTTCTTTGGTTTAGACATCGAGAAAATCCAAGCGTTGCGAAATTTCCAAATGGACCATAACATAGTAGACACGATCCATTCAAGAATAGTCCTAGCATACTTCAACCCGTGAGAAGCATCTAACCAAGAAAACCAACCAGCTATGTTTGAGACCTCCGGAATATCTAGCGAACACCATGAATCCAAAAGACCCCATAGATCTTTAGCCATCCCACACGAGAAAAAGAGATGATCAACGGTCTCCACATGATCATTACAAACGGGACATAAAAGAGAAGCAACATCAATGCCAATTTTATCCATGTTCACCAAAGTAGGAAGTTTATTTAGCCTCAACTTCCAAATGAAGACATTTACTTTAATAGGAATACTTCTCAACCATCTAGTAGAAATAGAAGAGCCAAGTAAAGAGAACTCATCTATATGAATACGCGTAGAGGACACCGAAAAACCTTCCATATCCAACTCCCATTTCCAGCCGTCTATAGAGTCATTGAGGGACACATTACGAATATCATGAATTAAGTCTTCTAATTGACATGACTCAGCTCCACCTCTAGGGGGTCTCCTAAGCACACTTGACCAGTCATGAACGCTTAAATGCTGAGCAATAGAGCAGTCCTTGTTCTCATCCAAAGCGTAGACACGCGGGAATCTATCCTTTAAAGGACGCACCCACACCAGCTATCATCCCAAAAGCTGATAGTACGCCCATCACAAACAGAACGAGAACATAAAGCGAGGAGATCGATACCTTTTGCTTTGAGTTTGGCCACTGTACGAATAATGCAACTCCAAGGGCTATAAGACATCTTAACAGCCCTATTGTTCCCAATGCAACCGCCAAACCCATGTAAATCTTTTATCACATTAACCCACAAGCTACTGGAGTTAGTACGAAACCTCCATAACCATTTGAAGAGCAAGGCAGCATTAAGGGCAAAGATACTACCAATTCCGAGACCGCCCATGGGTTTACTAGCTAAACAAGTTTCCCATTTGACCCAAGTGATTTTTTTTATCATCTAGATCGCCTCCAAGGAAAAATCTATTGCGAATGGACTCTAGGCGCTTTTGCACAGATTTAGGCATCCAATAAAGAGACATGTAATATGTTGGAATTATTTTGTTTTATGTTGGAATTATTTTGCACAGATTTAAGCATCCAATAAAGCTGATTATGATTATATAGTTGTTTTATGAAATTATTTTGTCGTTCACCAAAAACTATTAGGTTATTTCGTCTTTCAAAACAGAATGATATTGAGTTATTGTAAAATTGTTAAATAGTTTCTATGGCTCAAAAATATAATCGTAAATCCTATAACATGCTCTCTATTCATGATGGACGTTAAACTTGGGTTGTGCCCAGATATACCTTAAACTTCTTTCTTAGTATATAGAGGAAGGGAAAATGATCCCCGCAGTTTACTGCAGGGAATTTTGTCTGCTGTAAGGTATAAACGAGGGGCCATTTGTGTAAAATTATGAAAGTTGAGGGCTGCAAAATAGAAATGTTAACTTTCGTTTTTCATCTTTGAACCACCACGTCACATAACACCTAAATAGCAGGGATGTTATTCCCATAGAGGAAATGTAAACAAAAGATTCACCTAAGCAACTTGAGTAAACTTATAATATTTGTGTCTTTAAAACCTATGGCTTCGCCATTATTTAAATATTAACAATTATAAGGCAAACCAAACAGTAGTTTTCTAAGGAGAATGGCAACAATAGTCTTTGAGGTTTACCTGTGTTTCACAAATAGTCTTGGCAAAAATAGTCCATATTGTTTGGTGGTTGGCAAAAATAGTCCCTGTGTTTTAATTGATTTGCAAAAACAGTGTTTAAAAATTGCAAAAAGTCCCTAACAATAACCTTTCATTTTTTAAAAGTTCATTTCTTTTCATATAATTTTGTTTATGTCTTTTGGTTGTTTTGGGTTTTATGTTTCTTGAGTTCTATTTTTATTTGTATGTGTTTTGCTTTTCTTCATTTTATCTTTTCTATCTGTTTGGATTTATTATTTACGAAATCAATACACCTAATGTTTTGTTTTAGTGGAAAAACTATTGTAAGTCGTGTGAATTGATTTTTAAAATTGGTAAAATGTATCTTTAAAACTGCCTAGTGATGCCCGGTGCAACTTGCAATCCGAGGGCCAATCCTCCTTGTTATAAAATATAATGCTAGATTTCTACTTTTTAATCCTTTTATTCATATTACATGATCTATTATTTAGAATTTAATTTTTTATTTATTATTATGTGAGTTATGAACTTGAGAGACCAAAGTTTCTGATAATATATCATTTATCAACTTAAGTTACATAATTATATAACATAAATTACCGTATATTTGTTGTGGGAAAGAATCGAGTAAGAAGAATTTTTAAAAAAGAGCCTTCGAATCTACAAAAAGATACATTCATCGGAAATTTTGATAAAAAAGAAAATGTTCGTGAAATAGAAGAATTCTGGCACAACTAAAAATTTCATACATTTTTAGAATATGCAAATAAGTAATTACATTGTAGCTGAAATATTACAACGTGCTTGGAATGATCTCCCTAATACTTTATTACGACTACAAAATACTTCGTGTTGGCTGTGTAATCACAGTCCAGAAGACATCTTAGTATTTTCATACATCATCCTTTTTGTTCATTAAGATAGGTTTGTGGTAGTTTTTGTTATGATTAAACTTATGGGGTTTCAGTATACGCGCCTCAAAGAAACTTGATTAGATATTTAGATTGGCTTGGTGTATGGTTAAAGACATAGTTGTTAGGATCCCGATCCTGATCTTATTATCTTATGATTTTATGATACTACAAAGCATAAAAACGATTCGGATCTTACGTATGATCTTATCACACTTAAGATCTTATAAGATCCTGATCTTAAACATAGAATCTTAAAATCTAATGCGATCCGATCTTACTTTTATCGAATCGCAAACTAAAAAACTAAAAGTTATGAATCATGTTTATAGAATTTTAAAACCAATATGTTAATCTTTTAAACATTTCATATTTATTATTTAAAACAACATTTCCATGAAACATTCATATAATTTTGTGTTAATGATATATAATAATTTGTAAATTTGAATAAGATTACAAAAATCGTTAAGAAAATGACATTATTGTAGGATCTTAAGATCCCGGTCTGATTTTACGATCATGATCTTACCAAAACAAAAACGATCCAGGGTAAAATCATGATCTTGAAAACCTTAGTTAAAGGTGTAAAGTCATTCGGCCATTACACCCGAGATTGTGCGTTCTTGAGTCATGGGCTTGGGCTTCAAATTCAGTTTCATTTTTGCTACCAAGACGTTTATAATGTAGCTCCTATATGTGATTTAATAATTTTTATTTGAATAAAAATGCAATTAGGATGATTAACAATTAGCATGGTATCCGCAGGAAAGATACAACTAAATTTTTTGACGAGTAATGCTTGTCGTATATACGTTATTCGGGACAACAACTTTATGGATGGCGATAATTTTTATGCGTACTTTTAGATACACAACACTGTAATTGTAATTGTACAAAATGGCTTTTTAAAACCTATTTATATAGCGTTAAGTTGGATAGAAGTTGTTTTATAGATTTAATCTGTGATTGTATACATGCTTTGCCTCTTAAAAGAAGTTTGAATGTATTAGATTTTGGAAATTTGTTTTTTAAAGTTTTCATCAATCAAATATTCTAAATCTTGGCTTGAATTAAGATTAACACGAGCCCTGAATTTTATTTTTTAGATGGAACAATCATTATAGTACTGTTATGAAATTAACTTAACTTTAATACTAAAAACCTTGAGTATGCACGAGATTGTAACATATATAAACACGAATATCGCTAAAATTGATTTATGTCAAACTTTCGTATAAACACGAGGCTCTAAAACTAGTTTCAGTTAGAAGTTTTATGCTTTCGGTTAAGAGTATCTAAACTTTTATAAGTGTTTTTCTTTTTCTTTTTGTGAAAAGCATTGATATTACGTTATTTAAGTTTTAGCTACTACACTCGTGGTAAAGAACCTTTACAAAAAAAAAAAAAAAAAAAAAAAAAATTTGTTTAATTATATGTATTACAACTCATGGTAAAGAACCTTTACAATAGATAATAAAAGAACAAATAAAAAATACATTGTTTAAATTATATGTATTACAACCAATATATATCTTGATTGATTACAAGACATTACATTCTAGTTTCTATGTTTAATTTAATTACATGTTCTCTAAGGATTGAATAAATATGAATCCATAAATTTACACAGGTTCTTATATTGAACTCGACAATTCTTGTACCGGACTTAGCCTTGAAGTTGGACACAATGAGTTGAATTGAGGAGTTGTATATGATCCTTCAAATAAGCTCTTGAAGATAAATCTATATGCTGCTTCTGTCAAATGCAATCCATCCCAATTAAAATATGTATCCGGTTCATCGCATGAAGTAGATGATGGATCTGCGCATGCTACAGATAGGTTGTAGTTAAAAGGTCCTTCACCTCCGCAACATGCCTTTAGAGCTCCATTTGTGAATCCTAAAATAATAAAAAACCATGTAAGCTTTGTACATGACTAGTTAAATATAAATATAAGTCAAGACACGTATCACTCTTGAAGGTCTATAAGTTTGCATCTTAAAATTGACATGTTAAGTACCATATTTGTCTGGAGAACGAAAACATTGCATGGCAGCATTGTAGTAGTCAGCGTAGATGATGTTGACTTCCGGATGAAGCTCTCGAATATGATTTAATTCTGTTTGTAGAAGTGTGTTGTGGTACTCGGCAAATTTGTTTAGATGGATAATGCAGCCAGTAGAATTATCATATTGCACCTTGTTAGAGCCGTAAAACATTGTCAAATAAGCTGCAGAGCATCCAATTGGTAAGTTTCCTGGTACAACAAATGTCTCGGCACCTAGATCAATAAGTTCCTGCATTTCCACAATCACCATGAAGTTAAACAATTGGCAAACATAATTCTTGAATTCATGACTGAAGTAAAATAAGAAATATAAGCAGGCTATTCTATTTATAACTATACATACATTGATAGTTGAGATGATGGCCTTAATAACAAACGGAACATATTCTTCAACATCATCAATAGATTTTCCGGCAGATAATGCATGATTGTAATCATTTCCTCCGATCTCTCCCATGAGAATCAGTGAACGTCCAATTGTGCTTTTACAATCTGTAATAACTTATAATTTAATTAAACTTATATTATTAAACAAAAATCGCCACTATTAGGTTATTGCATCAAGTAGTTTTCGCCTTGCATTTTGCTTATTCCACATATGACATAGTTAAACTATCCATGCCTTTGACATGACTAGCAATTGAATTTGTCACTATAATTAATTTGATGCTCAAGCAATCGGGTAGTACAAAAATGTGGTCCTGAGACCATGACTCAGCTTATATTAAAAAGTAGCAAAATTACAGGGCGAATTTTTATTAACAACCAGCAAGATGCTAATGATTCTACACGTACACTACCTCTGTTTTTTTAAATGATCGGCTACGATTTTAGTATGATCTTAATAAAAAGTCGAAGGAAGTAGTACTATGTAACAACTTATAACAACACAACCTCCTTTGCATGACCTGTGAGCTCCACGTACGGGAGTGTCATAAATTATCCAATTAAATCTTGTTTAACTATGTACTACGGGCCGGGGTACTTTTAATAAAGGCTTCAACTCATTTTTCAGGCTTATTAATAGGTGATATTAATAGCTCCATAATATGTGGGTTGACATAAAAGTCACCATCTTCAGATGTTTATTAGTGCAGTACATGTTAACTATCGTAACCATACATATTTGCTTTCAAAAGCAGTAGTTAAAACTTAAAAGATAGCGTTTCTAGTTGAGACGCAGTCGTTACATTACATGTTATATTTACGAGTATATCACAAAAATTTGTCCATCATCCTGATTGACTTTCAGTTAACTATTTGATAAATCAAAATGGTCGTATTTGAATTAAAAAATTACCAAAATTCAGTATTATAGAGTAAATAAATAAGTAATCTTGAAGAAAGATTGACTATTAATCTATTATCATCGTACTTGTTGCTCTACCATTTGTGTAAACTATAAACTGATACTTGAAAATGTCAGTTGATTTGCACCATCAAGGCTGTCAACGAACATAACGTTCAGTGAACCGTTTTTGAACCGAGGTAAAAAAAAATCACTTATGTTCGTTTATTTATTAAGTGAATAAACATGAACGATATTTTACTTTCGTTTAGTTAAATGAATGAACATGAACAAATGTGTTACATGTTCATTTATGTTCGTGAACTTCTAATTATGGGTCCGTTAACGTTCATTTATATTTATTTACGGAGTATTTGTTTATGTTCGTATATCATATATGTTTTACCATATACTTTTAACATTGTTTTACTTAAACAAAAAAAGGCTTATATAACACAATCTTCTGTATATTGTTATAAATTTTATGTTTATTTTTCTGCGTTCATTCTAAACCTCATTGGTTTAGAATGAATGAACATGAACAATCTTATTTAATCTATACACGGGTTAAATGGATTCAATTGATTAACTATTTTAACTCATTTAACCCGTATAATGAGGTATATATAGTTTTCTAATTTTTGAAAAGAATTTTAAATGGGTTAGCGGGTCGACTCGTTTAATCTATACCCAACATGAGCCTGGTTAATAAACAAGTTAAATGAATCGATCAAAATATAACCAAAAACTTATTTAGACTCAATTCAAATCTGTCAATTTTTGTGTAGTGTCGCAATAAGAAATTGCCGCCCCTAACTTTCATATATCGCAGCAATATATTTGGTGTTCGGTCCATGTGACCATGACTCAGCTTCTCTCACCTCTTTAGTAACTTATTTAATTATTCTACTTCACTACAGTATTAGAAGTCGACCCATTATAAGATTTAATAGCTCATCTATTAGCTAAATGACATACACTATTAGTGTTTTGTTTAGAAGTAACTGAATCAATATTACCACGTCTTCTGAAGGGCATAACTATTAAATTGAAAGTTGTAACTTACTCTTATGTAAAGAACTTTTAAAAACAAATATAATGCTTGCAAAATAACGTAAAATTTTTATATACTTATAAGAGAATAACATTAACATTTCTTTACAACTTTCAATTCCAAATGCACCGAAACCTTAACATATGTAATATATGAAAGATCGGGTACATAAGATCATTGTCACGTCACTGGTGTTGTATTTTCATAAGTTTTGTTTTGGTGTTTGGAGTTTGTTGATTGGTGCTTGAGTGTATCGGATTGTTTCTTTGGCCTGTTTGTTTGTATTCTTTTGTAGCATTTTCATTGCACCTAGCTCCTCACTTGGTTTTTCTCAATAAAACTTCGCCGTTAAAAAAAAAATCATGATGTATTTAAAACAAAAGTTTAAGCTAATGAAACCAAAAGATTTTTTTAGTTAAAGCATTTATAACTTTAATTAATGTTTTTTTAATACATCGCTTCTAATATAATGTGTTCAATTAACACGGAGTACACAATAAGATGTGTTGTGTGACCAAATATTACCAAAATCCTAAACAAAAATAACGATACTCAATAAGACTGTCAACACTTTGTCTGAACAGAAAATTGAAATACAATAACGTTGGTAAATCCGTAGAAGGAAAATAAAGCTAAGAAAAAAGGAACACCTACCATGCATATATAGGAATAACAACTAATAACAAAAACTGGAAAACAAAACATACACGCTTTCTGTATGGTTAGGTTAGATACTTCATACTATACGTTAACCTGTCCTTTAATCATATTAGTATACAAACATGATATCTAAAACAAAAAACGAAATAGTTAATGGTTACAAATTATGTTCTTTTATTATTTTAGGGTATTTTGGTATCTGAATTTCTGATTATTACATCCATCGAATTATCTAGTATCTAGTCCATTTCTTCTCATTTTACTTCATACCCATGACAACAGAGATACGTGCACATCCTCATCTTGTCATTCCTATATACTCCCTCCGTCCCATAAAAACTGTCCAGTTTGACTTTTCAAAGTCAAACTGGTTCAACTTTGACTTTAAATATTTTTTATTTGTTATATAATACTTGATGAAAAATTATACCAATGAAAAAAACACTTAAAACTCAATCCATTCATATATTTTACATCAATTATTATATAATAACCACAAAAATAAATACGGTCAAAGTTCAACCAGTTTGACTTTGAAAAGTCAAACTGGACAGTTTTTATGGGACGGAGGTAGTAGTATTTACTAGGTATATATGTAAGAATTTTTATAGAGGATATATTATTGCTGTTAATCACTTAATCTACCAAGATTAATCAGTCAAATATCGATAATATATGTATACAATTGAGCTGGTAATTGACTTTTATTTATGCTGTTTCTATAGGAGCTAGAATTTTACATTAATAAAAATATTTCTTCAAGAAATAAAAGTATATGTGTGAAGAAATTGGGGAAAAAAATAAAAATAAATAAAATAAATAAATAAAATAAAAATAAAATTATATTACCATTTTTTTTTAACATCGGAAGAAATTTATCTTTTTTTTTTTAAAGGTGAATTTCAAATTAGAATCGACCACCTTCGCGGACAGCGAAGGCCCCATCGCCACCCCGCCAGACTATGTTGTCTGAACCGGGTCCACGCTGATCTCAGGTGGTAACGGGTTTCCCCCGGAAACCGTACTGCCTCCACACAAGTTTACCTTGCTGGAGAAACAGCCGGATGAAAACCGGGCCATGCTCAAGATTCGAACCCCCGCAACGAGTGGCTCAAGGGTTCAAATCCATCATTGCAATATATCTCCGGAACAATATGGTCTACAAGTGGACCACAAGTGAGGACTTCCCGGGTGGTCACCCACCCGGTACTACTCCCACTTGTGGCTCGCTTAACAAGTTAAGCCCCACCCACTAGACCACAAGTCCTTTGATCGGAAGAAATTTATCTAACCAACTACTAATACGTTGTTACCTGAAACCGTTGAGCAAATAGAGGGCAACGATTCTTTGAACCGATCCAACTGAACTCCCAAAGATGCATTCGTCATAGTATTCACAACTCCTCTCGCTTCATGAAATGACGAATCCAACGCTGTTGCACCAGCCACTGCGTAATTCACTCCTTGTCCCAATTCCATAACCATACTTGTGCTTCTACCTTGAGACGGTGGTATCAATGGCAGCCCAAGACTCTCAGCTTCCAAAAAGATAAAGAAAAAAACAATTTTAATATAGTAAATAAAGGGTTACTTGTCAAGCAAGAAATAAACGTATGTTTAAAGGCATTGCCAAGAAAATCAATGATTAGACGTCCATTAGAGCAACGTCCCGTAGGCTTGTGGAAAAAAGTTTCACCATAAGGCGGAAACAAGAAATGGGGTGCCTGGACATTTGAATGGGTGAATTGTTGTTTTAAGTTTCCTGTATCCGCTAATGAGTCACCAAAGCTTATGATCGCCGTATAACATCCATTAGTATAAGTGTTACAAGTAGATAGCAATGTTAAAATGAGAACAATGGTTGATAATTTAGCCATTGAATGAATAGTTGAATAGAAAAAATTTAATTAACCAAGTTTTGATGAAAGCTTGGTTGGTGATCCATCTATCTTCTATCTATTTATATAGGCAATAAAGATTGGTTGCTTGCTTTGTACATTTGGAAATTGGAATATGACATGACTCTTTCAGTGAAGGTTTTTGAATTTACTTTATTACCCTTTTATATAGTTGAAAACTTGAAATATTAACCTTACTATTATTGCCGGTGAGTCCTATTTTCATGGGGACACTTGGCAGCCTTCTAGGCCGTTCGATCTTCCAACTTTTAATCCTGGCCACTTTAATTCAACTTTCAATTTTAACCATTGATGTAATCTTATGAAATCTGAAGCGTTGGATGAAAAAAAACTGCTTTCAACTGCTTATTTGAAATTTCAGTTCCATGCAGAGAAGTATGTTTAAGTTTGGCGCCCATGGAAAAGGTTAATAACTGCAACTTTTGTTTCAAATTAGAGCGGGTGTAGTTATTTTTCAAATTTATGATTGACGGTTTGTTTCTTTGTTATAAATACCCCCTTTAATCATCAATCCAAATACTCATTCCTAAAATATTTAGATTTCCCAGGTCTAAGTTTCTCTCTATCCAATGGCAAGCAACAACTCTTTTGGTTCGGCATACATTGTGGTTGATTGTGTACGTCTGTTTGATCAATGCTATTTATTTTATTTGTTTTTATTCTATCTTTAATTGTTTATATTTTTTTAATCATTTATTTTGTTTCTTTTCAAGATTCTTATTTGAGTGATGACAGTGTTTCCAAACCTGACGTTAATGCTGATGGTGAAGTTCAGTTTGTTTCCAATAAGGTAAACGTTAATAATGTTGATATCCTTTTGAATGATGGGTTATTTTGTTGTTATTGTATAAATAATAGTTAATACTGTATGTATTTGTAGGTAGGATTGAATGGTGCTGATGAAAACGCATATAAAACAGTTGTTGTTGCTGATGCTGAACATCATCATATTGATGCTGATAAGGTTAATGCTGATGGTGAAGTTCAGTTTGTTTCCAATAAGGTAAACGTTAATAATGTTGATATCCTTTTGAATCACTACTATAAATCTTGGAATAAAGCCCCCTTCATAGAGCCCCTTTAATACAAAAACCGGGTTCTATAAGGGATTCCTTAAAAAACAAAGGCATAAAGCCCGGTTATGTATTGGAAAAACCGGGGTCTAATTGAGCCACAATATAGAGCCCTGTTTTATACATGAAACCCGGCTTTATTTTATTCATTTTTTTTTTCTCCTTTCAAGCGGGATTTCTCCCCCTTCTTTTTTTATTTTCACTTTGAATTCTTCTTTCAATTTTTCCTTTGTTTCACTTTGCTTTCTTCTTTCTTTTCACCTAGACCACATAAACATAAACCCATAAATCACTTACATGTTTCCACCTGGATGGATTGAGTTTGAAAATCTTCAACAACCAAGTATGCAATCTTTCTCTCTAACATTCAATTTAATCATTATGTTCCAAGTGTTAATGGTTGTTGGTCCATTTTTTTAACAGATCCAGTGCCACTGTTGATGATGGTTTAAAGATCGATTGCATCCATGATGGCCTTGTTCATATGATCTCACACTAGGTTTGTGTTTCGTTTTCAAATTAGGATTATTAGTTGTATGTAATAAAGGTTTATTTTCAAATTTATGTGATTAAGTTTGTATGTATCTTAGGGATCTAACTGAAAGTTAGTATTTTTATTTTTAATTTTATACTTTTATTTACAAGTTTGGGTTTATGTGTATGTGTACCTATTCTTTCAAGTTTAGATATGCTAGTTGTGTAATTTGCGAGGTTAAAGGTGCGGCTGTACATGGTGGGCTTGGACCATTTAGATCTGCACTCTCTTGTACCGTTGCTCCTCCCTTATCACCACTGCTACTGATCTCCTTCTATCGGCTTTTACACATGGTGAGTCTTCTCCCTCTTCTCCTATTTTTGCATTGTGTATGTAGATCTGTGGTTTGTGATGCGTATTGATGTGTTTGTTATGCATTCATTGTGTTATTTTGAAAGTTAATAGGATTCAACTGTTAAGAAGTTATGTGAACCGCTAAATTGTTTTGAAGGATGTTGTAATTCTTATTAGTTTTAATTATCATGTGTTCCTCTATAGTTAGATCTATAGTATATAAGTAGTGGTGACTGGTGAGGATCTATTTGCTAAAATGTTTTCAAGGATATTGATAGAATATTTTATTTTATTGTCATGTTAAAGACTTGAAGGTTTACATATATAGGTCATAATTGTATTGATATGTATTTTGTGAAGGTTGTGTTATAGTGAAAGTTACGTATCATCTTTTGGGCATTACGAATTGATAATGTGTAATGAAGATGTTGGCATACAATTTATAAGAGCTGCGATTCATCATATGTGAGCATACAACAGTTTGCTTTCCAACCACTCTCTAGTGGAGCACGATAGAAGCAAAGTAAGTACCAAAATTTCCTTGTAGAAGTTTTTTCACCTTGTACCATCATTTGATGGAACATTGCTTAATATGGTATATGTTGCATACCTTAGAATTGACAACTATAAAGACACAAATATTCCTGCAGGGCAATTTCTGCACAATAATGGCTGGCAACTACAAACTTATTTGGGATAATTCACATACAACTTGTCTCTACTTGATGAACAGATTCAGATATTGCTTATTCAGATTGAGGTAGTACTTGACAAGTTTGCGTATTTGGATGATCAAAATGAAAACTACACCAAAAAAAATGGGAACTGGTTTTGTAGAGTAGCTCATGAGTTGTTGAGATTGGAAACGGAAGTTGAAGATTGCAGTTGTGAAGTGAAGGTTGAAGATGCGCTGAGAGCCATTTTCGACATTGCTAAAGTGCAGGTAGTTATACTACTGCTGCAATGCTAAGTTTACTCCAAAGTTAAACTTAAGTTTTCAATTAAAGGCAGCTTGTAAATTTTTGAAATGTGTTTTTTGCAAGAGTAATCTCAATGTATCGATAGAAAGTAAGTTGTATATCAGTGAATGTTTTCTTACATGAATCAGTAAAGTGTTCATTTGGCTATAAGAATTAGATTTCAAGGATATGTATATACTTTTTTTAATTTTTTTTGTTCACATAGAGCCATGTTTTTTATAGAAAACCGGGCTCTATAACATATAATAGAGCCCGTTTTCTAAACCGGGCTCTATTTGCTTTTCACATAGAGTCCCTCCCCCTTTGTGCCCTCATGCAAAACCGGGCTCTTTGCACCTTTTTAACCGGGCTCTATGCCCTTTTTTGTAGTAGTGAATGATGGGTTATTTTGTTGTTATTGTATAAATAATATTTAATACCGTATGTATTTGTAGGTAGGATTAAATGGTGCTGATGAAAACGCATATAAAACAGTTGTTGTTGCTAATGCTGAACATCATCATATTGATGCGAAATAAACGTTGACTCACAATAACTTCTAGGAAATCCTTTGGTACATACACCTTTGTCCATACATGAACTATCACTTGCGTATGCTCCACAAGGCCCATGCATCATGTGAGAACAAACAACTTCATACCCAATAGGATCATCATCCTTGGAAGGAAGACCAACACATATAAATTTATCAATTTTATCAGGAGACGATAACTTATCTTCATCATGTAAAAAGATGATGATATGACAATGAGGCAAGCCACGTTTTTGGAATTCAACCGTATAAATTACTAAAAACAGCAAACAGAAAATGAAAAAACGTATAAGCAAGTAATAATAAAACAATAATTGAATATAATATACAAAAAATAGAATATATATATATATATATATATATATATATATATATATATATATATATATATATATATATATATATATATATATATATATATATATATAAGATGTTAAAAGACTCACAAGCTTTAACACGATCGAAAAAGTGCTTCTTCTTAATGTCTTTAATAAGTTCATCCAACTTAATCTTAAACACCTTTGTAATAACATCTGGTCTGTCACTAGGATGCTGGCCAGGAATATGAGATTTAACATGACGCTCAATCTCAATCCAACGCGGGTTGCATGTCATTGTTACAAACAAATCAGGTCGTCCAGCCCAACGACAAATTGCCATTGCATCGTGATACTGTTGAATCATATGACGAGGACCGCCTGTTAAAGATGAAGGTAAAACAACTCGCCAACCTACATGCTCCAAATTTGTCTCATCATTTGTAATCCGATCTTGCAATCCATTATATAGTTCTGAACGAATAGTAGGCTGGTTTTTCTTATACCACTCTAAATCATGATCCAGAATAGCTGTGTAAGCATCAACTATATACGTGTGAAACAAACGACCACCCTTGTGTAATATCGGATTTTCAATATCTCGCTGATGCAACCGAAAACAATAATATTCTCACAAGCTAACATTTTTTCTCGAACTCTTCCATGATGGAGGAACATGAAGTGGTACATCCAAGTGGAATCCATCTTCACCATATGGAAAAAGCAACGGATACTGCAAAGCCATAAAACTTGAATGTAACTCAGAAATACGCTTGACATCATTGGTAAGTCTATCTTCTACAAGAACATCCCGACAATCAGTTGGATTACCATCACCAGGTATAAGAGCGGCAACTTCATAAACAATTGGCAAATTGTACTATCGTTGTTCTCGCCTTCTAGTACCTATCAAACGGAGAGTCACAGGCTGTCGAGATGTATCTGAAAAACGTTCTCTTGCCATACGAAAAGCCTTGACTAAAGGATTGTGACAATCAAGCATAGATGTCAACTCCTGAACTAACGAACGAAGAATTACATCTTCAGAACTATTAGAAAGGCGATGGTTCAATGCAAAAAACAATTCTCTATTTCATTAAAAGTATCGTATATATAAAGCTGAGCAAATCTTGGATGACCATCAGCACGAGTAGGCAGCAAACTTCCAATACGATGATGATTATGACCATTAAGACGAAAAGTGTAAGGTCCATGACCATCATTAATGTCTCTATTAATACGACCACCAGTTGATGTAAATGCAAACATTGAATTTATAAGCTTTATATGTTTCCTGAATATTCTTGCTCGTCTTCCACCATTGTAGGTATACAATTCGTTCAAAATATCGGGTGGATCTTTAATATAATCAAGCCTTACTTTCCCATCACCACAACATACTGAAAATTTGGGATTTACAGGATTGTAAGATTTTATGGTCCGTTCTTCGTACCACAAAACTGCTTGACAATGTTCACATCTACGGTCTGCAACACCACAATCCCAATAGCTCGAAAACAAAGGTGGAAAGACATATGGATGAAAAAATATATGTAAACACAAACATTATTGTGTTATAAAAAATAATAAACACAAAAAATGATTGATGCTTACGATCAAGAGAGACACTGCTATCAGTATCAACAAATGAACCATTAGAATTTGTCATCCGTGTAGATGGCGTATGTCTGGGTCGTCTTATAGTCATTTGAGTTATCGAAGAAACATTTGACAAATTAACATCAGGACCATTATCAACATTGATAGACCGTGAAGAACAAAATGCCACAGATGTTTGAGGGGTAGCATATGATGCATGGTCTGAGTTTAAAAAAATATATATAACATAAGTAAAAAATATATTAAAATAAATTTAAAAAAACGTAAACAAACAAATAAATAAAGACAAACCCGAAGACGTAGTAACGGTTGGTATGTTTGGATGAGTTGGGGAAATGACATTTGTCGAATGAAAAGAAGTTCCATTATGATGTACGATCGTTCTAGAAGAAATATGTGTCCATTGAATTTCAGATAATGGAGTTGAAACATTATCTGAAAATTAAAAAAAATAAAAATAAAATAAAAAAAAAAACAAACTATAAAATCAAGAAAAAACTAAGATTAAAATATTAATTAATACTCCATAATAAAGTATATAAATAATATATACAAACCCGAAATAAGAGTTGAAGAAACATTATTGACAGAAGGATTTGTAAGACATTCTATGTTTCCACTTGACTGTGTCCCACCAAGAGTCACATTACGACAAATAAATCGAAAATTCTCATTAGAAGTATGCCTCGTCAAACCAATAGCTTGTCTTGGTAACAATACACCATCCAGTTGAGTTCGTGATTGAGTTAATTGAGACAAATCACCAGATGAAGGATATGTTTGAGACAAATCACTAGCACGACGTGACCGTATAGTAGTCCTACTACTATTATTTGCACGTGTGATATCATCTAAACGTCGACGACCACGACCACTCCGGGATGATGTATTTTGAGACAGCCTCATGTGCGAAGGATCACATTGATAAACGTTTGTAATATCATTAAGAACATTAGTATTTGCAGTTGAGAAATTAGAACTATTTCTCACATTATAAGATGAACTATTCATATTACTATTTAGATGAATATTGGGGTTGATATTTTCTACCGAATTACTCATTTTTAACTGCAAGTATATATAAAATATGGCAAAGGTCAATAAAATACACATTGGACAAAAATGAAGAGTAGCAATAAACAAAATCCCTATTAGAAAAGATGTCAGTAACTATTCAACCTAATTAATAGCTTAGATATTAGTAAATACTCTACCTAACAGCTAGTAACAGCTAACATATAAATAAATATATATCTATCCATAGTCAATTTAGTCAAAATATATAAACACATTATTTTTCAATCTAGACAATCACTATGAGCATAAGAATGATCAATTTAAACAAATTATTTTTTCAAGCACTTGATCGAAAATTCCAAACAATACAAATAAATTAAAATAAAACCATAGTCCAAAGATATCAAAAGTCACATATTCTATACACAGAAGATTCCTAAACTCATATAATGATAATAAACAATGACAAAAATAATGAACTACGAACCTTTACAGGATGAGGAATAATCAGCAGAGAAAATTTGAAAAAACACACAAACCACCAATAATACCTGAAACCAATCAACAGATAAATATCTAACTTGGCATGTACATTGGAATGATAAAATATATAAAACAATTACTTACTAATGAAACTATACAGATCTAGTGAGAGTACAAAGAAAAACTATGAAGATATGATTACGAATCTGAAGTGAGTATATAATATTTGTAACTGACATATGACTATTAAAAACAAATACAAAACATATACTTAGTGGGAAGGTTGCAAGCTAACAACGGTTACAAAAACAAATATGAAACTACACCCGCTAAAATTCAAAAATTTTTACAAACTTTTAGATTTTATTTAGGTTCAAAATATATTTATGCGGAAAAAATGGATCAGTGTACAAATTTGCCATCAGCATCGTATTAACTTTCTTCAACAATTGTTACCCAAGTTAAACTTTTTATTGTACACTTTTAAGGTTCCAAATCCACTTTTTGGAAAGGGCATAGTTGACAATTTAAATAAGAGTTTAATATTGGAAGACATGCAATATAATAATGATCAATGAATTTAGCTTTGTATATATAGGATGGCCTTGTATAAGGATAAATTTAAGCGTTATTATTGAATAAGCTTTGTGAATTTGCATTCCTTATAAATTATAGTTTGTCCAAAAAAATTTATAGTAAATTACACATTAAAATATAGGTTACATAAATACTGAAATAACATTAAAATCATACATAAACGGTTACATGAACATTAACTGAACATTAAATTAAACATAAGATTATAAAATCATAAATTAAAGACATAGTACATAACATAAACATTTGCAACAACTAAAATAAGAACAACCCAAAACAAATAAAACAAAATGAAAATATGATCAGCATGAGTTAACATAAAATTTATTCGTCTTCATCTTCAATTGCTTCATCCAAAACTCCATAACACATTCCATGAACTGAAGAGTTGTCAGTTTTTTTTTATCGTTTAATAGGAGGCATATCTCCAGAAAAAGGATCAGAATCATCATCAGATATAACAATGACTTCCTTTACACCAACAATTTCAACATTAGAGTCACATGACACATGATTTTCTTTCACATCTCCAGCTTGTTCATCCTTAACATCTCCATCTTTCTTATCCTTGACATCGTAGAGATCATTCACAGGATCAATAGGAGCTTCAATAAAAGCATAAGCTTTTAGAGCAACACATGCAAACTTGACATCTTCATCAGTGACAAATACCTTTGGATCACCATCTGTAACCGCCTTATAAATATCATCTTCATAACCAAACATGTTCCCCTTAACCTGGGCCAAATGAAAGTAATTCTGAATCTTGGTAACATTGGATTTTCTAGCAGAATTTAGGATAATTTCATCAAGCTGAAAATAGAACAAAAAACTATAAGTTACTTTTTTACAAAAGAAATAAGTTAGTAATGATTTATAAAATAAAAATAAAATAAATTTAAGAATATAACCTCCTTCTCCAAGAAGGTTTTTTCCATATCAGCATTAACACCCAAGTTAGGATCTGGAATTGTCAAAGATTCAATGTCATTTTCAGCTTTTGATTGAACGGTATCTTGACTACTCATATACTCCATCTCATCCTGGTTTAAGTAAAAATTAAAAAAAGAAATCCAAAAATCAGATGATAAACAATGAAGAAAAATAGTAAAACATACAATATATCAGACACTTCGATAAAAGTCAATGACGCTGTCAAAAGAAGGCAAACTGTTATTAGAATTCTGGTGGCCTGCCATTGCAAAAGAGCAAATCTGAAGTATATGAGAAACGTTTTAAATTTATTTGGAAGATAAATGTTTTATGAAAACTTGACTATATTGGAAGATGAATCATCATTTTATAAGACGTATGCTGAAATAACCGCACTATGCAGTTATAAACAATAATTGTACACACTACTTTTAAAAATTCAAAAAAGCACAATATTCCTAACATTTCGTAAACATATAAACTATAATCACCATATTAGAGCTCTATGATAATATAACTGTCAAAAGGAACAACCACCATAAACTAATATTCTGTAATAACCCGACCATTTCGCATTAATATTTATCCGAAATTTAAACGATTTATCCTAAATCACGAATAAATACATGTCCGCTGATAACTATTAGTTAATCACTAAGGTTTATAAGAAAATATCTCATGAACAACTCATAAATTAGATGAGTCATGTTGATGACTCACAAGGCAAAATGGCCTTGCTAAGTTAAATCTAACACATGATCAAACACATGTTTTAGTTAGCACATAAGGATGATAAGTCATCTTCTCTTTATCATCCTTTTGATAGCAACAAAACCTTATAAAACCCCCCTCCCCTCCCTTCTTCCCTTCCACCTTAAATCACCACGCCACCACCATTGTTTGATCTTCACTCCAAGAGTACACGACAAAGTTAAAGACACAAGTGATCTTGCCTAGTCCTTACACTCCCTTGGTGATTCCTTTGGTGAATTTGAAGCTACAAAAGTGATCAATTCCTTATACAAGTCCTAGCACAAGCTTGAGCTCACAAGAAGTCTTGAAACAATTCCAAGAGTGGAATTATTCTAGTCCTTGTCCTTGTCCTTGTCCTTGTTTTTCCTTTTTCAAAAGCCAAAAGTTGTAAGAGAGATCACGTTCCACTTCATTCCTTTGTTTCATACTTATAACATGCTATGTATGTTTGTTTATATTGATCATATGATGTACATGGCCAAAACCTTAAAAGAAATATGCATTAAACCTTATTTTGCAAACTAATTGAAACAAGTAAACTTGTGCTAAGAAAATACTTGGATAAATCCATTTAGTTGTATAGGAAGTCAAAACAAAACCGTGGCCTTTGGAATCATGTTAAAAGGGTTTGTAGTTTAAAAGTTGTAGCTAGATAAAGTTACTAAAAGAAAGATATGAGCCGGGAAAAAGCTTACCGATCAGATTTTCTAAATGCGATTTGACCCCTTTCTGGTTCGAACCATCAAAAGTGTAAAACACGAAAGTTGTCCATAATGATGTTTTACATGAGACAAAGTAGGAATTTAAGCCTGAAAATGTAAAATAACTTTGGGTTGGACACCACCGAAACCAGCATGGACTGTTTTAACTCAAAAGCTATTATACCAAAACGACCCAAAGTTATTTTACCCAAAACTTAGTCGCGTTAGACTTATTTCCTGAACTTAATATTGTACCAATATTTCAAGGGTTCATTATTAACTTATAAACATCATTTCCATAAAATAAAATCATACACTTGACCCTCGGAAAAGTGATTTTCACAAATGACATGTATTAAGATCGTTTTGACCATTTTCGTAACTTAGAACCTTTTTAATTTCCGTAAAACACTAAACTTAACCAAAAACCATTGACGAAACATAAACCAAATAATGTTACAAACCATGTTGACCATTTTAACACTTATATCATATAAACATATGCATAAATTATACGTTTTAACTATTAAACGTAACATGTTAGTAGGGAATTTCATGTGAGGGGCCTCTTCGGGGTGAACGTATTGACGAGTTTTTAGATTTATGATTTAAAGTGTTCTAGCTCCTCATACGTTCACCACACGACCTTTGAGTTATGATAGCCCGAACAGTTGTACGATATTTAACTAAACATGTTTCATAAACTAAGCCATTTTTATAAACGACAAAAAAAAATTACTATCAATTACCATGTACAACATCATGATCGATATGATAAACTTATATAGACTCGTTAATATTTCCATGTCGTTATTTCAAAACCTAAGACAACATATTATATTTTAGGTTGCTCTTAGAGGTTTTCATGGCATATCCATCATTTTTATCCTACACACGATATCATTTACTCACGGTGAGTCATAGTCCCACTTTTACACATTTAATTACTTTATTAAACTCTTTGGAGAAGATATATGCTTTACTATTTTTATAACAATCATGATTATTTACAAACTGTACGTTTATCTGAATTGAATGTTTTATTAGCACTAAGTAAAACTATTGCCACACGTAAGTCCTTACATCATGAACCATTAATCACTAGTTGTAGTGAGCATGAGTATTTTGAATAGGTTTATTGGGATTGATGAACCCCATTTGTGTTGACCCGGTTGGGGCATATATTCGAGAACAATAGGTATAACGCTAAATCATGAAGATAATATCAATCTAATGGACATAGATGATATCAATCTAACGGGTGGATAATATCAATCTAACGGACTCTGATAATATTAAACTAACAGACTTGGTAAAATCATGAACTAATCATAAACTAGAAACTAGAAACTAGAAAACTTAAGGCTTCATTATCAAGAACTTAGGGCAACGAAAACACTATCTCTATTTTGTGTTCAACTATTTATCATTATAAATGTATAACAACGTAATACACTATCCATTTTACCGATATTTGTATTCATTGCAATTATCATACAAACTCGAAACTATTGTAAACAATACTTATAAACCTATGAATTCACCAACCTTTGTGTTGATACTTTTAGCATATTTATCTCAAGTTCGAAAGGAATTAGCTGGCATGTGAAGGCGCGCAGATATTTTGAAGACAATGCATTATTATCATTAGATAGAACTTTGCAAACAATTATGTTGTACTCTTTATGCAATCCAAACTTATTGAGACCTCTTTATAAACTATGATATTTCATATTAATCGAATGATAATTTATTTCAAAACGTCTCATTTAGAGTCGTTTTCTGTAACTTATGTTGTGAACCATGAAGTAATACCCTATTGACACTATCTTCCACTACAGTATTTTTGGGGGTATATTACATGATCCAATCTTACACTACATGATCAGATAATACCTTAAAAATCCCCTAATTCACCCTTATCCATACCAGTCACCATATTTCCATTCATACATTTGGCCATATCTGAATCATCACTAAACACATCCTCTTGCTCTAACACACATGACTCATCAACACTACCCTTTACATTTCCTTTATCTACATGTAGCTCCTTGTTTTTCTGGTAGTATGTAATCATAATCATATTCCACACTTTCATTTCTTCCTCAGAGGGTGTTCTTTTTTGGCTTATATACTCATCCACAATCTCTTTGTTCCTTAAGTCATTCAGCTCATTTTGATCATTTACATCATACATACTCAATCCAGAGAACTTGTTTGAAGTTTTCTTCAATGCATCAAGGATCACATTGTTAACACTCCAAACTTTTTTAGGTGAATTGCTGCCACTGAAAAAACTATTATTATTCTCCATATTCTTACTCTTCATAGGTGACACATACTCCTCATGCTGCAAATCCTTCTTATCCCCATTCTGCACTTTAGTTTTTGGTTGAAATTCAAATCTAGCATCCATAACCAATAGCTTTCCAACTTTACTAGCTAAAGCACTCATGCCAATAGTAGCCTAGGCTTCCAAAGGTATATTACTCAGTTTGATCCAAATTAGCAAAGTTGTAGGTTCAGTTTATTCAAACACATAGTGTCCCATTTTTGTACAACAAAAGGCTTATTGTTTACCATCCATGGACCATTATTGAGTATGTAATTCATTCCATTAACATTGTGAAATTTCATAAAGAGAATCCCATTACTGTTATCAATAATGTCTTTAAAACCATACCTATTCCACATTTTCCTCAAGTTGAACCTTAACTCATTAATGGACATATTACATCCCACAAAGTACCCACACACAGTCATATCCCACTTTTTACTACCCTCTGCCATAAATGCTTCATCAAAAACACCACCTCATTTCCAAATTCATCTATCTCAGTTGGAATATTAATCAAAGTTTTATCATTAAACACATTATGGCTAGCAACATTTGCATATGAGTTCCCTTCCCCTATACCCATTTTACCCATAAGACCCATATTATCATCATTCTTCTCATTACTCTTACCTATCAAATCAGATTTATCAGATACCTGATCCTCAGAACTTTCCATACTGCAATTGGCTTGCTGTCCATTCTGTTCAGTTGATGCACTTCCCACACAATCCCCTTTATCCAACCCTGACTCCATCACCTTGTTGTATTCATCATCAATGTTAACACTATTAGCTCCAACAAAGTTAACACTATTAGCTCCAACAGGTGTCCCTTCATTCCTACTTCGATTATCACATTTAGCACCACTATTCAATCCAGTATCCTTACTAGGAGCAATTTCCCCCAATTTTAGATCATTACTTGCTTTAGCATCCTTCTCTTTGACTACATCAATTCTCTTTTGACTTAAATTTGCCACAACATAATCATTGCACCGATTTGGAACCCTAATTTGCCTCTTTTTTGTTTTCTTTTTATTCGACATATTGAAAACTATACTCTAATTCGCTATACACAATCAATTGTGTGGAAAACTAGAAGGGGGTTGAATAGTTTACCGGTTTTAAACTTGATTTTCTTCTAATACTTTTACGTGTAATTAACAATTAAGGCGTATCAAACAATAAATAATATGCAAGAATAAAAGTAAGAAATGATCAAACCATAACACGATTGTTTATCGTGGTTCGACTACAAGGACTCTTTTTCCTTGCCTTACTCCATGCCCCGAGTATCCAACTCGAGAGTTTTCTTGCACTAGTTAACAAGCTCCTTTATCCAGCGGAGAAAACCTTACACGTTGCTTACACACTATTTCCGACACTAAGCTAGATGTCGAGTTCTTTTACAAGGGTACAACCACTCCCCATAATTCTTTTACAAGGGTACAACAACTCCCGATACTCTAAGTATTTTGAGGACTAAAATACTAACCGATCACTACAAATGGATACAATACAATGATGTATAAACTTTACTAGTTTACACTATGCTATGCTTGACAAGTCTTGCAACATTGTGTTGAAGCTTGTAAGTTCGTGATCTTCTTGCTACAAAGAAAGACTCACAAATATGAAAGTGTACTGAGTTAGAAATGAAGTATATGCAGTATATTATGATGGAGAGTGATAAGGAAAACTCAAGGAGTGGGTTGCTATTTACAGGCCAACATCCAGGCCAACCCACGGATACGGCAGAACCAATCCTTTGGTTCCGTCCGTTGTCCCTGAGGGTTCCGTCAGACAGCCTGACAGAATCCTGCACAAGATATTAGAACATCTAACACAATATTCTCAAGATCTCACAAAGTCAACTTTGAGATCTTGAGTATGAATCTATACAAAATAAAACATTACACACATGTTTCCTTGAAGGGACATGTGTGATGCAAGAGATGATTTAAGTAACATTATATTTCTAATTTTAGATATTCCTAAAAAAGAAAGTATACTTGTAAAAATAGTTTATGTATAGAATCAAACATGTTTATTTGAGATGTTTAGAAAGTGAATGTTTTACTAAAAAGGAGGTTGCTTGCTTATATCCTAATATGACATACTATTTAGTAAACTTGCTAAGTATACATAAGAGACATTTTTAACACATGTACTTACACTAAGTTATACTTGATTAGAAATCACTTTGTGAAAACATGTAGATGTAGTTAGAGTGAAGTTAAGTAAAGACTTTTAAACTATATTTATGATTTGCCAAAAATAAACTTTACCTTTTATAGTTAACAAAACTAAGAAAGATCGTAAAATATAAATAACGTTTTTAGGCGATATTTGTATTAACAATCTCCCCCTTTTTGTTGATAACAAAACATAAATTTTATTTTTACGCAAATGGATAATTATAGATTTTGAGTCTTTTGAAAATTTATTTTTAGCATGATTATTTCAACTTTTTGAGTATGCATTTTAAATGATGTATTAAAGTTGATTTGGTAAAATATATCTTATTTCCCCCTTTTTGTCAAAACAAAAAGAAGAGTAGCGAAGCTGAAATGTGTCAAGGCAAATGCTCCCCCTTGGACAATACTCCCCCTAAATGGAGTGCCAAGAGAGGATACATGGATTTTGGTCCTACAAGAAAAGGTTAGATTGTTGTAGAGATAAGGATGAGAACATAATACCAAGTATAAGAGAATAAGCATTCATCTCATAACAACAACTATTTAGTAATAAACAACCAAAAGAGAATGACCAACACAATATAGAAGTAGAACCGTTAAATTTCAAGTAAAATTTAACTTTGACTAAAAATAGTCAAACCTAAAGACTTGAGAAAAAGTCTACTATTGGAGAAGATTAAAACAAACAAGGTGAAATGACAACTACATCTATAAATGGAAAGGGTCCTAAGTGAGATTCTACCATTATTTGATCTTAGGAAATCTCTAGGCTTGAGGCAAGTGAGAGATGGCGTTAAGACGCTCCAAAATGTGGTTAAGTATAAACCTCATTTCATCTTGAAGCTCATGAACCAAGATGTTGCATCTCTCACTTATATGAGCGGTTCTTTCGCACATGGTGCAATCATGGAGAAAAGGTGGTAGTTGTGGAACTTGGTTTGTTGTTGGTGGGTCATTTGTGGTGGTTGAAACATTTGTTGCGGGAGCAAAGGTGGACGGTTGAGAGGTGTGTCGGTTTCCTACAATTGATGTGTACATTGCGGTTTGGAAATCCATGGCTTGGGTGAGATGAGAATCAATCATGTGCTTGAAGGCATAGAGGCTTTCCAAGTGAGTGTTGAGTTCTTCATGAGTTTTTGGAGACTTGGTCTACAAAGATGCTTCTATTTCCTCATAAGTAGGAAATATGGACTCAAACCGGTTGGAAAAGTCTTGAGGTGGTTCTTGTTGTTGATCATGATGATGAAATCTTGGTTCTCCATAAAGAGGACCGTGGATGTCTTTGTAAATATGATGGAACAACAATGGTTGTGGTTGAGGATGATCTTGTGGAAAGACGGAAGGTCTAGCATGCTTGTAAGCCAAACGCTCTATTAGCGATGGTTGATGAGGTTTTTCATCAAATGGGTCACTTGGTTGAGAACGAGATTGTTGTTGAGTTTCCATTTGTTCAATAGTATCAAAAAGTGTCAATGGTGGTGGATTTTATGATCTTGGTGGAAGGTCTTCCAAAGTTTCCATAAATGGATGTGGTGATGTTGGTGGTGTCTTGAAGAGTTCCATAGGTGTCAATTTTGGTGATTGAGGTGATGGAGTTTTTGAAGGTTGACTTGGTGCCGAAGGTGGTGTTGGATCACTTGGAGTTTTGGTTGGTGGAGGAGTGTTAAGTATGTTAGCAATGCAAGGGTTTGGAGATGGTGTTGGAGTAGCAAGGTTTAGAAAGTTGGTGATGAGTGTGTAAATACTCATCATTTTTGTCGTATCTGAACTGCAAAAATATCCAAAACCACTCAAATATGCATCAAAATACTAAAAATACCCCAGGATTGTGTTTTATATGTTTCAAATGCAAAATGATTAAAAACAGATGAAAAAACGAACAAAGTTTGCAAAATTGGCAGTTTATGTCCCTCAACTTTCAAAATTTGTCAAATTCAGTCCCTAGGCATTTGTTTTGTAAGAAAAGTCAACCAAAGTCCTTTGAAAATCACAAGTTGTCATAATTAGTCCTTTGGTGAAAATTTTCAAAAGTTTACAAAACTAGTCCCTGAACTTTGGAAAATTGTCAAAATTAGTCCCTGGGAGTTAAAACTTTGGAAATTATCAATTATGGTCCTTGTGTTATTGAAATTTGGCAAATATGGTCCTTGGGTGAAAAGTTTGGAGAAATTACAAGTTTGGTCCCTGAAGTTTCACAAATTGGTAGAAATGGTCCCTAGGAAATTCAAAAGTGAAAGAAATCAAAAAAGGACCTTGTACTATTCAAATGTGGCAAGAATGGACCTTGTGAATGCTTTGGAAAAATCACAACATCAACCCCTCAACTTTTGGCATATTACAACTTTGGTCCTTGGGCTTAATAATACTACAAACCAAACGGACTCCTTTTTATTATAAACCAAATCCAAACCCAACACCAAATCCATCACCACCCCTTAATCCAATCCACCACAAACCAAGCCCAACTCCCTCAAGCACAAAACAAACACCCCTTTGATATCAAACGGGGTCAACGCCTAGTTTGACCCATCCCTTCCCTCTCACCCCCGACACCACTTGCAGAACCATCACCTCACCACTCCCACTTGCCAATCATATCGATCGCCCACTCCACCACCTTCACCTAACAAGACAACCACAATAAATGCTCCTCCCTCCTCTACAAGTTATCAGAGCAATTTGCCTTATCTATTTTTGGCGCTAAATCCATTTAAATGATGAAGATTAACTTTAATGATCCAATGGCAATGATTAATGATGGGAAATGCTCAGAAGATCACCAAAACCCTAATGGAGGGCTATAAAAGGAAAGAGATGGAGCAGAGAAGAATATCTAGTGTAATTTAGTTAATTTAGTGTCGTAATTGTAATTTTTCAATTTCCAGTGTAATGTTTAGCTTTCAAACTTTGTACTAAGTGTTTTCAGTAATAATCAAAGTCATTTCAACCTTCAATTTCAGTGTCACCTTTTAATTCAGTTTATGCTTTTCTTTTTAATCTTAAAATCCAAATTTAGCTTGAATGTTGTTTGTAGTTGTTGATATGGACTTTTAGGATCATATAAGCTCTTTATATAGCTTATGAAACCTATTAGAAACATTTAAAACCAGTTTAGTTCATAAAAGCAAAAAATACAAAAAATTAAGAAAAATAGATTAAAAATGAAAATTGCAGGTTTAATGGTGAAGATGGCTGGAGCACAGAAAATATTGGATGGCTGTGGGTTAGTGGTTTTGTGGAAAATCTGTAGGTGTGGTTACATGGTCCTTGTTCTTTGAAGGTTGCTTAGAAGGCTTTTGTAAGCAATTTTCTCTAAATTTGAATTTGTGGCTATTTGTTCTTGTTTGTAGTTTATTTCTGCTTCGTTTGCTTATTCATCACTTATTATATAAGTACTAATCATTAGATTGTACTTTGGTTATATTTGATTCAAGCTTCATTGCATACTGTGAGTTTGAGTAGTGTTAGGATTTGTCTGTGTAAGAAAGCTATAGTTGGTTTGGTTGATTAAAACCTGTCTCATTATCTTTATTAGTACCTAATTAGTCCAAAACAGTCAAGGTTTTAGTGGTTATAAGCCTAATAGTCAAAATCATACTAAACTTGGCCTAAAAACCTTCTGAGTTGGATTGTGAGTGGCATAAGCCTCATTCTAACTCACAAGTGTGTGTTCTAGCTTATTTCAGTCTTCATATATCTTATTTAACCTAAATCAGTCCAAAAATCAAGATCAAAGTTCACTTTAGTCAACCTAAGCTTAAAATCAAAAAAGTCAAAATCTAAGTGCTTTGTAGAAATCCAAATATTCAAGGATTTTTCCTGAATTTTGTGGTTACTTTCAGGCCTTAAGCTTTTCACAAGTCAAAATATACCAGCTTAAGTTTCAAAATCCATTAGTGGCTTATTTTTAAGATTTTTCTTTATAGCTTATTTGGGTGCTCAAATCAGGCTGCATGGCAAGGTACTGCCCTGTACCAAAGTACTGTCTCAAACACCCATTTTCATAAGCTCACACAGAGCTTATTAGTGGGCCCCACCTTTGGATCCTTGGCTTTTTGGAAAGATCAGGGACCCATCTCATAGAACCAAAGCTTGTTTTTCATTTTCTAGCTTATTTGATAGGGCTGCTTATAGCTTTTTGTTTGTCCCATTTCTCTCAGTACACTGAGTCATCAGTATATTGAGCCACTTTCATAAGCTCACACAGAGCTTATTAGTGGGCCCCAGACCTCATAATTGGTATTGTAGGTAGCTTATCAGAAGAACTTCACATATTAGTGCTTATTTTGGAGTTTTGAACCCTTGCCCCTAGCTTAATCAACCCACCAAGTTACCCCCATCACTGACCCCATACTGAGTCATCAGCATAGATATACCAACTTCACAAGCTTGCCATAAGCTCATTATTGAGCCATAAGCCTTGTTTATTGGCTTATTTGAAAGCTTATCAGACCATCTTTCTAGATCAAGTTCCATTTTGGACCCCCAATCAGCCTTGTGGACCCCACAAAGGGCTGCAAGTCCACCATTTTGGCCTATTTTGGCCTGTGGTACATTGGAAGTGCTTATTTGATCATGTGGCTTATTAAGAGTGGTTATTCAGTATAATTTGCTTGTTTTGTGATCCTCCCAGTAGTTGGCAGCTTATTCAGACCTTTGTAGCTTATTAGAAGCTTTTTGACCAAAAATCCAAAGTCCAATAGCTTATTAGACCTTCGGTCTTATACTTTGGACTCCATACAGCTTATTAATAAGTTACAACCAAAGTGTTTTCACAAAAGTTGTTTGCTTTTAGTGTATAATTAGTTCTCAAAAAGAAAAACCAGAAAAAGCCCACTTTAATTTTAGTGATAGCTTCTATTTAAGAAGCTTTTGCTTTTTAGCTTATTTTTGTGCTTTTTCATTAAGCACATAGGTGTTTTCTTATTTTTCCTAAGTTTCTGCATCAACATAGTATTTATATAAAAAATTTCAAATTTTTATCTTTTCATTTAGTATTTTCTATAATTAATCTTAGTTTAATAATAATTAAGTAATATTAGTATATTAAATAGTTTTATTAATTTTTATTTAACAACAGTACTTTTTTATATTTTTCCTAGGTTCTATATATCATAAAATAATTTTAAAAAAAATTCATAATTTTCACTATTCATTTTCTATTTTTCATAATTAAATTAGTTTAAAATAGTTTTTAATTTATAATTAAGTTAATAATTGGTAAAATAGTTTAATAATAATTTTTATAAACTTTTTATAATTTTTTAGGATTCCTGTGAAGGTTAATTAGTTTAATAAAATATTTTTTAATTTTCTAAGTCATATGTAGTATTATTAGTAATTTAAATTAGTTTAATTAATTTAATTTTCTTAGTTTTAATTTAATATTATATTACATTTATTATAAGTTAAAAATTAATAATAAGTAATTAAATAGTTTTAATTAATAATAAATAATAAAATAATCAAAAAAAATAATTTTATTTTTAATTAATTTTTTTTAATATTAAGTTTGTAAAAGTTTCATTTTCAACCCCTGTAGTTTTAATTTGTGCGAAACTCACCTTTTATTCTGTCTGTAAACGTTTCTGATTTTTAATTTGCTTACGTTTGATTATATCTGTAATTCTGTAATTGTTAATACCGTTTCATCATCTTAAATATCAAGCAATAAGTAGTGTAAATCAATCCAAATCTTTATATTGTTACTATTCCTGATCACTGATTCCCATAAACGTTTTCAAAGCACAATTTCAATCTCGTTGAGACATAATGACCCGGGAATACACTGTGCTTGCACCAGATCATAAATTGATCATTTTCTCTCTCATAGCTTGACTTTGTTGACCAAGTACACTTGGTTGACATAGTTTGACTATTTGGAGTGAGTCAAATTTTGGCGCCGCTGCCGGGGAGTTTGTTGCGTGTTTTCAAAAACGTTTAAGTTTAGTGATTTTCAAAACTCTGCTTGTACAAATTTCACCACTTAGTAAAAAGATTTTGTAAAAATCTTAATCATATCAAAAAAGTTCATTAACACTCTTCCTAAAGTGTTAACAACACCAAAAAAATCATAAACAATAAAATAAATCGTGAAGTTAAATTACTTCGGTTTCTTTAAGATTACAACCTACACATGTGGAATACGGAAGTCCTGACATTAAATTGCGAACTGAAAAGAGATGCATTCTTCTCTCCCGCCACCCTGCGAGTAATTTTAAAGAAAACAATTTCGGTTAACGAATCGATACCAAAAGTATTTTCCAAAAGTTTTTTCACCTACACAAAAACCCAAAAACATTCGTCTTTTCTTATGAATAATAATTACATAAAATATTACCACCGCAAACCAATGCAAAATACCTACCAACTGGGGTGTGAACATTAATAAGTTCTCAAACAAAAGATTAAAACTTGTCATTGTATCCTTGTGAGTGGTGTACCTTTTCTAAAGAAGCCATTCATTTGAGATTATTGGTTTAAGTTCACTGTGGTTTTGCCTGGATCTTGTTTTGACAAATTGTTTTTAGTGCATGCGAACTCGTTCACAAACAAAGCGTAATCATCAGTAAAATGTACCCGAGTTACATACGGTTATTGAAGAACCCAAAACAGAAATGGACGACAGGTCACCACCACCACCACCTGACCCTCCCAAGGATGAGACAGCTCCTGATCTCCGAACGATGGAGGAGTTGTGTCAGCCTACCATGCAAGGGAGAGGTGGACCTATTGCCCCTCTCAACATCGCCACTACGGATTTTGGACTCAAGCATCACATGATCTAGCAAGTCCAGAATTCGTGCCAATTTCACGGTTTACCTGGTGACGATGCCAACAAGCATCTTGATAAATTCCTTACCATCACCCAAAGCATGAAACAGAATGGTGTCTCCGATGATGCCCTTCGTCTATACCTCTTCCCCTATTCTCTCACCCATCATGCCACTGCTTGGTTTGACCGACTCCCCAAAAATTCGATTCATAACTTTGATGAAATGGTAACCAAGTTTTTAGCCAAATATTTTCCACCTTCCATGGTTACCAAGTTACGTAATGATATCAGCAACTTCTGTCAGCTTCCCAGTGAGTCTCTGTTTGAGGCTTGGGAATGCTATAAGCTGGCAATTGATTGGTGTCCTAACCACAATATGTTACAAGTCACTATAATAGATACCTTCTATAATGGTCTAACATTGATGCACCGAGATATTCTCAATGCTGCTGCTGGTGGGACCTTTATGAAAAGACGTCCCGAAGAGTGCTATGATCTGATTGAAAATTTGACTTCCCACCATAACTTTTGGGATTCCTCTGCGGAGAGGGAAGAGTCGTGTAAATCTGTCACTCCTTCATCTCCTGACATTGCAGCTCTCACTAAAAAGATGGACGATTTTGCTACGGCTATGTTGAGGATGAACCAAACCATCCAAAATCAACAAGTGAAAGTCGTTGCCCGAAGTTGTGAAACTTGTGGAGGCCTACATCTTTATTCCGAGTGTCCAGCCACTGCTGGTTACACTCAAGAAAACGTTTATGTTGCTCAAGGTTCCTACAATGTGCGGGGTAACTCTTACCAACCATAGGGGGACCGTAATCTCTTAAGCTATCGTTCTAACAATTTTCTCAGACCACCCGGTTTCAATCAAAATCAAAATGTCCAAAACCGTAACCCGAATAAAAACCAGAATCGAGGAGATTTTAACCAAGGTCTAAACCCGAATTTCCAAAATCAAAACCAAAATCAAGGTCATTTTAATCAAAACAATTTTCAAAATGGCAATCAAAACCAAGGTTTTCAAGGAAATTTTCAAAGAAATCAAGATCAAGGGAATTACAATCAGGGTAATTTCAAAGGGTAATTTCAATCAGAGAAATAATTTTCAGGGTAACAACAACCAAAACCAAGGAAATTTTTAAAACAACCGTGTTCAAAATTTTCCTAACCAAAATCAAACTGTTGTTCAAACCCAGTCTTCCTCCGATGAAGTGTTAAAATAATTCATGAAATCACAAGAGGAAACAAATCGGTTACAGGTCAGCAAGATCTCTAAACTTTAGAAGTCTTTAAATGATCGACCCTCGGGCTCAGGTACTCTTCTTAGCAACACGATCGCTAACCTGAGGGGCGATGTTAAGGCGATCACTACTCGAAGTGGAGTTTCATACAATGGACCTACGATTCCTTCTACCTCTTCTTCTCTTCCTACCAAGGTAGCGAAACGTGAACCTGAGGTTACTGCGGACACGGTACTTCCTACTAATAATGGAGGTACCGACGACGTCCATCCTCAAGTTGTCCCGGTCCCGACCCCCAAGTCGAAAGTTGTGTTTGAAACTCAGGAAATTCCTGATGAAATTCCCACAAATAATCCCAAGCCTTCGATTCCATATCCTTCACGTTTAACTGATCAAAAGCTCCACGAAAAAGCAAATCATCAAATGGAAAAATTCTTTCAAATTTTTCAAGAATTATATTTTGATATCAACTTCGAGGATGCTCTTCTTTTGATGCCCAAATTTGCATCAACAATCAAGAGTTTGTTAAGTAACAAGGAAAAACTCTGTGAGATGGCTAAAACTCCACTGAACGAGCACTGCTCAGCAGTTCTCTTGAAAAAGCTTCCAGAAAAGCTTGGAGATCCTGGGAAATTTCTCATTCCTTGCATTTTCCCGGGGATGGTTGAATGTTTTGCCTTGGCCGATCTTGGTGCAAGCATCAACATTATGCCTCACTTAGTCTGAAAAAAACTCTCTCTTCCAGAGCTCACTCCTACCTGCATGACTCTCGGGCTTGCAGATCGTACTATATCTCGTCCCCTCGGCATTGCCCGAGGACATATTCGTGAAATTAGGAAAGTTCCATTTTCCTGCAAATTTCGTGATTGTTGATTTCGATGCTGACCCGAGGGTTCCTCTCATTCTCGGGAGGGGATTCCTAAGAACGGGTCGTGCTCTAATCGATGTTTTCGAAGAAGAAATCACTTTACGTGTTGGTAATGAAGCCATCACATTCAACCTTGATCAAACTTCGAGATACTCCTCCAACTATGACTCTGAATTGGTTAACCGAATTGACATCATCGATGTTGCTTTAGAGGAGTATTCTCAAGAGGTTCTCGGTTTCTCTCCGAGTGGCAGTACCACTCCTTCTTCTGACCCTATCATATCCGACTCTTCCCCTTCTCTCACTCCGTTTGAGGGTAGTGACTTCCTTTTGGAAGAAGTCGAGGTATTTCTTGCTCAGGATAGTCCGATTTCAAATGAAGTTGACGAAAACTATCTTGATCCCGAGGGGGATATTCTTCTGCTTGAAAGATTGTTAAATGACGATCCTTCACCCTCTCCTTCTCCAAAAGAACTTCATAAAGTGGAAATAAAATCTATTGAAAAATCTGTTGAATTTCCCGAGGTCGAACTTAAGGACTTACCTCCTCATATCGAATATGCATTTTTGGAGGGTGATGATAAATTACCCGTCATTATTGCTAAAGACTTGAATGATGAGGAGAAAATTGCGCTCATAAAGGTTCTAAAGTCACACAAGCAAGCAATTGCTTGGAAACTCTCCGACATTAAGGTTATTAACCCGGACTTTTGTACACACAAAATCTTGATGGAGGATGACTTTAAACCCGCAATTCAACATCAAAGAAGGGTCAATCCTAAAATCCACGAAGTTATCAAACAAGAGGTTCTCAAACTTCTTGATGTTGTATTAATTTACCCTATCTCTGATAGTCCTTGGGTGAGTCCCATTCATTGTGTTCCTAAGAAGGGTGGCATAACTATTTTCATGAATGAAGAAAACGAGTTGATTCCAACTCGATTGGTTACGGGTTGGCGTGTGTGCATAGATTATAGAAAATTAAACGAACTCACCCGCAAAGACCATTTCCCTCTACCCTTCATGGACCAAATGCTCGAGAGATTAGCGGGGAATGAATACTACTGTTTCCTCGATGGTTTCTCGAGTTATTTTCAGATCCCCATTGATCCACAGGATCAAAAGAAAACTACCTTCACATGCCCTTATGGAACTTTTGCCTACCGTCGTATGCCATTTGGTGCATGATGTCCATATTTTCCGACATGATCGGGAAAACCATGGAGGTGTTTATGGATGACTTCTCGGTCATTGGGGATTCATTACAATCTTGTCTCTCTCACTTGGAAAATATGCTAAAACGTTGTGAAGATACAAACTTGTGTCTCAACTGGGAGAAGAGCCATTTTATGGTCAAAGAGGGCATTGTCCTCGGCCATACAATTTCAAAAAACGGGATTGAGGTTGACAAAGCCAAAATTGATGTCATCGCAAAATTACCTCATCCCACTACCGTCAAAGGTATTAGGATTTTTTTGGGTCATGCCGGTTTTTATTGTAGATTTATTCAAGATTTTTCCAAAGTCGCCCGGCCTATGACCCATCTCCTCGAGAAGGATGCTCCTTTTATCTTCTCACCAGAGTGCATTGAAGCTTTTGAAACTTTGAAGAAAAAGCTTACGGAAGCACCTATTTTAGTTGCCCCCAATTGGGACCAGCCCTTTGAACTCATGTGCGATGCAAGTGATTTTGCTATAGGGACGGTCTTGGGGCAACGAAAAACAAAATACTTTCAGCCTATACACAATGCAAGCAAAACAATGACCGAGGCTCAAAGTCATTACACCACCACTGAAAAAGAACTATTAGCAGTGGTGTATGCCTTTGAAAAGTTTCGGCCATAATTGATATTGACCAAATGCATGGTGTATACGGATCACTCGGCTTTGAAGTATCTCTTTTCAAAACAAGATGCAAAGCCGAGATTACTCCGGTGGGTTCTCCTCCTGCAAGAATTTGATATCATAATACGTGATAAAAAAGGAGCCGAGAACCTGGCTGCTGATCATCTCTCCAGATTAGAAAACCCTCACCAGGATGTGTCCGAGAAAAAGGGAATAAATGAAACATTTCGTCTCGAGACACTCAATGTGGTTTCTTTTCGTTGTGATTCTACTACCCCATGGTTTGCCGACTTTGCAAACTACCATGCATGTAACTTCATTGTGAAAGGGATGTCGTCCCAACAGAAAAATAAATTCTTCAAAGATGTTAAACATTACTTCTGGGATGACCCCTACTTATTCAAAATCTGTGCCGATCAAGTCATCAGACGGTGTGTTCATGGCCAAGAAGCCATGGAAATTCTCAAAGCTTACCATGTTGGACCCACCGGGGGACATCATAGTCCAAACTACACTACTAAAAAGGTGTTTGACTCCGGTTTCTATTGGCCCACAATCTATAAGGAAGCCCACGACTTAGTGAAAACTTGTGATGCTTGTCAGCGTCACGGGAATATTTCACAAAAGAACGAAATGCCACAAAATGCCATTGAAGTTCATTTGCTTGAAGTACAAAGTGTACGAAAAAGTGAAGAATCAGAACCTATGAGCTACATGATTAAAGAATGCTTGAAGATCAAAGAGCTTAATTTCCAAGGTGATCTCGCTTAGGGGAGATTGTTAGGAATACAATTATTCCTATAGAAGACTCGGTCACTTAATTGATGTAATAGCATTTAAGTTAGCTCGTAGTTAGTTTTGTTATTAGTTAGTTAGTATTGGATTAAGTAACATCGTGGAAGAAGGACTGGTCTTTACCCACTGTATGCCTGATCCACAGCCCGGGTGTGGGCGTTTTTATCTTTTTTGTAGGAACCTATAAATACCCCTCTCCACATGTGGAGAGGGTTGGTGCTTTCCATATTCTCAATCTAATCTTTACAATTTTCTCTCATCTCTTTCTCTCTCTAGGAACACCCAACTCACCTTCTCTCTCTGGTTTTCTTTCTTGAATCTTACAATACTCACAAGAACCATACATGTTACAATAATGAATATTCGTCACTTAGATTTCATTACTCCCTAGATATCTTTTACAGGTTAATTACTTGTTACAGTTGCGTGGATGACGGGTTATATTCCTTAATACCATTCATGGGGTGGCGTACTTACTTCCCCAATTCTATAAGGTCCTACTTCACTCCTATGTCGAGCCGGCTAAGAAGCTCCTAACATGGGATCACTAGAATTCGCTCATGCATTAAATACAACCATAAAAACCTAGTACACATCGGTTCATGTTTCTTAAGACGTTCAAGCAAGTTACACAATGGAGATCTGCCAGTTTTCTTAAGCCTAACATTGAAATCATTCATCCATTACAACTATAAACAAGCAATCAACCTATAATCAACATCTAGGTTTCATTACATCTAAACAAATACATAAAAGATCTAGCCTAGCATGTTAAAATCAAGACAAGCATAAGATATATTCAAACAACACATACACATATTGAATGAATTGAAAGAAAACTTATCTCAATTGAACATGAAGGGTTTCAAGGGGTGAAAACCCTTGAAAATACTGTTACAAACGACCTAGGGTTTATTAGGTTCGGCCTTAGAATTCTCCACACAAGTTCCTCTCCTAATGAATGAAAAATAGAAAAGTATATATAGATTTTGTGAGGTGACGGCGTCAAGAGTAAAATTCTGACGCCGTCATCTCGCCGCCAATAAAGTTCTCGGACTGCCTAGATCTGGATCTGACGCCGTCATGTGTATTTCTGCTCCAGGCCGTCACCAAATTAACTCTTGACGCCCTACTTCAGACGCCGTCACTTTTTCTCTGGGCCGTCACCAAAAATGCTCCTGACGCCGTCATAAAATTCTTTTTGACGTCGTCAGGTACTGTTCTCAGCAAGGAAAATTAAGTCTTTGCCGTTTTCTTCACTTTTATGCTCCAAAAACGTCCAAAATGCTTCCTTTTCCAGAATTCACTCCCAAAGTACCTAAAATCACAAAAGGAACGATTTAGGACAATATCTGATCAAATAAATTCCAATTCCGGCTTAAATGACCCCCTAAAAACGGTTCATTTTTCGCCTCATCACAAAGTTTGTCTCTAGATGTTTTATCAATCTTCATGACGTATACGTTGTTCTTAAGAACTCCTTTAGCTATAGTTATACCATCTTTAAGTGTCTTACTTTTGTTTTCACTAAAGAGGACTTTATACTTTTTACGGCAAAGTTGACTAATACTAAGAAGATTAAATCCTAAGTTGTCAACATGAGCAACATCATCAATAGATAGAGAGTCATGAGAGATAGTACCTTTTCCGATGATTTTACTTTTAAGCTTGCTCTTTGTAAAGGGGCGTTTGGATATAGACGGTTTAGGTCTTGGTTCAGTAGTTCTAGTTCTAAATTCATTTTTATCAAGTCCTACTCCTATTTTAATGGCAGGTTTAAGGTTGGTTTCAGTTGAACTAGTGTTTGACTTCTTTGTAACTTTAACAAATTCATTACGGTTAGTTATTAAACTGTTCTGTTCTGCAGCAGTCTCCACGGAACCAATGGGTTCAACAGGCGGAACCAAATTATTGGTTCCGTCAGTTCCGTGGGTCATTGCTGCAGTTTTGTCATTTTCTTGTCCTTTTTCGCTTTGTTTCTTTAAACTACTTATTGATCCTGTTTTCATGAATCCTAACCCTGTTCTATCAAAGTGTGATTTTTTGAGTTTCATTATTTCATCCGCACAACAAATACTTTTTTCAAACTTCTTAAACTTTGAGTTTTGTTTAATAAGACTATCTTGTGTGATTTTAAGCTTCTCAATTTCAAGTTTGAATTCTTGACATGATTTGCACGTTGTGTCAATATTTTTACTCTTTTCCAAACGTTTAGCTTTTTCTTTTAATTCATAAACTTCGTTTTCTAAAAATTCCTTTTTAGTCTTCAAAATTTTGTTTTTGTTTATGATTTTTAAGCTTAACTCACAAAGTTTGTTGTAATGTTGTTCTAATGTGTTATCATCAATAGAAGAATAAGATGAATCGGAATGTACCTCATTTGAGCTTTGAGCCATAAGAGCTATTTCGTCATTTGTCGGCTCTTCATCATCATTCTCACTATCACTCCAAGCCCCACTCACAAAAGCACTTTGAATTTTGCTTTTGGGTGGTTTTAGACATTCTCCTATTAAATGACTTGTATCTCCGCATCTAAAACACTTTCTTTCATTCTTTACTTTCTTCATATCCCGATCTTTTCGTCGAGACTTCTTTTCATCTTTAGGTTGCCTTACAAACTTTCCTCGTCTTCTAAAGAACTTCTTGAAGTCTCTAACCTCCATGGCATATTCTTCATCTTCACTATCCGAACTTGATTCCTCATCATCACTTGATTCTATTCTAGCTTTTAAGGCAATAGATTTTACTTTTTCCTTCTTGCCTCTAACTATCTCCGAATCTTTTTCCATTACCATTTCGTGAACTTTGAGGTTTCCAATAAGCTCGTCAAGTGCCATGCTTGAAAGATTTTTAGATTCTTCAATAGCCCTTACTTTTGCTCTCCACTTAGGATGGAGTGCTCTAAGGAATTTACTGACAAAATTCTTGCTACAAAAAGATTCATCAAGTGCTTTAAGTGAAGTAATAATAGTGTTAAATCTACCAAATGCACTATCAATAGTTTCATCTTCGGGAATATAAAATTGTTCATATTGCTGGACAAGAAGATCAATTTTGTTCTCCTTAACTTGTGAATTTCCTTGATGAGTAGTTATTAAAGATTGCCAAATTTTTTTAGCGGTTTTGCACATAAAAACTCTTTCATACTCTTTCTTAGGTAAGGCATTATAAAGCATCATTTTTGCTTCATTATTTTTGGCAATTAGTTTCTTTTGATGATCACTATGTTTAGTAAGTAAACTATCCTCATCCCGACCACTTCCGGTAGCCTTATAATCACCTTCAATAATAATATACCATAGATCTATGTCCTTTGATTTTACGTAAGTTTCAAAACGGTTTTTCCAATAAATAAAACCATTTGGTTTAAATAGTGGTGGTCTTTGCATAGATTGCCCTTCTTTGAAGTTTTCAAAATCCATTGATCGTTTCAAGTTTTAAGATACAATATTTTTTAAAATCTTAAGTAATGTAGCTCTTGATGCCAATTGTGAAAAACTAGAAGGGGGGTTTAATAGTTTACCGATTTTAAACTTGATTTACTTCTAATACTTTTACGTGTAATTAACAATTAAGACGTATCAAACAATAAATAATATGCAAGAATAAAAGTAAGAAATGATCAAACCATAACACGATTGTTTATCGTGGTTCGGCTACAAGGACTCTTTTTCCTTGCCCTACTCCACGCCCCGAGTATCCAACTCGAGAGTTTTCTTGCACTAGTCAACAAGCTCCTTTATCCGGCGGAGAAACCTTACACGTTGCTTACACAATATTTCCGACACTAAGCTAGATGTCGAGTTCTTTCACAAGGGTACAACCACTCCCGATAGTTCTTTTACAAGGGTACAACAACTCCCGATACTCTAAGTATTTTGAGGACTAAAATACTAACTGATCACTACAAATAGATACAATACAATGATGTATAAACTTTACTAGTTTACACTATGCTATGCTTGAAAAGTCTTGCAACGTTGTGTTGAAACTTGTAAGTTCGTGATCTTCTTGCTACAAAGAAAGACTCACAAATATGAAAGTGTACTGAGTTAGAAATGAAGTATATGCGGTATATTATGATGGAGAGTGATAAGAAAAACTCAAGGAGTGGGTTCCTATTTATAGGCCAACCCACGGATACGGCGGAACCAATCCTTTGGTTCCGTCCGTTGTCCCTGAGGGTTCCGCCAGACAGCCTGACAGAATCCTGCACAAGATATTAGAAAATCTAATACAATATTCTCAAGATCTCACAAAGTCAACTTTGAGATCTTGAGTATGAATCTATACAAAATAAAACATGTTTCTTACACACATGTTTCCTTGAAGGGACATGTGTGATGCAAGAGATGATGTAAGTAATATTATATTTCTAATTTTAGATATTCCTAAAAAAGAAAGTATACTTGTAAAAATAGTTTATGTATAAAATCAAACATATTTGTTTGAGATGTTTAGCAATTGAATGTTTTACTAAACAGGAGTTTGTTTACTTATATCCTAATATGACATACTATTTAGTAAACTTGTTAAGTATACATAAGAGACATTTTTAACACATGTACTTACACTAAGTTATACTTGATTATAAATCACTTTGTGAAAACATGTAGATGTAGTTAGAGTGAAGTTAAGTAAAGATTTTTAAACTATATTTATGATTTGCCAAAAATAAACTTTACCTTTTGTAGTTAACAAAACTAAGAAAGATCGTAAAATATAAATAACGTTTTTAGGCGATATTTGTATTAACAAATTGTACCGATTCAAGTGTAACATAATGAAATGAAATTTGGCGCCAAAACCTCAAATTCAATTTTACTCGATAAAAATCTATGAAAACACTATCAGAATGTGTAGAATGAAAAATTGAGACAAATGATAGGGTTATAATTCAGAAATGTAAGCTAAATGAGAAGTAATCAAGGAAAAATGAAGGATTTTAATGGTGGATTTTGGCGCAAAAAGTGGTTAGGGGATAGAGAAAGGAGATCTTTAAAAAAGTTGGTTGAGGAACAATTATTTTAAAAAGAAGATCAAGATGATATGCAAGTATTCTTCGATTGTGTTATGAAACGAATAACAACTAAAAGGAAAACAAGAGAGGAAAACAATGATGGGTAGTTTAGTCTATTCACTTTGCCTTGGGAATGATATAAGTTCTGAACTTGCAATTTAGTCCAACAAAGTTGATGATTTTTGCAATTTACTCTATGATTAAATTAGCAAAGTATGATCACGGTAATTTAAGATAATTTCAGTTCCTTCAAAGTATGATCACGGTAATTTAAGATAATTTCAGTTCCTTTTATAGCATACTAATGCGCGTATTAGAAATCCCTTTACAAATCGTGAAAAAGTTTATATTATATATCCGGTCTTTACTTTCTTGATGTATAAAGTAACTATTTATACAAATAATACTATTGTAAATAGATGTCAAAATAGTTCTTTTTTTTCGTTTTCTTTTTTTATACCTACAGCAGCAACCCTATATTAAAACTTTAATTTAATACAAAACATCCCTTTTTCAAGTTTTAGTAACTTGAACGCAAAGGCTTGAATAAGAATTAATAAGTTCTTCACTTGCTTATATTGAACTTGCTATTCCTTCTGGTTTTAACGTAGGGCATAATGAATTGAACCGTGGGGTAGTGAATGACCCTTCAAATAAGCTCTTGAATATAATCCTGTATGCTGCTTCTGTTAAATGCAAGCCATCCCAATTAAAATATGTATCTGGTTGAGCACATGATGTCGATAGGGGGTCTGCACATGCTACCGATGCGTTGTAGTTAAACGGCCCTCCACCTCCGCAACATGCCTTCAAAGCACCATTTGTGAATCCTACATACGCTCAAATAAAAATGTGCACTTAAGTTGCTTGGACCTTAATTATAGCCTTGCATGTTTTAGTGTTATGAATGTGTATGTACAGAAGTGATGTTTTATGTACCGTATTTGTATGGAGAGACAAAAACTTGCATGGCAGCATTGTAGTAGTCAGCATAAATGATGTTAACTTCTGGATGAACTTCTCGAATATGATTTAACTGAGTTTGAAGAAGTTCATTGTGGTACTCGGCAAACTTGTTTAACTCAATAATGCATCCGGTTGTATCATCATATCGCACCTTGTTCGAGCCATAAAAGATTGTCAAGTAAGCAGCAGAGCATCCAATTGGCAAATTTCCGGGTATAATAAGTGTCTTGGCACCAAGTTCAATAAGTTCCTGTGTTTTAGAAAACATTGACTCAAAGTTAATCTTTTCTCGAACAAATTCAATTATATACAATTAGACAAGTACGACAAAAAGACAAAGCATCAATTTTTCATTATAGACTTACATTTACTGCTGAAATGATGGTGTCAATAACAAACGGAACATAGGTTTTAATCTCAGCAATAGATTTTCCATATTCTAATGCGTGATTGTAATCATTTCCTCCAATCTCCCCCATGAGAATTAAAGAGCGTCCGATCAAGTGCTTGCAATCTGCGATAAATAATTTTAGGGGTTATAATCAATATATGGTCGATCTATAGGAAAACATACTATCTGTAGTTGCGAGTTCATATAATATGATCAGTTAATTTGGTCTAAACGTCCTATTATAGTTTGTCTCTATTACATTTTTTAACCTTTGACAACAAGATAAAGATTACCCAATGTTTTTAACCCTCTTCCTTTAATTATAAAAATAAAAATTTACGTATTATAGTTACGACACCAAAATATTTGGAGGTTTACTAAAAGTGTTCCATGACAAATTATCAATTGTCTAAAGAGGTTTATTCTGCTTTTACTTTAGTTATCACCCTTTTGATATATATTATCTTTTCCTTTAGTATATTTTATTATTTAGTGGACTTAGAAATTATATTTGAATTATTCATCCATTAAAATATTATGTTTCTCATTGTTGGTAAAGGAATAAACATGTTTATCAAAATGTCTGCAATAATGCGCATTAAATAAACATGTTGAAAGAAATATAATGCATGGAAAATGGATGCTACTGCTACCACTAATTTGTAACTAATTAGGTTTAACCGTTTAACATTAGAACAAATAAGTTAGGTGCATGTAGGTTACCTGAAACGTTGGAGCAAATAGAAGCCAACGATTCTTTGAACCACCCTAATTGTGTTCCTAAAGATGCATTCTCCCTCGAATGATAAACTCCTCTTGCTTCAAGAAATGATGGCTCCAATGCAGTCCCACCCGCTACCGCATAATTCACTCCTTGTCCAAAACCCGTCAAGTTGTTGGCCACATAGCTGCCTAGAGACGGTGGTATCAATGGCAGCCCAAGACTCTCAGCTTCAAGTACAAACAAGAAAACCAAACTCAGCCAATGATGTGTAAAGAAACAATATATGCATATATTTCTTTGGAACTTAACATGCAGTTTAAATAGTTTTATGCTTTACCGATGAAATCAATGATGAGGCGGCCATTGGAGAAACGTCCCGTTGGTTTATGGAAAAACGTTTCACCATAAGGAGGAAATAAGAAATGGAGTGAATTCCCGTCTGATTTAGTGGAAAGTTGTTTTAGGTTTCCTGTATCAGCTAGTGAGTCACCAAAGCTTATTATCGACGTATAACATCCATTAACATGCTTGTTACCAGTCACTAAGAGCATGAAAATAAGGAGGATGGTTGATGAATATGCCATTGGAGAATGGAAATTTGTTGAGCCAAAAAATGTATTACCAAGTTTAAATTAAAGCTTGGTTGGTGTTTAATATCCATCTTTCATCTATTTATAGAGGTAAAGAGAGCTTGTAGCTTAAGATGTACACTTGGCATGACGGCATTACTAATTACGATAGTACCCTTGTATGTTGTTGTATACTTGTACTTGGCAACCATATGGTGGATGATGGTTGGTGACCCGGTCCTGTTATTTTCAAATATATTCAACGAAAGCTTGCCATACAATTGACAGAAACTAATATAAAACTAAGAAATCCTAATTCCTGAATTTAACTTTTGTAATATATATTAGGGATAATGGCAAAAATCTCAAGTTGCTCAATTGATTTGGTTTTTATTTTTGCTCTTCATTCAGAAAGTTTCAAAACTACCCACTTGGCAATCGAGCAATTCTAGTATTTCAAACCATAAAACGCCAAGTGTCTCAAGTTGCACAAAAAATACACGCGTTGCCAAAAAAATGAAGGCGTTGCCCAAAATTTCGGACACTTGGTGCCCCCTTGTTGGTTAAAAAAAGTTGTCCGGTTGCCTAATGAGTAGTTTCAGAACTTTCTGAGAGAAAAGCAAAAAAAATAAATCAATTAAGCAACTTGAATATTTTTGGGATTATCCTTATGTATTAATGTTGTTTTGCTAAATAATAAAAGTTAGTTTTGACTAGCGAGTACATATGGCATACTATTTTTATAACATTGGAAAGAAGAGAAAAGTCCAAAATACATCCCTGAGGTATGCCAAATGATACGTTTACATCCTTTTTCTTTTTTCGTCTCAAATATCATCCCTCCGTTAATAACTTTGGAACAAATACATCCCTAGGGACTAACGATGCAAAATTTTGCCCGTTAAGTACCCCACGTGTTAGTCACGTGAGGGGTATTTTTGTCTTTTTACACAATAATAAGAGATAAATTACAACTCGTCCTTGTGATAAGGTTAAGCAAACCGACACCCTATTTATCACTTCCATTCACAAACCCTAACACCCTCCCTCTCTTTCTCTGCTACTGCTGCCGCCGGCCATCCACAAACACCCACCACCGCCGCCATTTGAACTACACCACCATCTCCATAACACTCCACTCCATTTCCTCTTCACTCTAGTATAACTCACGCGCTCAAAATCAACCTTCCCCACCATTTCTTGTACACTACCGCTGTCAAAACTCACCACCAACACCACCCTTGACATCCAAACTAGTGGATCTATTGAAGAACGGTAAGGAAAATGCATTTGATGCGTGAGTTGACTCGGTCACGAGTCAAATCGTGACTCAACTAGTGTTTTTAAAAATAAAAAGAAAATAAAGAAAAGGGGCGGCGGGGTGTGTTTTACCGGTGGTAGGAAGGTTGACGGTGGTGGTGGTGACACTCGGTGGTGGCGGTGTCGGCTGTGGTGGCGCGTGGTGGCACGTAGGGAGTGATTGGGGGAGCGGGGTTTGTACGGTGGTGTCGGGGGAAACCCGATCTACAAGATGGTGTAAAGAAAAGGGGTGGCCGGAAAATATTCCGGCGAGGTGGTCGCCGGATTCTGCTGGTGCACGGCGAGGGAGGCGGCCGGCCGGAAAATACAAGGGAGAGAGAAAGAGTGAGGTGTGTGTTTTTATTATTAGTTGAAATGAGAAAAGACAAAAAGAAATAAGGTGGGGGGTGGTGTGTAAAAAGACAAAAATACCCCTCACGTGACTAACACGTGGGGTACTTAACGGGCAAAATTTTGCATCGTTAGTCCCTAGGGATGTATTTGTTCCAAAGTTACTAACGGAGGGATGATATTTGAGACAAAAAAAGAAAAATGATGTAAACGTATCATTTGGCATACCTCAGGGATGTATTTTGGACTTTTCTCTTGGAAAGAATGAATCTTGGTGTAAACTATTCCCATGGGCCATGTATGTTGGCACAATTTATTGGTAAGTAGAAAAGGAAATTGGATAAGGTCAAATTCGTCAAATCTTATTTGTCATTCGTTAATGAATTAGGATCCAATGGCTACTAGCCATTCTATTATCTAAAATGGATAAAAGACAAAACTTACCAACTACCAATTTTATCCACGTCTTCAAATTATGCTATGGAGATAATATTTTTAAGCCACAAAGTGGTTCAAATTTTGTAGTGTATAAATGTGTATTGCATTCATATATTAACTATACCAGACGAGCATACGTGGTTTTGTCTGTTGTTTATCTGGCTTTTCTACAATCAATAGTTTATTTTTCTAACACAGCACAGTCGTTCGAAAATATAAATAGAAGCCGCACAGATTTGAAGAATCTCAATGAGCAGATAGAGGTTGATTCGTTAAAACATGCATGGATGACAAAGGTTAACAATGATATGGTTAAAACATGGAAGAATATTTGTATAAGTCTATGAGATTACCTTTAAAATAAGATATTTCTAAGTCCAATCTTATTATGAGATTGAATAAGTAGTTTCGTGCATGGTTTAAGTAGAGACATTTTATAACAGAAATGTTCAAACAAATGTGCATATTTTGAACGTTTAAATGCTTGGCGATTAAAAATAGAAAATAGAGAAAAGTAGTTAACTCACAACAAATGCAACTTCTAGTTCTGCACTCGATCGTTTGACTAGATATGATGTTAACTAATTAAGTCACCATGCATCCACTCCCTAATAATCCTCATGTAATCAAGCTTTGTTAACTAGCGAATCTCAAAACTCGTTACACTAAAGAGTTATATTTATTAGCTATGGTCGATATTCCTCACCTAAGCTCTTACACTAAAGGGACAAGTATATTCGTTGAGAACATGAATTATGTCTCACCTCATTGGAATGCGTATGAAAGGTTATTAAGGTAAAAGAAAATGGATAAGATCAAAATGATTTATTTCTTGTTCGTCAATGATAGTAAGCGAATATGATATCTAAAATAATGTATCACTTTCTCAACCACCTTGACAAGAGGAAAAACAACCAAAATCTATCAAGATTCTTTAAGGGACAACTGAATAAAAATAAAGTTGATAGACTGTCGATCGTGGCTATATTTAGTTTCAATTTGAAAGGGCTGAAACGTTGTTTTATACGAGATTGAGTTTTTTCGAAGTGATTTGGTATTTTTAGGTTGATATTTTGGTTTCGGTCCCATTTTTTTGGTTTTTTTTACGCGTTAATAGAAAAGGAACGAAAGATTTTACGTACCGAAGCCCGGCCCGAGAGCCGTTCTTTTGACCTGGCACCCTACTGGTATTTTAAAACCTTTTTTTTACTTTGTGGCAATCATAAATGGACGGGGCGTGGCCCCCAAAGTTTACTTACATTTACCGTAATAGAGGTTTTTATAATATTCGATAATTTTTTTTTTTTTTTTTTTTTTTTGAACTTCGATAAATTTTATTGAGAAACTACAAGTTTGGCCCTGTCAAACCAAATCATATATCACTTGGTCGGAAGTTTATTCAAGTTTCGTCTATGGTGGCTATATGTATAAGATCAGTGAATCCGTTGCATTTTTTTAATGTGTAAATTGTCTGCAAGATTAGTAAAACCCTGCTATTTAAAATTGGTCCTAAAACCAGTTTTCTACCTTCCTGTGTCGTTTTATTTTAAGAGAGAGAAAATAAATGATTGATAAGTTTATTGTATATATTTGTCTAAAATAAAAAGGTAAAATATAAGAACAAATTTAATAATTTGTGGTTGAAAAAAACATTAAATAAAAGATAAATAAATAAATAAACTTTTGATTGGTCACATTTATGAAAAAGGTAAAAGATAAGAAAAAGTTTAATAATTTATGGTCACATTTAATGGATGATCGATTGCTATCCGGGCGGACCATATACAGGTGAAAATGACCATGAAATCAAGGACAAGTTGGACACCAGCTTAGGTGGTGGTTAACCATTGGTGACCATGGCGTTAAGTCTAACTTTAAAGACTCGTTAAATAAACAAAAGTGCTCTTTTGAGATACACCCCAAATTATCCTTTTTCTTCTTCATTTTATTAGATTAGTTGGGTTTGGTGTGTTTTTGTTCATATTTTATAGGAATTGGAGCAAGGAGGATTGCGTGAAGTTCATTATAGATGGAATCAGTCTGGAAAATCCATTCTGGGTAAGATTTATGGCGTAACCCAATTCTATTGTTACGCAGTAACCCTTCTTCCGATATCGAACATCTCCCAGGTTTATCCAATTATGGCGTAACTCGTAATTGAGGTTACGCCGTAACCTTTCCTATATCCAAATTTAATATTTAATCTTACACACCATAACCTTGTATTAGTTTTAAATGAACTTTGTTGGTGTGTTCCCTGTAAACCCTTACGAGACTTTACTCGTCCACTCGGGACACCGAGTGGTTTAAAAGGCTTTTCGTATACGCTAAATGCAACCGTGATTCCTATGAAAGTGAGTTAGGTTTTTATTTGTTTTTATTTTTCCTTTTTATTTTAGAATTATCCTTGTTGGTATTGTCATGATTTCAGGGAATTGAAGTTTGCTCATGGAGATAAGACGAACGCACGCTTGTTCAACGTGATCCTTCTTTCATTTTGGAGCAAATTTAAGGGAAGTTCTCGTTCCAATTCTACTTTTGCCTCATCTTTATTTCATGTTTAGTACAAAGGACTTTGTATATTTCAAGTGGAGGGACGGGAGTAGAATTATAACTTGAACTTGTTTGCCCTTATTTTTTTAGTTTATTTTGAAAATTTGTGCCATTTTTAAAATTTTGACATATTTTTCTTAACCTAACTAGAATAGACTTTAGTCAAGCACACTATAACCCTTGATTTCTATGGTGAGATTTAGCCTTTCTATTTTCCCTTATTTACCTCAAATCAACCAAATAGTGAGCCAGTAGTGTGTAAACTTTAGAACTTGGCCTTTACATTATTTCGAGACCACAGATGAGTAGTATGTCGAGTTAGCTTGATGCATTTGGAAGAGACAATTCGAGAAGGCAATATTTTTTGGATTAACATCCAAATAGCCATCTGTGTATATAATTGTGTGCGTTTATCGATTAGTCGCTTTGATTTTCGACCCCTGTGTTAAACCCTTTTGTTGCACTCACCTTTAGTGCAAGATACCCCTAGATACACCCTTCCAAGCTATTCTTTTCATTTCATACCCTTATCAATATTGTTTTGATACACCTGTTCGCCTTAGCCTACCGTACAGTCTTGGCTCATGATTAGGAAGTCATCGTTTGCTCAAGTTCAAGGTTCGAGTAGAGAGATTCGGAAATCACACCTAGGTCGAAGACATATTTTTGAAGATCATTGAAGACCCCTCATATTTTCTCATATATGATTCATCTCAAGTGGGGGATGTTATTATTGTAGTTATGATTGAAAAAAAATGTGTGTTTATATATATATATATATATATATATATATATATATATATATATATATATATATATATATATATATATATATATATATATATATATATATATATATATATATATATATATATATAGTATAGATAATGCATTGTTATAAGCACTAAGTTACGAGGTTATCAGATTTAGTATTGAAGATGCCACTTCGATCACATTTGAATATTTGAGTTGGTGACGAGTTTACACCAACATGTTGATGAAGACCAAGTAGTGTGCTCGTCATGACGCCCGCTAATGACACACTTACTTGTTACATTATGATCCGGTTTTTGCATCTTGAAGCTTGGATTTTGGATGGACGGTGGGCGGTCGTTACTTGGTTGTAGGCTAAGACTACTTGCTTTCATATTTTTATTTTTTACCATTTATGTGTATCCCATGTTTTATCCTACCTTTAGTCATGAATCATGCTTAGGTGAGGGAATCGAGCAGTCATTGGTGTCTTGGCCATGGATTTGGTCATGTATCGATGGTCTTTGTCTCCTTTGTCGTAGTATGTTAGTAACGACAATACACCATAGCCTTATAATTTGTTCACCCAATATTTCCTACAAAGATTGTTTTGACCTTAGCTCTAGTGGTGGAGATTTGTATAACCGCTGATAAAGCGACAAGTGTACCGCTTTTGGGGGATCATTTAAGGCCAAAGTCGAGATTATTTGATCAAATATTGCCCTAAATCGTTCCTTTTGTCATTTTAGGTACCTTTGAGAGGAATTTTACAAAAGGAAACATTTTGGACGTTTTTGGAGCGAAAAAATGAAGAAAACGACAAAGTCTCAAAAGCATGCTGGAAATTGCACTTGACGGCGTCACAAGGTGCTAGTGACGGCGTCATGAGTTGACAAAATGTTTTGTGAAGGGGTCGTGACGGCGTCACGTACAAATTTGTCAAGGCCGTCAAGAGTAACTACAAAGAGTGACGGCCCAGAACCCATAAAGAGTGACGGCGTCAGAAGTGGATCTAGGCAATACGAGTTTGTTTTGGCGGCGAGTTGATGGTGTCACATATTGCTCTTGATGCCGTCAGGAGACAAAATCTATATATAGTTTTATAGTTTTCATTCATTGTGTGCAACTTTGAGGGAATAAACCCTAGACGAATTTTACAGCTTTTTCAAGGGTTTCAACCCCTTGTTTCTTCCATGCTTAATTGAAGATAAGTACTTTACCAAATCATTCAATATGTCTATGTGTTGTTTGATTATATCTTATGCTTGTCTTCTCTTTAACATGATAGGCTAGGTTTTCTTCGTGTTTGCTTAGATGTAATGAAACTTACATATTGATTATGGTTTGATTGTTTGTTTATAATTGTTGTGGATGAATGAATTCGATGTTAGGCTTAAGAAAACTGGCATACTTCCAATTGGTAACTTGCGTGAACGTCTTAAGAAATAGGATTGGAGGTGTACTATGATATTTTAGTTGTATTTAATGCGTAGGTAACTACTAATGAGGCCATGTAGGAGCTAGTAGTCGGCTCGACATAGGAAGAGGTAGAAGCTTATAGAGTTACGGAAGATCGTACACGGCTCTACGAATGGTATTAAGGAATATAACTCGTCATCCATGCAATTGTAACAAGCTAATCAACCTATAAAAGATAGCTAAGGAGTAGTGAAATCTAAGTAAACACAATTTTCTCTCATTATTGTTTACACCACAAAATTAGTTTAAGTTTAGTTTATTTTATTTTGATTGCATCTTTAGTTAATTGGGTTAGTTGACTAGCAACTAATTCCGCCCACTCTTTCCAAAACCGAAATTTTTAATTGCTTTCCTTAAAATATAAAAATACAAAAAGAATCATCCCTCACCTGTACACCTAGTTTTAGTGAGTTTTAACCCTAGCAAACACTATTATTTGAGTTGAACGATCAATCCCCCGGTACTTGTCACTATACTATACTACAACGAACAGGTACACTGCCTGTTGGGGATTGCAAGCTTCTCAAGATCCCTTGAGAGGTAAAACCTTTTGCGAGGGCGCAATTCAACGCATCAAGTTTTTGGCGTCGCAGCCCGGGGAATAGTTATTGTCTAGGTTAAAATTTCTTTTTATTAGGTCTACTTGATAGATTCCTTTCTAGTAACATTTTTATTTTTATTTTTATATGTTTTCTTTAGTCTATCTTTTTCTTCATTTCTTTGTTCGTAACCTTTGCCATCCGCCATCATGGAATGTGGTAATCTCTTTGATACCATCAACCCACCACAACAAAACCACCCACAAAACCCACCACAACAAAACCAACCTCCTAGACCCCGAACTTTAGGAGAGTATTCCCATCCTAGCCACCGAGGCTATCGAAACACCATTGAGCTCACTCAAGGAGCCAATGTGTCTCCCTTGCGATCCGACACCATCCGGTTGGTGCAAAGCGGATGTGCATTCCATGGACTTCGTTCATAAGATCCTAATCAACATCTCAAGGATTTCCTCAAAATAGTAGATTCCATAGACCTTGATGTTGGAACTCGAGAGACGACCCGATTGTGTCTCTTTCAATTCTCTCTACGTGACCAAGCTAGTCAATGGCTTGAGCGTTTACCTGCAGGATCCATCACCTTTTGGGATGATCTCACCACTCGTTTCCTTGCTCAATTTTTCCCACCAAGGTGAACTACTAAGCTTAGAAATGATATCTTGATGTTCCAACAATGTCAAGGTGAAACTCTCTATGAAGCATGAACTCGTTTCAAGGACATACTCCAAAAAGTCCCTCATCATGGCATAGATCTTTGGCTCCAAGTCCAAATTTTCTACGACCATATCGATCTCTCCACAAGGCGAACCATTGACCAATCGGCCGGTGGCAAGCTTAGTGATCTAAGTGCGGAAGAATCATAGGAACTCATAGAAGATCTTGCTCTCTATGACAACGAAAGTTGGACTGATCCCCGTGATTTGAACAAAATGGTCAAGGCAATATCTTTGCCTTTGAACAAGTCAAGTTTCTCATGAAATCCTACGAAGCTCCTAAACCTTCAAGCCAAGTGAACAAAATCACTTCTTCGTGCGAATTATGTAATGGTCCCCACGACACTCGTGATTGCATGGAACTCCCTGAACAAGCTATCGCGGACTACGCATCCCCGCGTACCGACGGAGCGGGAGACAAGTGGTACACTTTCAAACCCGAGCAAAACCCTTACGGTGATTCATACAACCCCTCTTGGAAAAATCACCCGAACCTTAGGTAGAAACAAAACCAAAACATGCCCCAAAACTATTCTTCCACTCCACCTAATCGATTCCAACCAAACGGTCCATCTTCTAACCGTACTTTCAACAACAATCCTTCCGACAACTATGGTAGTACCAATAATCTTGAAGGATTAATGTTCAAATTTATGGCATCTCAAGAAGCCCGCATAGCTAAGTTTGAATCCGAATTCAATCAACAACAAGCGGAGATGACCAATAAAATAGACAACTTGTTGAAAGCCCTCAATAACCAAGTGCTAACTACACCAAATAAGGACATTAGGAACACTAATAGTGGAACCCAAGTTAAGGATCCCTCATCATCCAAGCATGTCCACTTTGTTAATGTCGTCACTATTAAGCCAATCGATAAGGATAGAGAAGAAAGTGATATGCATGAGATTAAGGAAGTTGTGGAGAAAAAGGAAGAGAAAGTTGAGGAAGTATAAAATGTAGAGGAATACTTTGATAGGTTACCCACCAACGAAGAACGAGAATACCATAAGGATCTATTCGATGACCCCGAGACACCATACGTCCTTGGTTCACCAATCATCAAAGCGGGTGATCCCTCTAACATCAACATACCATGCAACATTGGGCATATGCATATGTGGAAAGCCTACATCGATCTTAGATCTCCCATAAACATTATGACTAGGACCCATTACAATTGGGTAATGAAGAAGCAACTTGGATATAGGATGATGCCCAACACGATTTGGATGAGTAACTTTGTGGGAAGAGTGAAAGGATTGCACGTCTTTGTAGGAAATTTCACTTATGTTACTGATTTTTTGATTGTAGAAGATATTCGCCCGGTAATAGATGGTTGCCTGAGTCAAGATCGTGGATGACCTAGGAAACAGAACCGCTAACGAGGTCACGCAATAGCCCACGACCTTGAGTCTAGCTACAAGACTCGTAAAAAAAAAGAAAAGCGCTTCTTCGGAAGCAACCCATGTTTTAGTTGTTTTGTTTGTTTGTTTTGTTTGTTTGTTTGATTTAATTTGTTTCCGCATGCATACTTGATTTTTATTGTTTGTGGATCATGTTTCGTACTAAATTGTGAAAATGCTTTACCTTGTTGTTTGTCTTAACTTCATAAAAGGTATTTCACAAAAGATAAGTGTAAGGGAAACCTAAATTTGTTTTTAAGAACGGAAATTGGACATGACCCACGACAATATTAAATAAACATGTATATTAGTAGTTGTTTGAGTCAAATGCTTGTATCGAGTCACAATGATGTTTTTGTTGATATAAATAATACCTTAAAACGTTATTAACATATATCGATATCTCTATGTTTTGATAATCACAAAACGTAAACTCATTGAACTACAAATTATGACGTAAACAAGTATTTCGTAGTAAATATTCACTTTAGCATCCAAATCACTTAAGGTATGAATAAACAAAGTGTCTAATGCATTTTATGATCAAAGGAATTTTTATTTTTACAAACCTTACATTTTATTAAAGTGGGACAAACATTTTTAAACTTATACAAAACATTTTTGTATTTATAAGAAATGTTTTATTCAAAATAAATATTTTGAATTCAAATTTCAACCCAAAAAATGGCTACATTTTTCAGGAAAAACCTCCCCTTCAAAAAGACAAAAAATCTGAAAAAAAAAATATTTTTTCTTAGGCAGCCCCCTTAATTATACTAGGCGGTCCCCTTAATTATTAAGGGGACCGGCACCCAATTAAGGGGACCGGCCACGCTCCCAAACAGTATTTTTCTCCTTATAAATACTGGTTCATCCCACAGAATTTTCTCACCTTTTGCACGAAAATTTTCAGTCTCAATCCCTTCAAAACATCCTTCTAAATCCTTTGATCATAAGATTATAAGTCTTTGTTTCAAGTGATCCAATCCTTTACTACTCAAAATGCAAGAGAAGAATCCTCCCTATCATAAAGCCAAAGATGTATTAGGATCTAGTTAGTGTTTATGTAATGTTGTGTGTTATGTATATGTAATAAGTAGATCAAGATGATCTTACTTAGTAGTGAGTTTATGAGTGAGTAAGAAGTAGTGGGAAGAAGTAGTAGTGTGAAGAAGTTATGAAGTAGTGAAGAAGTCGTGAAGTCATGAAGCCATGAAGAAGTCGTGAAGTCGTGAAGCCATGAAGAAGTCGTGAAGTCGTGAAGTTATGTATAAGTTGTGTAGTGTCGTGAAGTCGTGTAGAAGTTGTGTAGTGATCGAAGTAGTGTTGTGAGATTGGTTCTAGCTACTATTAGAACTCGACATTTAGCTTAGTGTCGTTAAATGGTGTAAGCAAAAGTTGTGTACGGTTTTCTCCGCCTAAAGGGAGCTTGTTTAGTTGTGAAGAAAACTCTCGAGTAGGTGACTCGGGGAGTGGAGTAGGGCAAGGAAGGTGTCCTTGTAGCCGAACCACTATAAATCATCATGTCCGGTTTGCATTTCCTTTCTCTTATCTATTTTCATTTATTCTTGTATTTATCGCTTTACATCTATGCTTGCCTATATGTCTTAGTTGTTGCTTATATAGTTGTGATGATTGATTGTGTTGTACATAGAAGTTAATATTGTGATTGTGTGTATAATTATATGATATGGTCAAATAGATTATTATTCACACTACTCATATTAAGTTTAACTTGATAGATAATTTGATACAAAACGTTTTAAGATTTTAAAAGGAAAATGCATTCACACAAAGACCGACCAAAGCTCCATTCACAAAACTAAGTTTTTCCAAAAGCTTACGTATATAATTGATCTTATTGATTATATGGTGTTTTCATACTAAACTCTAATTAAAGGTTTTCCAAACAAACAATTGAATAAATTCGAATCAACATTTTGAAACAAAGATTTTATAAAATGAAAAAGAGGGGAAAACTATTCAACCCTTCTTCTAGTTTTCCACAATTGGTACCAGAGCCACGTCGCTCAAATTTTCAAAACAAATGGTTTTAAAAATTGAGTACGATCCATGTATCAAATTACCCATTAAGGAGGATTAAATATGAAAAGTGTTTTGTTGATTAACTTGTATTAGTTTTGATGATATATACATTAATTATACTAGCTCGAAATAATATTATGCTTAAAATAAGTGTTATATGTTCGGTATCAAAATGAGAAAGTTACACACCTTTCCGAAAAGTCAGAAAACAATTTTTTACAAAAAATGAAATTTTGAGTACCAGATGGGCGCCCCCCTTAATTTTCTGGGTGGCCCCCTTAAATACTGGGCGGTCCCCTTAATTATTTAAGGGGTCCGCCTGTCTGTTTGACAGTTTTTCGAAAACTTTGAAAAATCATATAAAATTAACCGTAACTCCGTAGAAGTCGTGCCACCCGGCGTTTTAAAGGTAATTGAGTCTAATTTCATTTAAAAATACTTACAAGTAACCATTACAAACTTAAATAAGTAAGAAAGTCAAAATACTATACGGTGGTCAAAAATTTGTGTTTCGTTTTAAGGTAAAACTTTTGTTTTACCTTTTCCTTCAAGTCGGGCATTCCTAGTTGATATACTTTTGAAAAATTAAGTATTTATGTTTTCAAAATATTGATCTTAATTAAATTATAGAATGGGGAGGAAATTATTTTATTTTCAAATAAATTCGAGCTAAGTAAACATTGGTGTATATAATACGCAAAACGACGACAAGTGTTTTATGTGTTATGTGAACTTCCTTGTGATTTTATTTTTCTAAATTGAATATATTAAATGACTGTTGCTATTTGAAGTTTAGCTATGTGTATATCTATGCATATGTGCCCTATTAGTTTATAGCTAGTTTTCCGGTTTATACTTAATTAGATATTATGCTAGATTTCTTGCGTTAGGATTGTTATAATATGCTTGCATTGCATATAGGTATAGATGGCTTAATGTTACTCAAACATCTTGTAAATAAGTTAAATATAGACACCTAAATATTTCAAACAATTTAATCTATTCCTCTCAACACACTTAAATATTTTCAACAAATTACCTTGTTTTATCTTAGGTTGTTTGAACAAGAGAAATTAAATTATTTTAAAACATTAGTAGTTATATAAAAGAAAAAGTGTTTTCAAAATCTAAGTGTGTTCATAATAAGTAATAATGAAGAGTCCTTCACATAAACAAAATATATAACAAACATGAAGTAATAAGTTAAATTTCATTCATTCACTAACCTCACTCTTAAATAATCTTAGGATTAATGGAACACACTATCAAAATGTCTATTTATTTTAAATGAGTGTTTGTGAGGGTCAAGAAAGATCTTGATATTATATCAATTCATTATTCAAATTATGGTTGATATATTCATCAAATCTAATTGACGTGTTTTTGAGTGTGGACAAGAAATTGGATTGCTATTTGTTTAGCTTCAATATTATATCAAATTACAACAAAAGATATAATCTTGAATCTACATACTCAATCACACTAGATTGATATGAAAATAGTTACATCCTTTGTAGATGAAAAGAGTGTGCATTGGATCATAACTCACACTTGTGTTGATAATGTCATATTGAATCTACTTGTCCAATAATTGTGTTCCAAATATTAGAATAACATTTTAAACACATTCATAAAATATACAATGAAGTAGGACTGACGACTTGGATGCTTCATCCGAAATATTCAAGCAATTTACATTGCAATGCAATGGATAAATGTGTCATATCCGAAAAACTAAACATGAGTAAACTAACAACATATGTAAACTTTGCTCACACTACTTAAAATTATCACTTCAAGATAAAATACAAATTTAAGAATAATACACACTATATATTCTATGTATTTTATTTTCTTTGTAGCATGAATGGTTGTGTTACAAGATAATGCACTACATTTTGTTTTAATAATATAAGTTATTAGAATTGAAAAATAACTTGTCACAATCCATAAACAAGTAAAAAAAAAAATTCAAATACTTGTTAAAGTATGATATATAACATTGGCAAAAATCATAGAAAATAATATTTGTTTAAAAATATATTAATGTCTAGTTTTGATATCATTTGAGAATCACAAACTCATTTAAGATAAATAATCTTAATGAGATTCATTTCACAAGAGATGCTAAGGTGCACTCTTAAGCCTAGCACAGTTATTAAATCAAGTAATATGTCATCAAAACCAAACAACCGGTAAATCATGAAGAAAGGATTAAATTTTTTTTTTTTTTTTTGTTTACTCTTATCTAAACATTCAACACGTCTCTATTAGGATCGTGAATTAAATATATCATCAAGATTTACCTTCATAAAAACATGATGTTTGAGTCACATTAAGCCAAGTATTAGTGAATCAAGCAAACTTCATATTTGGTAATCTTCGATAGGTAAATTTAGGAACTCGATTTCTTCTAAAAAGAGAATGACTACTGGAGAATCTATTGACTAGAAATTCAATTTAACCTAACGGTTGAATTGCTTCTATGTGAGAAGTTGGGTGTGTGTAACCCGTAAAAATGGTCGTGTTTAGCCTGAATTAAGCACCACTAGTAATAATCTCATACTCATTCTCCAACTTGATTAAATTGCTCTTCCTATATATACCTAACGCTAGTTTACTTTTATGAACTTTACTTCTCGTTAGATTCTTTCATTCCTAGATTTATGACATTAAGTTAGATAAGCGTGCGAAAACAAAGGAACTATAGATGTTAGGTCTTACCCCATTCAACACTCTCGCATCTAACATATAAATTATCGTCTTCATTTCCTTTAGGATCATAGGATATGTAGAAACGATAGCATGAGATAATAATAGGCTTAACCATTCCTCTTGAGCATGAGATCTTTAATAAACATTTTTTTAAAAATATTTGATTTATGATATTTGTTGTCAAAAATCTAATATCTCTAAAAATATGCAAAACCCTCACATTTGGAAAATAGTTTTTCAAATAACTATCCCACTTTTAAATAACATGTTTTCACTATCAATATCCACAATTTTGTTTTGATCAAAACTAAAGATTGGGAAAATATTCTTTACCTTTCTTCACACATTTTGAAGTAAAAACGCAATCTATTTTATTCAAATAACTCTCACATCTAAGTGAAAACTTACTTTCAAACATTGTTGAATAATGTTAAATACGTCTCTTTTAAAATCATGCATGGTGATCTCATATTTGTCATCTATATTCATATAAATGACACTTATAAGTGAACTAAATCAAATCAAGAGGACCATGGCTTGTTCATTAAGACTTTGTTTGTAACAAGTCTAGAAATCTATGCTATCATAACTACCCACTTATTGCACATTGATACACATTAGGATTAATCCTCCTAGTTATGTAGTTATGAAATACTTGATGTTGCTTATTGTTTCCTAGCACTTATATTTTACTTGCTTGATGAGTATGTTTGCTTGCTAGATGAAATTGCTTGTTTACTTAATCTCTTTGATTAACATGCTTTGGCTACATAATTGCCTACATAATTAGTATATGCTTAATTGCCTCAAAGAGTTGGACTTGTTTGAAACAAAAAACACAACCTTTCTGCAATTCACTACCAAAAACCCTTTTCTGGCAATCTGAGAATCACCAGATGGGCGGCCCCCATAAATCATAAGGCGGCCCCCTTAATTATTAAGAGGACCGGCCTCCAATTAAGGGGACCGGCCATCTGATGGTCAAAGGTGTTGTCTCCTTTTTCTACTTTTCAGCCCATTTCATCCTACACTTCCCAAAATTCATAAACCTATTTTATCCTAAACCTTCTATCAAAATTTATATATCCTTAATCCCACCAATCCTACATTATAAACACTCTCATTCCTCTCAACCTTTACTCACCCATATCCTTCTACATTACACTCAAACCTCATAATCTTTTCACAACTCAAGCGATGTTGTTCATAATCAACCAACGCCTAAACCTCACTCTCACACAAATGATCCATTTAACAACAAATCATCCATTCGTGCTTCCACCAATGCTCCTTCTTATGATGAGCATGCACAATCCCAAAACAATAATCCCAACCTCATTACCAACACTTTACATGTTGCTCATTCAACAAAAACACCATCCACTCATGAAACATCTCTTCCACCCATATCATGTTTTCATGATTACCCAAGCTCAAACATGACTCTACCACCAAGAGTATCACCACCACATCCTACAACTTCACATGCCATTCCTATGTTGCATGTTCAAACCCTCACCCAAGACAACTATCATGCTCCACCACCATCACCTTCCTCCGAACACTTAATGTTCGTTGAGGCGCTAAAAGAATCCCATGAGCTTAGTGTTCTTTTAGCCTTACATCTTGCTCAACGCAATTTGGATCCACCTTCAGCTAGATCACCCTCATCACCACACAACATAAATCAACTTGAGATGCATGTCAACAATTGACCTTGTTGCATCTTTCTCCTAAAAACCATTGCATTCAATGAATACATCACTTGGATTGAATATCTTCTCACTAGATCACATCCAATACCCTCACTTGAACAACATCCAAAACCTTAATCAACCTTTTCCGCTACAAACTCTCCACAACCAAACTCTCCAACATTCATGACCCAAACATATACCTCCATTAATCCAACAACCTTACCCTAACTCAACCATCTTCATTCCAAACACTCCATCATCAACCATCTAAGCATACTATATGCTTATGATTTTCACTTTCAAATACGAATCAACCAACCTTTTGTTACAAGCAAGTCCGATGGCTCTCTTTGGAAAATTAGGATCTTTTACTTTTTTGAATGCATTAAGCATAATAAAGGAATATATTGCTATGTGAGCTTAGTATTTGTTTGCTATGCTTGTTGTTTTCCTTATTTTGTTATATATGATTGTACTTCTAATATTTTTCTTGCGAGAATTCTTTATCTCGATTCCTTGGTGTCCCTGAACGAGGGGGAGCACACATCAAGGGGGAGATTTCTACCCGTCTAACTTCATTCATGAAGCTAGTCGGCATAACCTTTTTGATTCTACAAAAAGGGGGAGAAGTGAATATAAACTCACTAAGTACTTGTCTAAAAAATTAATTTTTAGATTTAATAAGTTTAGGTTTTGTAATCATCAAAAAGGGGGAGATTGTTGATATAAATAATGCCTTAAAATGTTATTAACATATATCGATATCTCTATGTTTTGATAATCACAAAACGTAAGCTCATTGAACTACAAATTATGACGTAAACAAGTATTTCGTAGTAAATATTCACTTTAGCATCCAAATCACTTAAGGTATGAATAAACAAAGTGTCTAATGCATTTTATGATCAAAGGAATTTTTATTTTTACAAACCTTACATTTTATTAAAGTGGGACAAACATTTTTAAACTTATACAAAACATTTTTGTATTTATAAGAAATGTTTTATTCAAAATAAATATTTTGAATTCAAATTTCAACCCAAAAAACGGCTACATTTTTCAGGAAAAACCTCCCCCACAAAAAGATAAAAAATCAGAAAAAAAAAAATATTTTTTCTTAGGCGGCCCCCTTAATTATACTAGGCGGTCCCCTTAATTATTAAGGGGACCGGCACCCAATTAAGGGGACCGGCCACGCTCCCAAACAGTATTTTTCTCCTTATAAATACTGGTTCATTCCACATAATTTTCTCACCTTTTGCATGAAAATTTTCAGTCCCAATCCCTTTAAAACATCCTTCTAAATCCTTTGATCATAAGATTATAAGTCTTTGTTTCAAGTGATCCAATCCTTTACTACTCAAAGTGCAAGAGAAGAATCCTCCCTATCATAAAGTCAAAGATGTATTAGGATCTAGTTAGTGTTTATGTAATGTTGTGAGTTATGTATATGTAATAAGTAGATCAAGATGATCTTACTTAGTAGTGAGTTTATGAGTGAGTAAGAAGTAGTGGGAAGAAATAGTAGTGTGAAGAAGTTATGAAGTAGTGAAGAAGTCGTGAAGTCGTGAAGCCATGAAGAAGTCGTGAAGTCGTGAAGTCGTGTGGAAGTTGTGTAGTGATCGAAGTAGTGTTGTGAGATTGGTTCTAGCTACTATTAGAACTCGACATTTAGTTTAGTGTCGTTAAATGGTATAAGCAAAAGTTGTGTACGGTTTTCTCCGCCAAAAGGGAGCTTGTTTAGTTGTGAAGAAAACTCTCAAGTAGGTGACTCGGGGAGTGGAGTAGTGCAAGGAAGGTGTCCTTGTAGCCGAACCACTATAAATCATCGTGTCCGGTTTTCATTTCCTTTCTCTTATCACTTTTCATTTATTCTTGCATTTATCGCTTTACATCTATGCTTACCTATATGTCTTAGTTGTTGCTTATATAGTTGTGATGATTGATTGTGTTGTACATAGAAGTTAATATTGTGATTGTGTGTATAATTATATGATATGGTCAAACAGATTATTATTCACACTACTCATATTAAGTTTAACTTGATAGATTATTTGATACAAAACGTTTTAAGATTTTAAAAGGAAAACGTATTCACACAAAGACCGACCAAAGCTCCATTCACAAAACTAAGTTTTTCCAAAAGCTTACGTATATAATTGATCTTATTGATTATATGGTGTTTTCATACTAAACTCTAATTAAAGGTTTTCCAAACAAACAATTGAATAAATTCGAATCAACATTTTGAAACAAAGATTTTATAAAATGAAAAAGAGGGGAAAACTATTCAACCCCCCCCCCCCCTTCTAGTTTTCCACAGTTTTGAAGGAAATTCCAGGAATTAAGGCATAAGTTTTTCCAGAAATTTTCCGGAAACTTAACATGAGATTTCTGTCAGAACACTCTGACGACGTCAGGATTAACACCTGACAGCGTCAGGTGTAAAAATCTGGAAATTTTGCAAGTTTTGTTTTTCTAACGGAGTCTTGAAGTTTTTGTTAATTCTTTAGTTTTATAAATTCCAGGAAATCTGCAAACATTCATTACACAAGCATTATATCCTTATATATATATATAGATTGCCGCCGATTTTTTGCGAGGTTGCTATGATTGTTTTCTCATGTTTAACAGGTTATATTGGACAAGAAGATGATTTATTATTTCGGAAGGGAAGCTTTCAATGTTTATTTTCTTGGAGGAGGATTTAACCATGTTAACGATTTATCCACACTGAATGAATCAGGGGAGTATTTGTTTTCATTCTTTTACCTTATTTACTTTTACATCTTTTTATTGAACATTGGGGACAATGTTCAGCCTAAGTCTAAGGGGAGGGTAAATGATAATACTTTAGAGAATGCAATTGCACTTAAGTTTGTTTGTTCAATAGTAGGTGTGTAATAAAACTTAGAGAAATACTTGTTAGGGCAATTTTAGCGCCAAATTTAAGATTTTTTACAACATTTAGGAGTGAAGCTTTAGCCTTAATGAGCGTCTCATGAATAGGAGTTGTATGACTAGCACAAAAACCGTGCCACTCAAAAACATTTTCCACCCAAATATGTGAGGTTCGCCTTTAGATTTGTTAGGAAAAACATTCATTATTAGTGCTTATGAGTGTACCGGTAGTACTTAGATTCTAGAACTTGCGTTAGTGATACATCCCGAGACCGCTAGTGAGACGACATTCGTGTAGTTAGGATTTACTACATGATAAGAGGCATTAGGATCACCCTTGTGTTAAACACGTATCATAATTACTTGACCATTTAAGTCAATTACCTTGCCTAGTAAAGTCAATTAATTTTTCCCACACCTTTGCGTTGTACTCATTTTTAGTACACGATACCTTTAGTACACCCCTCCGATCCTATCTTTTCATTTCTAACTTTAAGCATTTTACTTAAAGGAAGAATTTACAATCCACCCCAAATGTACACCCAAATCACCTTAGCCTTCCGTGTATGCACTCATCTTTAGTGCATTATTGTTATTTGTTTAAACTCTTAGTTAATTGTCTAATTGATTACATGGTTGTTAAGCCGAGTCATATCTTGTACATATTGTTTTGGGACGATTGGACTCATGGGTAAAGTACTAGTATTATTGAGTAACGGGGAAGAACATCATATATTACTCCCATACGTACGTTAATCTTAAAAAGTACTCCAAGTGTTTTGATTATCTTGATTCGAGTCATTAGAATAGTTGATTGTAAAGTATGTAAAAGTTCAAGTGTAAGGGGAATGCAAATCCCTTATGATGTATTATTTTGGATGGTAGGGCAAGAGTGTATGCAAAAAAAAAAAAAAAAAAAAAAAAAAAAAAAAAAAAAACGGACTACCATCCCGTTTCATTTTATGTTTGTTTTATGTTTTTGTTAGCTTAAGTCGAGTCGAGTCTTGGCTTAGCAATGCCACATTGTACATGTAATTAACCAAGATGATTAACTCGCCACCAGTAAACATTGCCTTTATCCAACAAAACGGTGTTTATCCTATCCCTACACCTCACGTTATAACCCTTTAAAAAGACCTCTTTGATAGTTTATCCTAGGTGCTTACGCCAAGTGGTGGAGGTTTGACCCTTTCCCAAGCCTATGGTAATCTATTTGCAATGACAGGTAGTGAGAGATGTTTTCCATTTCCATATTGTGATATATACTTTATTACACCCGAGAGATGTGAGTATCTAAACACTATTTGTCAGGTGCTAGTGTATAATTTCCGTGCTTGTTTTTGGTTGAAGTGGAACGATTATTTGTTGCAATTACTTTTATATTAGTGTTAGATGACTCATAACTTGTATTTTGATTAGAATAAAAGCGCATTTGCTTGAGGACAATCAAATCTCAAGTGTAAGCGTATTTGATGAAGCGAAAAGTGTACCGCTTTTGGGGGGTCATTTAAGGCCAAAGTCGAGATTATTTGAACAAATATTGCCCTAAATCGTTCCTTTTGTCATTTTAGGTACTTTTGAAAGGAATTTTACAAAAGGAAGCATTTTGGACGTTTTTGGAGCGAAAAAGTGAAGAAAACGACAAAGTCTCAAAAGCATGCTGGAAATTGCACTTGACGGCGTCGCAATATGCTAGTGACGGCGTCATGAGTTGACAAAAGGGTGGATAAATCAATTACACGTGACGCGCCAGAATATTTTGTGAAGCGGTCGTGACGGCGTCACGTACAAATTTGTCAAGGCCGCAAGAGTAACTGCAAAGAGTGACGGCCCAGAACCCATAAAGAGTGACGGCGTCAGAAGTGGATCTAGGCACTACGAGTTTGTTTTGGCGGCGAATTGACGGCGTCACATATTGCTCTTGATGCCGTCAGGAGAAAAACTCTATATATAGTTTTCTAGTTTTCATTCATTGTGTGCAACTTTGAGGGAATAAACCCTAGACGAATTTTACAGCTTTTTCAAGGGTTTCACCCCCTTGTTTCTTCTATGCTTAATTAAAGATAAGTACTTTACCAAATCATTTAATATGTCTATGTGTTGTTTGATTATATCTTACGCTTGTCTTCTCTTTAACATGTTAGGCTAGGTTTTCTTCGTGTTTGCTTAGATGTAATGAAACTTAGATATTGATTATGGGTTTATTGTTTGTTTATAATTGTTGTGGATGAATGAATTCGATGTTAGGCTTAAGAAAACTGGCAGACTTCCAATTTGTAACTTGCTTGAACGTCTTAAGAAACATGATCGGAGGTGTACTACGATATTTTGGTTGTATTTAATGCGTAGGTAACTACTAATGAGGCCATGTTAGGAGCTAGTAGTCGGCTCGGCATAAGAAGAGGTAGAAGCTTATAGAGTTAGGGAAGATCGTACACGACCCTACGAATGGTATTAAGGAATATAACCCGTCATCCATGCAATTGTAACAAGCTAATCAACCTATAAAAGATAGCTAAGGAGTAGGGAAATCTAAGTAAACACAATTTTCTCTCATTATTGTTTACACCACAAAATTAGTTTAAGTTTAGTTTATTTTATTTTGATTGCATCTTTAGTTAATTGGGTTAGTTGACTAGCAACTAATTCCGCCCACTCTTTCCAAAACCAAGATTTTTAATTGCTTTCCTTAAAATATAAAAATACAAAAAGAATCATCCCTCACCTCTAGACCTAGTTTTAGTGAGTTTTAACCCTAGCAAACACTATTCTTTGAGTTGAACGATCAATCCCCCGATACTTGTCACTATACTATACTACAACGAACAGGTACACTGCCTGGTCGGGATTGCAAGCTTCTCAAGATCCCTTGAGAGGTAAAACCTTTTGCGAGGGCGCAATTCTACGCATCAACCGCCAAGCCTATGATAGAATACATGCTATGACTGTGCGTTGAGTGATCACCCCAAAATTGACACTTAAATTAGGGAGAGTATGAGTGTTTGTTTCTCATTTAGTGAGGTGTTCGGCATTGAATATTTTAGCATAGGAAATTTTTAATCTCATATTTCCCAAGTAATTTGGGGGATATCTTTTTGGGAATAATTCAAATAAGGTTTACTTGAGCGCAAGTAGAGTTTGTGGGGTGATATTTGATGACATCAAATAATCAGGACTTTTTAGTGTCAATTTCCCCCTAATATGCTCATTATTTGTATCGTTTTATATGGATATATACTTTGATTTCTTTATACTTCATTTCCAAGTTGTAAATGAGCATAGGAGTAGAAGAGACACGGATTTGGAAATGCACTTACAAGATCACACACTTTAGTATGCTTAGAAGAAGTTACGACGTAACTCTACTGTCCAATTACGCCGTAGCTAAGGATTTATACATGAAGACCAAGTCAACGCTGATCAAGGATTACGTCATAACTACCATAGAAGTTACGAAGTAACTATTTGAAGACTTAGAAGAATTTTGAGACAAAGAAGCTTACACCGTAACCAACACAAGAGGTTACGACGTAAATATTACACAGAATAGGGTTCAAGTAATTGATGAGATTACAATGTAACTACGCAAGAAGATTACAACGTAATGGTAAACCCTGGGAAGATTAAGGCGTAACCATGCATAAAGATTATGACGTAATTGTTGCCGCCGAAGATTACGACGTAACTATCCATCAAAGTTATGCTGTAACTATCACTAACGGATAAGATCGTTTGAAGTATACACTAGTTACGGCGTAACCGCAACTCAAGGTTACACCGTAGCTTTGACGGGCCTATAAATACCAGCACTATTTCCTACATTTTACACATCTTTCACACCACAAAAAGTCAGAGAACAAAGTAGGGTTCCAGAATGACGATCTCTAGCAGCATACAGAGCATTTTCCAAAGGAGAGATCACGACATAACATCAATGAGTTTTAGTGATTTATTTTCAATTTACATTTACGATTCCATGTCTTTCATTTACATGCAAAACATTGAATCTTCTATACTTTTTAATACGATTGGCAAAGCACCTTTGGTGCTAGCCTAGTTAAGATTCTTTCATTGTTTTGATTATGTTTTCATGCTTTTATTCTTGGTTCTAGTGTGTGCATGCCTAGTTATTCGATAGATCCTCTAGTTTTGGTTGTTTTAAAGACCGGTTGTACGTATTACACTAGGAGAATTGACCAAAGGACCCTAGAGTAGTAGGTTGCAAGGGTTGGTAAGAATTGACCAAAGGACTACCAAATCCCTTGTGTGCAAATTGACCAAAGGATCACCCTCCTGGTTAGATGAACTTAAGAAGTTAGATGTGTGGTCTAAGATCCGAGAGGTCAGATCACACAAAGAATTAATCTAGCATTTAGTGGCACTTAATGACTCAAACTAGTCTACATGTAAGCTTTGACAGCCATAAGGATCCAGACCTTTGGTGTCCTAGTAGGATTCTAGGGAGACAGGTTAGACGAATTAACCAAAGGAGTCTAGTGAATCTAATGCCTCGCTTGAAGCGATAGAAAGCTTAATTTGAAAACATAATCGTAGCAATATAGGATGAACAACTAGGCTAGTACATTTTCTCCCTACTGCATTCAAGTCTATTTATTTTCTGCATTTCATTTCTGTTTATTAGTTTAATTAATCAAACAAATCATAAACCCTTTTAAAACGTGACATAGACTTAAGTTAGAATCCAGATACACAGAGCTCTTTAGACAACCTCGGCTTTACCATTTAAAGCATCGTGTTTTCATAATAAAAATTATGTATACTACAAGATCTGCAAAAAGTCTTTGAGCTGGACTGCTGGAGCAACTGGGTTCTCAACAAAGTTACAAGAAATGCTGTCTCGGCCGCGTTTCACATTTTGGATCGTTCGTACCCAAACACGATACGATACCGACTCGGATCGCTCAGGATCACGATCTGGATTGCTATATCCAGCGTTACCAATCAACATCAATCGGCGTACCCATGTCTATTGGGCCGATGTACCAAAATAGATCGGTACAACATACCAAAGTGAAGCGGTACGTCATGCCAAAGTGAACCGGTACAGTTAATTATCCACTCATATTAAACTTAAAACAAACTTAAACATTACTACTTCAACTAAATTAGTTAATGAGTATTTATACTTCCAACGTATAATTATTTAATTAAATATACCTATCAATTTATAACCACTCATTAGTTCCACCTTATCATATCCTTACCACTCTAACCATACACATACGCCTAAGTACATAACAAGCTCTTGTCTTAATAAACCTCCATTTGGGGAAAAAAATTGATCCATTTCATCTCATGCAAAAAATTTCTTCATAATGGTTTTTGGTAGAAAAAGAAACCTTGATGATATACTTTAGCATGGAAATAGTGAAGGAGTTACTGATGTTGATGGTGAGGAAGAGGAAGAGGAAGAAAACACTGATTATAATGGGAGTGCACCTCAAACTTAAACTCAAACTCAAACACAATCTCGTACAAATGATGGTAAGCCATTACTTGAAGAAGTTGTTTTTGTTTCTACTATTAATAACAAGAATGCAAGAGGTTCAAAAGTGTGGGTTTGTAACCATTGCAAACTGCATTTTACAAGCTCGTATTCAAGAATACATATTCATTTTTTTGGACCCCCACCTGGAAAGAAAGCTAAAATTAGAAGGTGTGGTACTTTAATCAAGGATCAAGTGAAGTACAGGGCATTGAGGAGAAGGGTAAGCAATCCATAACAGGTTGCAGTGTCAAAGGCTCTCAAGCATTCTGTTATTTCCAAAAAACATAGTTTATTTTGGTAATGGAAAGAAGCTCAGTTGATTTAAAAGTCATGTGGGGTCTATGTGCAAATGGAATACTATTTAATGTTTTAGGTAGCCCTCAATTTCAAGAAATGGTTGTTGTAGTTAACAAGGCTCCTGCTGGTTACAAGGCGCCTTCAAGTGAGAAAGCAAGGACCGTACTACTTGATGAATGTGCTAAAGATGTTGAAAAAGATTTAGTACCTGTTAAAGATACATGTTGTACACAAGGAGTATCGATTGTATCCAAGGTTATAAATAGCGTGAGGCGTGGCGTGGCGGTGAAGCCAAGCCTCAAGCTTTACGAGCTATAACAAAGCTACAACGTATTTTAAGGCGTGACTCAAAGCGGCATAATTTTTTTTATAGATTTATATATTTATATCATATTTCATATATATATATATATATATATATATATATATATATATATATATATATATATATATATATATATATATATATATATGTGTGTGTGTGTGTGTGTGTGTGTGTGTGTGTGTGTGTGTGTGTGTGTGTATATATATATATATATATATATATATATATATATATATATATATATATATATATATATATATATATATATATATATACACTAGTTGTCGAAGCCCGCCCAAAGGGAGGGCATGACTTGTGATTTTCATTTGATATGTGATAATTTTCTATATACATTGTCAAATTTTGGACATCATAAATTATAAATTCGTTGGAAAATATATCATGTAATATTGACTCAATCGTTAAACAAATAATAAAGCTTCAAGGATTATATTTTTACAAATACTAAAATTTCATTATTCTTTAGTTAAATCATGTAAAATTTTGATATTTCATTAGGTTTTGTGATTTGGCGGGCATGACTTGTAATTATTTATTGGTTAGTATTAGGTGAAGGTAGAAAATAATGAACAAATTCACAATAAGAGCTGTATTTTTAAAATAAAATATATAGTTCAAATCAGTGTGAAATTTGTCAATCTCATTTTGGTTTGACAATTCCAGTTTCATATTTTTAGTTCCTCATATTTGGTGTTAACATAATTAAATTTATGCTCTGTAGTAACCTTACGTGCGGTACCCTTACATGCCTGTTGTCCCTCCCTTAGCAATTTGTGTATGGTTAGAAAGGAAGCATCATTTCTGGAATCCTACAAAAGAGAGTTTCATTGCTTTCATAACAACATGTCAATTGCTTACATTCTCATTATTATTATGAATATTACTATAATTATTATCAATATTACTAGTGGCGCTTTGTTGTTAGAGGTCGTGTGCGGCTGAAGGTCTATTAAACCAAGAGAGTTGACTAAAGAGCTCATTTTGGTGGATTGAGTATGGGATAAGTAGACTAAAGAGGCAGTTCTTGAGGTAGTTGATTCACATTTAAAAGGCAAATTTGATGGGTTGAGGTTTTGGTGATTATCAAGTTAGGGATAATGTGTTATAGTAATGAACCTTCATTACATCCCACTATGAGGCAGGTTGTTATGTATTTGGAAGGGGAGATTCCCTTTCCTGAAGGTTTGGCTCCACCGTGTGAGGCCAGTGAGAAGGGTAGTCACGGGTGGGTTTTTGAGGAGTATATGCATTCTTATTCATCTTCCTCTATTGTAGACAATGTAAGCAATTGGTCAGTGGGAGTTGAGGAAGAATATGTTGATGTTGAAGCAGGTTTTAGTTACTCTTGAAGCTGATCAATAGAAGTTTTCAACTTCTCTTCAAGGACACCAATTCTCTCTTCACAAGATGAGCTCTCACCCTGTGGAAAAAGGAATTTAAAAAGATCAGAAGTTGGTATATTCGAGCACAGCCTGAGAATATTAAAACCGATATCAGGAAGTGATATCAGAAAGTGGTTAGAAGTAATAATAAAAGGGTGTAAGGAGGTGCTGATCACTGATTCAGATTAGTGAAAGGAAAGAATTAGTTGGTATAGAGCATACATCAGATAGTGTTAAATGTGTCTTCGGGCTGAGTTTTGCAACTCATGGAGTATTAATAAGTCGTTAAGACTGAACCTGAGTAATTCGAACATGGATGATGTTATAATCCGGGCATGTGTTATAATTCTACCCTCTTTTTTTTCCTTTTTTTCTTTTCATTTTTTAATAAAATTAGTCGAGTGCCTAAAGTGCCCTCAGTTAACACATAGAATCACCACCACCAACGATAAATAGATGATGAAGGGCAGATAGAAAATCTAAAAAACCTAAGCTGAAATGAGCATAAAAGGAGGGTATATTATCAAACCTTAAAGTACTAACTGTTAGTTTACTTTCAGGAACATAATGTTCTTTATCTGGATTAAGAACTTTGTCATAAGCTCTTTTAAAGCCCTTATAGCAGTCATCAACTGCAAGTACCAAATTAAAAGGATTACCCAATAACCTTGCACCATAAGTAAGGATAAACATTTAAAAATTTTCATTGCTTACATTAAATAATTGAGTATTTTTAATTGCAACCTCTTCATGGTCACTTGAAACAACTTTGAGATCCTTAGAATGAACCACTACCTTTACTCAGAGTAGCAATATCCTCCACCACCCATGCCTGTAGTATCGTCATCCACGACTTCCTCAACTGATGGTACGTCTGCTGAGCCTAATGCATCTTATGGTTATGGTAACTCGGTGGCTCCAGCTCCACCTAGTGTTCAACCTACATATCCACCACCTCCATATCCCTATGCATCGTATTATGGTGTACCCCCTCCTCCTGCTTACGCACCTCCTACAACCAATATGGACCATTCACAAATCGTTGGTAATGTTCCATGGGTGTCGAATCCAGCTCCTCCTCCTCCGTCGCCCACTGTACCAGCTGAGACAAATGCATCTGGCGCTGATGCAGAATATGAGAAGTTCATGGAAGATACAAAATGATAGTTCTCTTCCTGCATTCATGTTGAATGGTAAGTCGTGATACTTAGAGCATCTCTAGCTTTAACTCAAACAGACATATAGTCCATAACAGTCACCCATTTGATCCATGTGACCCGTTTTGATACCCATCGTAAAACTGCATTTTCATGCCCTTAACAGTTACCCATTTGACCCATAAAACCTCAACAAATTTGCGCCCATTAGCTTAGTAATTCCAAACTCATTTATGACTAATATTTCACCTAAATTTGGCCTTGCACGCACAAAGCTGCCACAATCGGTAGCAACATGAATGCAACAATTGTTGTTTAATTAACTGAATGAACCACAACTAATTTAATCCCTCTTATAGCCATATATGTTACTTACAAAGTTGGAACATTGACTTTCATATTTGTAACATAGAAATAGTCAGCTTTCACTTACCCTGAGAATCATCGCTTTAATGTTAGATTATTACCATCTTTATTTGATGCTATAAAGTGGAATTTCATTTTTTTCAGTTGCATAAAACTATAGTTAATAGCATAGTAAATGTATGAAGATTAGTACCCCACCTTTGAGTGTCCAAAGCTCATATTCTTCAGCCTTAATGCTTCAAAGTTGAGGGGCCTTCACCTTGGATCGACTGCCAATCTCGATACCATAAGTCTTGCTGGATGTGACAGTTTGGCAGAAATTCACGTGCCCTTTGGGTGTCCAAAGCTCAAATTCCTGAGCCTTAGTAATACACAGTTGAGTACCCTTGACGACATAATATGTCAACTATCCAATCGCTTGGCATCAAGTCTTTTAAGCATTCCCATCTGCAAGGAATTAAGAAAACTGTGATCAAAAGTTTACTATATAAGCTGCAATGTAGAGGTTTCTAATCCCCTTTCACATTGAATAATCAAAAAACACAATATATAAAAGTACATATTGCAGATTACGGGGTGTTTAGTATTGAATATTTAAACAGCCTGGGCCTATTTACTGTACGAATGTCTTCAAAATTCTTACTACCTTTTTGATGACACAATAGCATTCGCTCATAGAATAAATTACCTGCACTTGGATGTATGTATATTAGCTGTCCAATTGATTCTTTGCATCTGTGTCGACGCAGAGACCAGTGTTTTTCTGAGTTATACCAGATGAATTCTGAAGGGAAATTCAGGTATGTTAAATAGCAACTCCAAACAACTTAATCTTTAAATCAGGGACTTATGTATCTTCAAGCTTATTCGGAGCAGTCCTAAATAATTGAACTAATCCATTGTGTTCATCCAGCAGCTCTATTAAATGTTGCATAATATCGAGTGTCAATGTTGATTGCTCGCCTCCAAAGTCACTGAGCCTATTGGTCACTTCGTTCTATGTGTCAAATATATATAATTGCAGAAATCTTGGGTCTTGTTCGTTCACAGGACATAGACAACCATCCAATGACCTCTATTAATAGAGTCATCTACCTCAGCCCCTAAAGACGTCCTAGCAAACATTTGATTGTATGCTCTAAAAAGCTGTTTCACGTATTCTAGATAGTGTGGTTGTTGTTGCAGGGCAACCTTGCCTTTCATACAACAACGATGGTATTCTGGGTGCCTCCTACTACCCGATTTGTATCTCTCATCAAACCAAAAAAGAGCTCCACAATGACCGCAGATGCAATCGCACGCACCCAATGAAACGTACGTACCTGGTGGACCTGTAGGCAAGAGAAACAAAACCATGAACCACAAAGGCTATGGTCAAAGTCACAGTAATTAATAAAACATTATTACACGAAACTGCAATAACAGAATAAGACTTGAGCATAAGTTCGTCAACAAACTTGTAAACCTGTGATTTATTCACTAAAGTCATTTGGCTATGTGACTGTATGAATCTACGCTAAACCTAGATCTTTAAATTGAGGTCTCACTCTGATTAATTAAACATATTTTCCACGTGGATAAGATTTATTCTCATTAAAAAAATAGTTATAAAATTGTGTTTATTTATTTTTATCAAATCTTGGTCCGGTGTTGTATAATACAGTATAACAAAAAATCAATCATAATCACTACTTTTCAAATGTTACCTATGGCTTCAAGCACGCTCGCTTTTTGGTGAATGTGAAAAACTAAAGCTGAAAATCATACTACTTCATCAAGATACGATATTTTACTTTTTTACAGCTTCCTCCTTGCAACGTATCATGAACATAAACAAAAGCCATTTGTCAAGGATGATTAAACTAAGCATAACAAATTTAAATATAAACAGAATGCTGAACAAATGTTTAAAGAGAAACCTGGTATTCCATTCAGTTCTAAAGTCACCGCTCAACAACTAATCTACCGTACTATGCTTCAGTACCTCTAAATAACGCATAAGAAAAATGATATGCAATTGTAAACACATGCTTTAGTACCTCTAAATATGCTTCAGTACTCATATTTGATGTTTTTATGTTCGCTTGCATACAGTTCAGCAAAGAAATCAAAAACCTAAAACGATAGAATCATGTCAAACAATTGAAAATATAATGTCTGGTTTTACTTACTTTAAAGACGAGTTGTATTTGCGTGTCCTTGGTGTCTGTACATGTCATCTTCTGAAAGGATAATCAACCCTTTTATAAGAAAGTGTAGCAGGAACCAAATGCATATTAAATGAAAATTTATTCAAATTGAAAAAATATCAAAACTTATTTGAATATTCAAAAGTCCACGTCACTCATGATTTGGTCCATGTGGACGGATGATGGAGGATACGTGACTGGAATCTGGAGACCTGGTGCTATGAATAAGCTGTACATGATGACCAACTTTTATCATATCAGTGATGACCAACAATAATTATGAATAAGCTGTACATGTCAACTTATTTAAGTTATCAGCTATTTCTCAACTCTATTAACATGGCTGGTATGAAAAAATAGGAAGAGATGATAAAGGCCTTCTGGAAACACGTACCTTAATCACTTGATGAACTATTGGAATTTCACGTTCCTGCATAAAAGCTTGTAAAATAATATATATAACATAAATAAAAGAGTACATATAAATGATTCAAAAATGTTATACAGCAAAAATCATACCCTATAACCCTGTTGCTTCCACATTAGGCGCCTGGATAACAACCTGCACAACAAATCAGAGAAGAAAATAGATGAAAGAGTGATATTAGGGTTTTGAGGAAAAAAAATATAATCCGTATAATGAATGGGCTGGATTTTATTTTAGGGGTATTTAATTACATACATTTATCAATAATAAGTTGCAAATTAAATCCATAGAATTGTGTTGGTGTAGTGGTAAATATATATGGCATTGTTACTCACAGACCCATGTTCAAATCCGGCCTCATAATTTTTTTGAGAAATAAAATCCGGATTTTATGAATTGTGATGACATGGCTAACACTATTGATGACATGTCACTCGAAAAGTGATGACTGGGCATTGACCATGCTTATTTGGCATAAAATGGTCAAACGCCTACAGTTATATATATATATATATATATATATATATATATATATATATATATATATATATATATATATATATATATATATATATATATAAATAATACATCAAGTTTACAAAACGTGTTTTACATAAGAAATAAACTCAAAAAGCTAAACTATTCTTGCATTTTTCGTCATTTCTTTAAATAAAACCTTCTTAATCGGAGTAGTTGTCAGAACATTCCCCACCCTCCACTTGTTCTTCATCAGACACAAAACCATCATCGTGGAGTTCTCTATCACTAAATGCATCTCCACCAACCCCAAAACTGCCATCTTCTTCTTTTCCTCATCCTCATCACTAATAGCAACAATCCATGACTGCGCCTTACTAGCATCAGGAGAACGCAAAACATCTGTGTTTTGATTCTGCACTCTTGCCCACTTGTTGATTAGTTTGAAATTAAATTGAACATTTATATGATCATGCAATCTTTGACTATCAAGCCGATTTCTTTTATTTGTATGTATCTATTTTACAAAGTTAAAAATAATATTAATTTATAATAATATTACTTACATTTAAGTTTTTAGGTATTAGATAATTACTTAACCCCTCGAAAGCACTCCAATTTCTTTCACAACTGGAGGAGCTAGTGATCAATGAAAGGATCTTTATGGCCATTTTTTTGCAGAATAGGTGTCATTTCCGTAAGTCATCCACCAAGTACCTAGTCAAAATTGGTAGAACTTTCATAAGTCATACACAATTATCTAGTCAAAACGTAAAAACTTGAATAACATACAAGATAATAAGAACTAAATAATATACCTGGATCATAAAGAGCTGTTATTTTTCCAAACACCCTTTTGCTGCTAACATTCTTACAAAATCTCCTTCTTTTGCTTTGTACTTTGGGAGTTCCATATTCATCACTTGATCTTGCTTCTCAAAGTCACCATGAAAGAACTTTTCAAGACATGTGAAAACCACATCCGAGACCATAACATCATCTTTTATGCTTTGATCTTTAAAGAAGTAATAAGGATTTAACAGATAAGCTATCGAATGTAACGGACTATCAAGTCGACCTTTTGATCTTGTCTCAATAATGTCTATGATAGGGCGACAGTTATTCTCTACATTGTTGAAAGCCATTTTAATATCCTCCTTTTGCTTTTTTAAGCTCTCCATACAAGAAGCCCATTGATAGATTTTGATCTCCATCAGCTAGGCGAAGAACTTTGACAAACGGAGAAATCACCTTTAAGCATAATTTTACCCCATGCCAAAAAGATGGGCTCATAACAATGGAATATGCTACTTTTCCATTCTTAGTTTTCGCCTATTTAGATCATGTCCATTAATCACTAGTAAACATAAGCCTTAACTTTTCCTTTTTCTCCATCAAGCTTTGCAAGGTGAGATATGATGTAGCAAACCTAGTAACTCTCGGCCTCACGATGTCCTTACACTTTGTATACTTTCTCTTTAGTGCCAACGTCCTATGATGAGCGTAAATAAAAATGGTTAAGGATTTTTCCTTAGCAATCCAATCTTTAAATTTATCTTTTTACCAATTGCTTCAAGCATAAGATCGATGGTGTGTGTGGCACAAGAAGTCCAAAATTTGCTAGGCCTTTTCATTGCCAATAGTTGGGCGACAACCATATTGTTAGCAGCATTGTCGGTTACAACTTGTACTACATTTAGTGGCCCAACAGCTTCAATGCCTTTGCCAACATAATCAAATATAAACTGAACTGTATGTGACTCAGTGGAACATTCAACTGAAGAAAGAAAAGTTGTACCTTTCCTAGAGTTCACACAAAAATTCATTATGCTTCTTCGCTTTCGATCTGTCCACCCATCTGTCATAATTGAACAACCATTTTGAGCCCAATCTTCTTCTTGTTTCTTGATAAGTCCTTTAGTTCTCTCAACTTCTTCTTTCAATAATGGTTCCCTAAGTTGATATTGGCTTGGAGGACGGTAACCTCGACCATATTGTCCAACAGCTTCAACAAACTTCTTAAACCTATCATTATCGATTGAATGAAATGGAATACCTGATCCATATATCCATCGAGCACAATATTGATGTACACTATATGTCCTTTCTTTGTCAAGTGCATCTATAAGATTTTGTTGACGCGGATTAATAGTTAGACTTTCGGGATCAATAGGATTAGCAAACTTGTCCATTGGCCCTAAATTTTTTGGCTTTTGTCTTTTTGATCCGACGTTGAAAGCATTGTCTTCATCTGCAATTTCAACCTCTGCCATCACTTATTCTTCTCGAATTATTTTATCTTTCTTTTCTCTTTTGGTTTCTCAAGCAAAGTGGCACACACAGCCTTATCTTCCTCGCTTACTTTCTTACATATAGCCACACCTTTTCTTTGTATTCCTGCAACGTGGTACTTTAGCCTAGTGATTCCCCCTTTAGATATAAATCCACATAAAGTACATCTGATTGCACATCTATCTTTAGCATCACACAAAGTGCCATAATTCCATCCCGGATCCCTCGAGTTCTTTTTCAAGAGTGAATCTGTAAAAGGATTACCCTCTTCTGTTGTTGCTGGAATCTCACCATCCAAATTAGAATCTACACTATCCATCATTCCTTTTCAAAGTTCCATAATCCCTGTTTTGCATAAAAATAGAAAAATGACACATTGCCATTAAATCTAATAGTTCCACACTTCCACAAGCCAAATAGAAAAATAGAAGTATGACACCTGAGCTAGCAATCAATAACTTATTCTTTCTTGCTCTAATATATTTATCCAAAAAAAGTATCATTGTAAAAGAAAAAGAAAGAAAAAAAGCACCTAAAGACCAAGCCAGATTGGAACCTTTGTTATTCATCTCAAACAAAACAATCTTATCCTATTTGACATCTCAGTTAGTTTCCTCTTTATATTATTTGACCTAATAACCTAAATCTTATTAATTGTTATTAAAGAACCCATTCAAACATAATTCATTTTCTAAAGTATGAATGTATGATGCACAAGTCAGTGTAAATAATTGCACATTGTCAATGATCTAATAGTTCCACAATTCAAGACTTACAAAGTTGCAAACCCATTAAAATTCCAAACGCACAAATTTCAAATTTTTATATAAATAAAAAAATCGCATAAGTGGTGGTAACTTACCGATGGATGGTGGTGGTCGGATTGTAGATGACGGCACGATGGGGAGGGGTGGTTCCGTTGTTTCAAGTTGCATCTCACAAAGTAGGTGAGACCGTGAGTGTAAAATGCTAAAAGATAAAATGTAAAAACCTAAAAACTACGATATAAAACAAAACCTTGTTAGTTATCAGTTTATCACATTCACAGATTCACATTCACTTGTTATATTACTCTGTATCTTTTAGCATTTGATTTATAAAGTTAGCCCAAGCCCAAGTTCCTTATAGCCCAAATAATAGTAAATCACTAAATCCTACAAAAGCTTCAAACTAAGGCGCCACGCCTCACGCTAAAGCGCACCTTACCGCGCTTCATCACACTCTACGCCTTAAGTAGATGCCTTGGTCTGTTTCGTAACGCCGAGGCTACGCCTCGCCCCTTAGGGGTGCTATAGCACGCTTTTTAGAACCCTGATTATATTAAATGGTTGGTCAAATGTTAAACATAAGCCATTGACTAATATTCTTCCTATTAACATTCATGGTGCAACTTTTATGTATGCCGAGGATTTTTCTGGAGTTGAAAAAACCTTGGTAGAAATTTCAAAGTTTTTACTTAAAGCTATTGAAAGCATTGGACCAAGTAACATACTTCAAGTTGTTACGGATAATGCTACAAACTGCAAGGCTGCTGGAGAAGAAGTGGAAAAGGTATACAAACACATCTTTTGGTTTTCATGTGTTGTTCACAGTTTAAACTTGATCTTTAAAGATTTAGCTAAAGAATTTGTTTGGATATCATATACATAAAAAAGAGGTAAGATCATTGTCAAATATTTTTAAATCATACACGAGCGTTATTAATTTTTAGAGCAAATTCCTAGCTAGAGTTGTTAAAGTAGCTAAAACTGGATTTACCTCCCATTACATTTTGTTGAAAAGACTAAAAGGCTGTAGGGAAGTTCTTGTGACTACTATTGTCCTTAATAGTTGGAGGGATTGGGCTAGAAAAGGGGATGAGAACACTCGGAAAATTGGATAGATTGTTTGTGAAACTATTAGAAGCGATGAATGTTGGGAGAACGTTAATCGTATCCTTGCAATAACTAAACCGATATTTACGTTGATTAAGTTTTATGATGGGGACTCGGGAGGGTGCAAAAATGGGAGAAGTGTATGAAAGGATGGATAATATGGTTGGAGAAATTAAAGATGTGATGCAGAATGTGTACACCTCATACTTCCTGGAAGTTGAACAGATTGTCTTAGCTAGGTGGGAGAAAATGACCATCCCTTTACATTGTCTTGGGTTCGCATTAAAACCGAGGTTTTATGACAAAACTATCTTAGTACAAAAGCGCCCGGTGGAATTCCTAGAAAGCCTCCAAATGAAGATAAGGAAGTGACCACTTGTGTTATAGATGCCTTTAAAAGAATTTTAGAAAATGAAGAAGATGCACAAATGTTGCGAGCGCAATACGCAAGATTTCACATGGAAAAAGGTCTTTATTCTCATCCTGAGGCTCAAATTGATGTCATAACAATGAACCAATTGATTGGTGGTCAACTTACGGTTCAGAAACTCCAGAACTAGCCGAGATAGCTAAGAAAGTTCTTTCACAACCGGTAAGTAGTTTTTTGGCGGAAAGAAATTGGGCCATGTATTCTTTCATTCATAGTGTAAAAAGAAACTGCTTGAATACTAAAAGAGCAAATAAATTGGTGTTTGTTCATTCAAATATTCGTCTAATATCAAGGTTTTCATAATCTTGCAAAGAGGGACTAAGTAAAAAATGGGACATGAATCCCGAAAGTGCATACTTGGAAGGCTTGGCTTCAAGAATGGAAGACATGCAATGGGAGAATCTTGATAAAGACTAAAATAGCTTATCATTTCTCTTTATCCATTTTAGTATCTAATGTAGTATAGCATGTTGATTATGATGATCTGTGATATTCTAATCTTTTGGGAATGTGTTTCAGAATGCAAACATTCACAGATCTGTAATAAACAATCTTTTGAGTATTAATATATCATATGGATATTTGGCTTATATGTATACTAATTATTGAGATTTGAGATAATGAAACAATGTGTGTAAAAGTGTGAAAGTTTCATTACATTGAAAGAGTTCACAATGGGTTTATACAATAGAAATGACTAACTGAATACAACAGAACAGACTAAAATAATTAATGACTAGCATAAATATCTTCTAGACTAATCAGTTACATGTTATTAAACTTGGTAAGACATCTATTAAGAAGTATCTTCTTCTTTGGAGGAGTTGCATTCCTTTACAGAATTTGGACTTGAGTTGTCTTTGACTTTGTATCAGCAGAAGGGGTGTTTGGGATAACCTGCTTTGGCACTGCACATACCTGCTGTGGCACTTCACTTACTTCACATACCTGCTATGGCACTTCACTTATATTCACTTTACTAATTTAGAAATATGTTATTATTGTTATTAATATGGTATATTGTACCAAATCGGGTACATTGTACCAAATTTTATGGTACATCGAACCAAAGCGAACTGTAGCATTCCAAAATGAGCCTACCCCCCTCTTGTACCAAATTTTAGAGACCTAGCGAACCGCGTTCCCGTACCGAAGTAAATCGCGTTCCGTGTGACTTTGGTTCTAAATCCATCTTAGACTATGAGTATTGATTCGTTGCAGCTCGGTATGTTAGGTTTAATTTTTGAGATTTGGTTGGTGGTGTTTTTTCTTGTATTTCACTTGGCTTGTCTCTAATTTGGAGAATGCCTTATGTTTTGCTCTTTTGGCCTTTCTAATAAATTTAAGGTGTTCCAAAAAGATTGTGCATACTCCTTTCGAGTAATGTTTTGAAAATGGAAAGGAAAAACAACTTGAGAGTTGTGCTGCTTATATATATATATATATATATATATATATATATATATATATATATATATATATATATATATATATATATAGTGAGACTTTCTTGCGAAAATCATCTTATCTGCGAGAACTGAGAGAACCACCAAAAACATACATACACGACTTCAATAATTGTATTTTTGCACATATGTTTTAAAAACGACATACATGTTTTAAGAAAAACATAGTTGTTCTAAATAATTTGATAAAAAATTAGAAATACAAAATTTTTCTTTGAAGGTGTGCATGTATGTTCTTATAAGGCGTGCAACGACAATATTGCGGCCGTGTGTAAGGTTTTTGTGAAAAAAGATGATGAGTTCATGATGATATTGAAGAACATTGGTGGATACTTACGATTATTGATGATTTGCATGTATTTTTATTTTATTTTAAAAGGCTTGTGATGCGTAGGGATTGCACCAGGCTTTACCTCTCAAGGGATCTTGAGAAGCTTACAACCCCCACCAGGCAGTGTACCTGATCATTGTAGTATAGTATAGTGACAAGTACTGGGGGATTGATCGTTCAACTCAGGAATAGTGTCGTTAGGATTGAAATTTATCTAACTAGGTCTAAAGGTGAAGGATGATTCTTTTTGTATTTTTATATTTTATGAAAAGCAAGTAAAAATCTCGGGTATTGGAAGGAGAGGCGGAATTAGTTGCTAATCAACTAACCCAAATTAAACTAATTAACAAGAAAAGTAAACTAGGGTTCTACAAGATAAGTGAAGCATGTCTACCCATGATATGTTACTCCTTGCTAGCTATCCAATTCTACCTATTGAATTGTCACACCTTGTTTTAATTGACGGGTTGTATTCCTTAATACCATTCATGGGGTGGCGTACTTACTTCCCCAATTCTATAAGCTCCTACTTCACTCCTATGTCGAGCCGGCTAAGAAGCTCCTAACATGGGATCACTAGAATTCGCTCATGCATTAAATACAACCATAAAAACCTAGTACACATCGGTTCATGTTTCTTAAGACGTTCAAGCAAGTTACACAATGGAGATCTGCCAGTTTTCTTAAGCCTAACATTGAATTCATTCAATTAAACAAGAGACAATAGGTAACAAGAACTATAAGCTAAACCAATTAGACCTATCGAAGTATCACACCCTAATTGATGAAGATAGACACAAACATCAACAAGGAATCAATAAGATCTAATCAATTATATACAAGTTTCACATAATCATAAGTAGACACAAGATGAATTAGCAAAACATAATCAAAGAAGAGCAAACAACATTAATAATGAAAGACATAATTGAGATAGAATCATCAAACCAATACATGATGTTTATGGAGTGATTGAAACCCTCTAAGTTGCTGGAAAAACACCTACCTAAACCCAGGAATCGACCTTAGGGTTTAGAGCTTACAAAAAGTGAAGTTATGATGTTATATTTATAGGCATGTTTTCTGTCGGCCCATCTTGACGGTGTCAGCTCATTTCTCATGATGCCGTCATGACCATTCTTTCACCAAATTGTAGATCTCTTCGTCCTCTTCGCGTGGGCTTTTGAATCACCTAAATCCGAGTTCGTATGAAAAAGTTATGACCAAAACAATATCAGCTACTCCGAGCGCAAGTTTTGACAAGTTAACACGTGACGGCCTTGGGTGACGCCTTCATGTTTCTTCTGGGCCGTCACCACTTTTACTCTTGAAGCCGTCATAAAAAGTCTCTTGACGCCGTCAGGTACTGTTCCCAGCAAGAAAAATTAAGACTTTGCCGTTTTCTTCACTTTTATACTCCAAAAACGTCCAAAATGCTTTCTTTTCCAGAATTCACTCCCAAAGTACCTAAAATCACAAAAGGAACGATTTAGGGCAATATTTGATCAAATAAATTCAATTCCGGACTTAAAAGACCCCCTAAAAACGGTTCATTTTTCGCCTCATCATATACCCTTACACTTGAGATTTGCTTGTCCTCAAGCAAATGCGCTTTTATTCTAATCAAAATACAAGTTAGGGGTCATTTAACACTAACATAAAAGTAATTACAACAAATAATCATTCCACTAAAGACCAAAGACAAGCACGGAGGTCATATACTAGCACCTCACAAATAGTGTTTAGATACTCACATCTCTCGGGTGTAATAAAGTAATATCACAATATGGAAATGGAAAACATCTCTCACTACCTGTCATAGCAAAATAGATTACCATAGGCTTGGGAAAGGATCAAACCTCCACCACATGGCGTAAGCACCTAGGATGAACTATCAAAGAGGTTTTTTAAAAGGGTTGTAACGTTAGGTGTAGGGATATGGAATACACGGTTTTGTTGGATATAGGCAGTCTTTATTGGTGGCGAGTTAACAGTCTTGGTTAATTAAATGTACAATATGGCGTTGCTAAGCCAAGACTAGACTCGACTTAAGCTAATAAATGAAAAATAACAAAAACATAAAATGAACATAGAATGAAAAGGGATGGTAGTCCGTACGTTTTTTTTTTTTTTTTTTTTTTTTTTTTTTTTTTTTTTTTGCATACACTCTTACCCTACCATCCAAAATAATACATCATAGGGAATGAACATTCCTCTTACACTTGAATCTTTACATACTTTACAATAAACTAATCTAATGACTCGAATTAAGAAAATCAAAACACTTGGAGTACTTTTAAGATTAACGTACATACGGGGGTAATAATATTATGTTCTTCCCCATTATTCCATAACATAAGTACTTTACCCATGAGTCCCAATCGTCCCAAAACAATATGTACAAGGATATGACTCGACTTAGCAACCATGTAATCAATTAGATAATTAACTTAGGGTTTAACAAATAACAATAATGCACTAAAGATGAGTGCATACACGGAAGGCTAAGGCGATTTGGTTGTACATTTAAGTGGGGTGTAACAAATTCTTCCTTTAAGTAAGATGCTTAAAGTTAGAAACGAAAAGATAAGCTCGGAGGGGTGTACTAGGGGTTTCGTGTACTAAAAATGAGTACAACACTAAGGGTGTGGGAAAAATTAGTTGACTTAACTAGCCAAGTAATTATGACTTAAATAGTCAAGTAATTATGATACGGGTTTAACACAAGGGTGATCCTAATGCCTCTTATCATGTAGTAAATCCTACTACACGAATGTAGTCTCACTAGCGGTCTCGGGATGCATCACTAACGCAAGTTCTAGAATCTAAATGCTACCGGTACACTCATAAGCACTAATAGTGAATGCTTTTTCTATCAAATCTAAAGGCGAACCTCACATATTTGGGTGGAAAATTTTCCTGAATAGTACGGTTTTGTGCTAGTCATACAATCTCCTATCCATGAGACGCTTGCTATGACTAAAGTTTCACTCCTAAATGTTGTAAAAAATTTAAATTTGGCGCTAAAATTACACTAACAAGTATTTCTCATAGTTTTATTACACATCTACTATCAAACAAACAAACTCAAGCGAAAGTGTATCTGTAAGGTATCATCATTTTACCCTCCCCTTACACTTAGGATGAACATTGTCCCCAATGTTCAAGTAAAGAATGTAAAAGTGAAATAAGTAAAAAGAATGAAATCAAATACTCCACTGATTCGCTCGGTATGGATAATAAGGTAGCAAGGTTAGATCTTCCTCCAAGAAAATGAACAATCAAAGCTTCCCTTCCAGAATATAAATCATCTTCTTGTCAAACATAACCTGTTAAACCTGAGAAAACAATCACAAAAACCCAAAGCATCAATCCGAACAAAGAAAACTCACCACTAGATGTAATTCCAGACTTAGGAATAAAAACAAAACAATTAAAGATATAATGCTTGTGGAATGATTGTTTGCAGATTTCGTGGAGTTTATAAAACTAAAGAATCAACCAAAAACTTTAAGACTCCGGTATAAACAAAACTAGCAAAATTTCCAGAATTTTACACATGACGCCGTCAGGAATTAATTCCTGACGCCGTCAGAAGTGACCTGCAGAAATCTTTATGTTAAGTTTCCGGAAAATTTCTGAAAAAACTTATGTCCTACTTCCTGGAAAATCCTGCAAAACATCATTATGACTCGATACAAGCATTTCACTCTAACGAATACTAATACACATGTTCATTTAATATTGTTGTAGTTCATGCTCAATTTCATTTTTATAAACAAATTTGGATCTCCCTTACACTTATCTTTTGCAAAATACCTTTATATGCAATTAAGACGAAGTTAAAAACAAAATAAAGCATTTTCACAATTTACTTTGAAACATGAGCCACAAACAATAAAAATAAAGCATGCATACGGAAACAAATAAAATCAAATAAACAAACAAACAAACAAACAAACAAACAAATAAATAAATAAAGCTTGGGTTGCCTCCCAATAAGCGCTTGTTTTTGTTCGAGTCACGAGCCTGACTCTACCCTTATTTAACGGAAATAGGGGAGGTTTTCCCTACACTTAGGATTAAGTGCGGGTGAAAGTAGCGATACACACCCTTAGGGTGGAAATATGCCACGTGAGGTGAAGGGGGTGAGTAAATGGCTTCCTTCATCCTGAAACTACCCGGATAATATTGGTTGATGGGTGGGTCGGTTCCTCTTTTGTCTCCTAGATGTATATCTAAGGATGGAAAGTTGTGTAAAGGTTGAGGTTCCGGTTCATCAACACTAGGAAATTCCCTAGAACTAGGAGTAAGGTTATCACTAAAAGTATTCAAACCTATATCCTCAAGTGGTGCCTGGTCCAAGGGTTCTACCTCCATCGGAATTCCTAAAGTTTCTTCTACTTCTTCCGGGTAAGTCACGGGCGGTGTGTGTGCCTCAAATGATGGTTGAGTATTTTGTGGGCTTATGTTATTGACCTCATCATTCCATGTGTCAAGATCACCTATATCCTCATCATGTGTTTTGGTAGAATCTATCCTAAGCATTCTCCTAAGTATCTCACGTGCTTCTCTAGGCATCTCAACTTCTATGTCCGAATCATAAGGATCATCCTTAATATTCTGACTGCTATATACAAATTGCCCAAGAGATTCATCATCATCGATCATAAAACCTAGGTCTTTTTTATCAATGTGATCATGCTCGGCTAAATCCTCCTCAATTGTTTTCTTAGGTAGTGATAATAGCAAACCTAGTGCTTCATCTAACTTATGATTTGTTGCAATGGCTCTCTCCATAATTCCTTGGCAAACTAGGTCACATTTCCTATTGGCCTCACTAAAACTAGATCTTAAACATGGAGGTTGTTCATAAGAATCTATCCTAGGTGAAGGCTCATATGATTCATAGGTGTCTCTAAATGAGGTATTTTGAACTCTTTGGTGTGTTAGCCGCTCAACCTTATCTTGTAATCTTAGAAGTCTAAGTGTAAAGTCCATTTGAAGCAAATTACAAACAAAATCACAAAGAAAAGATGGACTACGAGAAAGCTACAAAATAAAAAGGAAAAAAAAAATCTCACTTGATTGGAATCTAATGAGTAGACCTAATAAAAATCAAATTCAACCTAAACAATAACTATTCCCCGGGCTGCGGCACCAAAAACTTGATGCGTAGGGATTGCACCAGGCTTTACCTCTCAAGGGATCTTGAGAAGCTTACAACCCCCACCAGGCAGTGTACCTGATCGTTGTAGTGTAGTATAGTGCCAAGTACCGGGGGATTGATCGTTCAACTCAGGAATAGTGTCGTTAGGATTGAAATTAATCTAATTAGGTCTAAAGGTGAAGGATGATTCTTTTTGTATTTTTATATTTTATGAAAAGAAAGTAAAAATCTCGGGTATTGGAAGGAGAGGCGGAATTAGTTGCTAATCAACTAACCTAAATTAAACTAATTAACAAGAAAAGTAAACTAGGGTTCTACAAGATAAGTGAAGCATGTCTACCTATGATATGTTACTCCTTGCTAGCTATCCAATTCTACCTATTGAATTGTCACACCTTGTTTTAATTGACGGGTTGTATTCCTTAATACCATTCATGGGGTGGCGTACTTACTTCCCCAATTCTATAAGCTCCTACTTCACTCCTATGTCGAGCCGGCTAAGAAGCTCCTAACATGGGATCACTAGAATTCGCTCATGCATTAAATACAACCATAAAAACCTAGTACACATCGGTTCATGTTTCTTAAGACGTTCAAGCAAGTTACACAATGGAGATCTGCCAGTTTTCTTAAGCCTAACATTGAATTCATTCAATTAAACAAGAGACAATATGTAACAAGAATTATAAGCTAAACCAATTAGACCTATCGAAGTGTCACACCCTAATTGATGAAGATAGACATATACATCAACAAGGAAGCAATAAGATCTAATCAATTATATACAAGTTTCACAAAATCATAAGTAGACACAAGGTGAATTAGCAAAACATAATCAAAGAAGAGCAAACAACAATAATAATGAAAGACATAATTGAGATAGAATCATCAAACCAATACATGATGTTTATGGAGTTATTGAAACCCTCTAAGTTTCTGGAAAAACACCTACCTAAACCCAGGAATCGACCTTAGGGTTTAGGGCTTACAAAAAGTGAAGTTATGATGTTATATTTATAGGCATGTTTTCTGTCGGCCCATCTTGACGGCGTCAACTTGTTTCTCTTGACGCCTTCATGACCATTTTTTCACCAAATTGTAGATCTCTTCGTCCTCTTCGCGTGGGCTTTTGAATCACCTAAATCCGAGTTCGTATGCAAAAGTTATGACCAAAACAATATCAGCTACTCTGTGTGCAAGTTTTGACAAGTTAACACGTGACGGCCTTGGGTGACGCCTTCACGTTTCTTCTGGGCCGTCACCACTTTTACTCTTGACGCCGTCATAAAAAGCCTCTTGACGCCGTCAGGTACTGTTCCCAGCAAGGAAAATTAAGACTTTGCCGTTTTCTTCACTTTTATGCTCCAAAAACGTCCAAAATGCTTCCTTTTCCAGAATTAACTCCCAAAGTACATAAAATCACAAAAGGAACGATTTAGGGCAATATTTGATCAAATAAATTCAATTCTGGGCTTAAATGACCCCCTAAAAACGGTTCATTTTTCGCCTCATCAGCGTGCATGTTTGTTTTTTGTGGTTCTCTCAGTTCTCGCAGATAAAATGGTTCTCGCAAGAAAGTCCCCCTATATATATATATATATATATATATATATATATATATATATATATATATATATATATATATATATATATATATATATATATATATATATATATATATATATATATATAGGTTGGATCATGAAAAAAGTTCATCTCAAGAGAAAAGTGAGAAAAATGATCTCCACCGTTAGATCACCCTCCCTTCCCCCTCCCTTTTTCCTTCCCAAGTCCAGGGGTCTGTTTGTCACTTTTTTTATTTTTCTAGGTATGTTTTGTAAATTCATCCATATTTGTTAATGTGAATTCCCTGTAACGTTATACAGTACTTCTTTTATTTCTTAGATTTACGAACCACGTTTTTTTTCTTTTTTTGAACTTATTGTTTTCTTTTGTTTCTTTTTAAGTATTTTTTCCCCTTTCTTTCATTTTTATAGTCAAGACATTCAATATGGGTTGTGCAACAAAACTCAAATACTCACTTCACTTTTGTGGACACCCAAAAATAACAAATAAACCCTTCATATATAAAACCAAAAAATAAAATAAATCGAAGCAGAATTAAAATAAAAAAATGGAAGAAACGGTATTGGATAGAGTAAATCCTCCCAAAAACAGTCTTCAACATTTTAGAACTAGTATTATGGGCATGAGGGTTGCTGGTAGTTATGTAGCTATTGACCACTTCATTTTCTTTCACTTTTACAGATTCCGTACGATCTCTAGGTGCATCTCTTGGAGTAAACACTGGGAGTTGTAGCCCACGGGATGTAGTTTATTTCTGCACTATATACTACCAAAACTTCAATTAGGGCATTAGGGTCATTAAAACCTTAAACTTTAAAGGGTTGGTTAATTCTAATTAGTGATTGTGTATGTACCTGCTTATATCGAAACCTGCAGAAACAATAGTCGATTCCATCTGTGATATGAGATCTGTCGAAGAGTTGACCATATTGGCGGTCAAGTGTCCACCATGTCTTGCTATATCAACCAGAAATTGCATGTCAAGAGCAAACTGTTATCAAAATCGAAGTTCACAAAGTTCGCATTTGAGGTGGTTACTTTTCTAAGGATTAAAATCAAGGGATGATGATGTACAGATGTCGGGCAATTTGGTTTTGTACAAATCTGGCCAACAATCTACTAGCCTATTCCTTAGAATAACAAGAAAACCAAAAAGAATTGTTTATCAGGGCCTATAAAGGACTACACTGCGAAAGCAATATTCAAGCTCTTTGACATCCATAAATAACTTATGATTCATTATATCACTAGCGCATCATCTTTGCTTAATTATCTAGTACCAATCAACTTATGGTATGTTTGTTTGATATGTTTAACTTGCAGCAATCAAATGAAACAAAGATAACTAGTTTAGATTAGCAAAAAAAGGGCTTAAAAATGGCCAATCAATATGATTACATAAGAATTTATCGAGATACTTTATGTAAAAGCAAAAGTTTTTATGCCTAACTTAGACATCTGAAACTTAATCAGGGGTCATCTCCTATCATCTCTTTTTCAAAAAGTATTGTTTACACCTAAACAATCTCCAAAAGAATTTCCAGCCTGCTACATTCCCGAACTGCACCTACTAACGAAATATACACCCTCTAGTCACAAACAGATGCACTAAAGTGCATCAAACGGATGCACTAAGGTACTGAATAATATTTGATTTTACCCAATGACCCGTTCGAACTAACACAAAACCCAACGAGACCCACATACACTTGCCACCTCTATAACAAAAAAGGTAAGAAATCATATCATTTTCTGATATTAAGGATATCTCTGAAAAGATACTTTTTATGAACTCACACTTATGATTATAATAAGGTGATTGTATTTGCATGTGTGTTTTGGGAACTTAACTGAAAAAGTGTTAAGGAAAAAAATTACAATATAGAAAAAAATTGATAAAAAAAGGAATTCAAGTGGTATTGGGAATATTGGGAATATTGAACTGTAATAACATAAAACAAAGCATTTACAAAATAGTACCTGAAGGCTGAATCTGATATTGGGAATATTGAGCTTTAATAATAGAGAATGCATGTCGTGCAACTAGTAGCAAACTCAAAGATCCAAGCCTCAACAAGGCCCTCCTCTTTTCCCGTATTTTGCAGCAGAGCATTAAGAAATTCAGAATAGCCACCAGTTGCTCCTGGTTTGACTTCATATCATCTCGCAAATGCTGCACATTAACAACTATCATTACAATGCATTTCAACAAAATCTTAATGCAACAACAGAATAAGAAAATAAAAACATTATAGCACCAAGCATCAATCGCATACAGTAGAATATGGAAATGAAAACACACCTGAAGAATCTCCAAAAGAATTTCCAGCCCGCTACATTCCCGAACTGCACCTGCTAATGAAATATACACCCTCTCTAGTCACAAACATATGCACTAAAGTGCCTCAAACAGATGCACTAAGGTACTGATTAATATTTGATTTTACCCAATGACCCGTTCGAGCTGACACAAAACCCGACCATACCCACATACACTTGCCACCTCTATAACAAAAAAAGTAAGAAATTATATCATTACAAAATAACTAATATTTCATACAGATGCACTAAAATATTTCATACAGATGCACTAAAATATTCCATACATATGCACTAAAAATTCTATACTGATGCACTAAAATATTCCATACTGCGCTAAAATATTCCATACAGATGCACTAAAATATTCCGTACAGATGCACTAAAATATTCCATACGGATGCACTAAAATATTCCATATAGATGCACTCTATTTCACCAATCTATATCACCTTAAACTAATAAACCAAAACATCATAAAACATACCTAATGCCTAAATCAAGCAACTAATCGTAAACAATTACATTTCCAACGCGTTCTACGCGACCGAAAGAACATACAATGAACTTTAACATCATATACAACAATTTTTCACAAATGTCAACAAATAGTTCATCAACATCACCTTCAATCACTAAATAATTTGAGCTCACACGATCCTTTAATCATTCACACTTGAAGTACTAACGTTTTATAAGGTGCTCTAATCATAAACATTCGATGCCCTTTTTCATTTCATTTTTTAATCACAGACATTTGATGCCCTAAATTTGCCATTTGATGCACTAACCATACACTCTCGATGCCTTAATTTTGTAACATGATGCTTTAATCATTTTAACAAATACCACAAAATTAATTGTTGATGCCTTAATCAAACAAACAGATGCCTTGGTATATCTCGCGATGCCCAAGTATTTTCAACGATGCACTAAACATACAAATCGATGCTATAATCATGCTCATTGATGCCCTAATATTTATAACACATTATTTGCACTAAAATGTTTATATTGATACTCATGCACTTATTCATACAACTAATTGCCATAACATATCATTTTACTCAGATGCACTAAAATGCAGTTTTATACATACAAATTCATTAAATGTCATTCCATTCCACAATAATACTAATTATTTTTATAATTTTCACAATGATGCATTTAAATAACATAAAAATTGAATTAAAAAAAACTGTATTTAAAAACTTACAGTTGTCTATATCTCTGGTTCGACGGTTTCGATGGAGATGATGGTGTCGATGGAGATGATGATGGCAATATGGAGTGGTAGAGATGATGGTAGCAATAGAGATGATGGTGGCGATGTGGAGTGGCGAAGATGATGGTGGCGATGGAGATGGTGGCGGCGATGGACATGGTGGCGACGGGAGACGGTGGCGACAAAAGACATGTGTTTGTTTTGAAACGAGAGTGTGGTTGAATTGTGAAAGGTTAGGAACTCATTATAAAAGTTAGATTACTTTTTTTTTTTTTTTTTTTTTTTTGTTTTCTACCCTGTACTTTCAACTGTGTTCGCAATCTATCCTATAGTTTTCAAAATCTAACTTTTCTCACTTTTCTACCGAAATCTACTTTTCTCTTGAACCCATATATATATATATATATATATACTACTATATAATGTATTTGGGACTATTCTATAATTAGAAAGGTTTAAAAATTCAGACTTTTACTTACTAATTATGGAAACAACCACCCCTAACAATCACCTCCAACAATTTATAACCATTTCAACAACCTCCCCCAACAATTTATAACCACCTCAACAACCACCCTAACAACCACTTTCCACCACCCCACCTCCCTCCTCTTCACCCCAACAATCCGCCCCCGCATCACGCGGGCACCTTTCTAGTATATACATATATCATGTTGTTTTTGTATGTTATCAGTTGGTTCTTTTATAAAGAAATAAAATATAAAATTGATAGTCGAAAAATCAGGCGTAGCATATAGGTCCTCATTTTATAAAGACACTTGACACTGTATTTTTCCTTTAAAAGAGAATGTCACTTTTAATTTTTGATTTATGAGTATTCTTTGAGGGTTCATTTTCTATTTTTTCTTAGTACCTCTAAACTCGGGAGGCCCCTCAACCCTGATAACACGAACCTCAATATAATATTTAGAATTCAAGTTGTGGAAGACTGAAAAGAGATACAGTTCAGATTAAGTTTACAACCTATTCGACAATTGAAAGAATATAAATTTAAAATTGTGTAATCTACAAAATGCTATTCATGATGTTACTCATATTATTTGGATGTTCAGATAAAGTGAACTTCATGTCCCATATAAATAACGTGTAGAGTAAGGTCTTCGTGATTTTCGACGTTTTTAAAGAAATACAAAATGCTATTCATAATGTTTGGATGCTTTTCAACAAATAAACTCACACGACTTTAATAAACACCCGTATACCCGAAGGAATCAAGATACGTACTAAAGGGTGTTTAGACAGAAATCTAACTGATAAGAACATCGAATATATTTAGTAATGATGACGAGTTGAAGGTGTGTGAGTGGCATTTGATTTAAAGGGCATAAAAAGCCTTAGTCAGCCGTCCAAAAACAAACATAAAGAATTTAAAGATTAAAGGAGTTGTCGAGTGTCGTAAGAAAATATATAATTAAATCCGACGCATGATACCACCCTCTCAACCGTCGTTTCCCGTATCTTGCAATTTTATTTTGCTTTTATCATTCCAAATTTGCCGACATTCAGTTTTGTTATCAATGCAAAAAACAATTCTATTCGAGCATTGCTATTTCTTCATACCTTTTAGTCTTTTACTCCTACTTATCTTCTTACTCACTTTAAAATATAACAAGTTCACTTATTTTCTCTCATAATTTGTTTCTTGTTCGTATACTGCACTTATCCTAATCAATGCAAATTTAATAATCAAGAGTTTATATTGTTTTACTAAATACGCAACTTAGTTGCCACATAAATTGTGATTATTCAAATGTGTAAACTTAAGTAGCGTAGTAATTATCAGAAATAAGTGACTGTCTAAATTAGTAACAGGAATAGATTATTAATTTATTATATATTGGGCCTACTTTGCTTATCAGTTAACTTGAGCTTCAATTCCAAGGCTAGTGCCACAAGAAAGAGGATCAATAACTTAGTGACACACTACTTCAAAATCTTAAATCAATTTTTTAAAAAGAAAAGGAAAAGTTCCATCATCGGGGGTGAAGAATCATTTTCTATGTTCGCAACACGCAACTTAAAAGGTAACAATAATATAGAGTTATTAATGTACACAAACATGTCTTCAACGCCAAAGTAAACACTCCCTTGCACATAACACCAAGCCCCTATGATGTGAACTGACAAATAAAGAGTAAATTACACGGATGGTCCCTGTGGTTTGTCAAAAACTTCATATATAGTCCCTCAAAGTTTAAAGTTGCATGTATCGTCCCTCTGACTGCAAAAGAATAACATCTATGGTCCCTCAGACTAACTGTCATTAGTTTTTCCGTTAGTCTATTTGCACCGTTAGTCCTTTAACGACCACATTTGCATTGTTAGTCCTTTTTTGTTAAATATCATTGCATCGTTAGTCCTTTTATACGTTTTCGCCCACCACCTCCACCCACCACCGCCACCACCACCACCACCCACCACCGCCACCACCATCACCACCGACTCCACCCACCACCACCCACCATCAATGCCACCACCTCCACCACCCACCACCGCCACCACCACCACTGTCACCACCACCACCACCCACCACCACCACCCACCACCGCCACCACCACCACCCACTCCACCCACCACCACCCACCATCAATGCCACCACCTCCACCACCAACGCCACCACCCACCACCGCCACCACCACCACTGCCACCACCACCACCACCCACCACCTCCACCGACCACCACCACCCACCACCCACCACCTCCACTTTTTTCAAAAAAAAATAGAAATAAAAATAAATCAGAAATAAAAAAAAAAAATTGAAAAAATTTTTTCAAAATTTTTTTTCTAAAAAATTAAAAAAAAACTAGAAAAAAAATCAAAAAAATTTTATAAAAAAATCAAAAAAAAAAAATTATTTTATTTTCAATTTTTTCAAAAAAAATATTTTTTTTCGAAATTTTTTCAAAAAAATATTTCTAAAAAAGTTTTATTTTCGAAAATTTTTTCAAAAAAATATTTTTTTTTCGAAATTTTTTCTTAAAAAAATTTCTAAAATTTTTTTTTGTTTGAAATTTCTAAAAAAAAATCAAATTTCAAAAAAAAAAAATTTTTTGGTTCGATTTTTTTTTTCAATTTTTAGAAAAAATTTTCGAAAAAAAAAATTTTGAAAAATTTTTCGAAAATAAAACTTTTTTAGAAATTTTTTAAATAAAAATTTCGAAAAAAAATATTTTTTTTTTTGAAAAAATTGAAAATAAAATCAAAAAAAAAATTTTTTTGATTTTTTTATAAAATTTTTTTGATTTTTTTTCTTGTTTTTTTTTTATTTTTTAGAAAAAAAATTTTGAAAAAATTTTTTCAAATTTTTTTTTTATTTCTGATTTTTTTTTATTTCTATTTTTTTTTGAAAAAGTGGAGGTGGTGGGTGGTGGGTGGTGGTGGTCGGTGGAGGTGGTGGGTGGTGGTGGTGGTGGTGGTGGTGGCGGCGGTGGGTGGTGGCGTTGGTGGTGGAGGTGGTGGCATTGATGGTGGGTGGTGGTGGGTGGAGTCGGTGGTGATGGTGGTGGCGGTGGGTGGTGGTGGTGGCGGTGGTGGGTGGTGGTGGTGGGTGGTGGTGGTGGTGGCGGTGGTGGGTGGAGGTGGTGGGCGAAAACGTATAAAAGGACTAACGATGCAATGATATTTAACAAAAAAGGACTAACAATGCAAATGTGGTCGTTAAAGGACTAACGGTGCAAATAGACTAACGGAAAAACTAACGACAGTTAGTCTGAGGGACCATAGATGTTATTCTTTTGCAGTCAGAGGGACGATACATGCAACTTTAAACTTTGAGGGACTATACATGAAGTTTTTGACAAACCACAGGGACCATCCGTGTAATTTACTCACAAATAAATCATGTTACAAAAAAGGAATATTCAATCTTAACAAGACATCTTCGAATTGCAATGGTTCATGGGAGAACGAAGGTGTAACGTAACGTTTTACAAGTGTAAATCACCACTAGATATTAGGAAATGAGTAACGCTGTTACTCCTAATGTTTAATAATTTTTATTCCTAATTCATCCTGTTAAACATTAGGAGTAATAGCGTTACTCATTTCCTAATATCATTTCCTAATATCGTATGTTAAAGTTCCTCTCCTACCTGTAATGTTTTTCTAAAGAGTAAATCTTTAATTCTAGTTGTCGAGATAGGTTTTAGTTTATAAAAAGCTTTTTTCAGTTCCTGTGTGGCTGTGTCCCACAACATAGACATCATATCCACCATTATTGATTAATTTAACTGATTAATACAAGATAAGGTATATTTGTTGTGGCATATCATGAGAATTTAGTCTAAGCTTCCAATTAACTTTTCATGATCGTGAATGGGCAAAGATATGATATGAAAGGAATATATGGTAGCCACATTACATGTCCATAGCATCAGATAATAGTACAATATTATTAGTATGGGATAATGGGCTCACCTATATAGATGAGTCAAAATTCATTAGTGTTTTTCGTTACGGAGGAATATATGGTAGCCACATTACATGTCCATAGCATCAGATAATAGTACAATATTATTAGTATGGGATAATGGGCTCACCTATATAGATGAGTCAAAATTCATTAGTGTTTTTCGTTACGGTTCATATGTATCTAAAGTAAAACGTATCTAAATCAATACTTGTTAAATTAATAATTTGTACATTTTCAATTAGATCAATACAAATTTGAAACTCAATTGAGAAAATAATAAGATATTAATTTTTTTTTTTAACCAGTGTATATATATTATTCCAAACGAAACTATAAATTATTGGTTTGTGAATAAATGGGTCCCATTCTGTCCCAACAGGATCCTAACACATAGGTTTAGACATATAATTAGGGATGCCGGTTAGGCATGCCAATCAATGCATAAAGGTTATACGTAATTGAAATTTATACAAATTCAATTAATTTAATTAAGGTCATACGTAATTGGAACTTGTCCCAATGAAACTAACTTTTTATTTTCGTCCGTTTTCATATGTTTTCGTCTTTTTTCTTACGTTTTCGTTTATTTTCATACGTTTTCATCCGTTTTCATCCATTTTCTTATGTTTTCATTCGTTTGCATACGTTTTCGTCTGTTTTCTTTCGTTTTCATCCATTTTTCATACGTTTTCGTCCATTTTCAAACGTATTTTTACGCTTCATACGTTTTCGTCCGTTTTCTTACGTTTTTGCCCATTTGCGTCCATTTTCAAACGTTTTCGTCCATTTTCGCCCATTTGCGTCCGTTTTCAAACGTTTTCTTACGTTCTCGTTCATTTTCACACGTTTTCATCCGTTTTCTTTCGTTTTCGTCCATTTTTCATACGTTTTCGTCTGTTTTCAGACATGTTTTTATGCTTTCATACCTTTTTGTCCGTTTTCATATGTATTCGTCCGTTTCCTATGTTTTCGTCCATTTTTGAGTATCACGAGTGATATTCAGTGATATTCAGAATATCACTTGTGATTTTCTTACGTTTTCTTCCGTTTTCATACGTATTCGTCAATTTTTTACGTTTTCGCCCGTTTTCATACATTTCTGAATATTACAAGTGATATTCAGAGATATTCATAATATCTCTTGTGATTTTTCTGAATATCACATGTGATATTCTGAATATCACTTATGATTTTCTGAATATCTATCACTTGTGATTTTCTGAATATCACTTGTGATATTCTGAATATTACTTGTAATTTTCTTGTTACAAACATCAGTTGAGAATCACTTGTGATATTCAGAATATCACTTGTGATATTCAGAAGCGTATGAAAACGTTAGAAAACAGCCAAAAATATTTAAAAGCGGATGAAAACGTATGAAAACGGACGAAAACGTAAGAAAGCGGACAAATATGTATGAAAACAGACGAAAATGTATGAAAGCGTAAAAACACCAATGAAAACGAGCAAAAACGTATGAAAAATGGACAAAAATGAAATTTAACGAAAGAAAACGGACGAAAACGTATGACAACGAACGAAAACCTAAGAAAACGGATGAAAATGTGTGAAAACAGATGAAAATAGGCGAAAACATAAGAAAACGCATGAAAACGAAGGAAAACGTATGAAAACGGATGAAAATAAACGGAAATGTAAGAAAACAGATGAAAACATATGAAAACGGACGTAAACGGGCCAAAACGTAAGAAAACGGACGAAAACGTATGAAAACGGACAAAAACATATGAAAACAAACGAAAATGTATGAAAGCGAAGAAAAGAATCTGAATGTAAAAAAACGTGAATTAAAATATATATATATATATATATATATATATATATATATATATATATATATATATATATATATATATATATATATATATATATATATATTAAAAACGTCAATGTAAAAAAACAAAAACATATGAAAACAAACGAAAATATATGTATATATACACACACACACACACACACACACACACAGATATATATATATATATATATATATATATATATATATATATATATATATATATATATATATATATATATATATTAAATGTGTATAAATAAGAAAGACAAAAAGACAAAAAAAAAAAAAAAAAAAAAAAAAAAAAAAGGAATAAATAAATAAATAAATGGACTTAAGTTTACATATTAAATATTAGGTTAATCTCCACTATTATATCAAACTAGATGGATGGTGGGGATAGTAAGCACCAAAATAATTGTATTCAAAATGAAGCGCCTCAACTAGTATATTGGACTTAGAAATGTAAAGGTTATACTTAAAACCTCTTTAAATTAAGAGATGATTCCAAAAATGCCCTTGGCGCCCAATTAATTTGCTTTTTTGACCTTAGATCAGAAAGTTCTTAAACTAGCCTTTGGGCAACCGGGCAACTTTAGAGTCGCCAACCATGGGACGCCAAGTGTTATAAGTTGCCCAAAAAAATACACAAGTTGCCCAGAAAATATAAAAGTTGCCCAAAATTTCGGACACTTGGCGTCTCTTGATTGGCTACAGTAGAGTTGCCCGGTTGCCCAAAGGGTAGTTTGGGAACTTTCTAATCAAAGGTCAAAAAAGTAAATCAATTGGGCGTCAATGGCATTTTTGGAATTATCTCTTAAATTAATAAATTATTAATTTATCGACGTAATAAAATATCCTGCTAACTTAATAAAATATCCCGATCCTAACATTATTAATTTATAAAGGTTTTACTGTATAATCTAAAATTTATAAAAGGTTTGTGTAACGAATGGATATACGTTAAATCTTACTACCTTCGTCTCAATTTATTTGTTGGGTTTTGATCTTTTAAAGTTTATTTATTTATTTTTTTTCAACTTTGAGCTTAACTATTTTTTTTATGTTACACGGAGTATAATATTTGATGCAAATATATGAATAGATTGCGTTTTAAATGTTATTATTATTATTATTATTATTATTATTATTATTATTATTATTATTATTATTATTATTATTATTATTATTATCATCATTATCATTATGTAAAATTTTCATTAAGTATATTGCAAACAAAATAAAATCAAATTGAAAGGAAAAAAATATATATATTTTAGAGAGTCAAGACAAATAAATTGAGACAAAACGAGTATTAACTAAACTTAAACTTTCATTTTAAGTTGAAAACTACATTAATATACACATGAATTAAACATACCAAATTATGAATTAGTTTAATTGAATGTAAATTTTAACTTAATGACTTAATGTTTCTTTTTTTATACATGTAAATCAACACGCGCGTTGTGGCGGGGCTTTCTCTTATGATATATGCATTTTTTGTTTGACAAAATTTTATTTTCGTATGAGTTATGCATAGCTTTTAGAGAGTTTGTTTTTGCATATTACGGCATAGTTTTTTGGTTTGCGTAAGTAACTTTAATAAGAGTATTGCTAATATTATAGCTAAACTTTCGGTTATAGAATTGAACTTATTCTTATATCATTTCATTGCCGTACTATTTTTTGCATGGATTATAAAATTTATCACAACATCAATTATTTATATATAATTCAAACTTTTATAGAAGTGTACGTATTTAGCCTATGTGGTTTAAACAAACTTTAGAGTTGTTTTTAAAGTTATTTAGTAGGTTAGAGGGGAGCACATTCATTCTGGCCAATAGGAAGGCTCCGAGTGGTAACGTCCACGCAATATTCTATGTTTTCTTTTTGTTCGGAACCTAGATCTATTCGGAGGGTAAGGCTCCATGAGATAAGCTCCTTGTGTATTTGGCGGATTCTCTTATGGTAGCCTAGTACGTTTTGCGCCAATAAACATGCTGAGCGTGTAAGTGTACTACTCGAAGGCTAGGCTCCAACCATAGTTGTGGTACACCATCATATATTAAAGGGAAAAATCTTTAATAATGTACCATACTTGTCACAAAAATTACTTTCGTGTAGCGAACAAGAAAAATAGCTTTTTGATGTACTGAACATCCATTTTTTGGCTTTTTTTATGAACTATTGACATTTTTGCTCCTCAAAATATTGAAAATCTAAGGACATTTTTGTCACGAAAATACATCAAAAAGGACAAAAATGAAAGTTCAGTACATCAAAAAGCTATTTTTTTTTGTACGCTACACGAAAGTAATTTTTGTGACAAGTATGGTACATTATTAAATATTTTTCCCTATATTAAACTAAAAAAAGTCATTTAACACCATAAAAGTGCTAGATTTTTATTTCAAAAATCCTATAAGTAAAGCATTCACAACAGCATAGAACTTTTGGAATGATTCTATGCTGAACATAAAAGAAAATCCATTATTTGTTCCAAACTGATATTTTTCTTTCAGATCTTCCTAGAATGAAATACGTAATACATTATTCTCAAATAATATCACCAGATAGTGAGGTGGCATCTTTATATGATAAAGCTCCTGTGGTAGGTAATGTTAGCTCAGTTTGAGACTGGAACTAGTAAGGTGTCATCTTTTACTTGAGTCACATTGATGTGATGATGTCAAACTTAAGGGCAAAATTGGTGAGGAAATGTAGGCAATAGAAAGAGTCGCACCAAAAGGTTGAAATAGAAACATACGTTAAGATAACGTTTTCTTGTATGTGTTTAGTAATAATAATATAAATTCAGCTTTCAGCCTAGCTTACAAGTTCGACTCTTTTGTAGAAGATATGTCATACCATTACTTCGGATACGGCTTAGCTTTGTATGAACTTGGCTTGAGCTCAGTAATAGATCACTTGGTTATCAAAGTTCCCAAAACATACTATTAATTAGGGACGGCCACATAATGTTTAATGTGTTCAAATGTAAGGTATGAACCTTGTAGTCCTCTTTCATATTGTTTGCGTAAATTGTTTTCACATATCACGACCTTGAAAATATGACAAAATCGTCATAACTCTTGGTGGCAAAACGGGCCGGCCAGGCGGGCTTGGGATATAGGTTCAATTAAACGGGCTCGGTCCCAAATATTACAAACTTAAACGGGTACAGGTTTAAACGAGCACCGGTCAAACGGGCTCCTGTTATACAAATTGTTCTGGAAAAGACGAAAAAAAATTCTCCAAACCTAACACCTCATTTATATTTAAATAATTAAATACATTATATTTATAACTTTTTTTTTTTTAAACAATTACAATATTCTTCAATTGAAAAAAAATATATATATTCCCGTTAATGCTTATTTAACTTTCATGTACGCCAATTTCAAAAAGAAGAGTGGCTAAATACACTCAAATTTTTTAAAAGTTAGCCCATAGAATTTTATTTTTATTATTTTGAGCATAAATTTTGCGATCTAATTATGTAAAATTGCAAATATTTGTCGTCATCTGAAAAGGTTCATGTAAACTCTTTTATCGTTGTTGAGCATCAAAGATAACAGTCAAGTTACACCAACTTTTACTTTCGCTCATTCAGATCAATATAATGTAAAATTTGAACGTCATAGATATTTTTGAACTCCTTAAGATTTGTCAATCTCTATTCATTGCAGCTTCCAAGCATCTTGTCGTTACAATTAATTTTAGGGCCATTTCACTAGGTAACGTCTGCTCCTCCAATTCATTCTTTTGACTTTTGAGCTGCTTCGAGATATTTCTGCTTGTGTAACTCTCTTCCAGATTTTCTTGCAACTGACATACTTACGAGTATAAAACACATGTTAACATTTAATAACCACGCGTATATACGTATATACTGAAGAGATCAAATAAAAAGACAAATATTTGTGAGAAATGTAAAAAGACTTGAAAAAATAAAAACTCTCAAAAAATTATGAAATACACAAAATACAAAATCTTGGTGGATAAAAAAAATGTTAATGAAGTTTTTGTAATTTTGATTTTTTGTAAGGTTTTTTCGATGCACTAAAAATACAATTTTAATGCATAAAATATAAAATTGATGCACAAAATTTTAAATTTTTTATATGCTGTGCAAAAAAAAATTTGATGCAAATATTCAAAGAAAAAGTTGCATGCATAAATAAAATTTTGATGCACAAAATGTCGATTTATAAAATTTTGATGTCTGAAACGCTTTTTATCATAAAAAAAATATACACTTTTAGAAAAAATTATTTACAACTTTTTATCCACGAACGTTACCTATCTTATTGAATTTTTAAAAGTTTTGTAAAAACTTATTGTTGTTTTGAACTTTGTTTACGCTTATCACAAATTGTGATATTTACTACTCCACATATCTGTAAGTATGTAAACGAAAAAAAAACCATTTCAACCAAATATAACCGTTTTCAAAACAAAATAATAATAATAATAATAATAATAATAATAATAATAATAATAAGGTTTTGTTAACCACAACCCATGTGGTTGTGTTTAAACATACATTAAATTAAATTTTTGCATTAAATAAGGTAGTATATTATATAATTATGCATATTTTTTCATTTTAAACAAAAAATGTGATGTTAAATATGAAATGTTTAGTGTTCAATTATTGCAAAAATTTTAATTAAAGTATGTTTAAACACAACCCCAGAGTTGTGGTTAACAAAATCCTAATAATAATACCAAATATAACCGAATACGACCCATTTAAAGTTTCAACCAATTACACCCAATTTTTAATCCACTGCAAGTCCGATCAGTCCATCAAAATCCAATACCACACATTTGGTCCAATCAGGACGACCCATTAATACAAACACATTTACCATCTTGTAATGAATAGTAGCAAGTTTGAACAGGACGGGACATTTATTATTATTTTACTTTTTTTTACAAAAACCCAGTTGAACTATGCACATGTTACGAAAATTATTAGATACTTTAAGCCAGTTATAATTTTTTATATAACAAATTTTATTTATAAAATATATTTGAGAGATATTTAGTAATTTCCTTATAAAAATAATACCAACGAAATACAACCCATTTTAACATAACTACAATATGACCCATTTCCACCCACGGCAAGTCGCAACATATCACAATTCAGAAGTCATTTATACTCAAGCCAAAAGATTCGTATAGAACCAAGTTTTATCAAAGAATCAATCAAGCAATCTTAAACACTATTTTTTTATTTTTTATTTTATTTTATTTTTTTATCAAAATAAAAAAATAAACTTTCACCCTTTTTTTAAAAATTAAATATCTCGCAAACCGTAAATCGTTACGCGAAAAAAATACTATCGCGACAAGAATTAAATTATCTTTCTATAGATATACATCGTTATATACTTTCGACGAATTTTTTTTTTCTTTCAAAATTTTCGCCCAGAGAAAATCATATATAATTTGTAAAAATCATATGTGATTCGTTAAAATCAAATCACATGTGATTTTTACGAATCATATATGATTCGTAAGAATCGTATGTGATTTGTAAAAATCAAAGCATATGTGACTTTTACGAATCATATATGATTTAATTCTCGTCGCGATGGTATTTTTTTGTAGCTTAAAGATATATCGTTTGCAATATATGTTGTTTTTTTAAAAAATGAAAAATATAAATGGGCGGCTATGATTAGTTGATAAATTCTATGGCATATATGAGCTCTTCATGAATCTCAACTCTTCTTATACTCAATATCACTAACTCAAAATATATACTGTTTCTCACATGTAGAGGCATAAATAAACCATAAACAAGACATCGGCTGGCTTAGCATAGTATGAGGCATAAACTGTTTGCAGGGGGTTATACTGAGAAAATTACTGACATACCCCTGCATGGAGGGGTATGTCACAAAATGCCCCAAATCTCAGCCGTTTTCAAAAATGCCCCATCATTCCCCTTAAATCCATACGCGGCATAAGGGGAGGACACATGTCAAGATTCTAGCTCGGGCAAAAAAAAAAAAAAAAAAAAATAGTGCATGTCGCGTACACGTGTACGCGACACCCATAAAGTCATACGCGACACCCATCATGTACGCATGTAAGGTTTTGGATTTAAAAAAAAAATTAAAAACTTACAAAAAACACCCTTTAACTTTTTGATATTTACAACTTTTTTATATAACAAACTTTATTTGTCAAATATTTAGCTAATATATATCAAATTTGTTAATGAAAAAAATATCGTTACGAAGAGCTCTGAATTACGAACAAAACGAGCCCAATATTGATATGCTTTTGACATACGTACTATTTTATAAAATTTCGAAATACCGTTTATAGGTTTAGAAAATTATACCGTTTTTAATTTATGAATATGATATTTATATTTCATAGAATTGTACGTCTTTGTCCCTTGTGCTTTAAGCGTATGTTTTAAAAGATTATAAAATCGTACGATTGGACAAATATTTGACAAATAAAGTTTTGACATACGCTTAAAGATTAGGGATATAAGCGTATGTTTTAAAAGATTATAAAATCGCGCTACAGATTAGGGATATCAATGGACCAAAATGGTGGGGTATGGAGATAGATGATCACTGTCCCCTAGCGGGCTGCCCGATTGCTCCTGGAATTAAGGTTGATGGATGTCCTCAAGTCTATTGATCAAAACATTCTCTTTCATACAATATTGTTTGCATTCATCCAAAAAATACTGCAAGCCAAGGTGTACAGAATTATTACAAGTGAACGTAATGAAAGAGTCATTGGCATAAGGAATACATAGATTTTGACTTATTCTAGAAAATAGTCATATATCTTCACAATTGCATACGATGCTGTCTAGGTATCTATAGTGACAAATTGTTTAGTGGAAGAATTATAATGACAACACAAAGAAGTTTTTGTTAGACGTTTATTATTTGTACGAAATAATGGGCTTTATTAATAGTTGATAAGCCTAGCCCGATTTGTGATTTGTATCGAGAATAATTTTTATATAACAAACTTTAAGCGTATGTCAAAACTTTATTTGTCAAATATTTGTCAAATCGTACGATTTTATAATCTTTTAAAACATACGCATAAAGCACAAGGGACAAAGACGTACAATTCTATGAAATATGAATATCATATTCATAAATTAAAAACGGTATAATTTTCTCAACCTATAAACGGTATTTCGAAATTTTATAAAATCGTACGTATGTCAAAAGCATATCAATATTGGGCTCGTTTTGTTCGTAATTCAGAGCTCTTCGTAACGATATTTTTTTCATTAACAAATTTGATATATATTAGCTAAATATTTGACAAATAAAGTTTGTTATATAAAAAAGTTGTAAATATCAAAAAGTTAAAGGGTGTTTTTCGTAAGTTTTTAATTTTTTTTTTTTTTTTAAATCCAAAACCTTACATGCGTACATGATGGGTGTCGCGTATGACTTTATGGGTGTCGCGTACACGTGTACGCGACATGCACTATATTTTTTTTTTTTTTTTTTTGCCCGAGCTAGAATCTTGACATGTGTCCTCCCCTTATGTCGCGTATGGATTTAAGGGGAATGATGGGGCATTTTTTAAAACTGCTGAGATTTGGGGCATTTTGTGACATACCCCTCCATGCAGGGTATGTCAGTAATTTTCTCGGTTATACTAGTTACTTTTGTCCTTTGACCAGATACTTTTTAAAGGTGGCATGGATAGTTTTGTTGCAGTATGTTACTTTACTTCATCAGTAATTTGGTTTTCACAACTGAAGTCTTGAGGGAACGATTGTTGGGAGTCAACGGAAAATCTAATTAAGTTGATGTTGGCAAGTTTGGCCACTTATGAGTTATGAAGCACAAAGTACAAACTCTTGAAGCTGCAAGTGATTGTATTTATCATATAGCTATTAGTACAAGTTGAAGTAGCACTTGTATTAGGATTTTTTTATTTTTTATTTTTTATTATTTTTTTTTTGAAAGACAGACGTTTTTTTTTTTTTTTTTTTTTTTTTTTTTTTTTTTTTTTGAGTCGGACCCAATTATACATATAACATCTTACTCAGTAAGAGGTGGGAGACTTGTCTTACTGTCTCTTACTCGATAAGAGATTGAAGACTCGCATTAATATAATATATTTGATGGTTTATTAACTATGTTTTATTTACAATAAAAAGTTTTATACAAAAACAAAAAACATTATTTCGTTCAGATTTAAACTTTCTAGCCACCTCTTACTGGTAAGATGTGGTTGTCAGATTCAGATATAAAACATCTTAATGAAACAAACACACCCTTAGAGGCCTGGGAATGGTAACGCCATCACGGCGTTTTTGCTGATTTGGACACTAATCAACGGCGTTATGCCGTTATGACTATTTCCAGGGCATGTTGCGTGTCCATTTGCGTTAGTATATTAACGTGTGTTAGTGTATAACAATTCAGTTTCAAAAATGCCCCCTTGCATTAAAAATGTTACCATTTGAGGATGGGTGGGTAACGGCTATAAAAAAAATAAATGATCTGAGATATACATAACCGTTGGTGTGTAACGGTTAAAAAAAAAAGTTTCAACACTCTTATAAATACCAACATATACATACAACATATACTCACCCAAAAAAAAAAAAAAAAAAAAAAATCGATCCAAGAAAATGTCGGGACGTGCCGATAAAAGTTTTATGAACTTGATGATGGGTTTTGGAAATCCTAACTCGAACAATGCAGGATCTTCATCAACTCCTAGCCCACTTAATTTGACACCCGAACAACAACAACAATTTATGTTAATGTGGCAACAAAATTTCTCACTAACCAAAACCGAGCAACATACACCGCCAACACCACAAACCCAATCCTCACAAGCGGCGCCCGTGGATCCCGAAGCTACGTCTCCACGAAAACATAAACGTGGAGGTAAACGGATGTCAAAAAAACCCAAGAAACCCAATCCTCACAAGTGTATGATGAAAGAAATCCCGACGTGAGCAATACTACATTACGTTGGATATCGGAAGAAGAATCTTTACTTGACGTGTGTTGGGTGGCCGTTTCCGAGGATAGTAATGTTGGAGTTTCTTAAAAGGCCAACACGTTTTGGTATCGGGTTATGAATTAGTTCAACAGGAAAATTTTCCAAAATCGTAACAAAGATATGCTATCAAGCAAGTGGCATACGTTGAACGCTAATTGCCAAAAGTTCGAAGCGGCTTACAAACGTGCTAAACGTTTGACAAAAAGTGGTGAAGGTGAAATGGATAATATGAGGCATGCTAGACAATTCTATCGTGACAAGCACAAAGGTGTTTCGTTTGGTCAAGAGGATACGTGGTTGATTTTGAGGGCATTTCCAAAATGGGATGCGCCGGAACCGATTGATTTAACCGGAGAGGTCCCCAGTCAAAGCAACGAAGAGCTATTCGGTCATGATGCATGACCACGTCCGGCCGAGAAAGCACGCACCTGGAAAAAACAAAAGTCCGATACATCGACTAGCACAGTGCGTCAAGCAACTTGGAATCTATGACAACCGAGCTTCGACTTAGACGGGAAGCGGCCCAAGCGGCGTACGAGGCGGCTAGAGTGAAAGACGAGACGGCTACGCGTTTGAAAGAATTTAAATTTCTCGGTATGAAAATGAGTGAAATCGATCCGGAAGACGCGTATTTTATCAAAATGGAAAAACAAAGAATCAAAGATAAATATAGGTTGCAAAATCCGCCAAGCGCCCAGTGGGTTTTTTTTTTTTTTTTTTTTTTTTTCGTATATTTCATTGCGTAGTTTATTTCGTATGTTTCATTTCGTAGTTTTTTTCTTTTTTTTAATTGTAATGTTTTTATTTCGTAATGTAATGTTTAGTTTTATTAATGAAATGTTTGAATGTTTAATAAATGAATTTGCTGATGGTAGAATTTGTAAATTTGTAAAAAGTGATTTTATTGGGTGTTATGAGTTTCTGGTGTTTTTGTTGTTAAGTTATTTGGTGTTAAAATGATGTGGCGCTGACGTGACAGCTGTGTTGCTTTTATAACATGTTATTACTCCGAGCGCTCTTAGCTTGATATCAAACTACTAACCTCCCCCACCATCTCTTTATATTCAGGGAGTGGGATCAGTTACGTATTTAAAATACATTCTATACAAAGATAACAAGTGAGTGCACGAAGAATGACATAGAAAAACACTATATTCACTCATTCGTTTTGCTTCTGCTCTTGGTTTTTTGCTACGGCCATTGTGTTGTAATCGCTAGTGGTTGCTACTTATCGATTATGTGTGTAGAACTGTATTAATCCTGGGTGCTTAGGCTTGGAGACTCGAGCAACTTATGGAGTGCCGAAAGTACTTTAAAGGACAGGGAACTTCTTCCCGTACAGTTCCTTTTGTTACATTTTTGGCAGATTCGAAGAAGAGGAATGATGATGATGCTGATGTTTGTTGATGTTTTCTTTGGTTTCGAGTTTCACGTGTTCGAGTCGAGGTTTGATGCTGCTCAGTTTGGCATTGTTATGTTGTTAGGGAATCTCATAATGTTGATAAGGTATTTGCTTTTATCATGATACAACGATTCCTTGAAATCAGTTTGCTTGCCACATACGTTGGTACGAGACGCAATTATAAGTTCAACAACAATGCAAGACCCACTAAATCTTAAGTCAAGGCTTTAAGTTTCAACACGACCCAAATCAACTCGGAATATAAAAAGGCTTTCTTATGTCAACGATATTTAATGGTAACAGAATTGATAATCACTAATTCACTAAACTACATTTGAACTAGTTAGCAGTACAACAAGGGTTGATGTTCAGTGCCTCACATATTGTTGCTACTTGATAGCAGCTTGTGGTCCGGGTGCTCTTGGTAAAATGCATGGGAGCTGAAATGATAGCTTATTAATAAGTCCTTGGGGTTGAGAGGGGAGCTGGTGTGTTTGCCTTTGGAATACTCTCAAACAGATTATCGAAAACTCTTAAGTTGATCCTAAGATCATAAGATACTAATGCCAATTACATTGCCTTCACCCAAACACTCAAAACTTGCAGTTTAAAAGCATAGCTCATGATGAGCAATAACTAAGAATATAAAATGGATAGTACAATCCAATTATTTATACATTCAAGACTGGAACATTTTATTACAACTTTATAGATATAAAAACTGCAACCATCTTCTTTACTCACCAACACGATGAGTGGAATGTTGGGAAACAACTTAAAACCTGAGGATCCTATGTTGAACGACTATTGTGGGTTTGGAGGGCGGCTATTAGCAGCAGAGACTCGTGAACCCCACTCCAGTAGCTCTTTGCTTGTATCATCTTTGTGAGCAAATACTTCTATAAAGCATAGTGAATCCTTCTCTGCTCCTGTTGCTGTGGCAATGGCTTCCACCAACTCCTCTTCTGTTCGAACCTGTTGCAAAAACAATGCATGTTCATGAATATTTCGATATAACAGCAATTACAAACATTCACGGATTTTAGAAATTTAAGACTCATTATGTTTGCAATAAAAATTAAAAGAGTCTTTAGTATTATATATCGGATATATCAAATACCGAAACAACAGATCGGGCTCTCACCTTGGATGTCCAACATTTCCCTTCGCCATTGTGGATAGCGTTGACTAGGCCGGTGTAGTCCCAATTCTTGATGACGTTATACGGACCATCATGGATTTCTACTTCAATGGTATAACCCCCATTGTTGATTAAGAATATAATTGTATTTTGTCCGCACCGAATCATGGTTGAAATATCTTGTGCTGTTACCTGGTTAATAAAACATCAGTTGGTCAAGATTCTAGGCCTAATTAGTTTTGAAAGTTATAGCTCATTTGCTGAAACTATGCGGTTTTCAATATTTTTTAGAAACACTTCTAGGCTAAACGGATGAGGTTTTCCTATTCAGGTTACCCGGGGAGGGCGATCCTTTTTGACTCAGATGCACGCGGTCTCACCAGGTTAATCCCGAGACAGTTTCCGACCATTCCCTGGCCACCCCCAAATGTACACACCTAGCGAGGTTTGAACCCTTACCTCTTGTGAGGAAACCAAGGACCTTACAAATTAGGCCATTTGGTGGTAGTTTAGAAACACTTCTAGGCCATTTAATAATATGTAACAGTAGCGTTTTGACAAACCTGGAAACTACCATCACCAATACAAGCAATCACACGTTTGTCTTTTGCTGCCTGAGCATAACCAAGAGTTGCACCAACAGACCAACCAATTGATCCATATTGCATTTGGAATTCATAACTGGACAAAGTTCAAAGCATAAGTCATTAGTGGTGTACCATATAAGGGGGTGTTTGACATTCCAAAATCATATATGAGGAAATGTTCAACTCCAAAAATAACCCTTCTTACCCGCAATTTTCAGGGAGACGAAGCTTTTGACAGTTGAACCACGAGTCACCTGTCTCAGCAATTACCGCACTTTCTCCAGTCAACATATCCTGTTAAAGAAATAAGTATATTCAATGTCAAGAACCCAAATAACTGGTGATAAATCATGGATTTTCCTCAAAAAAGAGATCATACTTGAATATGCTTGAAGAGGATATTGACCCTAAGGGGTTCATCTTTCTCGCATTTCAGAGGTACACCACTCGGGACAAATATCCGATGATAGTTCTCCAAAGCCGTGCTATTCTTCTTTAGCTTCTTAGCCAATGCACTCAAGAAATCCGCCATAAACACCCAACCCAACGAAGATCCATTTCCAATCGTGATGCGATTAGGTTGCACAATGATTGATTTTTCTTTCTTTATCAACAACGAGTAACCAACCGAGCTATAATCATTAAAGATTGGCCCCACAAAGATATACGCATCGGCTGATTCTACTATCTCCCCAACAAAGCTGGTGCTAACCGCACCCCAGTAAGTGCCAATAAAATTTGGGTGGTGCTCAGGTACAAGTCCTTTAGCTGATGGCATTATAGTTATTGGATATCCTGAAGCATCCGCAAATTCCAGAAACGCCTTTTGTGCCTTTGCAACCCGCAATTTGCTGCCTGCTACAATGACCGGCTTTACGGCCTTGTTTAGAAACTTTGCTGTCTCTTCCACTGCTGCCTCGAGTCCTAACGGATTGCTCAATCTGCAGGAGATGTGATACATAATCTATAAACATTCGACATCGAACACACAAAGACTGATAAATCCTGATCATTTGTAAGATCGACTTACATTGGTGGCAAAAAGAAAGGCACTGGTTCCCTGCCGAAAGTAGGATGAGGGATTCCAGGCAAGTTACAACTTATACTGATAAATACTGGTTTACTTTCCTTCAAAGCTATCGAGATTGCAGTGTCGATTTGTTCATGTGCATCTTCCAAATTGGTTACAACTACCTGTTGATTTTATCACAAACCAAATTTATACCAAAACACCATTTATTACCAGAATTTGCATCAATAACAAAAGTTTTCCAAAACGGTTTATAAAGACAGCTTATAATATTTCCTTCTTTTCATGTATAGATCCAAACTTCAATTCACGAACTTTTAATAAAAAAAAGTATCAAAGATTGTCCTAGACATCAGTCCTTTAGTCAACTCACGAAGTAAACATAATTTTAATTTTTAAGGGCATATTTCGAAAGTAGACCGGTTGTTCTAGTGCATCTCACTTTCTGGACCTTAAATTTACGAAAGTTCAAAATAGACCGGGCGACTGGACAACTTGTACAACCCAACCATGAGTCAACAAGTGTCAAAATATGATACGTGAATTATTTTTTTATTCGGTTGACTAAAACACGTGTCAAACGTAGACAAAGGTTGCCCCAAACAAGAGTCGCGACTTTTGAAAAAAAGGGGTAGAAAGTGATATGCATTAGGGTCACTTGGTCTATTTTCAGGAATTCCCTAATTTTAATTGATCAAAATGTCAGATTCAATGGATCATCAAAAGTAATATTAAAAGCAAAGTCAGTATAATCAAGTAAGGAAAAAAAAATCTAAAAACTGATAATTAAGTAAACAAACAAAGTACCTGAGCACAAGTAACAGTTTGAAAACACTGCAACTCCTGAGTAAAATCTGGCAAACCGATGGTATGATGAAGAATTCTATTAGTCCCATAATCATTCGAGTTGGGCCCACCAGCAATACATATCACAGGCAAATTCTCACTATAAGCACCCGCGATCGCGTTAATCACACTTAGTCCACCAACAGTGAACGTAACAACACACGCCCCAACGCCCTTAGCTCTTGCATACCCGTCAGCAGCATAGCCAGCGTTTAGCTCGTTGCAGCAGCCCACAAGGTTAAGACCAGGCTCAGCTACCAAATAATCTAGTAAAGTCAAGTTAAAGTCACCTGGAACTGAGAACACGTCGTTTACTCCAATCTGGACTAAACGACGTGCTAGGTGACTACCTAGCGTCCCGCATGAGGACGACAAGGTTTCGATCGGTGTAGTGGTTGTGTTATTTTCATGACTAGCTTCCATGTTTTGTTATTAGGTAAGGGTTGTAGTAAATGTTGTAGTATACTGTATTTAGAAAGTGAAAGAAAGATATTTATAGACATTGTTTGTAGGCATGTGAATATGTGATCACGAAAACAAGGTACTGGTGGTTTTAATTTTTAGAGTAAATTACATGGTTGGTCCCTGTGGTTTATACAAAGTAACAAGTTTCGTCCCTCTCTTTTAAAAGTTGCATGGTTAGTCCCTAAGTACGTAAACAAATAACACCACTGGTCCCTTGGTTTAACTGGTGTTAACTAAGGTTAGTTAAAATTTACAAGTTAGCCCCCTTTGGTTAAATAGCGCTGCATCGTTAATCCTTTGGTTAAATAGCGCTGCATCGTTAATCCTTTGGCTAAATAGCGCTGCATCGTTAATCCTTTTAACGTTTTCGCCCGTTTTTGTCCGTTTTTTTTACGTTTTCGCCCGTTTTTGTCCGTTTTTTTTTTTGTTTTCGCCCGTTTTTGTCCGTTTTTTTTACGTTTTCGCCCGTTTTTGTCCGTTTTTTTTTTGTTTTCGCCCGCTTTTGTCCGTTTTTTTTGTTTTCGCTCGTTTTTGTCCGTTTTTTTTACGTTTTCACACTTTTTTGTCCGTTTTTTTTTTTGTTTTCGCCCGTTTTTGTCCCTTTTTTTTACGTTTTCGCCCGTTTTTGTCCGTTTTTTTTTGTTTTCGCCCGTTTTTGTCCGTTTTTTTTACGTTTTCACACTTTTTTGTCCGTTTTTTTTTTTGTTTTCGCCCGTTTTTGTCCGTTTATTTAACGTTTTCGCCCGTTTTTGTCCTTTTTTTTTTGTTTTCGCCGGTTTTTGTCCGTTTTTTTTGTTTTCGCCCGTTTTTGTCCCTTTTTTTACGTTTTCGCCCGTTTTTGTCCCTTTTTTTACGTTTTCGCCCGTTTTTGTCCGTTTTTTTTTTGTTTTCGCCCGTTTTTGTCCGTTTTCGCCCGGTTTTGTTCGTTTTTTTTCTTGTTTTCGCCCGTTTTTGTCCCTTTTTTTTTACGTTTTCGCCCGTTTTTGTCCGTTTTTTTACGTTTTCACCCGTTTTTTACCCTTTTTTTACGTTTTCGGCCGTTTTTGTCCGTTTTTTTACGTTTTCGCCCGTTTTTTACCGTTTTTTTTACGTTTTCGCCCGTTTTTGTCCTTTTTTTACGTTTTCGCCCGTTTTTGACCCTTTTTTTACGTTTTCTGCCGTTTTTGTCCGTTTTTTTTTGTTTTCGCCCGTTTTTGACCCTTTTTTTTACGTTTTCGCCCGTTTTTAACCGTTTTTTTTTACGTTTTCGCCCGTTTTTTTACGTTTTCGCCCGTTTTTGACCCTTTTTTTTACGTTTTCGGCCGTTTTTGTCCGTTTTTTTTGTTTTCGCCCGTTTTTGACCCTTTTTTTTTACGTTTTCGCCCGTTTTTGACCCTTTTTTTTTACGTTTTCGCCCGTTTTTTTTTGTTTTTGTCCGTTTTTTTATGTTTTCGCCCGTTTTTGTCCGTTTTTTTTGTTTTCGCCCGTTTTTGTCCGTTTTTTTTTTACGTTTTCACACGTTTTTGTCCGTTTTTTTTTACGTTTTCGTCCGTCTTTTGTCTAAATATAATTTTGAATTTTTTTAAATAATCATTGAAAAAAATATTTTCGAAAAAAAAATTGGGTAAAAAAAGGTTTCTAAAATATATTTTTCGAAAAAAAAATTTGGGTAAAAAAATATTTTTTCTAAAATATATTTTTCGAAAAAAAATTGGGTAAAAAAAATATTTTTTCTAAAATATATTTTTCGAAAAAAAATTGGGTAAAAAAAAATATTTTTTCTAAAATATATTTTTCGAAAAAAAATTGGGTAAAAAAAAAATTTTTCTAAAATATATTTTTCGAAAAAAAATTGGGTAAAAAAAAATATTTTTTCTAAATTATTTTTTTCGAAAAAAAATTGGGTAAAAAAAATTATTTTTTCTAAAATATTTTTTCTAAAATATATTTTAGAAACTTTTTTTTACCCCAATATATTTCTAAAATATTTTTTCTAAACGGGCGAAAACGGAAAAAAAACGTAAAAAAAAACGGACAAAAACGGGCGAAAACGTAAAAAAAAACGGACAAAAACTGGCGAAAACATAAAAAAAACGGACAAAAACGGGCGAAAACGTAAAAAAAAAACGTAAAAAAAACGGGCGAAAACAAAAAAAAACGGACAAAAACGGGCGAAAACGTAAAAAAAAGGGACAAAAACGGGCGAAAACAAAAAAAAAACGGACAAAAGCGGGCGAAAACAAAAAAAAAGGGACAAAAAAGTGTGAAAACGTAAAAAAAAACGGACAAAAACGGGCGAAAACATAAAAAAAACGGACAAAAACGGGCGAAAACAAAAAAAAAACGGACAAAAGCGGGCGAAAACAAAAAAAAAACGGACAAAAGCGGGCGAAAACAAAAAAAAAAAACGGACAAAAAGTGTGAAAACGTAAAAAAAAACGGGCGAAAACAAAAAAAATGGACAAAAACGGGCGAAAACAAAAAAAAACGGACAAAAACGGGCGAAAACGTAAAAAAAAGTCAAAAACGGGCGAAAACGTAAAAAAAACGGACAAAAACGGGCGAAAACGTAAAAAAAGGGACAAAAACGGGCGAAAACAAAAAAAAATGACAAAAACGGGCGAAAACGTAAAAAAAAGGGACAAAATCGGGCGAAAACAAAAAAAAAACGGACAAAAACGGGCGAAAACGTAAAAAAAATGGACAAAAACGGGCGAAAACAAAAAAAAAAAACGGACAAAAAAGTGTGAAAACGTAAAAAAAAACGGACAAAAACGGGCGAAAACATAAAAAAAACGGACAAAAACGGGCGAAAACAAAAAAAAACGGACAAAAGCGTGCGAAAACAAAAAAAAAACGGACAAAAACGGGCGAAAACGTAAAAAAAACGGACAAAAACGGGCGAAAACAAAAAAAAAATGGACAAAAACGGGCGAAAACGTAAAAAAAAACGGACAAAAACGGGCGAAAACGTTAAAAGGATTAACGATGCAGCGCTATTTAGCCAAAGGATTAACGATGCAGCGCTATTTAACCAAAGGATTAACGATGCAGCGCTATTTAACCAAGGGGGGCTAACTTGTAAATTTTAACTAACCTAGTTAACACCAGTTAAACCAAGGGACCTGTGGTGTTATTTGTTTACGCACTTAGGGACTAACCATGCAACTTTTAAAAGAGAGGGACGAAACTTGTTACTTTGTATAAACCACAGGGACCAACCATGTAATTTACTCTAATTTTTAAATATGGACACTATGGGCGAAAACTTTGTGGTTTCAACGTTTGCATATTATTGGTCAATCCTAAAGTCAAGATAAGTTTATATATATGAGAATCATTTCCTTTTATTTTTAATGTAACTTACTTTTTGATATATTATTAAAGTTGAGATTATTTTTTTATTTTTCAAAAATATCTTTCTCTCATACAACAAAATTATGACACACTTTTACACCATTGTCTGTCTTTTTATTTCCCAGTTCCATACACTTGAATTCGTATACATCGCAACTGAAATCTACTACGAAATGACTTTTATAAACTTCAAAATTTAAAAATCAAAATATTGTAAAAATTTATGTGAAGCAAAAAATTGATTTCAAATGAAAGAAAATTAATTTTAATATTTTTTAATATAGATTGTTTAATAATTTTTTTTAGTTATTACAATGTATATCTTAACTACTTATAATGTAGATTTAGTCAATGTGGAAAAGTGAAAAACTGAATTTTCAGTCAATCCTCATTTTGCCCTTCTATACTACAAGGGTGAGAGAAAATTAATTGTGTAATTAATGCTTTTATTAAAACACCCCATAACTTAAAATTACAATAATTTATTCATATGGTACAACCAATTAAAAGCATCTATATCAAATTAAAAACAATCAATTAAAACACCTCTTACTAAAAAAAGTACAATAAAATTTTCACAATATACAATTTAAACAAACTACAACATAATATAAAATATAAAATAATTAAACACACTAATTAATGTTATTTTTAAAACACCCTAAAATGAAAAGTATATGTCATTATACACATTATACAAATTAATAAAACACACAAAACTTTATACAAGCTAACAAGTTGATGTTGCATATAGTTTTGAAAACTGGACACGACGGGTTCAGTTATTAAAAGCATGACTCGGTTTAAATCGACCCATTTTGTGGACCAGAACGGTTCAACCGGGTTTCAAAACATTATGTTGACATGAGCTTAAGTATCAAAGTCAATAAGTCAACACATTTAATCTCTAAATCTTCAAACTTTTATTAGAGGTGGCAAAACGGGCGGGCACGGGCACAGGCTAAAATGGCACAGGTTAAAACGGGCACGGGCTAAACGGACAAATTATAAATCGGGCCAAATGGGCACGGGCTAAAACGAGCAAATTATAATTCAACTATTAAAAACATTCGGAACAGTCCTAAAAACCCCTTTAATTCATCTTGTAAAAAAAGATCAAGCATCTAAGTCTTAACTATATTTAATTATTTTTTCTTAAAAAAAAAAAAAAAAAAAATAGAGTATTAAATGAATAAAAATGCAACTAATTAAATATATCTATCAATTAATTAGAGTATTAAATAATTATGCATAAAATAGTTAATAAATGAGATAAATTAAAATTAAAATAGTTGGAATGTTTTATATTTACCAGTGACAAGTGAATTGGTCGGAAAAAAAAATGAGAGTAATTGCCTGAAAGTTGAATTGTGTGATTCGAAAGCCCATCTAATAATATCTGTTTTTATCTTTTGCCTGTAAGAGCCCATCAAATAAATGCAAGGGGGCAAAAAATGCCCAAAACTTTTAAAAAAGTGTCAAAAATCGCTCAAAAATTACAAATTGGGCAAGATTTGTCACCCCTAACTTTTATTATTTTTCATTTATAACCCATAAACTTTCTTTTATCACTAAACGATCTGCCGTTATAAAATCCCGTTGCTATGCACGGGTATGCGTCTAGTATTTTATAAAGTGTTTAGGTGTTTCTTAAAAGATATGATTTAAAAAAATAAAAATAAATAATAATAATAATAATTGAGTTTTGAAAAAAACTTGTAATAATTTCGTAATAAATTCAAATATTAAAATTGATAAGAATATGAGTATGGATTTAAAAATACATTAAAGAAGTTAAAAACCCAACATCAAATGCTTCTTAAACAAACATGCTGAATTTTGAAATATAAATATAGTAGTTGCATTGTAAATGACGTATATAATGAAATTATAGCATGAATAACAAAAGAATTTTTAAGTTTAAAAGTCATAATATATGCTAAAGTTTAATTATACAAGTATAAATTATATTTAATGACAATATGATGTTAATTATCATGATCAGTAAATTCAATTATTTGCATTAATTTATTATGGGGTGGCATCGTGGTCGGCATAGGCTCGGTCTCAATCGGCAACCATCGGCAACACATTGCCACTTAGTCGGCATCGCAAATTCGGCAAACCAAACGGTATCAATTACCGATTCGGTGTGAACATTTGCATTAACTATTTTTGACCGTTGCATGGTTTGTTACCGTTTGGTTTGTTACATTTAAAAAATAATAATAATAATAATAATAATAAATAAAAAATAAAAAATTACCCCCTTTATATTCACTTTACCATCTTTTCTTCAAATCACATATTCACAATCACATCTTTTCTTCAAATCACCAATTCACTTTAAAAATCAAGAACATGGATCCAAGTAAATCCCAACAAGGTTCAACATCAAAACGTCGAAGTCGTGGTCGTGGTCGAGGTTCTCGACCACATCCCGTCCGGCCGAATGTTCAAGCACAACCACGTGGTCAAGAAGCCTACTATCCCCGACCTCCACCACAACCTTACTATCCTCAACCTCCACCACAAGTCTACTATCCGGCACCTCCACCGTTGAATCCAAGTCACTATAATATAGCAATGACAAGCGAGTTCAACCCTTTTAATGACTTTCGAGACGGTCCACCATGAGGTGAACAAAGTGTCGAAAGAGAATTACCGTTATACGATTATGAAGATGATGAAGATGAAGTTATTCCCGAAACCCAATTCCCAAATCCAATCGATATACTTTTTATTTTATGTCGTTATATATATATATATATATATATATATATATATATATATATATATATATATATATATATATATATATATATATATATATATATATATATATATATATATAAATAGTTATACTTTTTTTTAAATCGTTATACTTTTTTTTAAAGAGCTATGTATAAATTTTTTAAATCGTTATATATTTTTTTTTAGATCGTTATAGTTTTTTTTTTTTTAAATTGAGACTATATATTTTTTTTGCTTTGTTTTAGGTGAAGAACAAAATGATGATGACGTTCAAGAAATAAAAAATCCGGGTAAAGTGGGAAAAAAGAATTGGACGACCGACGAAGAAGTATTTTTTGGCAAAAGCTTGGGTTAATGTCTCAACATGCCCAAAGGTCGGGAATCAACAAAAGTCCGATAGCTTTTGGGGAAGAATTCTAGAGCACTTCAAGCAAAATGTGCCGGATACTTTACGAACATTCCATGGGTTGAACACAAAATAGAAAAATATGAATACCGAATTGAATACTTTTAACGGCATATACATGAAACAAGTAAGTTTTAAATTATATACTTTTTATAATTTTTTTTATTTATATTTATTATTTGTTTAAATTTATACTTGTTTATTTTAATTAGTAGTGTAAATTTATATTATATTTCTTATTATTGTAGAACCGATGTCGTGATAGTGAGTGTGACGATCTTAACGTGATGAGAAATGCATTGGCCGATTATAAAAAGAAAATCAAAGGCAAGAATTTTAGTCATATTGAGACGTGAGAGGTAGTTAGGAAATCGGACAAATGGTTGGAACAACCAACCGTTAGTCAAACATCTTCGTCTAATACGGAGAAACGAAGAAAGTCGTCGGAATCTAGCAATGACAATGTTGAGACTATTATTCCGGATCTAAATGACGACACAACTCCTACACGGAAGAAAAAAGGCCGAAAACGAGTCGACAAAGAAGAGTATTGAATCGTTAGCAGATTATGCGGCAAAGAAGTCACAAATTATGGATGAGAATGTTGAGAAGAAATGTGCGAAGGAAGAGTTGACAGAAAAGTTAATGGCGGCACAACTAGAAGGGGTTCAAGAAAAGAATTTTTTTCGAGCAATGAAGTTCTTCAATGACCCCCATGATACAATTTTAGACCCAACAATGCGCGACATTATGATTGCAAAAAAACGTGAAGTCGCGGCCAAATATGGATGGCCTTGCAATTTTTAGAAATTGTTTTGTTTTTTTTTTCCTATCTATCATGTAACTATTTTTTTTAATTATTAATGAAATTTGAAGTTTTTAATTTAATTGTTAAATATAATTATGAGTAAAAATAATAATAATAATAATAATGTTTAGGCATCGATTTGCATAACATTGCCACTAAACATATGGACTTAGGCATCCAAAGGCATAAAATTAGTTGGTTTAACATGATTGGCTAATTACAATTATTTTTTAGGCATCATTAGGCACCATTGCCACCCCCTTATATGTTACAAAATTCTAAAACGAAATATATAAATAAAAAATGTGCAAACTTAATTTTTTAAAGATTTTTATTAATAAAATGGCCTAAATGTTTTATAGTACTGTATTAAATATTATGTTTATCGACCAAGGGTTTTTATATTCCGGATCATATATATTTAATGTCGGTTTTTGCGTTTAAAATATAATAAGAGACTATAGAGGTATGTCTTCAGAAACCGGAATCGGTATGTTGTTTTAAAAATGGTTTTCTAAAGAAGAAATTGGTTTTGTTTAGTTTATGTAAAGGAAGTGCACTCGTGTAGAAAAATACTAGTTATAATACCTGTGCACGCACAGGGTTTTTAAAATTTCGTTTTGATTATGTATTATTATCGATTAAGAAATGAACTACTTAACATGTTTCAAATAGTTTTACTTGGTGGACTAAAAATAAAAAATCATATGTACATATGTTATAATCTACCTATTATTTTAGGAGAATGGTTTTGGATTAAAAATTATATTATATTATTCAAGCAAAATCACATGATGATACTTGACTTGTATAAGATGTTAGTGATATATGATTTTAGTTTTGCAAACCCGTGCTATCAATTTACGATGTGTTTTGTAATTCTGGTATTTCTTTTACTTATATTTTCGTTAATATATGTAGCATATTTAGATAACTTTGTTTACTAATATAACTTTTTGTTTGAAAATTTGTATTTTAATAAGTTTGTGCTATTTACTTCTCATGTTTGATCATAAAATTACCAAATTAACATAGATGCTTACACTATAGTTTCTTTATTACATAAAGAGAAAAAAAAATGTAATTGGTAGAACTCAAATTTTTAATCTTACGATTATTTATAATGTATAAGAATAATTTTTCTCTAAACCCGACCTATATAACGAAATTATTATTACTTGTATAAGTAAATTATAAATGCATAAAAATGACAGAGTACATCCGCAAGTCTTTTAGGATTGTTTGAATCCTTACCGACCTTTCACTTTAATGCAACTTTCTTCACAATTGGCCTAAATCATCAAGGTAAAATACACCCATATTTTAGACCGTTGGTTGACACCCATAGTGTAATCAATGACGGCAAACACCTGCTAAGTTTTATTAATTCATTCAAAGACAAATTACGCTCCGAAAAGAATACCTACCATAAAATTCCCCATATAGGCACTAAAACACATCTTTGGTACATTAATATTCCATGACAATCATGTGTTGATACTTAATCCTCCTCTAAAAAACGCACACAACAAATTGCATTACACTTTAGTGTGTGCGATAAGATCATAAAACTGCAAAAACCACTAACGTGTTGCATTATAGTGAGGATAATAACAAAGTTAGTCATAACATCAAATCAGAAATCTTCATATTAGAACTAAAAGGGTGTTTGGTTATGCTTATTAAAGGTGCTTATTGGCTTATTCAATTACCATAACCCAATAAGTTTATGATAAAACTATAAGCTTTTTTGAGAAGCTTAGTAAAAAACCCCTGAACTCCCAACGAATTCTATCATAGCTTAGTGTGTTTATAGTAAAAACACAAATATTAAGTGTAGAAATTTTCAATAAAACATAAAAAAAAATGCTAAAAGTTGGTATGTATAACAAAAAAGTTAAACTATAAAAAATTTTACTAAAAACTATCAGCTAGATAAGGCATAAGCCAAAGTGCTGTTGAGGTCTCTTTCGTATTCTATTCATAAGCAAAAAGGGGTTTACACATAAATAATAATTATAGAATAATGGTTGTATCTCACATCCGTGATTACCAAGTCAATAACATTATCGCAGTATAGTAACATAATAACCTAATTAAAAACTATACATTCTTGCTGAATAATTCTCATGTACATACTTTTAATTCATTTACAACAACCAACTATTATTATTTATTTATTTATTATTTTTTAAACATCAAGTCAATGAATAAAGTTAGGTTATCACCTACGTTTTTTTTTTTTTTTTTTTTTTTTTTTTTTTTTTTTTTTTTTAGGAGGTGATTCTTATCAAATAAGGATTGTGATACGTGCATTTTTTTAATAATTTAAGGAAAACACCTTCTATATTAAAGAATGACTATCTAGCCGATGTTTGTTTTTTTTTATTTTTTTATTTTTTTTTATTTTTTTATTTTTTTTAATAATTAGCTTTGTATAACATTTTTAACTGACAGAGATGTTGAGTTTGAGGTTAATGTTGTTATTTAACTTTAACTATTGACATCATGTTGTACAAAATATGCGAGTTTAGTGGCACATAATGAGCGTTGATAAAGTTAAAATATGTTCCGTAAAGTTTTTAAAATATTTTTATGGATATCCATATATAAATTTTAAATAACAATTTCATGAGTTTTTGTTATAAGTAGAATCACGTATATTTATTTTATATTACAGTAACTCATGCTTACCATTTGATATTTATATTTCCGTTACTAATAATTTATCCGTATTTCAAACCCGTGTACGCATAAATTAAACTTTTAAATAGTAACATGAGTCATTATTTAAAAAATATATTCTAATGGATGAAAGTTTAAAACTAACATTAGTTTAAAAAATATTTAACGTATATTAAAACTAATTCGCATATTTACCAAATTTATTTTAATAGATGAAAGTAAAAAAAAATAATACTATTACTCATGTAATTTTAAACAACGTTAACATTATAAAGTACAGGAGGTATGAAGTATAAGGGGTTATTTGTTTATTATCTAAAGTTATTAAAAAATATGGAGACTTATAATTTTACACTTAACCACTAAAATTTTATTAATTACCTCATCTTTTCTTAAGTTTTTATTTTCATAAATTTGACACCTATATTTTTATGTGTTTTTTTTATCAATCAAATTCTCCACCAAATTTATTAAAGTTTGACCAAAAACAATTTAATTTTGACTTTTTATTAGCCAATCATATTGCTTGATTTTGCTTATGTGTCAAAATTGAGCTCTCCTATTGGTCCAATTTTTTTTCCAATGAGAAGGGTTTTGCAAAAATACTCCGAAATGATGTAATTCTTGTATTATATAAAAGATTGGCGGAAATAGTTTTCCACAGCAGAAATTGGATTTGTTTACAAGTGGTTATAACTTTTAGTATTGATTTTGTTGCTTTATGATTGTTTAAAACAGCTGGTTGAACTTTTTGTTTTCGAGTATATATTATTCCGTTGTCATTTATCGACTAGTGCTATTTCATCTTAACTGGCTGATAAATGTGTTTTTATCAATTCTTACTTATTTTGACACTATTAAACTAGCACTCTTTTGTTTAGGTGAGCGTTTGGTTTTTTAATTTAAAACGCATGAATTTGAAATTACATACCAGTAGTATTTAATATTGAACTTTTAAGATTTAAAACCCCATCACTTGTTTGGATCCAAAAATTGTGTCAAAGGATTTATAATGTGTGTAAAAGTAAATAACAGTACTATCCTCTGCTCGTTTGCTGCAAAAGTGTGTTTTGTTAATGAAAAATATTTTTTCTTTTTTTAATAAAAAAAATGCATAGAAAAATTAAAAAACTGAAAATACGTTTAGTTACACTTTTCTCAACAATTTTAAAAAAAATGAGATTCTCACTTTTCAAATTTTAAATTAAAAAATAGAACATCAATCTATCAATTAATTATCTCATTCTAACTCTGATCACATTGGTAACATCTCCGCTTTCTATCATCCCGTCGCGATGCGAGGTAATTTTATAAAAGGAATTAATGACGTTGATTTGTTTGAGTGTTTCAGTATAGCTTAATGTATATATAACTGTTAATGAATTAATGACGTTGATTTGTTTGAGTGTTTCAGCTGGTTAATAACATATTGAATGAAAAAACATGGAAAAAGGACAGCTGTTATATTGAATGAGTTTGGGGAGGTAATTGGACTTGTGAGAGCTATGATTAATGGAGGCCAAGGGAGGTGCGGTTGTTGAAGAATGGGTTGATCTTGCGAATGGATGTATTTTTGCACTCTTAAACATAGCCTGGTACAAGCGTTGGAACAACTTGTCGAGAACTATTAGTTCGTATAACATAGATAAGTGTTCTTTTTTGTGTTGGTGCTCATCATTTTGTGATAAAGATAAATGAAAATGTAAAGAGGAAATTAAATCATTTACTTGTTTAACATGTTTTTCATTTTATACAAGTATTTTGGATATAAATATCATGTTTATAGGTGCTAAAATTCATAAAATCTGATTTTTTGGGCTTAATGTCTTGAAGTTTTTGAGTGTAGAAGAAGATGAGGGTATATTAGTCATTTCACATGCCATTAACCATGACTAACGGAAAAAAAAATTAACGGGTGTTGGTAATAACGGTATTATTTGTAATAAAACGTGAACAACATTAGCATTCTTTGTAATTAAAGTTTGAGAGTGGCAGTAACTGCAAAAATGACAAATCACATGGACAATGGCGGAGCTAGAAAAAGTTTCTTGGGAGGGCCGAAACAATTTTTTTTCCGAAAGTATGTTAGATGGGAGGGCCGAGATGGAAAAAATAAAATTTTAACACATGAAATCGCGAAAAAAAATACACTAACAAAGTAACAGGCTTAGGCCTAGGGGGCCGGGACCCTCCCAGTCACTTAATAGCTCCGCTCATGCGCATGGACATTTTTTGTAATTTAACCTAGATAAATAGTTTTAAATTGCATTATACAATTTAGTTAAACAGGTGAAATTATATATGTATGCAATATTTTTTTATGCAAAAAAAATGAAGTAGATAAACGATTTAACTGATCAAATAACACACTGACTCAAAACGCAAGCATTTAATATAGTATATATACTAAATGCCGTTTGAAACGACGCATTTTGGTATCGTTTTGGACGTTGGATAACACTCGGCTCATTTTCTTTGTCCAGCCATTGTTTGGCCTGTGAAGGATGTTTTAGTTTTTTTAAAGGCCTGTATCCTTGTGGTATTGTCAGAGCATCCGAGTGATATGAAAATAGCATTTTGGTATCGTTTTGGACGTTGGATAACACTCGGCTCATTTTCTTTGTCCAGCCATTGTTTGGCCTGTGAAGGATGTTTTAGTTTTTTTAAAGGCCTGTATCCTTGTGGTATTGTCAAAGCATCCGAGTGATATGAAAATATTCACAATGACGATGGAAATCCTTCTAGAGCGAACATCTTTCAAGCTCTTGGTAGGTGACATGTGAGATCCATCTTTGATCAATGATCAAGTGACAACTGGAAAGCAACAATGGTGCGATTCAACATTGAATCAAACTTGTTCCAGGATATGGATTGACGGATACTTTTGCTAAAACCCTTCAATGTGCTCACAAACAAATTTTTCGAGCACATTGATTGTGTATAACTGTTCAAACAAAAGTATTTTTTGATGGAAATGTGATTCAAATATAAAACTCTCGTCGTGTCTCAAAAATGTTTATCATAGGACACGCGAGTGATTTCTATAAATCAATTTCTCATCAATCCGTGAATATCTATTCACCGATTCACTCTATCGTGCTGTCTGCTTTGAGACGTTCCGGTATGAGAACATGCTTAGTATGAAGATTCCAAAGTGGATTCTTTGAAAAATTCATTACTACGAGCTGGAAATTCCTGTCAAGGAGAGTCTTCTTTAAAAGAGATTCTACCTGATCACAGGTCGGTTTTCACAAAACCGGATGGTAGTCTGTTCTCGCAGAACGAATGACAAAGCCATATTCGTTCTCTATCTTTATTGGTAACTGTTTTATCTCAGGGATACATATAAAGATGGTGTTGATGGCTCCTATTTCCAGCTGAATCGGGTCAATCCATACCTCATGCTCACACATCCTCCTCACTATCAATAATGATGAGAGACTTGCTACAACAAATGTTGAGAGACTACCAACAACGTTTCCGCAACTCTGATGAAAAAGTCTCCTGGTCTACAACTCTAATGTAAAGTCTCCTAATCCAGAAGGGTGTGAGCATGATGGTCCCAAAGTCACAACATCACCTGAAGGCGATACTACTGTGGATGAGCTTGGAGATTTACTGTGGTTGATGATCTCAAAGAAGCTCAAAGATCACATATCTCAAAGGAACGTCAAATCACAAGTTCATTGCTTGAAGTACAAAGTGTGGCGAATAGTGAAGAATCAGAACCTACGAGCTACAAGATCTAAAGAATGCTTGAAGAACAAAGAGCTTAATTTCCAATGTGACCTCGCTTAGGGGGAGATTGTTAGGAATACAAATATTCCTATAAAAGACTCGGTCACCTAAATATTGTAATAGCATTAAGATAACTCGTAGTTAGTTTATTTATTAGTTAGTTAGTATTAGTTTAGTCTAAGTAACATCATGGAAGAAGGACGGGTCTTACCCACTGTATGCCTGATCCACAGCCCGAGTGTGGGCGTTTTTATGTTTCTTTGTAGCATTAGTATAAATACCCCTCTCCACATGTGGAGAGGGTTGGACCTTCATTCATATCAATCTAACACTCTCTAGTTTTTATCTTATTCTCTCTAAGGTTCCAACACCTCTCTTTCTCTCCTACTCTCACGAATCACAACCACCATCAAGATTTATATGTTTGTGACTTAATATCATATCCTACAGGAGTTCTTTAAAATGTTTTTCTAAAACATGTCGTTTCTAAAAAAAATTCTTCACTATGGCTTTCGTATACCTCAGTACGAAACCCGGGCTTAAATGATGACTTCTGATTATTTTCAAATCAAGGACTTGTACGTTCAAAGACGAAATCTTTTTCAAAAAGTTCGAGTCTAAACAAACGAAAAAGATTTCAAACATAAACTCGTTTTCACAACTGAATTCTTGAGCACTTTTTCAAGATTGTTCAAAAGATTTCTCAAAATCTCTCAAAATTAGTGCTCAAGATAACTCCCTCAAAACCATTAATTGATTTTAAAATGTGTTATCATTAAGGGGGAGTACAAAAACAAAATTGTTCCAAATTCATGCAAAATGAAATCTGTCTTTCTCTCCAAAAAGCTTTTTCTTAATCTGTTGATATCAAAAATATCACGATATGCTATTTTTGAGGGGGAGAAGACATGATTAAAATGTGATCAAAATGTTTAAAGATTGTGACTGAATCTCAAAAGAGCTCGACTTAGATAGTACCAATGAATTGACAAAGCTTAAAATGTCAGTAATCGAAAAGACTTGTCATGGACGGGTAATAATTTCAAGCTAGTCTAACTAGTGATTTAAGCGTGTCTCGAATAGGACTTGTCTGAGTAGAATGTATCATATCGAGAGACTTTCTTTGGACTTGACCAGGACGGGTAATAATTTCAAGCTAGTCTAACTAGTGATGTAAGCGTGTCTCGAATCGGTCATGTTCACTGAAAGTGGATCAATTCAAAAAGTGCAAACTCCTCAAGCATGTGCAAATTTCTTAAAAATTCATGAACACATGTGAAGGGGGAGTCTTTCAAAAGTTTCAAAACTCTCAAAGTGGTAACAATAATGTGTTTTATTATCATAAACACTTTGAGAGATTTTCGAATGAATGGTTTTATGGCAACAATAGGATAGTCATGAAGATATAAGGTGACTAAGGTTAGGAAAAACCGTCCTATGATCCGCCAGAGCCGGAGGGATCTACCCAAGGACAAATCCAATAGATTAGAATTAGAAGTCCTTAGGTATGATTGAAAAAAGGAGAAAGAAGGGGTTGAAGAATTAAAAAGATAAGTTATGAAAAAGGGTGAAAAGAAATAGCCCTCCAAATGTTCAACCTTAGGGCAGACACCGGGTTCAATTTGTATGCTACTGGTCGTTACTAAGGTGACACCGGTATTGAAGATAAAGACGTCATAGACCCAGTGACGCACTGCACTTAACCTTCTAGCCACTCAAGTTCTCTTAAAAGAGCTTGTTTCATTCTCACGGGGAACCGGTGTAACCTATCGACCTGTCTCTTAGAGATGGTTGATATTGAAGCAGGAGACCTCTCCCTAATCTCCGCATAGGAAACCAAATGTGCACTTATCGAGTCTAGAGCCCCGAGATTCATCAAAAGATCTCATAGGAACACATGATATTTCTACACTGGTTGTTCATCATTAAGGACGCCAGATGTAAACTTAAGAGTCCTACGCAGATCTTAGCAATCTGCTAGTACATTTATGAGAGAATTCACACAAGTGTTTCTCAATGATTGAATGGAAACTCCTGCCAGGGTCAACATCAAACAGCCCTGACAGCAGGTAACTTCGGTAATTCCTTATGGGTTACGCTTAGTGTTCGCGGTGGTTTCAAATGGTCTACAGTCGTGGAGTGATCCCCATCGACTCACCCAGTCATTGAGCTACTAAGTAGGTCTTGTAAGCTCCCTCGGGAGTATCTGACATGGGAACGGCCTTGATAAGGATTAGAAGGAGTCTTCACACTATGCTGTTGACAAGCTCTAATTCCTTATCTGTAAGTACCGGTTGATTAATTGCTAACTGTTTTCATGCAGCTACACATCATCTCCATGGCGACAGATTTTGCATGCTCATACATACATCTGGAAGTTAAAGAAAGCTCCCTCAAAGATCTATACAACACAAAGTTCAAAGAAAGATTCTACGCCAAAAAGAAGAATCTACAAAGTATAAAGACTAAAGATCAAAGTGAAAGAAAGGGAACTACGTGCATATGAATATCAAAGTCCAAAGATGTATGAGCATGTTGGAATGGCGAACAACCACCACAGTCGCAGAAGTGACGAAAGGCAGATCGCTCCACATCACAAAAGAACAAAGAATGATGAAAAGTCAATCATCAAAGATCACAAAGCATGAAGGAACAAAGACTAATGACTATTCTACTACGACACACAATGGTCAATAACAAAGAACAAAGAAGACCTAATCACGTGGAGCATCATTCGAATGACCACCCCTTAGGGGGAGATTGTTAGCATTAAAAATTATATTAGAAAGTGATGGTCATTCTCATTATTAGAATGTTGTGTCGTATGTAATAGTTTAAGTTAGTTGGGCTTTGGACTTGGCAAGCTAATATGTTATGTGCAATGTTATATAAGCCTTATTATCTAGTCATGTAACCAAGTCCAAGCCCAAGCCCATAGAAAGCCTTTAGGGCATCTCATGTAACCAACTATTTAAACACCTCAAAGGCTCATTTGTGGTGTGTGCTTGTGTTTGTATTGTGTGTGTTTTATTAATAAAAGTTCTCTTCATCTTATACTCTCTTTATCTTTATTAACGCCACACATAATCATATCAAGTCACCATCTTTACTTCATATACTTGTCATATTTGTGTTAAAGTTGATAGATTTAAGGTCCTACAAGGGCGATCCCTTATATATAAGGGACCGCCACCTATTTAGGGCACCTCCCCGACAGTTTTTGTCCTTTAGTGGTGAAATGTTATCTGGTGAAGTTTTATCAGATTTGGGCGAGAAAAATAGTTGTTGGGGATTTGAAATTCAAATTTCAAATTCAAATTTATTTTTCTTTGAAACATTTCTTTATAAAAACAAAAAAACTTTGTCTAGTTTATTTTTGTAAAAATTGTTTTGTGACATTTATAAAATGTAAGTTTTAAGGACAAAAATATTTTCTTTGATCACTTAACAAAATTAGTATAGAGTTTGTTCATACCTTAAGTGATGTAGACTTGAGCCGTTGAGCGATTTTGATGCGTTCCGGCATTGATGATTTATGTAAACAAGTAACTTGTGCACTTTACGTTATGTACTGCAAGTTACATGTTTGTTATCATTAAAACATGAAGACATTGTATAGATTAAATGTCGTAACGTTTGCACTAACAAAGATTAATACTACACACTTGTGACTTAGCTGTTATGAAATCTTTTTATCGTTTTCTAAGCATTACAAATTCTAAAACTATGTTTACAACTATTTAATCCACAAATACATTACTTCAACACATATAGTTAATATTATTAAAATACCTCATCACTCAAAACTAGAATTAATATACCATATTTTATAAAGCAATAATGCATAAATCATTTTTTCTTTGAAATTTACAAATCATTAATGATATTGTTAAAATATACTTCACTTAAAAATATAATTAATATACTACATGACATAAAATAATAATACATAAGTCCTTCTTTTCTTTAAAACACCCCCTAAATGAAATTTAAAATTAATTAATGATATTTATTAAAATACTACCTCACTAAAAAAATGAAATTAATATACCTAATGGTACAAAACAATAATGCATAAATCATCTTATCTATTATTTCCTTTTCTTCAAAACAACCACTAAATGAAATTTACAAATCATTAAGCGGATCGTAAAAACCAATCTTTTTTATAGTCGGGCTTTCTTACACCATCTTTTTCGACCAAGCAATGGACCACTATTTACGATCACAATTTAGCAATATAGACACCACAAGATTGTGCTAAAATCGCTGCTTTAAAACACCCTTTGATTCGTGAAAATCAAATCAAAGTATATATATATATATATATATATATATATATATATATATATATATATATATATATAGTATTACTCAAAGAAATCCGCAAGAAATACGGATAACCCGAGGTCGTAGTCCGTGTGATGGGTGAATAGAATTTCAAATTCCCGGTTCGTGAAATGTGTCGTGAAAGTGGGAAAAAGTGATTTGAATGAGATTACACTAATGAATCTGAAAATGAAGCACAAATAATCACTTAAGCACGTAATTCAAGTAATCAAAACTAAAACGTAACGTCGAATCAAAAACGTAAGCTTAAACGCGAAATAAACGTAAACGCGCGAAATAAAACGTGAATTTTAAGCTACACTAATCCTACAGACTTGAAAATAATTTTCCTAAGTTAAAAATGATAAAAGAAAATTTTGAGAAAAAGAAAAATATTTTTTTGACTTTTTATTTAATTTTTATGAATTAAAAACTAATTTAACTAATTAAAAATTAAAAGAAGATAGAATTTAAGTGAGAAAAATGCAAAATAAATTTTGAAAATTATAAAATAACTAAAAACTATTTTTAAAACTGAAAACTAATTTTTTTTGGCTTTTTATGTAATTTTTAGGAATTAAAAACTATTTAAACTAATTAAAAAGTAATAAAATTGATATTAAATGGGAAAAATACAAAATAAATTTCTAAAAATCTAAAATAAATGAAAACTAATTTCTAAAATATTTTTGGAATTTTTTAGGCTTTTTCTGATTTTTTTTGGAATTTTTGGTAATTAAAAAGTATTTAAAATTGCATAAAAACTAAGATTAAATAAGAAAAATAGCAAATGAACTCAGAAAAATATGAAAAATTCAGGGAAAATCTAAAATAATATTCTAATACTAGGAAAAAAATTAAAAAGTTGAAAATAAGCACTGAAAGTGCTATTTAGCTTGAAACAGCTTAATGGAAATGCTTATTTATAAGCAAAACTTGACCAAACTTGTAGAAACTTTGACCAAATGAATTTTTGACTAAATAAAGCTCAATGGAACAATTATAAGACCAAATGATCACAGAAACAATGATAATGGACCAAATCAGGTCAAATAAGCAATAAGTGAATAAGCAGATGAAGCAACAAGCAAAATCTCAATGAGAAACTCAACTTAAGGCACAAAAGAACTGAGATGAACAGTAGATTTCAAAATTCAAACACTAGAACTTAATTGCAGGCCTTATAACTGAAAACAGACTCAAACTCAAACTATTCAACTTGATTAGCACAATAAGTAGTGAAGATAAGCTGAGGAGTAAAAGCTAATGGGGGCAAAAGTTACACTGACCTACTAAGTACCTAGAAAACCAAATAGCACTAAATCTAACACCTAAATGATCCTCTGTCTTAACCCTAAATCAGGTCCTGCTGACACAAGTTAAAAACTTGCTTTTGACTTTTTAATTCCACCTCAACTTTGACTAAACCAAACTTGAGCAGCTTAGATCTTACCCTAGGTGTATAGTAATGATGTTTAACCACTAACAATGCTTATGCAAACACAAAATGCAACTAATCAACAAGTAAGCAAGATCAGAATTAAAGTTAAGCAGGCAGGAATCAAGTAATAGGCTAATTTTGACTTTTGCTAAATGACCTATTGTTTTTATGCTACTACTAACTTATATATGCCTAAGGTGTCCTACTAATGCAAAAGTAACAACTAGAAAACTCCAAGTCCACAATAGACTAACCTAATCCAAACACCCCTTTATTAGACTAACTTACACTACATAATGTATATTTAAACTAGAAATCTATGAAATAGTGATCCAACAGTATGTATTAACACTAATTTATGCTAAACCAACAACTATTAGCAACAACTAACAACAGAAATCATAAGAGCATATCTAGCAATAATGTAGTAGTGATGAAACTGAAACTATGCAGGGACAACTCAAAGCATTAAACAAGTACTAAGCAAGCAACAAATAACTGTAATAATCAACAAATAAGCAGGAATCAAAAGTGTTACAGTTTAACTAATTATGCAGGTTTTAAAAAAATTAAAGAGAGACTTACAAAAATTTCCCCAGCTGAACAGGGGAATCATTTGATCCAAGCCTATCTTTAATAGGCTAATGAACACCACTAGATCACCAAACAATCACAAAAAAACCCTCTGAATCAAATCAACCAAAGCAGTTGACTAACGTTGACTTTTTTTGTTGAATATTTGGAATTATGAGATGAAACAGCTTTAAGTTAAACAAAAGCTCACAAGTAGCTATAGTAGCTAAAATAAGCTTATGTAAAATTAAATGGAGACTTAAAAACTAATTAATAACTATTTTGAAAACCGTATAAAGTGATGAGGCTAAAAATGAACCGTTTTTAGGGGGTCATTTAAGCCCGGAATTGAATTTATTTGATAAAATATTGCCCTAAATCGTTCCTTTTGTGATGTTAGGTACTTTGGGAGTGAATTCTGGAAAAGGAAGCATTTTGGACGTTTTTGGAGCATAAAAGTGAAGAAAACGACAAAGACTTAATTTTCCATGCTGGGAACAGTACCTGACAGCGTCAATAAGGAAAATATGACGGCGTCAAGAGCAAAATGCATGACGACCCAGAGAAAACGTGACGGCGTCAGAAGTAGGGCGTCAAGAGTTATTTTGGTGACGTCCTGGAGCAGAATTACACATGACGGCGTCAGACCCAGATCTAGGCAGTCCAAGAACTTTATTGGCGGCGAGATGACGGCGTCAGAAATTTACTCTTGACGCCGTCACCTTACAAAATCTATATATACTTTTCTATTTTTCATTCATTAAAGAGGAACTTGTGTGGAGAATACTAGGGCCGAACCTAATAAACCCTAGGTCGTTTGTAACAGTATTTTCAAGGGTTTTCACCCCTTGAAACCTTTCATGTTCAATTAAGATAAGTATTCTTTCAATTCATTCAATATGTCTATGTGTTGTTTGAATATATCTTATGCTTGTCTTGATTATAACATGCTAGGCTAGATCTTTTACGTGTTTGCTTAGATGTAATGAAACCTAGATGTTGATTATAGGTTGATTGCTTGTTTATAGTTGTAATGGATGAATGATTTCAATGTTAGGCTTAAGAAAACTGGCAGATCTCCATTGTGTAACTTGCTTGAACGTCTTAAGAAACATGAACCGATGTGTACTAGGTTTTTATGATTGTATTTAATGCATGAGCGAATTCTGGTGATCCCATGTTAGGAGCTTCTTAGCCGACTCGACATAGGAGTGAAGTAGGAGCTTATAGGATTGGGGAAGTAAGTACGCCACCCCATGAATGGTATTAAGGAATACAATCCATCATCCACGCAACTGTAACAAGTAATTAACCTGTAAAAGATATCTAGGGAGTAGTGAAATCTAAGTAAACACAATTCTCCCATATATTGCTCACACCACTATCTTAATTTAGTTTATTTTCATTTTTATTATTTTATTTTGATTGCATCTTAGTAATTGGGTTAGTTGACTAGCAACTAATTCCTCCCACTCTTCCAACAACCGAGATTTTTATTTGCTTTTATAAAACATAAAAAAAAATACAAAAAGAATCATCCCTCACCTCTAGACCTAGTTCTTAGGATTTCTAATCCTAGCGACACTATTCCTAAGTTGAACGATCAATCCCCCGGTACTTGTCACTATACTATACTACAACGATCAGGTACACTGCCTGGTGGGGGTTGTAAGCTTCTCGAGATCCCTCGAGAGGTAAAGCTTGGTGCAATTCCCACGCATCAAGTTTTTGGTGCCGCAGCCCGGGGAATAGTTATTGTCTAGGTTAGGATTTCTTTTTATTAGGTCTACTTGCTAGATTCCTTTCTAGTAAGATTTTATTTTTATTTTTTTTAGGTTCTCTTTAGTCTATCTTTTTCTTTGTGTCTTTGTTCGTAAAAAAAAAGCTTTCCATTGACTCTTCCGTTCACCATTATGGAGAACGTGAATCCACCAAGTCCGATACTAGAGTTTTACCAGAAAAATATAATTACACCAGTTTGGATATACCAAGATGGACGAATGAAATGAGGCGGACAGGATCTTATATTGATTTTATTGAGTACCTTGAGAAAAGAGGCCAAGTGCATAAGACTTTTAAAGAATTCACCTTAGGAGCTCCATCAACCCCTGAAAATGCCTCACTTAGTGAAACCTATGCACCATATGAGCCTGCACCTAGGATAGTTTCGTATGAGTCACCTAGCTACATGTCATGGTTAGGCCCTACCGTAATACAGGATGAACACATAGGTGACCTTGATGTGATGGAGGATGTAGCCGAACATGATCACATTGATAAAAAAGACCTAGGTTTTATGATCGATGATGATGAATCTCAAGAAACAGATGATGAATCTTTTGGGTAATTTGTATATAGTAGTCATAATATTGAGGATGATCCTTATGATTCAGATATAGAAGTTGAGATGCCTAGAGAAGCACTTGAGATACTTGGGAAAATGTTAGGGTTAGATTATAATAAAACACATGTTGAGGATATAGGTGGTCTTAACACAAGGAACGATGAAGTAAGTGACATAAGCCTACCAAGTACCCCACAAGTCCTACCATCATTTGAGGCATACACACCGCTCGTGACTTATTCGGATGAAGTAGAAAAGACTTTAGGAATCCCAATTGATGTAGAACCTTTGAACCAAACACAACTAGAGGATATAGGTTTGAATATTTATAATGATAACCTTACTCTTAGTTCTAGGGAAGTTCCTAGTTTTGATGAACCGGAGCCTCAACCAAAACCGTTACCTAATCTTCCATCCTTGGATGAAAAGTTAGGAATTGAAAAAGGTCCCGATCCACCCATCAACCCATGTTGTCCGGGTAGTCTTAGGATAAAGGTAGTGGACTCTAAGCCTTGTAGAGAGGAAGCCAATATAGGAGTGGAAAATGACCTTACATGCTTACATCACCCATTTATGATTGATCACAAGAAACATCTTGACCTAATAAACCCGGTTTAAACCCATAATGTTTCTTGGATCCCTTAATAAACCCGGGTTTACAACATTTAGGAGTGAAACTTTAGCCATAGCAAGCGTCTCATGGATAGGAGATTGTATGACTAGCACAAAACCGTACCATTCAGAAAAATTTTCCACCCAAATATGTGAGGTTCGCCTTTAAATTTGATAGGAAAAGCATTTATTATTAGTGCTTATGAGTGTACCATTCAGAAAAATTTTCCACCCAAATATGTGAGGTTCGCCTTTAAATTTGATAGGAAAAGCATTTATTATTAGTGCTTATGAGTGTACCGGTAGCATTTAGATTCTAGAACTTGCGTTAGTGATGCATCCCGAGACCGCTAGTGAGACTACATTCGTGTAGTAGGATTTACTACATGATAAGAGGCATTAGGATCACCCTTGTGTTAAACCCGTATCATAATTACTTGACCATTTAAGTCATATTACTTGGCTAGTTAAGTCAACTAATTTTTCCCACACCTTAGCGTTGTACTCATTTTTAGTACACGAAACCCCTAGTACACCCCTCCGAGCCTATCTTTTCGTTTCTAACTTTAAGCATCTAACTTAAAGGAAGAATTTGTTACACCCGACTTAAATGTACAACCAAATCGTCTTAGCCTTCCGTGTATGCACTCATCTTTAGTGCATTATTGTTATTTGTTTAAACCCTTAGTTAATTATCTAATTGATTACATGGTTGCTAAGTCGAGTCATATCCTTGTACATATTGTTTTGGGATGATTGGGACTCATGGGTAAAGTACTTATGTTATGGAGTAATGGGAAAGAACATAATATTATTACCCCCATATGTGCGTTAATCTTAAAAGTACTCCAAGTGTTTTGATTATCTTGATTCGAGTCATTAGATTAGTTTATTGTAAAGTATGTAAAAATTCAAGTGTAAGGGGAATGTACATTCCCTATGATGTATTATTTTGGATGGTAGGGTAAGAGTGTATGCAAAAAAAAAAAAAAAAAAAAAAAAAAAAAAAAAAAAAAAAAAAAAAAAAACCATACGGACTACCATCCCATTTCATTCTTTGTTTATTTTATGTTTCTGTTATTTTTCATTTATTAGCTTAAGTCGAGTCTAGTCTTGGCTTAGCAACGCCATATTGTACATGTAATTAACCAAGATGATTAGCTCGCCACCAGTAAAGATTGCCTATATCGAACAAAACCGTGTATTCCATATTCCTACACCTAACGTTATAACCCTTTAAAAGACCTCTTTGATAGTTTATCCTAGGTGCTTACGCCATGTGGTGGAGGTTTGATCCTTTCCCAAGCCTATGGTAATCTATTTTGCTATGACAGGTAGTGAGAGATGTTTTCCATTTCCATATTGTGATATATACTTTATTACACCCGAGAGATGTGAGTATCCAAACACTATTTGTGAGGTGCTAGTGTATGACCTCCGTGCTTGTCTTTGGTCTTTAGTGGAACGATTATTTGTTGTAATTACTTTTATATTAGTGTTAAATGACCCCTAACTTGTATTTTGATTAGAATAAAAGCGCATTTGCTTGAGGACAAGCAAATCTCAAGTGTAAGGGTATATGATGAGGCGAAAAATGAACCGTTTTTAGGGGGTCATTTAAGCCCGGAATTAAATTTATTTGATCAAATATTGTCCTAAATCGTTCCTTTTGTGATTTTAGGTACTTTGGGAGTGAATTCTGGAAAATGAAGCATTTTGGACGTTTTTGGAGCATAAAAGTGAAGAAAACGACAAAGACTTAATTTTGCATGCTGGGAACAGTACCTGACGGCGTCAAGAAGGAAAATATGACGGCGTCAAGAGCAAAATGCATGACGACCCAGAGAAAACGTGACGACGTCAGAAGTAGGGCGTCAAGAGTTATTTTGGTGACGGCCTGGAGCAGAATTACACATGACGGCGTCAGACCCAGATATAGGTAGTCCTAGAACTTTATTGGCGGCGAGATGACGGCGTCAGAAATTTACTGATGCGTAGGGATTGCACTAGGCTTTACCTCTCGAGGGATCTCGAGAAGCTTACAACCCCCACCAGGCAGGGTACCTGATCGTTGTAGTATAGTATAGTGACAAGTACCGGGGGATTGATCGTTCAACTTAGGAATAGTGTCGTTAGGATTGAAAATTAATCTAACTAGGTCTAAAGGTGAAGGATGATTCTTTTTGTGTTTTTATATTTTATGAAAAGCAAGTAAAATTCTCGGGTATTGGAAGGAGGGGCGGAATTAGTTGCTAATCAACTAACCCAAAAGCTACTAATTAAACTAATTAACAAGAAAAATAAACTAGGGTTCTACAAGGTAAGTGAAGCATGTCTACCTATGATATGTTACTCCTTCCTAGCTATCCAATTCTACCTATTGAATTGTCACACCTTGTTTTAATTGACGGGTTGTTTTCCTTAATACCATTCATGGGGTGGCGTACTTACTTCCCCAATTCTATAAGCTCCTACTTCACTCCTATGTCGAGCCGGCTAAGAAGCTCCTAACATGGGATCACTAGAATTCGCTCATGCATTAAATACAACCATAAAAACCCAGTACACATCGGTTCATGTTTCTTAAGACGTTCAAGCATGTTACCCTATGGAAGTCTGCCAGTTTTCTTAAGCCTAACATTGAATACAATCAATCAAACAAGAGACAATAGGAATCAAGAATTATAAGCTAAACCAATTAGATCTATCGAAGTGTCACGCCCTAATTGATGAAGATAGAAACAAACATCAACAAGGAATCAATAAGATCTAATCAATTATATACAAGTTTCACACAATCATAAGTAGACACAAGGTGAATTAGCCAGGCATAATTAATAAAGAACAAGCAACAATAATGATAATTGAAGACATGAATTAAGATAGAATCATCAAACCATTACAAGATGTTTATGGAGTGATTGAAACCCTCTAAGTTGCTGGAAAAACACTCACCTAAACCCAGGAATCGACCTTAGGGTTTAGGGCTTACAAAAAGTGAAGTTATGATGATATATTTATAGGCTAATTTTCTGTCGGCCCATCTTGACGGCGTCAGCCCGTTACACATGATGGCGTCACGACCATTTTTTCACCAAATTGTAGATCTCTTCGTCCTCTTCGCGTGGGCTTTAGAATCACCTAAATCCGAGTTCGTATGCAAAAGTTATGACCAAAACAATATCAGCTACTCCGCGCGCAAGTTTTGACAAGTTAACACGTGACGGCCTTGGGTGACGCCGTCACGTTTCTTCTGGATCGTCACCACTTTTACTCTTGACGCCATCACATGAATGCTCTTGAACCCGTCAGGTACTGTTTCCAGCAAGGAAAATTAAGACTTTGCTGTTTTCTTCACTTTTATGCTCCAAAAACCTCCAAAATGCTTCCTTTTCCATAATTCACTCCCAAAGTACCTAAAATCACAAAAGGAACGATTTAGGGCAATATTTGATCAAATAAATTCCAATTCCGGCTTAAATGACCCCCTAAAAACGGTTCATTTTTCGCCTCATCATTTACTCTTGACGCTGTCACCTCACAAAATCTATATATACTTTTCTATTTTTCATTCATTAAAGAGGAACTTGTATGGAGAATACTAGGGCCGAACCTAATAAACCCTAGGTCGTTTGTAACAGTATTTTCAAGGGTTTTCACCCCTTGAAACCTTTCATGTTCAATTAAGATAAGTCTTCTTTCAATTCATTCAATATGTCTATGTGTTGTTTGAATATATCTTATGCTTGTCTTGATTATAACATGCTAGGCTAGATCTTTTACGTGTTTGCTTAGATGTAATGAAGCCTAGATGTTAATTATAGGTTGATTGCTTGTTTATAGTTGTAATGGATGAATGATTTCAATGTTAGGCTTAAGAAAACTGGCAGATCTCCATTGTGTAACTTGCTTGAACGTCTTAAGAAACATGAACCGATGTGTACTAGGTTTTTATGATTGTATTTAATGCATGAGCGAATTCTGGTGATCCCATGTTAGGAGCTTCTTAGTCGGCTCGACATAGGAGTGAAGTAGGAGCTTTTAGGATTGGGGAAGTAAGTACGCCACCCCATGAATGGTATTAAGGAATACAATCCGTCATCCACGCAACTGTAACAAGTAATTAACCTGTAAAAGATATCTAGGGAGTAGTGAAATCTAAGTAAACACAATTCTCCCATATATTGCTCACACCACTATCTTAATTTAGTTTATTTTCATTTTTATCATTTTATTTTGATTGCATCTTAGTAATTGGGTTAGTTGACTAGCAACTAATTCTGCCCAATCTTCCAACAACCGGGATTTTTATTTGCTTTCATAAAACATAAAAAAAATACAAAAAGAATCACCCCTCACCTCTAGACCTAGTTCTTAGGTTTTCTAATCCTAGCGACACTATTCCTAAGTTGAACGATCAATCCTCCGGTACTTGTCACTATACTATACTACAACGATCAGGTACACTGCCTGGTGGGGTTGTAAGCTTCTCAAGATCCCTCGAGAGGTAAAGCCTGGTGCAATTTCCACGCATCATAAAGGCATAAAAGGAAAAATTAAACAGGAATTTAAATTGAAACAATGAATTGTATTGATACTTGAAAATGAATTACAAAGCTGGAATTAAAGAAAATACAGAATTAAGCTAAACTACTTCTAAAAGCTACACTAGATTACCCTACTCCTAATCTAACAGTTTCCAAATGTGAGAGTGAGGGAGTATATATAGGCTGCTGAGAGGGAGGATGGGTTGAAGCTTCTAGTCCTGCCATGTCATCGAACCAGGTGATTTGTGCTTTCTCTGAGTCCCTAATAGCCATTGGATTATCTTCCAGCTGTTTCCCATCATAATTGACCCTTGGATTAAATGATTTCCCAATCATTGGCACGGATTATCACGCAAATTGCCAACGTGGCAAGTGTCAGCACGTGTCAGGGCTTTCTAGAAACTAATTAATTGCATCAATTGGTCTTTGGTTTGGTCAATTTTGGGGTAAGGGGTTCTAGGGTTCATGGTTCCTGGCTTTGAGGTCAAGTTTGGGGGGCGGGAAGGTTTTTGGGTGTGTTTTTATTGTTTTTGTGGTTTGACCGGATCTTTGGGGTCTTTAACCAGGGTGACATATAAAGGGAGTTGGATCGGGTTGTAAAAATGGGAATTGGATTGGGTAATATTATAAAGGGAATTGGGCTGGGCTTGTGGGATTATGGATTAGATTTGGTATAAGGTTTTAAGGATTTAGTTATAAATTGGTTTAAAGGTTTAAGGGTAATATTTGCCAATTTGTAAATTTAAGGCCCTTTTCTGCCAATTAAATAAAGTTAAACCAAGGGCCACTCTTGTAATTCTTTGATTCTTCAAGGACTATTCCTGACATATAGGCTAAATGAGGATCGATTCTTGAAAAGTACTTCCCCGGCTTCGGCTATTGACCTTTTTTCCATTCTCGTGCTCGTTTTTGTCAATTTTGGCTTTGTTTTTGTCCATTTTTCACATATCCGTACCTGCACATACACAAATACAAAAACATACATTCTCTTGGCATATTTGGTTAGTATTTGATCTGATTTAAGGCCTAAAAATGATGTGTGAATAAGCACACATCACCCTTTATGTTTAAACGTTATATAATATTACATGTCTAAAACAACTAGCAATAGTAGTGACAAATGTTTTCATATCGTTGTTGGATTATGATGCATAGGGTCTCTGCCATTTTTTATGATATAGTGTGCAATAAAGTTACTCCCTAAAGTTATTGCCATGCGTTAAGGTAGCATCACAAAAAAAACAAATAATCGAAATATCTCTTAAGAAGTGTTGCAAAACAAGGCCTACAAGGTCGATTAATCCTCGATTAGGTACTACTAGGCCACCAACCTTTTCGATTTATGTAAATCGGTCAAACAACTCGGTCAACCATGGTCAACGATGGTCAAGCTTGCCCAAAACCTTCAAACCTTGCTAGAAATACCCAAAACTCACCGTAAAATTGTTTAATAAGTTATACTTGTTTATATCTATGGGTTTTGCTAACTTGTGGTCACTGGGCATGTGTTAACGTGTTTATAAAAGGTATGTTATGGTTCATTTAAGAGAAAATTACATTCAAATATAATAATATATCACTTTATTTAATGTGCATTTAATGCATTTTTTGTTAAATTAAGAAATTTTGTGTTTATTAACTACATACTAACTTGTGCCCAGTGGGCACTTGTTAGCAAAACCCTATATCTATTTCAAGATGTTTTTTAAAGAAATATCTTGCCAGTAATACCTAAAATTTGCCGAAAATACCTAAAACTTGCCGGAAATACAGAAAACTTGTCGAAAATGGCAATCCGATTAATTGCCGATTAATCCCGCCTAGATCGATTACAAGCTACAGGAGGGTCGACCGCCTGACTACCAATTCACGATTTTTGCAACCTTGCTCTCACGTAAAATTTTGATTACAGGTGCCCACCGCTACAATGCGTGGATACCCACTATAAAAGCCTTTTATAATGTTACTAAATGCGTAAGGAAAAAGAACTAATTTTTAATTAATAACATATGTTGGAGATTCTTTTTTATCCTTCTATAAAAGCAATCTATCGAAAAGGATTTGCGATCGCCGAAAAATATAATAATAAGGGTACCCGCCGTCGCAATGCACGGATACCCGGCTACTAAAGTTTTATTAATTGCCCTTTTTCTCTTTTAGATGTCTTATTTATAAAATCACCACATGTATTTTTATACATATTTATTTTGTTGGGTGAAGTTTAAATAAGTTTAATCAAATTCTTATATATACTAATAGGCAAATGTTTGGGCTGTTAAAAGTACGTTTTTTACACCGTTGTTATGGGATTCTTACGGGCTAAAGTGTGGGTGAAAAATATTTGGTACAAATAATTACTGTGCATAGTACTTAAAAGGTACATATTAATGCATTTTTTCGACTCCGTCCCGTTTTTGGAGTACTATTCATTACAAAAGGCACTATTCAATAGAAAAAGGCCCGTAACCATCACTGTTCATCTCCGTTACATGGATGTAATGAATCCTGTATGTGTTGATTGCATATCATCAAAGTCACAAATTAGCTTCACCCCCAAAAAACACACAATGATTTTATCATAAAAAAACACTGATTTCATCACCCACCAAAAACCACCAAATAATTTTGTGATCAACATCCCAAAAACGAACACACGCCAACACAGATCCAATACACCATCACCAAATTGAAGAATTTAATGTTGGACCGGATCATCAGCTGCTGCTATTAACCCACAACCACTGTTATGAGGTATTGATTTTGAAGATTAATGTAATGAACCCTAATTCTATTTTTCTGCGATTATCAGTATCTTAGGGTTTAATCATACCAGATTCATCTCGGCATTTAATTACATTTTAATTTTTGTTCAATATCACCAAGAGGATCAATAATCAGCTGATAATCAAAGGAGGCCCATTTTCGTTATGTACTAGTACTTTATCTTATTTTGTTTGCTTCGTTTTCTTTTCGGGGTAAACAATTGTTTTGGGTAGAGTTATTGGTTCTTTAGCTATAAAAAAAAATGAGTGTTTCTTTTAGTGGGGTAATGTATGTGGATTTCAACCTAAGTTGCGTATCAGCTAAAACATGAATCTCTATTAAAGCCTTGATTCAATATGGGATAAAAGTGTTGCTTCAATGGTATTAAAAAAGTGAGTTTCCCCATTTTTGGGCCATCTAAGTGTTTTAGATTGGTTATTCAGTATGTTTTATGCTTATTATGTTTTCGTGCTACAAATAAGTGGTTTCATAGTCTTACGGATTTTCATATGCTGTTCAGGAAACTGACTGGGTAGCTTTAATCAGTAGATAAGTAGCTAGATGCAGTTGTAAATCTAGGATGTTATGCTTGCGGTAGTTTTAAACAAGTAGGTGATGAAGATTGTAACCTAATTTAGATTATGCTTTTCTTAAAAAAAAATTGTAAACTTTCTCATCTGAGTGTTATGTACAGGATTGATCCAGGATCCAGGTGTGCTGGGATTACGTAACTGTCCCGTGTATTCGTACTCGATGTCATTTTGGCAATACAAAAAGATGAAGAGAGTATCTGATGAAGAGGTTTTTTTTTATATTCTATATACTGTAAACCAGCAGCAATTTGTTAGCCTTTCTTACAGGTTTTAGATGTCAGACATTGGTACTATTTATACTGTAGAATACAAGTGTTGTTTCGATGGTGTTAAAACTTTGGTTCAATATGCGATAAAAGTGTTGTTTGAATGGTATTAAAAATCTGACTTTTAACACTTTTTTGGCCATGTGCGTATTTGAGATTCGTTATTCAAAATGGTTTACGCATATTGTGTTTTCATCCCGCAAATAAGTACTTTCGTAGTGTTAGGGAATTTGATATGCTGTTCAGGAAATAGACTAGGTAACCTCGATGATTTGTTTTACAGTTTAATGATTTATCAAACTGCAATCAACAGATAAGTAGTTAGACGCAATTGTAAATCTAGGATGTTATGCTTGCGATGATTTTAAACAGGTAGGTGATCAAGATTGTAACCTAATTTACACTTTGTTTCTGTTAAAAAAAAGTTGTATGCTTTCTCATCTTACTGTTATGTGCAGCCTTGATCCGAGATTCAGGTGTGCTGGGATTCCGTGAGTGGCCACTGTATTCGTACTCGATGTGATTTTGCCAATACAACAACATGAAGAGACTACAACCATTCAGAAGAAAAATAAAGGCAGGTATCTTTTATATCAGTCGCACAAATTATCTACACTAATTGATATAGACCTAAATGTATATACTTCTTATTTTTACATTCTCTATAGTGTAAAGCAACATCAAGTTGTTGAACTTTTTACACGTTTTAGATGTCAAACATTAGTAATATTTATACTTTTTACAGGTTTTAGTATTTACGCACAGCATTTTAATTTGGTCCACAAAATAACATTTTATTGTCCTATTCCACTTACACAAGCTCACAAGGTTCACTGTTTCTGATACCGTTTTTACCTATCATCCACAAAGACACACAATTGGTACCGTTGAATTTTACTCATACACATGTTCGTAGCGGGAAAAAACATTTTTGATTTACATATCCTTTTTCACAGATCAGTGAATGAATAACAAATCCACCATTTTTTACACACGCACGAATTAACGACTTTTATTAATAAACGCAATATCTTACAACTATAGATGCAAAGATTGAAACCAGTGTGCATGACCATAATATTACACATAAATATAATCCCACATAGACTTTTATTTAGAAACACAGACCCATCTAAAACCACTGAAAACTCCCTAATCATATTGTTCCATCGTCACAACATGGCATCGCTTCTCTGTACATATTTCATGTAGTAGATCAAGAAGAACAGCCAACGCAGCCAGGAACTGAAAATCCTTGGATTGTGCCTCTTTCAAACATTGAATCCTACTAGCAGCTACAACATTAGATCGACTAAAAGTTCCACCCTCTGGAAGCAACACCTTTTTTTTAATGATTCTGCCACGAACATCATCACATTTCTGACTCAATAGGGTGATACGCCCTTCATTATCCGCCTCCTCATGAAGAAACAGTAACCAGAGAGCGTGGTCCAGCTTATCAGAAACACATGCTTCCTTCAATTCATCAAAGTTAGGAGTCAAGCTCATTTTTTGTTGCTACACTGTTTCCAGGTAGTTACTCAAATATAAGCTACACTCACATGTGTGTAGCCACTTGATGAGGCGAAAAATGATCCGTTTTTAGGGGGTCATTTAAGCCCGGAATTGAATTTATTTGATCAAATATTACCCTAAATCGTTCCTTTTGTGATTTTAGGTACTTTTGGAGTGAATTCTGGAAAAGAAGCATTTTGGACGTTTTTGGAGCATAAAAGTGAAGAAAACGGCAAAGTCTTAATTTTTCTTGATGGGAACAGTACCTGACGGCGTCACCAAGTTCTTAATGACGGCGTCAAGAGGAAAACAAGAGGTGAAGAGGATAGAGTCCATGACGATCCAGAATGATTTTACACTAGGGCATGACGGCGTCACCATAGGCCGTCATGGTCCCTTTACACGTGACGGCCCAGAGGAAAATTACTCTTGACGGCGTCAGATCTGGATCTAGGCAATCCGATATTATTATGGGAGGCGAGTTGACAGCGTCAGAATTTTCTTCTTGACGCCGTCACATTGGAAAATCTATATATAGTTTTGTAATTTTCATTCATTAGAAGAGGACAATTTGAGGGATAACTTGGAGAAACCCTAGCACGATTTTATCAGTATTTTCAAGGGTTTTCACCCTTTGAAACCTTTCATGTTCAATTAAGATAAGTATCCTTTCAATTCATTCAATATGTCTATGTGTTGTTTGAATATATCTTACGCTTGTCTTAATTTTAACATGCTAGGCTAGATCTCTTGTGTGTTTGCTTAGATGTAGTGAAACCTAGATGTTGATTATGGGTTGATTGCTTGTTTATAGTTGTTACGGATGAATGATTTCGATGTTAGGCATAAGAAAATTGGCAGACTTACATAGTGTAACTTGCTTGAACATCTTAAGAAACATGAACCAATGCGTACTAGGTTTTTATGGTTGTATTTAATGCATGAGCGAATTCTAATGATCCCATGTTAGGAGCTTCTTGTAGGCTCGACATAGGAGTGAAGTAGGAGCTTATAGAGTTGGGGAAGTACGTACGCCACCCCACGATTGGTATTAAGGAATATAACCCGTCATCCACGCAACTGTAACAAACTATCAACCTGTAAAAGATATCTAGGGAGTAATGAAATCTAAGTAAACACAATTTTCCCATTTATTGTTCACACCACTAGTTTAATTAGTTTAATTTACATTTTTGTTATTTTATTTTGATTGCATCTTAGTTTTTGGGTTAGTTGAATAGCAACTAATTCCGCCCACTCTTCCAAAACCCGAGATTTTAATTGCTTTTATAAAAATATAAAAATACAAAAAGAATCATCCCTCACCTCTAGACTTAATTTTTAGGCTTTCTAATCCTAGTGACACTATTCCTGAGTTGAACGATCAATCCCCCGGTACTTGTCACTATACTATACTACAACGATCAGGTACACTGCCTGGTAGGGGTTGTAAGCTTCTCGAGATCCCTTGAGAGGTAAAGCCTGGTGCAATTCGCACGCATCAAGTTTTTAGCGCCGCAGCCCGGGGAATAGTTATTGTCTAGGTTAGGATTTTTTTTATTAGGTCTACTTGCTAGATTCCTTTCTAGTAAGATTTTATTTTTATTTTTAGGTTTTTTTAGTCTATCTGTTTCTTCGTGTCTTTGTTCGTAACTTTTACCATCCGACATCATGGAAGGTGGTAACATCTTTGAACCCATCAACCCACCACAACAAGACCACCCACAAAACCCACCACTAGCAAACCAACCTCTTAGGCCCCGAACCCTAGGAGGTATTCCCGACCTAGCCACCAAGGCTATCGAAACACTATTGAGCTCCCCCAAGGAGCCAATGTGCCCCCCTTGCGATCCGACACCATCCGGTTGGTGCAAAGCGGATGTGCATTCCATGGACTTCGTTTCGAAGATCCTAATCAACATCTCATGGACTTCCTTAAAATCGTAGATTCTATAGACCTTGATGTTACAACTAGAGAGTCAACCCGATTACGCCTATTCCAATTCTCTCTACGTGATCAAGCTAGTCAATGGCTTGAACGTTTATCCGCGGGATCCATCACCTCATGGGATGATCTCACCACTCGTTTCCTTGCTCAATTTTTCCCACCGGGGAAAACTGCGATGCTTAGAAATGATATCTTGATGTTCCAACAAAACCAGGGTGAAACTTTCTACGAAGCATGGGCTCGTTTCAAGGGTCTACTCCAAAAAGTCCCACATCATGGTATAAATCTTTGGTTATTAGTTCAAATCTTCTATGACCATGTCGACTATCACACCAAACATACCATCGATCGAGCCGCCGGAGGTAGATTACGTGATAGGAACGCCGAGGAATCTTGGGCAATTATTGACGAACTTGCCGCCGATAATCAAGAATTATGGGAGTTTAATCACACTATAGAAGCGGCCATCAACGCAATCTCGACACCTGGAGGGACTAATCAAATCTCCGATGAACTCGTTTGCAAACTTGAGGCAAAAGTTGACTATTTCGAGGAAAGGCAAAAGAGACCTTTAAGTCCTAGACAGGCTGCTGTCAATTTTGTCTCGAAAATGACTTCAACGCCGTTACGTTTTGTTCAAATCATGGGGATCATTCCAACTTTCGTTGTCATAGAGAACAAGATCTTCTATGAGTTCCCATGATTCTTCCGCACTTAGATCACGTAGCTTGCCACCGGCCGATTGGTCAATGGTTCGCCTTGTGGAGAGATCGATATGGTCATAGAAGATTTGGACTTGGAGCCAAAGATCTATGCCATGATGAGGGACTTTTTGGAGTAAGTCCTTGAAACGAGTCCATGCTTCATATAGAGTTTCACCTTGACGTTGTTGGAATATCAAGATATCATTTCTAAGCTTGGTAGTTCTCCCAGGTGGGAAAAATTGAGCAAGGAAACGAGTGGTGAGATCATCCCATGAGGTGATAGATCCCGCGGGTAAACGTTCAAGCCATTGACTAGCTTGATCACGTAGAGAGAATTGGAATAGGCGTAATCGGGTCGACTCTCTAGTTGTAACATCAAGGTCTATAGGATCTACGATTTTAAGGAAGTCCTTGAGATGTTGATTAGGATCTTCGGAACAAAGTCCATGGAACGCACATCCGCTTTGCACCAACCGGATGGTGTCGGATCGCAAGGGAGACACATTGGCTCCTTGGGTGAGCTCAATGGTGTTTCGGTAGCCTTGGTGGCTAGGTCGGGAGTACTCTCCTAGGGTTCGGGGCTTAAGAGGTTGGTTAGCTAGTGGTGGGTTTTGTGGGTGGTCTTGTTGTGGTGGGTTGATGGGTTCAAAGATGTTACCACCTTCCATGATGTCGGATGGTAAAGAGTTACGAACAAAAACACGAAGAAATAAGATAGACTAAAGAAAACCTAAAAATAAAAATAAAATCTTACTAGAAAGGAATCTAGCAAGTAGACCTAATGAAAAGAAATCCTAACCTAGACAATAACTATTCCCCGGGCTGTGGCGCCAAAAACTTGATGCGTGGGAATTGCACCAGGCTTTACCTCTCGAGGGATCTCGAGAATCTTACAACCCCCACCAGGCAGTGTACTTGATCGTTGTAGTATAGTATAGTGACAAGTACCGGGGGATTGATCGTTCAACTCAGGAATAGTGTCGCTAGGATTAAAAAGCCTAAAAACTAGGTCTAGAGGTGAGGGATGATTATTTTTGTATTTTTATATTTTTATGAAAGCAAGTAAAATCTCGGTTTTTGGAAGAGTGGGCGGAATTAGATGCTAGTCAACTAACCAAATAACTAAGATGCAATCAAAATAAAATAAGAAAAATGTAAATAAACTAAATTAAACTAGTGGTGTGAACAATATATGGGAGAATTGTATTTACTTAGATTTCACTACTCCCTAGATATCTTTTATAGGTTAATTACTTGTTACAGTTGCATGGATGACGGGTTATATTCCTTAATACCAATCATGGGGTGGCGTACTTACTTCCCCAATTCTATAAGCTCCTACTTCACTCCTATGTCGAGCCTGCAAGAAGCTCCTAACATGGGATCACTAGAATTCGCTCATGCATTAAATACAACTATAAAAACCTAGTACACATCGGTTCATGTTTCTTAAGACGTTCAAGCAAGTTACACAATGGAGATCTATCAGTTTTCTTAAGCCTAACATTGATATCATTCATCCATTGCAACTATAAACAAGCAATCAACCTATAATCAACATCTAGGTTTCATTACATCTAAGCAAACACACAATAGATCTAGCCTAGCATGTTAAAATCAAGACAAGTGTAAGATATATTCAAACAAAACATAGACATATTGAATGAATTGGAAGAATACTTATCTCAATTGAACATGAAGGGTTTCAAGGGGTGAAAACCCTTGAAAATACTGTTACAAACGAACTAGGGTTTATAAAGTTCGGCCCTAAAATTCTCCACACAAGTTCCCCTTTAATGAATGAAAATTAGAAAAGTATATATAGATTTTAGGAGGTGACGGCGTCAAGAGGAAAATTCTGACGCCGTCATCTCGCCGCCAATAAAGTTCTCGGACTGCCTAGAACCAAAGCTGATGCCGTCATGTGTGTTTCTACTCTGGGTCGTCACCACTTTTACTCTTAACGGCCTTGATCTGACGCCATCACGTTTTCTCTGGGTCGTCACCAAAATTTCTCTTAACGCCATCATCAAATTCTTCTTGACGCCGTCAGGTACTGTTCCCAGCATGGAAAATTAAGACTTTGCCGTTTTCTTCACTTTTATGCTCCAAAAACATCCAAAATGCTTCCTTTTCCAGAATTCACTCCCAAAGTACCTAAAATCACAAAAGGAACGATTTAGGGCAATATTTGATCAAATAAATTCCAATTCTGGCTTAAATGACCCTCTAAAAACGGTTCATTTTTCGCCTCATCAGCCTTAGCAAGCGTCTCTTGGATAGGAGTCGTATGACTAGCACAAAACCGTATCATTCAGAAAAATTTTCCACCCAAATATGTGAGGTTCGCCTATAGATTTGATAGGAAAAGCATTTACTATTAGTGCTTGTGAGTGTACCGGTAGCATTTAGATTCTAGAACTTGCGTTAGTGATGCATCCCGAGACCGCTAGTGAGACTACATTCGTGTAGTAGGATTTACTACATGATAAGAGGCATTAGGATCACCCTTGTGTTAAACCCGTATCATAATTACTTGACCATTTAAGTCATATTACTTGGCTAGTTAAGTCAATTAATTTTTCCCACACCTTAGCGTTGTACTCATTTTTAGTACACGAAACCCCTAGTACACCCCTCCGAGCCTATCTTTTCGTTTCTAACTTTAAGCATCTTACTTAAAGGAAGAATTTGTTACACCCCACTTAAGTGTACACCCAAATGGCCTTAGCCTTCCGTGTATGCACTCATCTTTAGTGCATTATTGTTATTTATTTAAACCCTTAGTTAATTATCTAATTGATTACATGGTTGCTAAGTCGAGTCATATCCTTGTACATATTGTTTTGGGGCGATTGGGACTCATGGGTAAAGTACTTATGTTATGGAGTAATGGGGAAGAACATAATATTATTACCCCCATATGTGTGTTAGTCTTAAAAGTACTCCAAGTGTTTTGATTATCTTGACTCGAGTCATTAGATTAGTTTATTGTAAAGTTTGTAAAAATTCAAGTGTAAGGGGAATGTTCATTCCCTATGATGTATTATTTTGGATTAAGAGTGTATGCAAAAAAATAGAAAAAAAAGAAAAAAAAAGAGAAAAAAAATAGAAAAAAATATACGGACTACCATCCCGTTTCATTCTATTTTTATTTTATGTTTCTGTTATTTTTGATTTATTAGCTTAAGTCGAGTCTAGTCTTGGCTTAGCAACGCCATATTGTACATGTAATTAACCAAGATTATTAACTCGCCACTAGTAAAGATTGCCTATATCCAACAAAACCGTGTATTCCATATCCCTACACCTAATGTTATAACCCATTAAAAGACCACTTTGATAGTTTATCGTAGGTGCTTACGCCATGTGGTGGAGGTTTGATCCTTTCCCAAGCCTATGGTAATCTATTTTGCTATGACAGGTAGTGAGAGATGTTTTCCATTTCCGTATTGTAATATATACTTTATTACACCCGAGAGATGTGAGTATCTAAACACTATTTGTGAGGTGCAAGTATATGACCTCCGTGCTTGTCTTTGGTCTTTTGTGGAATGATTATTTGTTGTAATTACTTTTATATTAGTGTTAAATGACCCCTAACTTGTATTTTGATTAGAATAAAAGGGCATTTGCTTGAGGAAGAGCAAATCTCAAGTGTAAGGGAATATGATGAGGCGAAAAATGATCCATTTTTAGGGGGTCATTTAAGCCCGGAATTGAATTTATTTGATCAAATATTGCCCTAAATCGTTCCTTTTGTGATTTTAGGTACTTTTGGAGTGAATTCTGGAAAAGGAAGCATTTTGGACATTTTTGGAGCATAAAAGTGAAGAAAACGACAAAGTCTTAATTTTCCTTGCTGGGAACAGTACCTGACGGCGTCAAGAGAAAAACAAGAGGTGAAGAGGATAGAGTCCATGACGATCCAGAATGATTTTACACTAGGGCATGACGGCGTCACCATAGGCCGTCATGGTCCCTTTAAACGTGACGGCCCAGAGGAAAATTACTCTTGACGGCGTCAGATCTGGATCTAGGCAATCCGATATTATTATGGGCGGCGAGTTGACGGCGTCAGAATTTTCTTCTTGACGCCGTCACATTGGAAAATCTATATATAGTTTTGTAATTTTCATTCATTAGAAGAGGACAATTTGAGGGATAACTTGGAGAAACCCTAGCACGATTTTATCAGTATTTTAAAGGGTTTTCACCCTTTGAAACCTTTCATGTTCAATTAAGATAAGTATCCTTTCAATTCATTCAATATGTCTATGTGTTGTTTGAAACCGCAGGTTCAAAACCGAACCGGACCGACGAAACCGACCTAACCGACAAAAATCGAACCGGACCGACGGCCCGTCGGTTCGGTTTCGGTTCCGGTTTTTCATGAATTTCGGTTTCGGGTCGGTTCGGTTCGGTCCGGTTCGGCCCAAAACCGACAAAAACATGCCAAAATACACATGGACCAACAAACCCGAACCGAACCGACAAAAACCGAACCGAACCGACGGCCCGTCGGTTCGATTTCGGTTCCGGTTTTTGATGACTTTCGGTTTTCGGTTTTCTCGGTTTGGGTCGGTTCCGACCCGATGCTCAGCCCTAGATTAGCCTACACTTTTTCCAACTGTTTTTATTCGTACACACATGTGCTTAATGTTTATCTTAGAATTTTTGGGTTTCTCTACAACTACAGGTTTTCTCTATACGCAAAGAACATCTGCTTCACAAGAACCGTTAAAAAAAACTACCTTCCAGAGCTGTTAGATGTTATTTTGGGCGACATAAATCTAATAAAGCATGTGATCTATGTGTCACAAAATAGCATTTAACAGCCCAGAAAGATTGTTTTTTTTTTAGGAGAAGATTCTTTTCTTTATTACGGGTGCGTATAATCTATGACTTTCTTACTTTCATATAATCACGAATGTAAACAATTGTTTTTAAAATACCTTAGAACCAATACCATTAGAAATAAAAGCATCAAATGAAAACTGAAAAAAAAAGTGTTACAACCATTACCTCTTTTAACATGAACCAATACCACCTTTCTTTTTAGTTTTTATTTAATCCAATATTTTTTTCAATTATATGTTAGACAAACATATTTATCAGCTTTATAAAACAACCCTTAGATGCAAAACCATAAGATGTAAATACATTCTTTTAAGATGATACGTTTCACCACCAGTAAATAAAAGGAAGGAGGAAAAAAAAGGAAATTAACTTCTTTGATTTCTCAAGTATTCATTTTCACCTACATATATCTCCATAGAATGAAAACAAATTAATCACATGTGCTGCTATTATCATATCACCTACAGTTATACAGTATCTCACCATATGATACAAAATTAACATCCAAATTATACACTGTTACGCAGCCCTTTTCCTGCACCTCAAGCATTACTACTCACTGGCAGAAATATTGAATGACTCTCTTTCAAATGGTACAACCTTCATCTATCTTTTATGTCTTTCACCTTTTTTTATTAACAGTTAACACGTACCTAATATCAGTTCAGGCAAGGTCATAGTTGAATTTAATATATAATTACCAAAGCTCATGTTTACCACGAATATAAGATTTTACTGTTTTTTGTTTACCGTTGTTAAAACTTGAATAAATGTATAGTGTAGTGACAACATGAATCTTAATCGTCCGCATTCATATCTTATTTCAGTCATGAAAGTCTTAGCTGATAATGCTTACCACCTGGAACTTTCTTGACTAGCTCCTAAAATTTTAAAGATTCTTGGCTTTAAAAGTAATAGGCTTTGCTAAACCTTAAATAGGCAATGTTCGTTTTATGTGATAATAAATAGTCGCCAATGAACCGAGCGTTTTTCCAAATTTAAACCTTAAATTTCTCTTATGAATCCGATAAAATCCTCAGATTTAAATTTCGTGCTTAAGTATAATCACTACCTTTATTCTAACAGTTGCATTCTTGCAGAAAACATACATTCCAACACTGCACTGACAGATCGGCTTAAACACAGACTGGATCAATAATACATGGGCAGAAAATGACAGGAACAAACCAGAGGATTATATCATGCATTACAACACAGGTATGTTACAATAATAGATTTTCAATAGTAAAAGAACAATAAAGATAACATATAATTAACCATTTGCTTTCATATTAGACATCCAACAAGTTAAAACCTAATAACTTTTCACCACAAAATGCCCCCAGACTTGACCATTCCCACAAAACCCTATGCCCACAAAAAACATTTTCACAAATACTAACACAAAACAGCTTAATATGGCAACGACTTTAGCTTTTTGATGACCGACAAAAGCTCGGCTGCTCGACTTTGTTTCTTCATAACGTTAACCAAAATCGCTAACACCTCCGTCAGATCCTGGGTTTGCAGCTTGGTTAGCTCCGAAATGCTTTGCAAAGTTGAATCAAAAGCAAACAAAAGTTCAAGCTCCCCAATGACAAAATCCCTCTCATCCACACGGGACCTTTCATTCTATGTTTATTTTATGTTTTTGTTATTTTTTGATTCATTAGCTTAAGTCGAGTCTAGTCTTGGCTTAGCAACGCCATATTGTACATGTAATTAACCAAGATGATTAACTCGCTACCAGTAAATATTGCCTTTATCCAACAAAACCGTGTATTCCATATCCCTACACCTAACGTTATAACCCTTTAAAAGACCTCTTTGATAGTTTATCCTAGGTGCTTACGCCAAGTGGTGGAGGTTTGATCCTTTCCCAAGCCTATGGCAATCTATTTTGCTATGACAGGTAGTGAGAGATGTTTTCCATTTCCATATTGTGATATATACTTTATTACACCCGAGAGATGTGAGTATCTAAACACTATTTGTGAGGTGCTAGTGTATGACCTCCGTGCTTGTCTTTGGTCTTTTGTGGAACGATTATTTGTTGTAATTACTTTTATATTAGTGTTAAATGACCCCTAACTTGTATATTGATTAGAATAAAAGCGCATTAGCTTGAGGACAAACAAATCTCAAGTGTAAGGGTATTTGATGAGGTAAAAAGTGAACCACTTTTAAGGGGTCATTTAAGCCCGAATTCGAATTTATTTGATCAAATATTGCCCTAAACCATTCCTTTTGTCATTTTAGGTACTTTTGGAGTGAAATCCGGAAAAGGAAGCATTTTGGACGTTTTTGGAGCATAAAAGTGAAGAAAACAGTAAAGTCTTAATTTTCCTTGTTGGGAACAGTACTTGACGGCATCAAGAGCTTCTACATGACGGCGTCAAGAGTAACAAAAGAGGTGGAAGTTGACAATACACGTAACGATCCAGAGAGTTTTGTACATAGGAGATGACGGCGTCATCCAAGGTCGTCATGGTCCAAGTATTAGTGACGGCCCAGAACAATTTTACACATGACGGTGTCACAAGTGGATCTAGGCAATACGATTTCTATTATGGCGGCGAGTTGACGGCGTCACAACTCAATACATGACGCCGTCACCCTGTAAAATCTATATATAGTTTTCCATATTTCATTCATTAGTGTGCAACTTTGAGAGAAAAACCCTAGGCCAATTTTTATAGCTTTTTCAAGGGTTTCAACCCTTTGAATCTTTCATGTTCAATTTGAGATAAGTACTCTTTCAATTCAATCAATATGTCTATGTGTTGTTTGAATATATCTTACGCTTGTCTTCAATTTAACATGCTCGGCTAGATTTCATTTGTGTTTGCTTAGATGTAGTGAAACCTATATGTTAATTATGGGTTGATTGTTTGTTTATAGTTGTTACGGATGATTGTATTCGATGTTAGGCTTTAGAAAACTGGCAGACTTTCATTGGTAACTTGCTTGAACTTCTTAAGAAACTTGATCGGAGGTGTACTACGATATTTGGTTGTATTTAATGCGTAGGAGAATTCTAATGATCCCATGTTAGGAGCTTCTAACGGCTCGACATAGGAGTGAAGTAGGATCCTATAGAGTTAGGAAATATTGTACACGGCCCTACGACTAGTATTAAGGAATATGACCCGTCATCCATGCAATTGTAACAAGCAATCAACCTATAAAAGATATTTAGGGAGTAATGAAATCTAAGTAAACACAACTTTCCCCATCATTGTTTACACCACTAGTATAATTAGTTTTATTTTCATTTCTGTCATTTTATTTTGATTACATCTTAGTTATTTGGGTTAGTTGGATAGCAACTAATTCCGCCCACTCTTTCAAAACCCGAGAATTTAATTGCTTTTATAAAATATAAAAATACAAAAAGAATCATCCCTCACCTCTAGACCTAGTTTTTAGGATTTCTAATCCTAGCGACACTATTCCTGAGTTGAACGATCAATCCCCTGGTACTTGTCACTATACTATACTACAACGATCAGGTACACTGCCTGATGGGGGTTGTAAGATTTTTGAGATCCCTCGAGAGGTAAAGCCTGGTGCGATTCCCACGTATCAGGTTAAAACTACTTTTCATCTCGTTTAAGTATGAGAGATTGTCAAACTTCTGTTATGCATGTGGGCATTTAGGACATGATGATAGGGGTGGCAATTCGGGTCGGGTTCAGGTTGGCGGGTTCGGGTTGTCAGGTTGGCGGGTCAGAAAACCCCAACCTGAACCTGACCCAATTAAATCATCGGGTCAGCCATGTCAACCCTAACCTGTTTACACGTAACCCGAACCTGACCCATTTAACCCGTATATATACTTAGGTTGACAGGTTAAATAGGTTACATGGGTTGAATATGTTAAATGGGTTTCGAGTTGACCCATTTAATCCGTTTTATATATAAAAGTTAGCACATTACACGAGTTAAATGGGTTAAACGGGTTAGTGGGTCGACCCGTTTAACCCATTTAACCCGTATAATTAAATATAAATAATTTTTAATTAAGAAAAAAAAACTTAAACGGGTTGGCGGGTCGACCCGTTTATTTTATTCCCAACCCGAACCTGACCTGTTTAATAAACGAGTTAGATATGTCGACCCAAACCTGACCCACAATCTATTTAGCTCAACCCGAACCTGTTAATTTTCGTGTCGGTTTCAGGTCGGGTTTCGTGTCGGGTCAGAAATTGCCACCCCTACATGATGATGCTACATGTACTTATCCAAGAGACCCAGCCTTTTCAAAAACGTTAATTGATGGTATGCGTGCAAGCCCAGCAAAACGAATTTCAATACCCTCAAAACAACCTGTAACTGATTAATTGAGCTCAATGTCAAATCCGAGCACAGGAGGACTTTGCCCAGAAGTGAATATTCACAGCTCGATCCCTTCTGAATCGATCAAAATTATCCGGTGGTCATCCTCAAGCGTGTCTAGTACAGGTATGACTTCCGATTTTGCTGCTACCACTATTGTTGGACTAGGTACAACAATATTGCCCTCACCCTTCAATACATACCCAGTGAAGGACCAAAGCACACCGATAAATGAAACTCGTGTGAACCAAAAAACAAATTTTAACATACCCTCCACTCCAAGTTTCATACAAAGATCTCCATACATGAATACTTTGTTTAGCCCTCGGGACTTTAGTAAAAAAACAGAGCCTAATGAACCCATTTATTTTGTCATGTCCCCACCTAAAAGCCCAAATGCTAGCCCTGTGAAATGTACAGACACCACAACTTGCCTTGCCATTACTAATGTGGAATCAACTTTATCAAGGCTAACGGTAAAACGTAAAGAGGGCCCCACAAGAGATTCCCAGCCTCTCACCAAAAAGTCAAAACCCGATAAACAAATGCAGCTATCATTATTGCTAAAAACCCGGTCACTAGTAAATACCCAACAACAGAGGCAGAGTAGTATTCGGAACAGGGGAGCTAGAAAGAGCAAAACTGATTTATTAAATCTGGAGTCTAGTATTTCCGATGGCCTTATTGATATTCACATTGAAAGCAAGTATATTGATTTATCAAGCACCGACTCAGTGGGTGTGGTGGCTGCCCCAGATCAGCCACACGATAAATGTTAGTGCTATCATGGAACTGTCAAGGAGTCGGGCGATCTCTGACAATTTCAAATTTGCGAGAACTCTGTCGAGTTCATCATTTGGACATAGTTTTCTTAATGGAGACTAAAAATCGAGAGGAAAAGCTGGAATCAATTCGTCGTTCTACTTACTTCGATGGGCATTTTTATGTTAATCCAATTGGTTCTTCTGGTGGTTTGGCATTATGGTGGCATACATCTTACTCTGTTCTTGTGCTTCATAGTCATAAGAATGGGCATTTTTATGTTAATCCAATTGGTACTTCTGGTGGTTTGACATTATGGTGGCATACATCTTACTCTGTTCTTGTGCTTCATAATCATAAGAATCTCATTACCATTGAAGGAAGTTGCTCATTTTCTGCTTTTTCTTTTTGTGCTTATTTTATTTATGGGCCTCACTCCAAAGAAGCTCGGACAACATTATGGAAAAACATTAGTCGTCAAGCGCGTTTGTCTAATTGCCCTTTCTTTGTTATATGTGACTTTAATTTGATTGGGAGCGCTAGTGACAAACAAGGGGGATCTAGTAAGTCTCAACGTGTGAAAGAATTTCAGGAGTTTATGTTTGATGCTGAGTTATTTGACATTCCCTCGAAAGGTCTTGCATATACATGGGACAATAAAAGAGATGGTGGGGAAAATATTAGGTAATGCATTGATCGTACTTTAGAAAATGATAAGATTCTTGAAGCCTTTCCTTATTAGTCATTGACCCATCTCCCTCTCATTGGTAGTGATCACTGTCCCCTGCTATATCAAACATGCTCTTCTCCAAAGAATCAACACAAGAGATTTAAATTTGAATCGATGTAGACTTTAGAAGATTCTTGTGAAAGTGTTATTCAAACTTCATAGGGAAACTCCAACTTAAATGATGAGATAGAAAATCTGAAACATAAACTTTCTTTATGTGCAAACAATCTCACTTCTTGGAGTCGTCGCCATTTTGGTAACAATAAAAAGAAAATTGGAGAAATTACAGCGGAGCTGGCATATCTGCAATCTCTGCCACCAACAGTTGAGAATGGGTCTAGACAACGTCTCCTACTTTCAAAGCTCGAGGAAACATGGTTGCGGGAAGAGATGTTTTGGCATCAGAGATCGCGAGTTAATTAGATCAAATATGGTGATCAGAATTCCCGGTTTTTTCATTTGTCTACAATCCATCGTAGCCAACGAAATAAAATCTTGATGTTGAAAAATGAACAGGGCGTGTGGGTTGATAACCCTGACCAACTTTATAAGTTGATTCGTGATCACTTTTCTGCAATTTATTCGACATCTAGAGAAAGGAATTTTAGTAAAGTCTTGGATATGCTCACTCATGTGGTTACTAATACCATCTCCATGCAACTCGAGGCGCCATTACTACAAGCTGAGATCGATAAAGCAGTTAAGAATTTGGGTCCTCATAAGACTCCGGGTGAAGATGGCTTTCCTGGCTTATTCTTTCAAAAGTATTGGCACGTTGTTGGTGATACGGTAAGTACGGCTATAAAGCAGTTCTTTGATAATGGTATTATCCCTCGATCTTTGAATAAAACTTTAGTAGTTTTGCTCCCAAAGGTCCCTTTTCCAGAGACTATTGGTCAATTTCGCCCAATTAGCCTTTGTAACTTCGTTTATCAAGTTATATCAAAAGTTATGGCGAACCGTTTGAAACCATTTATGCACCGTATCATTTCTCCACAATAATCTGCTTTCATCCCTGGTAGGCTCATTCAAGATTGCATTATTGTTGCTAACGAAGCTTTTCATTACATACGCAACAAGAAAAAAGAGGATCAAAGGGTTATGGCTTTGAAGCTGGATCTTAATAAAGCTTTTGATAGAGTCGGATGGGACTTCTTAATGGCAACATGTAGAAAATTGGGTTTTGGAGAGAAATGGTGTAGATGGGTTTTAGTGTGTATATCTTCTTATGAAATGGATCTGTTAATTAATGGGGAGTCTATTGGTTCTGTTAAGCCTTCCAGGGAAATTCGTCAAGGAGATCCTTTGTCCCCTTACTTGTTTATCATTGTTTCTGATGTCTTATCGCAAATGATAAACAAGGCCATGCATGATTCTTTGCTTACAGTTATAAAAATGTCTAGAAATTGCCCAATTATATCTCATATCTTTTTTGTCGATGACTCTTTATTCTTCCTAAAAGCAAAGATATCTGAGTGTGATTGTTTGATGGAGCTTATTAATCGTTATTGTGCATCATCCGGGCAATGTATTAATTTTTCCAAGTCAGGATTGATGTTTTCTCCAAATACTCCATCTGATGTGCAAAATGAGTTTTGTAATCATCTTGGTGTTAAGTTGATGGGGAGTCGCTCGCTTTATCTTGGTTTGCCATCTATACATGGTCGAAATAAACGAGAATTATTCTCTTTTATATTAGAAAAGGTTCTACATAAAATGCAGGGATGGAAGCAAAAACTTCTTTCACAAGCTGAGTGTGAGGTTATGATAAAAGCTGTTATCTAAGCAATCCCATCATATGCTATGCAATGTTATATGTTGCCTAAGGGTTTTCTTCAAAAGCTGTTAGTCCATATTAAACGATTTTTTTGGAGCGGGGATGCTCATGAAGGACATATCCATTGGTTGAACTGGGACCATATTTCTCGCTCTAAAGATTCTGGTGGGCTTGGTTTTCAAGATCTTTCATGTTTTAATTTAGCTCTTCTTGCTAAACAGGGGTGGCGGCTCATTATAAACCCAAGTTCTTTTTGGGGTCGTGTTCTAAAGGGACTTTATTTTCCACGATCTAACTTTCTAACAGCTACTAAGGGTTCACGCCCATCATGGCTTTGGCAAAGCTTACTTCAAGGAAGGGATCTTCTTCGTGGCATACAGTGGCAAGTTGGAAATGGTTCAAATATTCAATTTTGGACGCAAAAGTGGGTCCCATACCCGGAAGATTTTTACATTTGAAAACCTCATGGCCCTTTTGCATCAAATGCCTTGGTCTCTGATTTTATTACTAATGGTGAGTGGGATTTGTCAAAACTTTAGCTTTGTGTTCATCCGGAAGAAGTTAAGTTCATTTCTTAGATTCATATATCCAGTACTTTTTCAATGGATTAAATTGTTTGGCATTATGAATCTAATGGGAATTATACGGTTAAATCAGGTTATCACCAAGCGCTGCTTCAATGTGAAATTAGCTCAAAACCTGAAGCCTCCTCATCATCAATACCAAACAAAAGCTTTTGGAAACAAGTTTGGAACCTGAAGACATTTCCAAAAATCAAAATATTCTGGTGGAGAGCTTGTTTAATGCCATTGCTACTTACGAGAATCTTTCACGAAAAGGATGTCATTGCTTACCGATATGTCCTATTTGTTACACCGAGATTGAAACGGTTGAGCATGTGTTGTTCGAGTTTCCTTGGACAAAAGTGGTATGGTTTGGATCAGCTCTCAGTCTCCGTTTGGACAACATTTCTGGCCCCATTGTTTCGCGTGTCCAACAAATATTGGATATGGTGCATTCTAACTAGGAGCGTATAAATATCCACACCTTTTTGGCTAATATTGCATGGCAGATTTGGAAATCTCGAAATGAATGTATTTTCAATGACATGAGACCTTCTCCTTCGCGTACGATATCAAGGTTGTGTTGTATATCCCGTGATTTTAATTCGGTGTTTCCATCATCTCTACCCATGTCTTATGCTTTGGTTGATCGTGATGAATCGCATGAGAGTTCACTTCGGTGGATCCCCCCCCCCCCCCCCCCCCACTTGTAATCGTGTGAAGCTCAATTGTGATGAATCCTATAAATCAGACCGAGCATCTTTAGGTATCATTGTGCGAGACTCATCAGGATCTGTTATATTATGCTCTAGTGAAATCGCTTCCGCCTCTAATCCAATCATGGCTGAACTCTTAGCCATCCGAAGTGCTTATCACCTAGCTCTTTCTTATGGTTGGCATAATGCAACAATTAAATCGGATTGCAAAGCAGCTATTTCACTCGCTTCCTTAGAAGGTGATCCTCCTTGGTCCTTATATGCTATTGTGGAAGACATTAGATCATGGGCATCACAACGTGCTATCTCTTTTTCATGGGTTAAACGTGAATGTAACTTAGCGGCTCATATTGTTGCTAAAATAGCTTTTGGATCCCATGAAAACTTTCTTTGGGATGATCGTTTTCCAGATGTAATTACCTCCATTGCGAGGAGTGATATGTTATAATATTTTTTTGCGGGCCTCAGCCCTTCTTGTGTTCAAAAAAGAATTTGACATTTAATATGTCGTAGCAGGGGTAAGAGATAACAAGGCATGAAAAACAAAAAACAACCATGACCCATCCATCCTCTTTCATGTCGTCCATAGAAAATTACTTTACTTCATGTTTTTCTCTTTGTTCAAGTAAAATCAAACACGATAATTATTCGTTTACTAAAAAACAAGTTAAAACAAAATGCATACCATGTGTATTGTACAATTTCAGTCAGATAATTTTAAATAAGTTATCATCAGAAACAATATGAAAAAGATAACAAACAAAAAGTCATTAGAAAATACTAAGCCAAAACATATATTAATACTTCGAATTTAATAAACTGAATTATTTAATACCCAGAACTTTAAGGGTGCAAAATAGTATCTCGAACTTGATAGATTAGATTTACTACTACCCTATACTATATTACCATAATTATTTTTTTTGCTAAAAATTCAATTTAGTAAGGTCTAATATAATTTAACCTATTTGTAGTTAAATTTATGATAGTTAATCATATTTTCTAAAAATTTCGTTAATTTAAATTTTCTTTTAATTAATATAGTATTATATTTATTTATTGAGAATAAATAAATATTATACATACATATATATATATATATATATATATATATATATATATATATATATATATATATATATATATATATATATATATATATATATATATATATATGTGTGTGTGTGTGTGTGTGTGTGTGTGTGTGTGTGTGTGTGTGTGTGTGTGTTTTTGAAACAATCTTTATATTTTGATATATAGATATCCGTATCATATCTTAAATATTTGTTTCTAACAATTTTGTGACCACAACAATATAACAATTTATTTTTTCATAAGCATATGTTAAATTGAAAACTAGAAATACTCTTGTACATTTGTTATAAGTTGATCCAAAAATTATTTCAACCAAACACATAATAATATAATCTGAAGACATATTAAGAATAGTGCGTTAAAAATATTTTAAAAATGAATGCTATATATATATATATATATATATATATATATCGTTTAAAATAAAAAGTCCCTTATAATAAAAGTGTAAAAAAGATTGTGAAAGTGACATGTGTTACCCTCACGTCACATCATATGACATGTGTCACCCCCCCCCCCCCCCAAAAAAAAAAAATCCTGCCTAAATTTTTTTTTTTGGGTACAAATTATTTATTTATTTTTTTATGTTTTTATTTTATTTTATTTTTGTAGGGGGTGGGGTGAGGGTGACACGTGTCATATGATGTGGCATGGGGGTGACACATGTCACTCTCACAATCCTTCCTACACTTTTTTATTATAAGGGACTTTTTATTTTAACTCATACCCATATATATATATATATATATATATATATATATATATATATATATATATATATATATATATATATATATATATATATATATATATATTCTAAATAATCAATTAATGAAAAATAACTCAATTTTAGGAAAAAATATATATTTATCTAGCCAATGTTTTTCTATACATTATTTATTTCAAAAGACTTTACTAAATTGATTTTTAGAAAGAAAAAAATAATTAATTGTTGAGTTATTTAGTATAAGACGGTAGAAATTTTATTTTGTCAAGTTTAGGGTATTATTTTGCACCCTTAAAATTCAGGGTACTAGAATATCTACTTTGCCAAGTTTGAGGTACTAATATTTGTTTCGGCCAAAATATTATGCAGTTTAAACACAAAAAGAAATATTATTTAATGTTAAACCTGAATCTTCGTAATTATAAAATAAATAGTAATTACTGTTTGAGGTACTAAATACTATTATGTGTTTCGGCCAAAATATTATGCAGTTTAAACACAAAAAGAAACATTATTTAATGTTGAACCTGAATATTCGTAATTATAAATAAATAGTAAATTATTTTATACTCTCTCCGTTCCAAAATAATTATTTTGCCAAGTTCGGGTGTACTAATATGTGCTTCAACCAAAATATTATGCAGTTTAAACGCGAAAAGAAAAATTATTTAATATTGAAATTGAATATTCGTAATTATAAAATAAATAGTAAATTATTTTATACTCTCTTCGTTCAAAATATACAATTTTATAGAACCATAATTATTACTTTTTATTAATATTATTATTATATATATATATATATATATATATATATATATATATATATATATATATATATATATATATATATATATATATATATATATTTTTTTTTTTTTTTTTTTTTTTTGCAGAATAAAAATTTTACCCTTAACTAATTAATTAATGTCATTTTTAAAGTTTGTAATATTAATTTCAACCATGGGTAATATGATAAACACAATCACCAACGTGTATTACTAATATGGGTATTAGTCCACTCGAATCGTTTTAGCCAACAGTCATCATTTGTGTTACGGTTTGTTTAGGAATTGATATTTCGCTGATTTGTTATACGAAGATATTGTTTTCACCTTGATACCTTAACTATGTTATTTATTATGTAGTTAATTTTATTTTTGGTACCTGATAGTTGTTCACCTTGATTTGTTATATGAAGATATCTTATGAGCCCTATTCCACATAGACCAATTTTATAATCTTCAACTAACCAGGTCCATAATTTAAAAATAAATTTATGAATAAAGGGTATATTTTATGAGAAATAGGAGTAATAAACTATAGATCGTTGCAGAATAATGGTTGCCTAAAAGTCCACGTTCTTTGTCCGAACATGAGTTAGGGGTTGTTTCTTTTTTTTCTTTAGCTAAGGTTTAATGGGTCTCACGTCTGTTAATGCCTCTAAATGAGGAGTGTCTCAATTTTTATCCATTGTGGATATAGAGGGAATAAAGGATTTTTATGAGTCCCACTTATAATAATATTGGGAAAGGATCAAGTAAGAAGAATAATTAAAATAGGAATGGTAAGAAGTAATTCTAGCCACACATTTCAAATTAAAAGAGAAAAATTGAAGGAAGATGCATCCACTTTTGTAGGTGTATCTGAAATGTGTGATTGTGGTTACTTCTTATCCTTCTTATTTTAGTTATTCTTCCTATTTAATCCTAACTCTAATAATATTAATATTAAATGACAACTATGTTCAATCCCTTCACTAAGAGCATGGGGTACGGCTGAGCCGTCGCTCGCGCTGTCACCACCAGCCCAAAAAAAACCGACGGCGCACCGTATCGGTGGTGGCGCCGTCGGTGCTCGCGCCGCAGCCACGGCTCAGCGCCGTCGGGTAAGGGTTTTTTTTTTTTTTTTTACTTTTTTTTTTCTCTCTCTTGAAGAACTTGGACTTTTGTGTGTGTGTGTGTGTGTTTGTATTCATGTTTGTGTGTGGTTGTTTTTGTGTTTTTTGCGTTTGTTTGTATAGTTTTTTGTTTTTTTGTTTTTTTTTTTTGCAGGTTTGGCTGAAAGGGAAGATGAAGACATTTGTGGACTTGTGGTGGCTGCTAGTTAATTTAGGTTAGGCTTTTATTGGGCTTGTCAAACATTAATCTTTTGGGCTCTTATTGGGCTTTAATAACTTATACTTCTTATTAGTATAAGTTATACTTCTTTGGGGCTTTAATAACTTAATCTTTTGGGCTCTAAGTGTTTGTAAAATAACAAGACTTTGCACATTAGTATAAGTTATACTTCTTATTTTTCATGCAATTTTTTTTTATTTGTAATGCGTGTGTTTTTATTAAATTAATGAAGTTTATTTTAGTTAATATTGTGTATGTTATATTTTATGTAAAAAGAAAGAAAAAAAATGGCCGGCGGCACCAGAAATTCTGGTGCCAACGGATACCCCTGAAATGTGGTGCCGTGGGTTTTCTGGTGTCATGGAGCTTTTTGCTGACGTGGCAGCAAAAAAGTCCCACGGCACCAAGCCATTGCACCAACGGTACCCGATGCTCTAAGAAAATAAAAAGAAACACCCCAACTAATTATAAACATCTACATTGGGCATTAGTGAGCTACTACCTACAACAAAACCTCCACCAACTAATTATAAGAACCAACTCATAGATGTAAAGCGTGTGTTTTTTAAAATATAAAGCGTGTATTATTTAAAATTAATATAGTGTGTATTTTTTAAAAATTATCAAGCTTAAAATTGATCAAGAAAAGAAATAATTTAAGTAAATTGCATTAATTTAAATTTTCAAATTAAAAATTAATTAATTAAAAAAAAAAAAAAAAAAGTAGAGATATATGATGAAAAGACTAAAAGAGAGTTATTTTATACGAAATAGTAATAAACTACTCCGTATGATTGTTGCGGAATAATGGTTGCCTAAAAGTCCACGTTCTTTGTTCAAACTTCAAAAATAAGTTAATGGCTAGTGTTGACCCCCCCCCCCCCCCCCCCTATTTTTTATCCCAATCCTCCCTAAATGGGAGGGTGTACTTTTTTTTTTTTTTTTTTTTTTAAGTTTGTAATGTTTTTGTTTTGTATATTTTTTTGTAATGTTAGTTATGTTTGTAATATTTTTGTGTTGTGTATACTTAATTAATAATTGCTTATATGATGTTATAAAAAAAGATGACTTGTTTTATATATTTTTTTGTAATGTTTGTAATGTTTTTGTGTTGTGTATACTTAATTAATAATTGTCTATATGACGTTATAAAAAAATATGACGTTATAAAAAAAGATGACGTTGACTCATTTGCATTTATAAACTAATGTTTGTAATGTTTTTGTGTTGTGTATACTTAATTAATAATTGTCTATATGACGTTATAAAAAAATATGACATTATAAAAAAAGATGACGTTGACTCATTTGCATTTATAAATTACTACAAGATCAGTGTTTACACCTAAACTTATATTATTTAAAAACAACAACTATTATTATAAAATTAAACGTCAACGTTAACATATTATTTAAAAACAACAATATCTACGATATATGAAGATTATTCATTTTAGTTAAAAGATCATGGAGCCTTTCACCCGACTGACAAGCGTGATCCTCAGGATTCCTTGCCAATTATAACTCCATCTCCAGCGTCTTTATTCTTGCTTTCAACAACTTGTTCTCATTATCTTTAGCAACGCAGTTTGAGCACTGCGTTGAAGAAGAGGCTGTTGAGGAAGAGGCTTGATTAAAGTGCTCTTCTTCAAATTCATCTTTCCACCTGAAGTATCGACACCCATAGTCTTTTGTACCTGGCTGTTACATGTTAAGAAAATAATAAGAAATGTATTTTTAACAAACAAATTATTTACATAACTAAGCAAACGTATAATTATTTACCACTGAAAGAGGACATGCATAAAACTGTCGCCCACGACTACCTTCTTGCCAGGATGTCCGTTCTATAATAAATCCTCTATCACATCGACACCAGAAAGGATTTATTCGGCCCACCTGACAAAAGAATTTGCATAATTGAGTAATTGTGGAATCTACTATTGAGTTGTTGAGCTTTGCAGTTTGTGGAATCCTTACTGTTGAGCTTGTGACATTCCTGTTTTAACAGTCCTTGTTGTGTTGTGATACTGCTTTCTAAAACCAAGGCGATGACGAATGGTTTTTAAAACCGAATGGATGGCGGAGTGATATTTTTATCACTTTCACAACCTTCAAATCCGAGCCTTCTAAAAATCTGAGCCTATAAGGCGATGACGAATTTAACATTTCATCCGAGCCTGCAATTGTGTTTTGTGTTGTCTTTGTGTGAACCTGCAGTTGTTGTGTTGTCTTTGTGTGAACCTGCAGTTGTGTAATATTTGCACTTTGGACTTGATCACTTTGGTGTGGTTTCTTGTTTGCACTTTGGACCAAAAAAAAAAAAAAAAAAAAAACTACACTTGTGCTTTTACAAAAAAATAGGACTTGGCGATGACGAATTTAACAATGATCTGAGCCTGCAGTTGTGTTTGTTTGTGTTTGTGTTTTGTTTGCACTTTGGACTTGATCATTTTGTTTTGCTTACTTGTTTGCACTTTGGACCAAAAAAATGCACTTTTGTGCTTTGACAAAAAAAATAGGACTTGGACCAAAAAACTGCACTTTTGACAAAAAAAAATAGGACTTGGACGAAAAAAAAAAAAAAAAAAAAAAAAAAAAAAAAAAAAAAAAACTTCACTTAGTTTGAAAAAGGAAAAAATAAAAATAAATAAGAAAGAAAGACAAAAAAAATAAAATAAAATAAAAAAGGACAAAAGCTGTAACAGGTGGGCCCCACTAGGGAGGGTTTGCAGCCTAGTGGGGGTAGACCCCCATTGGTATAACAGCACCCAAGTTAATTTCCAGCCTAAACATCTACATTGGACATAGCATTAGTGAGCTACTACCTACGACAAAACCTCCACCAACTAATTATAAGAACCAACTTGGACATAGCATTAGTGCGCTACTACCTACAACAAAACCTCCACCAACTAATTATAAGAACCAACTCATAGATGTAAAGTGTGTGTTTTTTAAAATATAAAGCATGTATTATTTAAAATTAATATAGTGTGTATTTTTGAAAAATTATCAAGCTTAAAATTGATCAAGAAAAGAAATAATTTTAGTAAATTGCATTACTTTAAATTTTCAAATTAAAAATTAATTAATTAATTAATTAATTAAAAAAGAAAAAAAGAAAAGCGGTAGAGATATATGATGAAAAGACTAAAAGAGAGTTATTTTATGCGAAATGGTAATAAACTACTCCGTATGATTGTTGCGGAATAATGGTTGCCTAAAAGTCCACGTTCTTTGTTCAAACTTCAAACATAAGTTAATTTCCAGCCTAAACATCTACATTGGACATAGCATTAGTGAGCTACTACCTACGACAAAACCTCCACCAACTAATTATAAGAACCAACTTGGACATAGCATTAGTGCGCTACTACCTACAACAAAACCTCCACCAACTAATTATAAGAACCAACTCATAGATGTAAAGCGTGTGTTTTTTAAAATATAAAGCGTGTATTATTTAAAACTAGAAAGGTGCCCGTGCGATGCGGGGCGGATTGTTGGGGTGAAGAGGAGAGAGGTGGGGTGGTGGAAAGTGGTTGTTGAGGTGGTTATAAATTGTTGGGGGTGGTTGTTGAGGTGGTTATAAATTGTTGAGGGTGGTTGTTGAAGTGGTTATAAATTGTTGGGGGTGATTGTTAGGGGTGGTTGTTTCCATAATTAGTAAGTAAAAGGCTGAATTTTTAAGCCTTTCTAATTATAGAATAGTCCCAAATACATTATATAGTAGTATAGATTAATATAGTGTGTATTTTTGAAAAATTATCAAGCTTAAAATGGATCAAGAAAAGAAATAATTTAAGTAAATTGCATTAATTTAAATTTTCAAATTAAAAATTAATTAATTAAAAAAAAAGAAAAAAAACGGTAGAGGTATATGATGAAAAGACTAAAGATATAAGATCATTTGAGGACCAAACTTTTTTTACATACCAAGGGACTAATATACACCCTCCATCTTTATTTGATCTAATGGATGAGATTAATCCCAACAATTTAAAAAACCCACTTTTATCCTTTTTTTTTCAAATATTAATATCTTTCAAACCGTTAATCGTTAAGCGAAAAAAAATATACCGTTACGACGGGCATTTAATTATCTTTCTATAGATAGGCACTTTGACATATTTTCAACAATTTTTTTTTTCCGTTTTTTTCACGTTTTTTTTCGTAGCCGAAAAAATCATATATGATATTACATAGAGATAAGTACTAATCTAGTACAGAATCTTTTTTTTGGTCCCCACCATGGTCACTTTTTTACAAAATCTCCTAAATGGTCATGCGCGACTACTCAACTCCGCAACCCATATCAAAACGCGACACGTGTCAATATTCTGGGGCCCACATCAACTACCTTATTTACTCAACCGAAATCTACTCAACCGGGATCTACTCAACTCCGGCGGCTGATTTGATCGGTCATCTTTATTGGAAAGGTAAAAACTAGTGTACCTTTTGATTTCTTTTGATTTTGTTTTCCGATCTATTCTTTTATTATTATTATTATCATTATGATTATATTGTTTTTGATTCAAAAACACACACGTATCAGTAATCACACTCACCTCTTAATTCCGTTATGATTCCATTGGTACGTTGTATATTGTTTTTAGTGAATAATTTGATTGTTACTTCCATATTTCGATTTACACTAATCAGTTACTTCCATATTTTGATTGTGATAATCAGTTTTTAATTTTTTTAGATTGCGCTTTAGGTTTTTGTGTTTTAATTAACAGGTTATTAGTTTATTTGTTAAGCTGTAACAAATGAGCATCGCTTAAAAGTTGAACCATGCTTTATTTTTTGTTTTGGCTTTGGAGTGCAGGCTTAGAAGTTCTTATGTTGAATAATTAGTCATGCTCAGTGTTTGATTGTTTGGTTATGTTGAATAATTAGTCTTTGGCTTAAGTTGAACCATGCTTTATTTTGCTTATGTAGTTTGTTCAATATCTAAAATGTGTTCTGCTTATTTTTTAGTTAAAAGTATCTAAAATGTGTTGATTTCTGACATGGGTTTGTCTTAAATCAGCTCAATTTAGTTCAAATTAGTGTTTCTTGAAGTTGATCATTAGTTTCTTGATTCAGTTAGGGGTTTTGCTTAGTTGGGGTTAAAAAAGATTGGATTTTGATGATCATTTAGGCTCATTTTTGGGTTTTTGGATATGGGTTTGTGAGATGGGTTTGTTCTTAAAGTAAGGCTAATTTAGTTAGTTTAAGTTGGTGTTCTGAGAAAGATTAGAGTTTTTAAAAAATGGCTTGGAAGAATAGAAGTGGTGCAGAGATGAATTCAAGAAGCTTGGTGTCAAGAAAATTGACTATTTTCTTATGTATTAGTTACTTTTGTGCTGGAATGCTCTTCACCAACAGGTTTGATACTGAAAAGATAGCTTATTTGAAGTTTTATAAGATATTGGGGGTGTTTGGGATTGCGGCATTGATTGTTATATTAACATTGCTTAATTAGCTTATTGTGTTTAATACTACGTATAAGCATGGGGTGTTTGTGTTAGCTTATTTGTTGGACTTATAAATAGTTTAAACAATGCGGTTATCATTCTCTAAGCATAGCATCGTTCTCTAAGCTTAGCGGCTTCATTCTAAAGGAGAATGTGGTTTAGATAATAACTGATGGCCGATAAGTGAGTATTCTTGCACGAGTTTAATGTGCAATAGGACACATATGTTGAGCTAACACCGATGATGTCCCTCCTAGTTGCCCCATTCTGCTGATTGTGCACCAAGTAGTGTTTTACTGAGATAGTGTTTGTTTGTGTTTGCGTTTGCGTTTGGCTTGTGCTTATGGGCTTATTTGTTTTGTTAATTTAGGAATCTCATGTGAGGGTCCACGTTAGAAGCAAACTCAGTTATTTTCCGTTAATCAAAGACAGACTAGGTTTGGGCCGTTCTATATTGTTTAGGTCTACATGTTTTGGGCCGTGGCTTGATTTGACTTATGTTGACAATGAGGAGTATCTTATCCATTACATGCTACAGAAGCAAGTATTCTCTGATAATCAACATTATGATTTGCCACTCATATACAAGGTTAATGAAAATTTGCTTCACTTTGGTCGTCGAGAATTTTGCCTCATAACTGGATTTAAGTTTGGGATTGTCAGTTTCCGTAAGTTTAGAGATGGTGATATCAGTTTTCGTGACCGAGTATTTCCGGAGAAGATAGGGCGGTATGTTAAAACCATAGATCTTTTATCAGTGATTGAGGATGAAGAGCGTTTCACAAAACTATCAGATGAAGACTCAATACGTGTTTGTCTTTTGTTATCTTTGGAAGTTATTTTTATGGGTCGTGAGTTAGGATCTATTGTCGATGATGTATTGCTAAGGATGGTAGATGATCTGGAAGCTTGGAATGAGTTTCCCTGGGGAGAACACATCTGGCGGGAGTTATATGCTGCAATTAGAAATGTCAACTCAAAACATAACGTTGAGCACCATAAAGCATTGGACAAAGACCCAAACTTTGTTCCATCGTATTCATTGTCTGGATTTCTCTTGTGTTTCAAGGTTATTACTTTTAGTCAAATACTTGTCAATGTCTTTAATGGTAAAAATGTATTTGTAATTTGACTTTTGCATTTACCGTTTGTAGATATGGATTCTAGAGTCTTCATCTCAGACAGATCGTTGGTGGAGTAAGGATCCTGTTGTGATCCCGAGAGGCTATTCCTGGTCGAAGCATTCTACATTTCAAATATGGGAGGTATACAGTGAACTCTTTCCTCAGGTCAGTTAATGCCTTCTCACCTTTTTATATTTTTTTGACTAAATTTTATTTGCTTTTAGTAACAATTATTTTATATTTTCCTTAGGCCAAAAATCCAAAGCTTGAACTATATCCTAACTATGATGAGGGTTTTTCTCAATGGTATAGAGAAAGCCTTAAATTTCTTAAGTGGTACACTCCGAGAGCTCCTCCACCTGTTCAATGCGGGAGGCTTGTTGGTGATTATTTAAAAAAATTATCGAAAACAAAGCGTAAGGTCAATGGTAGAGAGGCTCATCCAGTTAGGCAGAGATGTAGTTGTGGGCTTCGGGTTAAGGCTTTGGAGCGTTTGTGCGAGAGGATGTTGATTCTACCTAAAGAGATTGAGAGTTTGAAGGAACGCGTCTACAAAATGAAGTATATTATACATGTTAGTTTTTATAGAATCCATTTTCTATGTATAATGTCTAATTATACATGTTAGTTTGAAGGAACGCGTCTACCATAATGTCTAATTATAATGTTTTTCAAAATACTTTTTTATGCAGTATATTATCCGGAAAAAAAAAACGCGCGCATCCGGAGCAGAAAGTTACCACATCTGATGAAAAGGTATATCCCACTTATATAAGTAATTTGTTTTGCCTTTTCATTCACTTGATACCGTGTTTACTCAGACAAGGTGTTTACATAATCGTTACAGGATACCGTGGATTCTGATTTGGGTGACGAGTATTGTAGTGACTTAGATGGAGAATTCTTTGAACTTTTTAATTCGCCTATTAGAACATCCAACAAAAATGCTAGAAACGAATTTGTAGATGGTTTGGATAATCTAGCACATAAAGTTGATGAGGTGATTGTAGATGGTTTGGATTATCTATCACAGAAAGTTTATGAGGTAATTGATTTCTGTAACTTTTACTGATTCTTGCATTATAACTTGTTATATAACTTGTTATATAACTTGTTTTGTAACTTATATCAGAACGGTGTGGTTGATGTTGACAAATTATCTGACGAAGATTTATCTGAGGTAAACACTTTGCTGGTGACATTGTTTTATCGAATTAAAAATGTATATATCTAACAAACATATTTTTAATGTAATAATAGGATGGGTGTGTGAAAGCTGAAAAGCAAGCGGCTGAGATTTATAGGCAGGCAATACAAAGGGAACAGAGGTCGAAATTGATTTTGGAAGAAGAAAATAAAATGAAGAGTATAGAGGTTAGTAATTCATCCATTCATGTTTGAGTATATAGTGACATGAATAAAATTTAATCAGCTGCACCAACTTGTGATTTTTCGACAAGGTCTTGAATGTACCAAGTCACTTGAAGCTTGCTCTACAGCGATGTGGAACAACCAAGAGGAGGTATGTTAATGTGTTGAGGGCGCAGATGGAAAGTCCATATACCAAGGAAAAAGTCCCTAGTATGGATGAGCTAAAAAAACGTACAAATGTCCGTCATCCATTCATGATTGAAAGGTGTGAAGATCTCCAACCGTGGGAAGAGGTATATCCTTGGTAAAGTTTTTATACCCTGTTTTGTGTTTTTTGTTTATAAATAAAACTGTAATGTGTTATGTTTAGGACTCAAGTCGACGATGGAAATGTATCGATAAAATTTTCTGTGGTTTTGAGTTAGAGAATTTTCTAATTACCTCTAGCCATACTCGTTGCAAGTTTCCCTGGTATAGTGACATTACTGTGGATCGTACTTTCTGGGAAGCCTTACTTTGCTGTGATGAGAAACATATTGGTTGGTTACTTGACGAGGTAAGTTAAAATGTATTTTTTGGTAAAACTTTTTTCCTTTAAATTGTCGTTGACTATTTGTTTTATTGCATACAGCACATTGATCTTTGGGTATGGTACATGTGGTATTTCAGAGATTGTTTTGCAGATTGGTCAATGGTTAGTTGTTACTTTCTAACGCTTCTACTTCAAAACTCAATGCCACTGTTTTATGCAACCGATGAAATTTACCCAATTGCATGGAAGAATGTGGAACAGGTATTTATCGGTAACGCATCTTTTATCATCTAATGGTTTAATTATGTGGATTATATAAATTTTATTTGTAAACATTGTAGGTCTTCATTCCGATAAATGAACCCAAGCAACATTGGTTGCTTGCGCATTTTCAAATAAAATCTGGACTTGTTACATTCTATGATAGTGAAGGGTATCATGAACCTGAAACTCTACCTTGGTATTTGAATATGAGAAGGTGTTTGGAGTGTAAGCTTCCGTTAATTCTAGAGCAGACTGATGTGTTTGGAAGCAAAGGAATCAATCCCCTAGAATACAACATTAAGTTTAAGAATGCACATAACATCCCCAAGCAGGGCGGGATATTTGGTGATTGCGGCGTCTTTGTCTGCTTGTTTCTTTACAGGTTAGTAACTTAGTTTAACTTTTCTTAATGATAATAATAAGTTCCCCCTTTCATTATGCTGCTGAACTTAGTTGAACTTTCCCAAGGGTAATAATAAGTTCCCCTCTTTCATTTAGGCTGCATTTAGGTCAAAAGTCCAAAACATAAGTCATAGGTCAAAAGTCCAAAACTTGGTTGATTTGAATTTAGTTCGCTGTTTATTTGATGTGTCACTTATCTTGATGGATTTTATGTGTCTTATTCTCTATACAGGTTATCTCATGGGATGCCATTGGCTGTTGTAGATCCAGTCCAGACAGCCCTTGCATATCGAGAACAGATGTCCCGTTTCTTTTTCAAACACAAGATATTTGTGTAGGTTTTTAAATTGTCAACCTAGATCCAAACCATTTGTGGCGTACTGTGTATTTTGCAAACAATTGTGACCTGTTTCACTGTGACTATTTGTCATTTATGTTTTTCATGACACTACTTAGTATTCCTTTATCTGCCAACTTTAAGTTTTATGACTGCTTGTGTGTGCAATAATCAGCTATTTACACATGTTAAAGAAAAGCTTGCAACTTTCATTCATACGAATTGTTGTTTTACCATACATATAAAAATCTAAAGTATCCAACCCTACGGGTCACCTAAATTAACAGCTTCGGAAAAATCTGGCCAAATTTGTTGCGAGTAGACTTGTCCTTCTTGTGAGGTTGGCATTGCTTGTTGTGAGTAGAAGTTTGCTTGTGGTTGTTGTGAGTAGAAGTTTGCTTGTGCTTGTTGAGAGTAGAATTTTGCTTGTGCTTGTTGCGATTGCACTTGTGCTTGTCCTTCTTGTGAGCTTGGCATTGCGTGTGAGTAGAAGTTTGGTTGTGCTTGTTGTGAGTAGAATTGTGCTTGGGCTTGTTGTGAGTACACTTGTTCTTGTCCTTGTGATCTTGCTTTAGCAGCCACCTTTGCCTAAAATTTGGCAAGTTACGAATTTATGAATGAAACTCTAAAAGAGATTAGGTTTAAATAACAATATATAACTTACTTTTTTCTTTGGCAATGTTTCTCTACAACTTTGTCGGGTGTGTCCAAGATTACCGCACCTACCACACTTGACTGGTACCGGTTCCTCACCTTGAGATCTAACACGATCTTTGTTCTTCGGTCTACCAGATTGAGGTTTAACCATAACCGGTGGTTTAACAACTTTCAAATAATTAGGACACTGCCAACCTGAAACTTCTCCAACAGGAAATACCAAACCCATGTACGTAGCTTTAAGCTCAGTTTTCTTAAACCGGTCGCTTGCCAAATGATTAAAATCCGTCATTCCCATAACTCTACAAACCGCAAAAACATGACCACAAGGCAAGGCAGACACTTGCCACTTGTTACATGTGCATGTACGTTCGTCTAAATCCACCATATGGATTTTTCGATGATCATTGACTTCGTACATTTTGTTGATAAAAATGCCGGCCACAATCCAATTAGCGCTCTTTATCATTCGGTCCATTATTTTTGCAGTTGCCCAATCACTTAGTTCACCTAATTTTGCATCTGAAAAAATAATATTCGTTAATAAGTAATCATAACGTTAAATATGCAAAATATTACTCTTATGAAAAAAGATTAAAAAAAAATCCTACCTTTATACTTCTCCCGACGATTGCAGTACCACTCTTGGACAAGTCGATTGTACCACTCCATAAGGTTAGTGATGGGTACTCTTCGGACATTTCTTGTTAACGAATTGATTGACTCGGCGCTGTTAGACGTCATGTAATTGTAACGATTACCAGCGGAATATGCCCTAGACCACCTTTCAACGCCAGCTTGCATTAGTTTGTTGTAAGCTTCCGGCCTCTTGCTACCAAGTTTAGATAGTGCCATATTAAATTCATCGGGTGTGTAAGCTTTACACATCTTCCAAAATAAAGCCCTAATCTTTTTTCCCTTCAAATTACAATTCATCATGAGATGCCTACAACAATGACCATGGAATGCATTCGGGAATACAGATTGACATGCAGATTGTATAGCTACATGTCGATCAGATATGATAGTTAACCTTGGATCTTCCCCTATGCATTCTTTCAATTTGGACAAAAACCATGTCCACGATTCCAAAGTCTCACCTTGAGACACACCAGTAGCAATAGGTATAATTTGATTATTCCCATCCATTCCAACTGCTAGAAGATTTGTTCCAAGGTAAGTGCCTTTAAGATGAGTTGCATCAATTATTAACAATGGTCGCATGTGGCACAGAAAGCTTCGAATCTAATTAAAGGTTTTAAACGGTTACTTATATGATAATAATAGTTACAAAATAAATTTAAATGTTAATTAATATAAAAATGCTTACCGCTACACCAAAAGCTATGAAAACCATCTTAAAATGGTCTTCATCATCAGTATCAATATGTGTTACAGTACCTTCATTTGTCATTTCTAAATTATGACAAAAAACCGGTAATTGTGCAAAAGATGCTTTCGGGCAACCTTCAAGAGTATCCAACGCCACATTTTTTGATCTCCATGCTTGTTTGTAACTAATATCGATGTTGAATTCTTGGTTTATGTCATTTTGTATGTCCTTTGCCTTATAGATACGATTGGGGTCTCTGAACTTAGGTACTAGTAAATGACCCAACAAATTTTTCGTAGCATTACGGTGATACATACCTATTGTTGTTTTTGAACAAGTGTGATGGTCGTTTACCGTTCCTAATTCCCATTCACTACTATATTTGCACTTAGAAGAAATTATTTTCCATTTGCAATCATGATGAACACAAATTACATCATACCGTACCGTGTCTGATTTTCTAGGCTTAAATTCATAACCATCTAAAAGAGCTTTACGACCAATTGCTCGCATACATTTTTTTTTATTATCAAATTTATCACCCTTTTTTAAGATACATTGAGTATTTTCATTTTTTATTCTCGGGGTTTTGATAATAGGTTGTGGATCTGGTGCACTATGAATGTATTTTAGCGTATTCATTTCCCAATCATGCTTATAATGGTCGTTTTCAATAAAATCATTGTGATTTTCAAAATTTTCTTTTTTGGGTAATTGTGCATCATAGTGTATGGTGTATTGTTTGTTTAAATAATTTTGAGGATGCTGGAAATTTTCTTTTTTTGGTAATTGTGAATCATTAGGAAATAAAGGAACATTAAGATCGATGCCGATAGGCTTAGAAGAAGAAGAAGAAGGATTTGCCATAAAGCATTGGTCAAACTTTTTAATAAAAATAGTTTGTGGCGTATCTTTACCTTTGCAAATTTCATTAGCGTAAAATTTGACATCATCATCGTCGACTATGTGGACACACTTTGTACCAACTTTGTAAGTAAACATTAGGTTGCATGAATCGTTGAGCTTGAACTTTTTCTTCACAATACCAGCTAGTTGATTGTAACTAATATTTTTTTTAAGGCTAACACCAAAAGTTACATCTTCATAACTCAAATATACCCTAAATTCAGTACCTGGTTCACCCATTATGTTTGATTGATATGTAAGTTTACAACCTAATTTTTTTTCATAAGTATATATAAGTAAGGGTGGTTGGTGGAAAATTAATTGTGATAATGAATAAGTGTTAGCTACTCGACCGACATCTACTCGACAATAAGCCGCTACTCGACCGACATCTACTCGACAGTGGTAAATAAATATGTTATCAATTAAATGTTATCAATTAATTTTTAATGCGATCAAATAATATGTGTTAGTTGTAAAAGTTAACTGTCATAATAAATAAGAGATATGATACTCGACCATCGGGTGCTACTCGACCGAAATCTACTCGACCGTGGTAAATAAATATGTATTTAAATTTTCATCTACTACAACACATATGTTGTTGGAATTTTTAATGCGATCAATTAATATGTGTTAGTTGTAAAAGTTAACTGTCATAATAAATAAGAGATATGATACTCGACCATCGGGTGCTACTCGACCGAAATCTACTCGACCGTGGTAAATAAATATGTATTTAAATTTTCATCTACTACAACACATATGTTGTTGGAATCTTTAATGTGATCAATTAATATGTGTTAGTTGTAAAAGTTAACTTTCATAATAAATAAGAGATATGATACTCGACCATCGGGTGCTACTCGACCGTGGTAAATAAATATGTATTTAAATTTTCATCTACTACAACACATATGTTGTTGGAATCTTTAATGTGATCAATTAATATGTGTTAGTTGTAAAAGTTAACTGTCATAATAAATAAGAGATATGATACTCGACCATCGGGTGCTACTCGACCGAAATCTACTCGACCGTGGTAAATAAATATGTATTTAAATTTTCATCTACTACAACACATATGTTGTTGGAATCTTTAATGTGATTAATTAATATGTGTTAGTTGTAAAAGTTAACTGTCATAATAAATAAGAGATATGATACTCGACCATCGGGTGCTACTCGACCGAAATCTACTCGACCGTGGTAAATAAATATGTATTTAAATTTTCATCTACTACAACACATATGTTGTTGGAATCTTTAATGTGATCAATTAATATGTGTTAGTTGTAAAAGTTAACTGCCATAATAAATAAGAGATATGATACTCGACCATCGGGTGCTACTCGACCGAAATCTACTCGACCGTGGTAAATAAATATGTATTTAAATTTTCATCTACTACAACACATATGTTGTTGGAATCTTTAATGCGATCAATTAATATGTGTTAGTTGTAAAAGTTAACTGTCATAATAAATAAGAGATATGATACTCGACCATCGGGTGCTACTCGACCGAAATCTACTCGACCGTGGTAAATAAATATGTATTTAAATTTTCATCTACTACAACACATATGTTGTTGGAATTTTTAATGCGATCAATTAATATGTGTTAGTTGTAAAAGTTAACTGTCATAATAAATAAGAGATATGATACTCGACCATCGGGTGCTACTCGACCAAAATCTACTCGACCGTGGTAAATAAATATGTATTTAAATTTTCATCTACTACAACACATATGTTGTTGGAATTTTTAATGCGATCAATTAATATGTGTTAGTTGTAAAAGTTAACTTTCATAATAAATAAGAGATATGATACTCGACCATCGGGTGCTACTCGACCAAAATCTACTCGACCATTATTGACTAGCTTGCTTGACACACTTTGTTATAATAAAACCTGAATGTAAAGCCCATTTCACATACAACTCACTAAAAGTCCAAAAATGTCGGACAACATACCTTTTGATATTCAAATGTCCATAATGAATAAACTTCCCGTAAAATCTTTACTTCAGTTCCGAACCGTCTCTAAACTATGGAAGTATTGCATAGACAGTCCGAAATTCATTCTCGAATACGGAGCTCGTGGAAGTAAAACTAATCGTTTTGCTTTAGCATACGAGCAAGGTTACTTTGGTTATTTGTATCTTTTTGATGATTATTTTACATTGAACCCACTGATTTTAAACATTCCTTCTTTCCCACGATCTTTTGATCTTAACAACTATCCTTACCTTGACCTTACAACAGTCGGAACAAGTCAAGGAGTTTGGTGTTTTCAATCTTTTTATAGGATGGTTCTAATTTGGAACACATCCTTAAGGAAATCTGTTTGGATAACTGTACCAAGCCCCCTTAGAGGACAGCAAGGTCGTAAATATTTTATTGGCTTTGGTGTTGCTCCTGAAGATCTGGAGCCTATAGTGCTGCACTTTTCGCTACCGGCAAAAGGTCACGGCCGTTGGATTGTTTATTTTTTTTCAATGACCACAAAACAATGGATGCCCATACAACAACAAAATATGCCCCGTGAAAATATACGTCTTAAAAGGTCCTCGCAATCAGTAATTGGTAGATATATTTTCTGGGTTGGTAGTGAAACCTTTAATCAAGGTGAAGATGACGGTAATTCCTACAAACGTTTTCTGATCATGTCATTCGATATGGTTACACAAACATTTCAAGAGATTCAAATTCCTGACACTATAATAGTGCATCTACCCATACCTTTCAAGCTATGTGAACATAGAGACGCTATTGTTATCTATGGAAACATCCTCGCAGATGTCAACAATGTCTTTTGTGTTACAGTGTTAGAGGTGGACGGTGCTTCCCTTACAGGAAGGATTTTAACAAATTTCACGCATCAGAGCCAATATAGTCTTAAGTTGCTTGGTTTTACTGATGCTGAAGAACCTATAGTTGAGGTGGACACGCCCTTCCAATCTGAACACACCCTAGAAGTCTACCAACATTGGTCAAGACAGTTTCATAATGTTTGTATCGAAGGAGATGCTGGTAGCTTCTTCATGGCGTCCTATAAGGAATCGTTGATCTTGTTAAATGAACACGACAGTTCTATTTACTAGTTACTATATGTAGTATGTTTTGTATTATATAACTAGAGTTGGCTTGCTTTAATTTAGGGTTGGTTTGTTCCTTTTAAGTAAAATGTGTTATGTAAACTTCCTACTATTTACAACAAATAGAATACTACCAAACATGTTTTGACACAATGAAACACCCAAACTAAACTAATTTTCAATAGAAACATTCAACTACAGTTAATAAATGACATACATGAAACAACTAGACAACTAAAAATCTACTACCAAACATAAATGATTGACATGAACCAGCCAGTGAGCCAAATACATTATGTCATGTTCACAATTATTTGCAAAACACAAAACCAACAAATTCGAACATTCAAGCATCAAGCGACATCTTGTACTTCCAGAAAAAATCAGACAACCTTTCCCTGTAAGCCAAACCTACCAAACTAGGATTTTCAACCTCCAAAGATAGATTATGGGTCAACCTATATAAATTGATCATTACCCAAATACCACAGTCACCATAGATACCGCCTTGCATTGGCACATTTTTGGCATACTTGAATGAGATTTTGTAGTTTTCTTGATCAATTTTTTTCCTGGACATGACCTCAGTTTCTATTAGCATCTTGGGAATTTTAGAACTAAATATTTTTCGCGTGTTCAGCCACCATTCTCTTTTTTCAACAAAAGGAAGCTCGGGGCAAAGACTATCGTAAATGGTTATCACACCACTACGTATGTGTAACTCTGCCAGGACCCAGTGTACTTCATCTTGATTTATTGGAAAATATACCTACAATATTGATGACAAACACCACTTTAAAGACAACCTACTTAATCAATAATCTGTTTATCCTAATCGCTTCCTTAACTTACAAGCTAGCAAACACAGAAACTAAAAACACACCTTTTCCACACATTCGGCATACCAGGGGGTACCATAAGTGATACCGTTGGCAAAATAACGCGGCATCCTATTGTTCCGAATCATTGTGCTAAAATAGGGGCCAGCCATCACCCAATCAGCATCCGCAGATCTATAGTGCCATAGATATAAAACCCATAGGTCGAGGTGCTGACATTTAAAAAAAATTAACCATTAGATAATTTACATTCAAAAGATCTGTGAATTATAATTGTGTAGCAAATTGTCCGAATTTACATACCGTACAAGATAGCCAGCCATCTCTACCTTCCCGGAAGCCCAATAACCTTTCCCAGAATATATTAGTTACAAGTACAGATTCAGCCCATGGAAAATAGAATTCTTTCTTCTCTTCCTTTTTTCCCCGTTTTTGTTTCTGATTTTCTACTATTAAAAAATCAAGAATATCCTCAGGTACCAAGACTCTATCTTTTGGCGCACCTTTGGCTCGGTTTAGATCCTGAAAAATTATGATACATATATGTAAAGTCTGAAGAAATTTAACTAAACGTTTGTCTAAAAAATCATTACAATAAATCACCTCGTTCCACGGTGGAATCTCTTCCCCATCATGTCCAAACAACGGTATTTTAAGCTTTTCACATTTCTTAGTCCTTGCACGCAATTTAGGCTGTTGTGGAGTAGAGTCAGGCAGGTTCATAAATGGGGAAGAAAGATACTTGCTCACTTTAGTTTCCCGAGCAAAAGGTACCTGAATCGTTTTAACATCAGGTGGTTCATCATGATTATGCTAGAATAAAGAAAAACATTAGGAAAAAAATATTAGATTTTTTAATTTAAAAATATCGCTCAACACGTGTTTAGGAAGAAATACTTATAGGTAAGGTTACCTGTTTGGGAGTGTTACTATAATCAACTATGTCCATAAGAGCATCCACTACCATAAGTTCGGTTTCCTCAAGCTCGGAATAAACATAACTATTCAATGACTTATGTTTATTTACTGTCTGTAAAGTTGGATAAACAAAACTATTCAACAACTAAATTAAACAGAAATCAAACTAATGACAAGCTAGATTAGGTCTATTGAATGACAATTTATGAAAATGACTCCCCTGGTGCAGGGGAGTTTTTGTACAATCAAGCCAAATTAGTACCTGATAACTTTTTGCCGGAGAGTCCAATAGAGTCTTAACGGTTGATTCCAATACTTGAGGATCAACATTAAGCTCTGTATTTGTCGGTGAGTCAAATAGAAGAGTTTTAACGGTTGAGTGCAATATTTGACGATCAACATTAAGCTCTGTTTCACCATCAATGTCTTCATTTACAACCTCCGCCGTTTTCTGATTTTCTACGATTGAGTCCAATATTTGACGATCAACATTAAGCTCTGTTTCACCATTAATGTCTGCATTTCCAACCTCCGCAGTTTTCTGATTATTAACGGTTGAGTTCAATATTTGACAATCATCATTAACCTCTGTTTCACCATTAACGGCTTCATTTCCAACCTCAGCATTTTTCTGATTTTTAAAAAACAACATACTATCAGACTCGCTAAATACTTAAAATAAACTAATATTAATATTAGTTAAGAAACTTATAACTCCTTCGAGTCGCTGATCCACACATAACTACAATCCAACAGAGTTTAATCTACTTAACTGTGCAAGTAATATTACAATTGCATTTAGATTAAGAGACTCGTTCCTAAGCTCTAATGGTCAAGGTGCAGGCCAATGTGGGGCCCACAGGATGGAATGGAAGTCCAAAGTAAAACTTGATCCTAAAAGCTGAGCTTGTGAGCTTTTCAAAACCACAAGAGGAATAATCAATAGTGTAATATTGAACAAGGAACAAGCTGAGGAAAAAGGCTTGTAAACACAACTCCCATGGTGCAGGGGAGTTTAGTTGAAATCAGGCCAAAACAAGGGCCAAATAAGCAATTAAGAAAAAATACTAAAAATGAGCAAAAATAAGCATTACAAAGCTGAGCTTCTAAATTTTATTATCCCAAAATCCTATAAGCTAAAAGTTAAAATTAAGATCATGAAAATTCCTACAAAAATTGGAAAATTGACTAAGTATGCAAATTGACTTTTATTGATAAACACCTAATTTGACTTTTTTTGAACTTTGGGTGCTTCTTGATTACTGAAAATGTTGTTATAAGCTTAATGGCCATAGAGAAGTAATAAAAGTTAGTACCTTTGAAACAGGAATAACAATTTCAAACATTGGATTATCATTCTGAAGCTTATCACTTTGTACCAAAAACGGCTCAGCATCCGACTTCTGTTTTGAAGAAGACCGTGCTGCCTGTTTCAATGAAAATAGTTGTTAACTTTTAACAAAACTTGCTAATTTTCACAGCATAAATAACATCTCTACATAATAACATTCAATATGACACACCTCTTGATCATAATCAACATCCAAAAGGGAGTCAAAAGTCTTCTTGTCATTTGGTTCATGATCATCAGCCAAACAGGAATCAACAGTTTTCATGTCATTTGGATCATGATCAATATCCATAGACTCCTTTTGTACACGATTATCAACAGTTTTCATGTCATTTGGTTCATTATCAATATCCATAGACTCCTTTTGTACACGATTATCAGATCCACTAGAGGGCTGCATAACGAAAAAATTTCTTAATTGTTTAATTGAAAGGTGATAATATGACCTTAAGTTAGAGTGTATGATAATTGAAAGGTGATAATATGACCTTAAGTTGTTGCTCAATTGCTAGTAGACGTCTCTCAATATCATTTTTTACTTGCTCAAATTTTCGTTCAATATGAGCTGGATCAGAAACATTGACATCATCAACTTTCCAAGGATTGGCGCTTCCACTTGATGTCTGCATAAAAAGATTGTGTTAAGCCTTAACAAGTTAACCCTAAAATTAATCTGATATTTAGGCCTATTTAACCAGATATGTGAATTTGACTTTGTATGATTTTCTTAAAAAGTGGACTAAAGTGAGTTTAGATTAGTTCTAGATGAATGATACCTTTTGAATTTTCAACTTTTGTTCAATTGCAGCTAAGCGACCACCAAAATCCCGTTCCATAGCCACAAGCTTATCTCCAAGGGAAGCTTCTCCAAAGCCATCAACCTCACTACGGATCTCAGTATGGACATGTGTCTGTGTGTGCACATGTGTCTCAGTTGTGACCACTTTTCTCTTCTTTTTTTTCCCTCGTTTATCAGATGATGGACTTTGTGTGGAGGCATTTTCAAAAGAGCTTTTTTCAAAATACTCTACACTAGACCTCCACCATTGTTTCTTCATCTCTTTAGCTGTCGGCTCAAGTTTATTGAGTTGTATATTCGAATAGAATAGACTTTCACAATCAGCTTTCTGTATCTTCATACCATCACTCCATGCTAAACAACGGGGTATGGATTTTTCCCTTTTATGCCACCACTGGCTTGAATTTGGGAATAATTCCAATACCCATATCTGTGTAAGGAATAACAAAAGTTTTAGGAAAAGTTTTGAAAATCATCAACTGTTAAATAACAAAAAATGCAATACAAAGAATTTAATAGACATTTATTGCAATAGAAAGAACAGAACTAATTATAGTGAAACTATAAGCCCAAAGTTAATTTGTGCTGGAATAAGCCCAACAGAACCAACTATTTGTAGCCCAAACCAGAAGTCAATTGGACTAACTGTAAGCCCAAATGTATACAACATTATTGGGTGAACTATGGATACACTTCTACTGGCAAATGTATTTCTGTATCAAAAGTTAATTTGTGCCGGAATAAGCCCAACAGAACCAACTATTTGTAGCCCAAACCCAATTGGACTAACTGTAAGCCCAAATGTATACAACATTATTGGGTGAACTACGGATACACTTCTACTGGCAAACGTATTTCTGTATCAAAATCATTATCCTATAAGTATATTGGATTCATTAAGCTAGCAGTTGGTAGAAAACACAAGAATTGAGCAAATTGCAGAAAGGTTTTATATTGGATTCATTAAGCTAGCTACTGAACTAAAGAGAATCAAACAAAAGATGTGCACAACATGATATGTAATCTTTGCTACCACGGATTTCCTAACAATGCTGGTTCAAATATTTTACTCACCTAATGTTCACAGGCTATTAGAGAATAAAATTAGTCAGGCTTATAAGAACTAGACATTTAACAAAACACCTAAGCTCATATCATAATTTCTTACTAGGTCAGTAACACATATCCCATTCACCTCAGCAAATCATGAGCTAGCAATTCCATGTCCAAGTACATACAATCCGGGCAACAAGCAGAACTTGACAAACAAAAACTAATAAAAGCTTTATTTTCCTGATAATCATCTAACAAGATCAGAAAACTTACTGACCTTAAGAGGGAAAACAAATCCATTCAAAGTACATTGAGGTTGTCCACCGGCTGCAATTTTGGACAAATGAGCTTCACGGTTTTTGGAAGCAATATTATATACACTAGAGTGAAACCCTTTCCATATACGGTCTCCCCAAGGGAAATTATTCCATGCATCAAGATCATCAACTAATACCAACAACTCTTCTTCAATTACGTGTCTCAGCTCTACACCCATAAAAACATATTCGAAAGCCAACAATAAACAAACACGGACAGCATCGTCATCTGATAGTTTTTTAAAATCATCATCTGACTTAACAAGGGGTAAAATATGATCATATCCCTTCAACTTTGCAACAGTGAGAAAAACACGGGCATGGAAATTTGAAACACCGTCCTTCAAATGTTTTAAAGAATCATTACCAAATCTAAAACCCGTTATCAAACAGAACTCCTTCCTACCAAACTCTAAACTATGATGTCCAATATCAAAAATAAACGGGACATCTGTATTAGGGTTCTCCATTTCTCTTTGGTGTAGAAGTAAAAAGTGCAGCATATGATTGTCATGCTCTTCTGTTTTTATATTTAACCAAGGACCGAACACACTCTTTTTGAACATGGTATAACTATTCGGTTTCAGTGCCAACTGTTTGGCTATAGTTTTTAGGATGTGCATCTTGGTTCTCATGCTAATCTTCGCATCATAAACCTACGTTACCAAATAAAAAAAAAATACAAGTAAATAATGGATATTTTAACACATTTAACGAAATGTTTCAAGTTCAAACAAAAAGCAAAAATGCACATACATGTTAAGAGATACTTCTACTCTAATTCAGAATTATACATCAACAATGATACGGAAACTTCAGCAAACAAACTAACCATCATAGAAATAAGTTTACAACATACTGAACTGTCGAAACCTAAATAAGTTTAATGTTTATACAACTTTTAAGAGAAGACTTCAATCATTTAGCCATGTTGCTCTTAAAAGCATGGAGAAATCTACTTCTAATCTATAAAAAAGATTAAAAATAAATAAATAAAAAATTAATAAAACTTACATGAACACGATGAAAAGCCATTGGACAATAGATGTGTGTAGTCGGTGTGAGTAATCGGAAAATAATAAGGGTGAGTTACCGGAGTAGAATCGGATTAGGTGAAAAGGTGAAAAGATAATCTGTGTTTATGTTGTGTGTGTGTTGTGTGTGTGTTGGGTAGAATCGGATTAGGGTAATGAAAAAGTTTTTGGATGTGTAAATTTTTTTTTTAATAAAAACGTGTTTTTTTTTGGAATAGTATAAAAGTACCAAAAGCACAAAGTGAATCTTAACAAAAAATTTTGTTCTTTCCCCATATACACCTTTTTACTTTCCCTATGTACTTTTTCACGTGGTTCAATGTAAGTCGAGTAGCCGCCGGTTGAGTAGCACAAAGGTTGAGTAAGTTTGGTAGTTATATGGAAGTTGATGTGGGCCCCAGAATATTGACACGTGTCGCGTTTTGATATGGGTTGCGGAGTTGAGTAGTCGCGCATGACCATTTAGGAGATTTTGTAAAAAAGTGACCATGATGGGGACAAAAAAAAAGATTCTGTACTAGATTAGTACTTATCTCTATTACATATCATATCATATATGATATTACATATCATATATGATATGATATGTAATATCATATCATATATGATATGTAATATCATATATGATATGATATGTATGATATGTAATATCATATATGATATTTTTTCGGCTACGAAAAAAAAACGTGAAAAAAACGATTTTTTTTTTTTATTTTTCAAAAGTATATCAGAGTGCCCGTCTATAAAAAGATAATTAAATGCCCGTCACGATGGTGTAATTATTTTCGCTTAACGATTAACGGTTTAAGAGATATTTAAATTATAAAAAATGAGTGAAATATTAAAATGCTTTTAATCTCAACCATTGATTTTTATTTTAGATGAATGGTGGGGATAAGTCCATTGATATGTGAGAAATATTTGGTTTGTAGAATAACTCAACTCGGTACTAAAAGAGGGTTATTTTATGCGAAATAGTAATAAACTACTCTCCGTATGATTGTTGCGGAATAATGGGTGCCTAAAAAGTCCACTTTCTTTGTTCAAACTTGAAACATAAGTTAATTTCCACGAGTATAATAACTCCGCCTAAACATCTTTGACATATCATTAGTGCGCTACTACTACCTACCACCATGGATGTAAAAATCTCACCACCAACCACCATCCTCCCTTCTCAGCCACCCTTCACCGATGACCACATCCTCCCTCTCTCACACCTAGATACAGACCGCAACATGAACGTCCCGTTTCGTTATGTCCGAGCCTATGCTGCAACTAACCAGCAACAAAAAACCGACCCATTCGATGTCATCACCAATGCTCTTTCCACCACCTTAGTCAAATACTACCCATACACAGGTTCTCTACATCGCCGAGCTAGTGATGGAAGGTTTGAGCTACATTGCAGAGTTGGTGATGGAGTTCAAGTCATTCCAGCCACCGTTGACTTCCCACTGAGCTCGGTCAACTACTTAGATGATGCAGATGAGGAGTTTATAGAATTGTTAGTTCCGAACCCGGATGAGAAAACAAGGGAGAGTAATCTGTTGATCTTACAAGTGACAAAGTTTAGTTGTGGAGGGTATACACTAGGGGCGTGTGTGCACCATGCTTTGTGTGATGGGCTTGGGGCGACGTTGTTTTTCAATGCTATGGCTGAGGTGGCTCGAGGGGCGAGTGGGGTGACCGTTGATCCTGTTTGGGACAGGTCGAGTTTGTTGGGGCCTAGAGAACCGCCTAGAACGGACTTTCCTATTGATGAGTTTTTGTGTTTGGACAAGAACTTTGTACCGTATTCGGAGTTGAGTGAAAAGGTGGTTAGGGAGTATTATCATGTCAAAGATGACTGGTTGGATCGGTTCAAGGCTTTTCTACATGAAAAGTCTGGTTCAAACTTCACCACCTTTGAAGCTCTAGGTGCTGCTCTATGGCAAGCCAGGTAAACTTAGCGTTTTGGAGTAGATTATGTGATTATTGCGTTTGTAAAACACAGATAGTCAAAAGTAGTGTTGGCAAACAAGGTTATAACAGTGACTATTTGCATTTTCATAGAGAAAAACAGAGTTTTGAAAATATATGTTTTGTAAACACAGTGCCAAACACCCTCAAAATCCAATTAAAAAGCATTTGTGAGAAGATTTTTAGGGTCATTTTACATAAGAAAAACGTTCTCTTCTACGGCTAACACCGAGTACGTGATTCTGATTGTTTCATTTACATAATTACCGCTAAAACACATTGCAGTGTTGGTGTAATAGATGTACTTGTATTATTTTTGTATCTGAAAGTATTAATTTTACGTTCACAAAAACAGAGTGAAAGCCTCAAATATTCCAAGAGACGAGAAGGTGAAATATGCGTACGCAATCAATATTAGGAGACTAGTCAAGCCCCCACTACCGGCTGGCTACTGGGGCAACGGGTGTGTTCCAATGTACGTACAGATCACAGCCGGAGATCTGATCGATAGACCCATTTGGGAAACTGCCGAATTGATCAAAAAGAGTAAGAAAAATGTTAGCGACGAGTATGTTCACTCATTTATCGATTTCCAAGAGCTTAATTATCACAAGGGGATCAATGCTGGAAAATGGGTTAGTGCATTTACTGACTGGAGGCACTTGGGCCATTCAACGGTTGACTTTGGTTGGGGAGGTCCAGTCACAGTTATACCTCTTTCGAGGAACCTTCTTGGGAGTGTTGAGCCATGTTTCTTTTTGCCCTATTCTGAGGCAAGCCAGGGAACAAAAGACGGATTCAAGGTGCTACTGTATCTTCGTGCAAATGCGGTTGTTGCTTTTCGAGGGGAGATGGAGAAGTTTCGTAACATGGAGTTTGCATAGGACCCTTTCTCATTGTTTTTAACATTATTCCTATCTATTACAAATAAGAGACTGAATCATTTGCAACCAAGGCATCAACAATGTATACAATGTTGGCTGGCATATTCGAGGGTGGAATCTTAGTCACTTGAATAATATATAATGTATTCGTGAACAGTTGGCAGAAAATGATTTCTGTGTTACAAATAATCAATATATTCTTATTTAAGTTGTGCGTCTATGGAATTAGCCAGAGTTGGGTAACACGCTCAGGTCACTATGGAAATGTCAGAACGGGTTGGGTTAGCAATGTTTTGTGTGAATGTTGTAGATAACTAATGTACTGGTATGATTACAGACTATATTATTCAAACAATAATCTAAATTTTGTATAAAAAAACAATTTAGAGCATGTTTATCCCATTTGACACGTTTTCTTCCTATAAGCTAAGTTTTCTATCGTGTGTGATTTGTTACCGTTAAAATACAGCCTAAATTGCTCCGATTTCTTTAAAATGGCTTAGAACTGCTAGATTTACTCCAAATATTTAGAGGAGCCACCCAAACAGAATCTTTGACCACTTAGCTACAGAGACCCTATCTCCCGGTGAAGCTTGTTCTAGGACTGACTAAAAGTACTAAAATCCCAAAATAAGGGGCGGTTAGGATCAACAGTAGAGTGGTTACAAGGCGCAATTATTTCTACATCCTATTTCAGTAAGGTTGATAGTTTGAGAAGCTATCGCATTTATGTTTCATAAGTTATAAAGTTTTTTAAAAAATTATAACATACTTTGATGTGTTCTCTCAAATTTACTTTGCAATATTATACTATAAAGGAAAAACAAGGCAGGAACAAAAAGGCTCAAGTCATATACATTCATGGAAAATCAATCTTTAGGTATTTTACAGAAGTTTAATGAATGACAAGTCGTCTACCACAATATGCTTTTGTCAACATTTATGATGATTGTGTAGTTAAATTTCCTTTACAGGATGTGAATGTGAGTACATGTACCTGAAATCTTCACTGTGTGAAATATCTTCTACTAAACGCCAGTACGAGTAGCTGAAATCTTTACGGTGTGAAATATCTTCTACCAAACGCCAGTACGTGTAGCTGAAATCTTCATAGTGTAACATATCTTCTACCAAAAGCAAGCATACACTCTCCTGTATAATCACTAGACTTTAGAAGTAACAAAAACAACAGAACAACCTTTTTGCATCTACTTTGGTACTATGCAGAGTGGATGGGTTGAAGAAAGTACCTTATATGACATGTTTTGGTTCTGGCTAAAAAATTGGGGTTGGAAACTACTTCGATATCAGCAACTCAGCGAATTTCTGAACCATCCGGATGTGTCAAATATATTAAGGATTTAAACGTTCATAATCCAATACCCTCCCTTGTTCCAAACATTCAGAAAACTTGCAGATCAATACAAATATGATGAATAAACAGTAAAATACATTAAAAAGGATATTTTATCTTGAAAGACTGGATGGTTGAGCATCGCGATATTATTGTTGTTGACGATAGCTCTGACAAGTAAATCCTTTGCCTCCTCGTGTTTCTCTTTCAGCATGTTACAGATCTGTATTAAGAAAATGTATCTCATTAACTTCTACGCTCATGACATGTGTTTCAAAATATGAATTTTAAAGATGATTAGCCTTAAAAAAAATGCATGCTTACATCTTCAAGTTTCTTTGAGCATGCCTCAGCCTTTTCAGCAATGCTGTCATCATCTACAGACGAAGATATGTCCATTTCTATTTGTGAAACATCAGACCTTGGGGACTTGTCATGTGCCATGGATATGTCCATTTCTGTTTGTGGAGCATTGATCCTAGGAGATTTATCATGTGCCACGCTCGCATGGTTGCAAACCTACATTCCGGAAACCAAAAAGTGTAAATTAGTTATTAACGAAATCTTGTAAGTGTTCTACACATGTTTCTAGGAAAAGTACCTGTTCTTCAACAACTTTTTGTGGTAATGCTCTAACACTGCTGCTGATTTTGATGAACAACACCATTTAGATATTATAGAAGCATAAACGAAAGTACACTTAGATAAAGGATTGTCATGATGGCACCTGGGTGATGCAGAGGGACGTTTCAGTGGAGCTAATCTTCGTATTGCAGCAGATTCCTGCATTAATCATTATAAAAATCAACTAAATGTTAGCTTAAGTTTCATATTCCTTTCTTAGAAGAAAGGTCTAGAAGAGGGAAAAGAGACCTCGGATGCTTTACGCTTCAGACTAGTAGGGGATGGTGTTTGCTTCTCTGTGTCAGCAGAAGGGTTCCTCTTCAACATCAAGTTTGCTTGCAACTCCGTGCCTTGCTCCTTGTTTCTCATGGATGTCAAATTCTTGGGTAACAAGGAACTAAGTGGCTTTGACTTTGGTTCTGTAACTCTACACAAGAATACAGATGGAAATCGGTACAATTTCTTCAAAGGTTTTTGATAGACAAACAGGGGATATAGGAGCAATTAAGAGTTGATCATGAAACCTAGAGACTCTTAGACTAGAAACTTCAGATTTCTTCATCTCAACTGTAGTTGGGGGAATCCGATTCTTCTCTACAACAATTTTCCTCACATTACGAGTAGATGTCATGTTTGTAGTTTGCAGCGCAGTATTTAGGCTAATCTGTGGGAGAATTTTTTTGGACTGTTCAATTGAATTGGCTGCATGGACATCAGACCTGAAGAAAAGGGTCCCAAGATATTAACATAGGTGGGTTGTTTTCCAATTTACAGTAATGATTTCAAAGTAATTGACGTTCTTTAGCAAAATACATCATAACGTATTATCTTAATAGCAAGCTATTTGCTCATGGAAGTTTTTCAAGGAAGGTGGTCTCATAATTCTCCACAACAGACACAATGGTGGTAGGTTTGGGCAGACAAAAAGCAAATTTCCAGCATGTCTAGGGTTTCATATACATAATTGATTTGGATAAATATTTAGAGCAGAACGGAAGTTCATGTGTAGATACCGAACCTGATTGCATTAATATGTTCACTCTTTTGGTCATTTCCCCTTGAAACAGATTCCTCCATCATTGGACCAGTATCATGTGTCACCATGGTCTTCATTCGTTCATTTCTGGGCTTTGCATTATTAGCATTTAAGCCCTCCCTGTCATTCAATAATAAGTTAAAATTTTCTTCCAAGACCTATGATACTAATAAATGATCTTCAGTTCAAGATAACAACGCCTCACCGAGTAGTTTCACGTCCTTTAACCTGGCCTCTCTCGGTGTTTTCGGTTTGTTTAGGTATGTCTCTGCTTAGCACTTTGGGTAGTGGCCTTGATATAGCAGTAACTTTGCTACCAGCTTCTCCACTTCTAAAACCAAACTCCATGTGAACATCATAATGAGCACTTCATAATATTATCATAAAGTTACTTGCATTGATAGAATGTCACCTTTTTTCAAGCGCGGGGTTATTTGGTAAGGTGCTCATTCTTTTGTTGCCATTGGAGATGAGTTTTGTTGAAGAGACTGATGCCTGCTGCAGTTCAGAATCACTGCCATCTTGTTTCTTGAAATATTTTGACTGGATAGGAATACTCCCTCTTTCTTTCGTTGACACCAACTTATCAATTTTGTTTCCACTGCATAGATCAGAAGCACAGTTACACCTATGCCTAAAATAGAGGTAAAGGAATTTGTCTATCAGATCAATAAAATGCTTTTCTCCCAGAATTGTTATTGTAATCCTCTATAAAGTATGCATTAACTATATTTGACTCATACCCTCTAGCTTAAGTTATATTGTGTATTTAAATCTGACTGCCATTACCATACTACAACCATTATATGCATCTGTACTAAGATCAGCACATAGAAAATATGTATAATCTCACCCATCCAGCGAGTCCAAATGAGGTTTGGAAAATGAATCTGCATTCCTCTTAACAGTTTCCCCAAGAGCCGAATTCTCTATCCCGGGTGTCTCAGAATTTTCAGGATGTGAATCAGCCTTCCTAGTATCATCACCATCAATATGGCTAATAATTGGATTATCATCCCTCTTTTCACTCATTTCATCCTTTTGAATTTGTAAATTCATATGTGCCGATGAGTTTTCCACTGATAAACTTCTAGGAACTGATTGGGCCACAGGCCTCACATTGTCATTTTGCGCATCCCGTGAACTCGGGCTCGCCATTCTATCCATAGTGCTAGTTTCCTCTTCTTGCAAGTCTGAAAACGTTTCATCAGTAGAAACATTATCAGCTAAAGCGTGACCATAGACATCTTGTGCAACTGGCTGAGCATGATGCTCAGGAGACGATCTCCTCTCTGGTGATTGAGATTCTTGTATAGGCTCCTGAAGACTGCTAGAAATACATAAACCAAGTGAGTTGAAATGAAAAATGTTGGCATGATAGATAGATAAAGAGAATAATCCAATATGACTTTCACTAACTCATTAAAATCAAAATCGAATTGGAAGCTATCTTTTTTTGCTCGTTGCTCTCCACCAGAAGGTTTTTCTTTAGATTTTTCCTTTGATTTTTCCTTTGATTTTTCCGTTGATTTTTCCTTTGATTTTTCAGATTCCTGGGAAGATAAATCAAAACCAGGCATGTCCAGCTTGAATGACTTGCCAAAGTCAGCATCAAAAGAGAAATCCATATCCCTGGAAACAAAGTTATATCATGAATTTTAATGGAAAATATTATACAGTATAGAATTCTAGAATGACTCGGCTGCAGGAGGCTATTAAGAATCTGATTATGTATCTCTTAGATAGACCAGTAAGTATATCTTAAATCGAGATACAAAGTTTGAGCTGTTTCTACACATTAGCATAAAGTAGTAATTTCAAAGCTAAAATCATAGTAGATAACTAGATATGCAACTTTGTGGTTTTGCAATGCTTACATTTTGTCAAACTTGAAAGCCGTTTTCTTGCCTCCAGTGGTCGTGGGTGGTCCAAAGTCAAAATCCATTCCATTGTCAGCAGACTTCCAAGAGCCAAATAAATCTTTATCCATGTCTATATCTGCTATTTGACAAGATGCATTACTAAATCTCTCATTTATGTCAACAAGTTGCACGATCATTACAGGTGCTTAGCAAGAGATCATGGTACAGATATATATAACAAATTCATCTGAGACCTCTGATTATTTTAGCTGATTCTTAAAACAAAGGTCAAGCACTTCGTTGGAAATTTACCTAGCAGTGAATTTTTTTCTTTCGATTTGACCGATGGAGCAGCTGTTTTCTGTGATTCTGCCATCTGCATAGCAGAGTGATGATATGTTATTACCTTGAGCACAAAACGACACTGATAAAAAGTAAACAATACATATATAAAGATCTAACTTGCACATTTGATGAGCAACATCAAATTCAAAATGTCTCCATGTTCCATTTTTGGGGGAATTCAGAAGAAACCTAGTTACTAGTAACACTATATTACAACAATGTTACTATTAACCTGTAAGTTCTAGGACTCAAATAAACTACACATGCAGCAGTCGAGTTTAATGATTTTGAATAGTACCTAAATCTCTCACTATAAAGCTGATCACAGAAAATTCACCGTAAACACTACATCACAACAGATGACTAAAAAACAATAACTCTAATGTTTCAATTAACCTACATACGCAGTGGTTGGTTTTAATGAATGCGAATAGTAACTATAAAGCTGATCACAAACAATTCATCCTAAACATCACATTACTAAAGATCAGCAAAAAACCAGATAACTCTAGAGTTTCAATTAACCTGCATAAGCAGCAGTCGATTTCAACAATCTTTTCCGAACAGAATTTATATCTCTACTAATAAGCCGATCTCAAAAATATAATCGTAAATACTACATTACAACAGATTACTAAAAAACCTGCAAGTTTTAGGGCTCAAATAAAATGCACATGCATAAGTTAAGTTTAACCGTCGCGAATAGTACCTAAATCTCTTTACTATAAAACCTATCACAAACGCTTCAATTAAACTGCAGCAATCAAGTTTAACAATCGCATAGTACCAAAATCTCTTTCTAAAAAAAAGGGTCAAAAACAATTCGTCATAAACACTAGATTACAACAGACTAACAGAAACCAGTAATTCGTCTTTCACTTACACTACATACGCTACAGTCAAGTTCCAACCTTCATGATTACAGATAGCACCCACATATCTCTTACTATACATCCCATGAACAACTCACTGTTAACACTACATTATAATCGATTATCAAAGAAACAGTAAATCTAGGGTTCCAATCACACTGCACATCCATAAGCTCGATTGCGGATATTGCCTATATTACTTACAAAAAGCACATCACACACCATACATCATAAACACTACATTACAACAGATAAACATAAATAGTAACTTCTAAGTCATGAATAAACTACACATGCATAAGTCGACTTTAGCGATTGCAATACCTAGATCACATACATTTTCACCATAAACAATACATTACAACAGATCAACTAAACACTACATTACAGCATATTAGTAATAAAACCTGTAACTTCTAGGGCTCAAATAGACTACAAATGCAGCCGCCGAGTTTATCAAATGCGACTAGTACCTAATTCTCTTACGCAAAAGTAGATCACAGATAATTCATAGTAAACACTACATTACAACAGACTAGTAAAAGACCAGTAACTCTAGGGTTTCAATCAACCTAAATGCTCATCATCGAGTTTAACGCTTACGAATAGTACCTAAATCTCTTACTTCTAAATAATCACAAACAATTCATCTTAAACACTACATTACAACAATGTTCTATTAACCTTTAATTTCTAGGGCTCAAATAAACTACACATGTAGCAGTCGAGTTTCACGATTTCGAATAGTACCTAAATCTCTCGCTATAAAACCGATCACAAACAACTCATCATAAACACTACATTATAATAATTTACTAAAAAAAGAATAATTCTATGGCTTCAATAAACTCCACATCCATAAGTCGAGCTTAATGATTGCAAATACTGCCTATATCGCTTATGCAAAAGCAGATCATCAAAAACAGTAAATTCTACGGCTCAAATAAACTACACATGCATAAGTCGACTTTAACGATTGCAAATAGTACCTATATCACAATAACTTCTAGGTCTAAAATAAAAACTACATACGCAGCATTCGAATGTACCGCTCGCAAAAGGTAACTAAATCTCTTCCTATAAAGCCGATCAAAAACAGTTCATCATAAACATTAGTTATGGGCTTCAAATAAGGTACATATGCATCAGTCTAGTTTAACGCTTGCAAATAGTACCTATATCTCTAACACAAAAGATTACTTAAAAACCACTACATTACAACAGATTACTTAAAAACCAGTAACGATTGCGAATACGCATAATTCGACTTCAATTACACTTCATACACATTATACGAGTTTAACGATACCTAAAACTCTTACGCATCACAAATAATTCACCGTAAACATTCTAGGGCTTCAATTTTTGCAGTTAAATTCACGATCTGATCTACGATATACAGTTTTCGTGATTCGGCGATTTAAACGGAAGATTTTAACAGATTTAATTAGCGATTAATGGAAATAACTAACAGATTAACGAGAGATTGAAATGATGGAGATGGAGTGAGAGAGAAGATACCTGGAGTGTGTGTGTGTGATTGAGTTTGATTTGAGCGGTAAAGTGATTGAAGTGGGTAGGGTATTTATAGGTGTGGAGAATTGGGGGTGTTTGGGAAATGTTTGTTGTAACCGTTTATTCGTTTCTTATTTTGTTTTGGAAATAAGAGTTTTGAGAGGGGTGTTTAAAAGTCAAATAGTGAAATTAGTTCGGTCGTGGCAGTTAGCAGTAGTTGTTTTGTTTTTACAAAAGTGTTTGATAATGTAAATGTAGTTAAATTTTTAAGTGTAAAATGTTAAAGATACAGTGTATCTAGATAAGAGAATCTTACAAGTTAGATACAAGTGGGTTGCAACTTGGATCTTAATTTGTCATCCATGATGTCATATTGCAAGAACTTTGCCTATAAAAGGCAATGCATCCGAGCTTCCATTGCATTCCATTCCATCTTTCTAAAACCCATAGCAAGATTTCTCTTGTAGTACTTGTGAGAAAGAAAGAAACCAAGAACACTTTGTGTTTCGCTGAAATGGGATGAGATGCAAATGAGAGAAGAATTCACTGCTTTTTATAAGCAAAGAGAATGACATAATGCATGTACAACTTGTAGGTTCATTTGTCAACTTGTCCAAGTTGCGCGATTCCTTTTTAGATACACTTTTAATATAAAATGAACTAAAAGTGGTTTTAGAATTTTAAAGCTTATGTTACCAATGTAAAAAAAAAAAAAAAAAAAAAAAAAAAAAAAAAAAAAAAAGTAGCTTTGAAATTTTAATGCTTGTTTTAATCGCTTTTAACCAAACAAACTTTTTATCATTAGAATGTTGCATGATAAAAAGCTAATCGCTCATAAATGCTCCAAATGCACCTCTAGATGACAATTATTATGAAAAAAGTGGGTATATACTTATATGTGTTTTTTAGAATACAAACGCAGTTTTGAAAAAGCTTATTAAAATCTATTTTTTCAAATACAATCTCAAACACTAGGTTCTTTGTTATGTGCCTAATAAGAAAGTCAACGAAAGTCAACTAAGAAAGGTCATACAAGAAAAGTCAAACAACGGCTTTTCCGTCAAAACCCATTTTACCCATTCCCTGTATAAATACAGAATTAGTGTTGATTTATAGTTAGCTATTCAATTGTAAACTTTTCCTCTTCTTTCACTTGTGAACAACTCTTTATCCTAATAATAAATCATTTGTTCATCTAATTCGAAATTCACTTCTTATTTCTTGAATTTCCTGTTATTTGAATGTGTTCTTCTTCATTTCAATTCTGATTTATGGAAGAACAAAGAAATATGTAACATTTTATTGCTAGAATGAAAAGTTAATGACTTGCATGTTGAAAATAATAAGAAATCTCGAAAAAAAAATTGTCTTTCTTCTCTTGACAAACAAAGAAATATGTAACATTTTTGTTCATCAATTATACTTTTTAAGCTTATCAAATTTAGTTTGATCATTAAATTTTTTGTTCAATTACTTTTTTCGTTTACCAAAACAGTGACTTCTTCTCTCATTTGCATCTCATCCCATTCCTCTTTTTTGTTAAAAATAGTTTCAGCTCATTTGCATCTCATCCCATTCCTCTTTTTTGTTAAAAATAGTTTCAGCGACTTCTTCTCCAACCTCTTTTTTGTTGTAATTTTTATTAAAATTTCACAAAGGTGTTTTATTAGATAAATTTGTTTCATAAATCGAGTTTATTTTACGGGATCCTAAGTCAACAACACAAATATGAGCTTCGCAAATGACTTTAATGTAAACACTTATCATAAAGTGATGGACACCCAACCCAATTTTAAAAGGGGGTTGTGTTGTACACATTGGATTATACCTTTTACACTTTCTTACTAAAATCTTCCCAGTAAAACCACCTTTAAATTGGCTGTAAAGTTTAAGTCATCAAAGTTATAAATTATTATCGTCAAAAACAACTCCTGTACAAATATCATGAGATGGCTCTAACGATTACTTGTGTCAATTACACGTTACCAAAGGGCATAAGTGGTTAGGACTTAGGACTGAAGCTCAATAACCGATCCGTTTGACAAGTGAGCGTTAAGGCTACATATGCTACAGAACTGCATCCATACTCAAGAAACACCCCGGCTACACAAAAATGCTTTAGAGCTAAATATTAATGTTGTGACGAAAAGTACAAACTTGTAAAAGAAATAAATAAGTTACTGTTCTATGTAATAGCATTTGACTATCAAACAGTAGCATCTGTGTAATAGCATCCCCTTGCCTCGACAAATCAAGTCTATTTAATGTCAAATTGAATGACAAATTATATCTCATTTGACTGTCAAACAGTAGCATCTATGTAATAGCATCTCGTTGCCTCAACAAATCAAGTCTATTTAAGCACCCGAATCTCTTCCTTGCACATTCATAAAAACAGAATAACAGTAAAACTTTGGAGTGCCAACATTAGTTAACCTGAAACCACCATCAAGGAATACCAGCAGCTAACGATTCAGCAATTAGTGATACTCATCCTATGCAAACAGTTCTACCATAATCGACACCCCCCATGTACTTTAACTCTGATGTGTCCGTTGCTTAGAATCAGATATATGGAACATAAGCTGCAATGGAATGAAGCTTTCAATTCAATTATACTTCGTAACTTGAAAAAAAAAATACCAATAACCAACTCTACACCCTGGTAAAAAATGTCAAACACCCTTCATGACAAAATTAATAGGAAGTGTTCGAATTCAACTATTTGGGTTTGTTTTAGTTGATGCAAATATGATCAACCATTCCAATATCGAAAAAAGATCCTGGTCGCGATTATTTGGGGATAACATGGTACTTTTACCCTATAAGTTTGGGAAAAGAAGTATAATTTGAGGATTAATTTAAGAAATCCCAAACGTGAGAAGGTTGAAATATTCTTATGGAATGGAGGGTATAGGATATTAATAGTTATGTACCTTTGTGCCAACATAAAATGTTACAAGCAAGCCAAAAAGAGTAGGCAGTCCTGAAAAAGTAAGAAAATATCGTCACTTTCCGATAACAGAATGTGTACATGATTTGGGAGGGGGAAATGCATATAAAGTAAACATCCTACAAGCGGATTTCAATTTCAGGAAACGCATTTTGTTTTTAGCCATAAAAACCACTAAACTTTTATTAAAGGTAACAACTTTCAAGAAAAATATATCTAAATCCTAGTTAAACTGTTAAATGATGAAGCTGCAGCTGTTACATCAGTAACTTTGACCACCCTAACTCTACATCTTGGAAAGTTATATATTTTTTATAAGCAAAAACAAACAGCGTTCCCTAAAGTAAAAAATTTGCCTGCAGTACTTTACTCTTTAATGCAACTACCCAACATGGAAAATTAGAAGGGTGAGAAGAAAAAACCTTCTGCCTGAAGAAATACAGACTTTAGCCAACTTATGCCGGATGGTCCAATGACAAAGCCTACAAGGTTTGCCACCTGCCCAACAGAACAAAATGTAACTTTACGGTTCATTAGGAATGCTTCAAAACTAATGGACAGATATAGGTATACATTTTTTCATTTTGGGTCAGACAAATAATATTTGAAGTTTTGTTATAAAGTAATGTGATTACTTATTTAAAAGCAAAGAAACCATCTTTAACTTTTATTTAGAAATTGGTTCATTTGATGCCAAAAGCAAGATTTCCTCTTACGGCAATATTTTGTATTTATAATTTCTGCTATAAAGTGTAATGTTATTAACATAAAATAATCAGAGAATCCATATGAACTTTTTAGTATGAAGTTAATCCATTTGAGGCCAAAAACACGTGCTCCTTTGAAGAGGGGTTAAGAGAACTAGAGAAAATGGAAGTATTATCAAGGTAATTTGCAGGGAAATATAAGAACATATACAAACCATGAGACAAGTAATCGTGATTGCACCAGCTACTGCACTAAGCTCACGGAAAACAAACTCCTTAAAAGCGTTATCAACCTGCAAATGATGAAGTAAGAGAGATGAACAGGAATTTATCTACTTGTGATAGAGAGACTGAGATTGCTACGTCCTTTAGCTTTAGAAAAGGGCAGCTATTCTCTTGTACGAAACTTGCAAATCATATTTTTGTTGGAGTTCCAGGTTAAGTTGTTAGCTATTTTTCCATTATCATCATTATAAGTAACCAAGTGATACGGCCCAAGATTTCTTGACTTCCTAGTTATTTAAGAGTATCCCAAAATTTTGATAAACAGTCAACAAGCATATGATCACCTTAACAGAAGTTGCTGCTGATTTCACAAGCATTTCCGGAATAAAGAATATGCATGTCAACCATGCCCATGAAAGAAGTTTCCTGTAAAAAGAATAATTATTCAGATATGGAGCCTGAGAAGAGTAAATAAAATTGACTGGGACAAAATTAGATGTACCATTCAAGATCATGCCATATGGCAACGAACGTGAAGACAACCCACACATTCAAAAGCTTCCTCCGAGATCCCCCAAGGGGAATGTACATGTACCTATATTTATTTGTTAGAGAATAATCATTGCATATGTTCTAGATCTTAAATAAGAAAAATAACACTAAAAAAATGTACCTCACAAGCCATTTGTTAAAGGACGCATGCCAAGTTTTCCAAAAGCTTTCCAAGTTGTAGCAGTTATTGATACAGCTTGGCATATTTTCAGGGGCTTCAATACCGCTTACCTATAATTACATACAACCAAAAGTTATGTTAAGTTTTTCCAGATGGAAATGCTGCATCCTCAAACTATAGCTAGAAGCTAAATAAATGTGCGTCTTAAATAGATCTACCAGTGCCCAAAACCGGAAGTAGCGCCAGATGAGGAAAAACTTGAGCCACATGAAATTTAGGACCTGTAACAGCAAAAATGGCATTTAAAATCTCGAGTTATTCCATATAACTAATGAGATATTGTAATAGACACAATATAATGAAATGTGTTGGAAGACCCCAATAGAATATACTCAATTCAAGGACAAAATTCCTGAAGCATGGAACTCTTCATTTCTGTTCTACAAGATGGCATGTAGTATAGAATAGAGATGGAAATCTAACTTATTACTTATGAATTGGTTGAGTTTAGATGTGTTTTATCTCAAATGAGTCAGATGGGTCAAATCGTAGAATTTAGCTAAAACTGGAATAGGTCAAACAAGGTAAATTTTTGAAAGTCATCCAAATTCCCTTTTTACTGCATACAACCACCTAGATTTTTTGTTCAAAGATTTAGACTATTATTCAGTTATATGTTTATCTAAACATAGCTAATGCATCTATTATTTACAAACAAAACAATTCGAAAGGACTCAACCAGGCCAGTTTTGACCCATTACCCAACTACCAATCTTGCTAACTCTTGAATAGAACAACTCAGTAGCCCCATTGGTTGACCACTGAAGGTTTCACAACATATATTCACATATTATTGGAAATGTCAAGTAGTACTGAACATCTGGGATAAAATCTTTTCGAAAAGTGGCATTTATATTCGGATCAACTACAAGAAAAAATCAACACTCATTCCAGACACAGAGAATACATGCTATATAATAGTATATTAGCATATCAAGTGAGATAGTGAAATCAAGTACCATCAGCTCTCACCCCATATCCAATAATGAAGACCTCCATAGGTGACAACTGTTTCCAGATTCCACTAAATGCACAATATAGACAATCAATCAAAGACGATACAAATTAAAAAAGTTAGATACAATATATAGGGATATATTGTTATTCATAGACTTACCTGATGGCAAAGGCATTGTAATAGAAGAAGTGTGTCATGATTTCCATAAGGATGAGGCTAAGGACCCAACGAATACCATACCATGCTACTTGTTTCAGTGTATAATTCTTTTGAGGTGTATCCAGCTGCCAGAAAAGGAATCACATTTTATAAACTGTACCAATTATTAAATAAATTGTACCAGTTGTTACATCTTCATTTGTTCTAACATCATATACATGGAATCCACAATATGAAAATGCCAAACGACAAGAAACCAGTTGAGCCTTCATGGCTGTTACAGATCCAACTTAACTTTGCTGTAATAACTAGTGTTTGTCAAAATTATATTGATGAATTTCAACCCAAATTACATTAATTTGTAACAATACGCAAATTTAATGTACTAGATGATATGATTCCCTAAAGGCTGTATGTTATATGTCATAGCATGTCAATTGCAAAGCTAATCAAGAACAGTAGGTCACAAAACCTGGGAGGCAAATGCGTTGAAGCTTATAATGGGTCCAGCAATATAGAGAGGTGCGTATAGCAAATAACATAGGTATGTAGTATAGGAGAATTTTTCGATCCCCACACTTCTCTCCTGCCAAAAGAATAAAATGTATTTTGAAATAAGTACTGACAAAATAAACCACTAACCCTAGTAACAATTAACTACTTGCCTGTAACATTCTGTAACATATTTTTCTTGAAGAACAGGTGGTGCAGTGCCGAATGTGCTTCTACAATCACCAGAAAAACCAGATTTTAAAAAATAATCCCAAGTTACAAGGAATACAGTCAGCTAGAAAGCATGGAGACATCACTCAAAGACAGAAATAGATATTATAGGGGTCTTCAGCAATATACCTCTTGGTCAACAGAAGAATTATAATCTGACCAGTGGTAGTCATACCCAAAGCTAATCATGCGCAAAACAACTGCCATTGAAATATAAAAGAGAATTCTATGAGCAATATAAAGAAGTAGAGAAATATCTGATTTTAATAAGATGCGTTAAAAGACACCCAAATAGTGGCATGGGGCTATATAACGTGAAGAGAGTGTTACTCAACAATCTGAATAGAGCTGTATAGTTTAGCTTAAATCATAAAATGCATATCCACTAGGTCCAGCTAAGGAAGCATGTGCAATTTATGCTAAATGTGGAGAAATTCATACGTTCTTTATTATGAGAAGCACCGATAAGCAGACATGTGAAACGTGTGAAACTTCATAGAGCACTCTGTTCCTAAATCCATATGTGTGTTATCTATCGAGATTTAAGTACAGTAGTCCTATAATATAATTAAGCTTGACAGTGAGAACCCTTCGAGGTGCTCTGTATTGCAGAAAGATTCACATATGCCCTCAACTAACAAAGGTAGCTATATGTGTGCATATTTAAATCATATGAAACAATAACTATGCAAGCATAGAGATAGAGCGATACCAAGACCTAGAAAGAGGCATAGGGAATACCAAAGTTAAAGCAGATATGCCATCTGAAGGTACCCCTAAACTTATCCATGTATGCCCAACGGTCTCTGCATGTTCAAATTAAACCTATGCATTAAAAAACTGAGTGACAAGAAATTATAGATATCATTATGATGAGAAACTAACCCAAAACCAGCGAATGAGTATCCCTCATAAACACGGTTACAAAGAAGAAAAGATAGGTTGAACACCCAAAGTACAAATGGGAAGTATTTTGTTCGTCCAAGTATCTGCAATACAAAAACCAATAGGGGATTGCAAATTATTTGTTGATATGAAACGGAGGCCCGGATTTCTTAATTAGTAAAACCATTAAGCGATGTTATCTGATTGTACCTTAACCAAAAGATAATTGGCTGATGCGATTGAGAGGATAAAAATGATACTGCATTTGGATGAAATATGTTAGACCAAAACCATTACAGCGAAATCTGTGTGCCAACTATCAAACATAAAACCTACAGCCAAAAAAGTTCCACATTGGACTTTTAAGTTTCAAAGGTGTTATTATCAAGCTTCAAAAACAAAAATAATAAAAATGTGTCCTAGATTATTGTTACTCTTACACTAAATTAGGGCACTATTATAGTTCTATAATTTTGAAAATATACAAAACAATAAGCATCCATGTCTAGTTTAAATTTGAAAAGAAGAATTTTAGTAGAGGGCATACAATGCTCCATGTAGATATGCCAGATATGCCAATGAAATTAAAAGCCAAACAATAGACATTCCCTCTGCCTTTAAATTATAGAATGCCCTCAGTGTGTTAGCGATCAATATGAAAAGTCCAAAAACAAAGGTAAGAATGGGTAAATTGCTGCGAAAATTTCTCCATTGTGCATCAGAGATATCCTGCAAAGAAAAGGAAAGGGGAGGAATTAAACTCTCTTCTTTAGTTATGAAGGTGGCATATATTAAACTCTCTTCTTGCAAATGCAAATAGGCCTAAACAGACCATGCCACAGGCACTTAGCTTATTTAGAATCTATCATGGGCTTGCTGATAACTAAAATTGACCAAACATAAATAGATTACTTTACAAGGAGTAAAATACTTCACAATATCACATAAACACTTTATTTATAGAACAATATCACCATCAGGCATCAGCAGTCACTGAGCCTCCCAGAACGTCAGAGTGATAAGTGATAACACTTAGGGTGTGTTTGTTTTTACAAAAAAATGTCTGATTGCCTCTTACGTCTGACCAGTCAGACGCGGTCAGATGTTTTCGTTGTTTGTTTTTTCATGACGAGTCAGACACGGTCAGACGTTATAAATCTGACTCAGTAAGATGCTTGAAAATGTCTGACTATCTCTAACCAACACCTTCATCTTCTCCACCTTCACCCATTCATCTTCTCCACCTTCACCCCGCCGTCGGCCACCTCCAGCCTCGGCCGGCCACCTCTACGCCGCCTTCTTCTCCACCTCTACATCGCCGTCATCTGTCACCGCCGCCTTCTTCTCCACCTCTACAGTCGCCATCTTCACCACCTCTAATGTATGCTCTTTTTTCTCTCTTTACCTACTTTATTTGTTATTTTTTGTTGGTTTTAAGTGATTTCATTGTTGGGTTGGTTATAAATTGATATGGGTTTTGTTTTGGTTACAAAAGTATATTTGTTACATGCTTTGTTTTGATATCTTTGTTTAAGGTTGCAAGTATCTAGTGTTTGGATGTTTTTTAGGATTTGAATTATTTTTTTATGTTGTTAGGATTTGGATTTAAGAGACTACTTATGATGTTTATGGCTTGTTGGTACCCTTGTTGGATAATTGTGTTGTGTGCGTAAATGGGGTGAATTTTGGTGTGTTGAAAAAGTGTGACATGAATTTAGATGAACCGGGTTTAGCTTGGATTGTTGAGTTATGATGTTTTTAGCTTTTCAGTTTTGAGATTTGGTGTTCGGAGGGTCTTTTTATTGGCTTTGGATTTAGGTTTCTGAAATTTCTATTTCGATAATATGGTTTTAGTAATTGAAAATAGCTACCCGCATTGAATGTCCTTGTCGTGTGCTTAAATGGAGCGAATTTTGTTGTTTGAGAAAACGTGACATGGATTATGAATTTTGTTCGATGAAATGTCTCAAAGAAATGTGCGGGTATTTTGTGATTTGCGAAAAGTAATATAGGATTTTAGGATATGTGAGTGTTGTGTTCTTTTTAAGGTATTTAGGTTAGGAGATAGAGTATATGCACTAGTAGTGTTTTATAAAATTTGTATGACCTGCTTTATAATATGAAAGTTTGGATCTTGCTTTTGTATGCAACTTCTACTTGTTGGTTTGAGGATGAGTTACGGTGTGAATAATTTTCTTATCACACCAGGTGTTGTGTTCTTTTTAAGGTATTTAGGTTAGTAAACGTTTTTTTTCCTCATTGTCAATAACTAGTAATTGTCGCATAGTGCAGCTCTTTCCAAGAAACAGATAAACGATTTGGTATGGAATAACATTTATGTTGACTAGGGGCCCCTTTTGTGTTGATGTGTGACAACAGTGCAATCTGCTGAGAACCCCTTTTAAGGGAAGGTGTGAAAAGTTGATTGTCCGCTAAGTATTCATTTCCTATTTGGTTTTCTGAAGTCTATGTTTGGCTATAGCAGAGAAAGATTGCCATGCTGTTAACTACGTATGTAGGTTAATTGAAACATTAGAATACTTTTAGTGACAGCACCCTGTCTGCTACCTGCATGTAAACCGTTTGTTGACCACCTGCATGTAATCGTGTCTTGTGGTACTTTACGGCAACTTTGAACAGCCCATCAAACTGCAAATCTTGGTCATCGCTCGTCCTTGGTGTTTTAGTGACAGCACCCTCTTTGCTACCTACATGCTTCTTGATTGACCTTATTGCTTCTCTGCTACAAGGTTAAGATACTTGTCGTTCGTTTGTTGACGTGCTACTGGCAGAAACTTGTAGCATGTCTTGTATACTGCTACTTGTAGGCTAATTTGTACATATTTTTAGACATATTTGTCAACTATTAACTTTAGAGGATACAAGAGTCAAATTTTGGTGTCGATTTGCATATTTTTTTCTTCTTTAATGTAGTGCGTATGTGCCCATTTCAAGTGCAAATAGAAACTATGATGTCAATTTAAACAAGTGTGATGAGTAACATGTCTAACTAGATAGTTTTTATGTTCTCTTATCTATGAAAATCCTTGGTTTGATACATGCTTGTTTTTTTGTTGGACTGAGTAGGCTATATGATAATGTTTAGAATGCTTATTTGCTTATTCTTGGTTTAAACAGGAAAGGTTCACGGTTCCTTGGCTCGTGCTGGTAAGGTGAGAGGACAGACCCCAAAGGTCGCTAAGCAAGACAAGAAGAAGCAGCCTCGTGGACGTGCTCACAAGTGTACCTAACCCTCTTGTCAGAGTATCTAAACTAGCAGGTGCAGTAACTTCTTTTTTTTACTGTTTTTTTAATGTGTTTTTGGTTTGTTTTGTGTGTTGTGGAAAAAAGTTTGGATTTTTAGTTAGGATTATGTGTTGGGTGAATTGGGTATTTGTTTAAAATGGAAAAAAGATGATTAATTTGGTAAGGTTTAGGAATGGGTCAGAACAGGTTTAGATAAGATAACAGGTTAGCTTGTGGGGTGTTTGTGCAATTAGCATCTGGTTTTTTTGTCTTTCCGGTTTTTTCACGACTATCTAAAGAATCCTCCTTTTTAAGATTTGTAACGTGGGTTGATTTTGGTTGTGTTTAAAATCAAAATGGATGAGTAAAATTCACTGAATCAGTAGCAGCTAAAATTCAACGTGTCGGACTCCATACAGAACCAATAAAGTTACCATTTTAATAAAGTTACCAATAAAGTTACGTTTATGTCACAGAATTCTTGAATAGTTATGTCTTATAATGAGACCGAAAAGCCCTGTGCAACCATATATTAAAAACTACTATGTTGTACATACTGCAAGTGAGCTGCCCATTGCCTAAAAACTGAGGTCATATGCTGATTCCCGAAGTATTGGTACTAGGTTAGTTGTCTACTTTTCAATAAGAGTATCAGTATCTGTTTTTAATAAAATCATACTGAGGTTGTTAGTTGATGGTTTATATTAGAAGTGTTTGCTGTTTCTTATGCTCTATGGCGAGATGGAGCTCTGCTTGAATTTTTATAATAGCATCTTGGGTGGAATTTTTATATTAGAAGTGTTCTGGAATTAGTGACTAGTCAAAAAATAATATTAGGTTATAATATAGATGAACAAAAATTATGTTCGTTTATTATGAACATCATATTTTTGTTCTGGAATTCATGTTCATTAGTTTAGGACCAAAAATCATATTAGGACCAAAAATTTAGGATTTAAGTTTGACTTTTTTAAGATTTTTTGCCAATCAGTATATATTATTATGAAAGGACTGGTCAAAACTCAAAGGTAAGCAGCCACGATGGCATACCTTTTCGCATCTAAGAAGCAAAAGACGACTTTTTGCCAATCAGTATATATAATAAAATATAACACTGAAATTTGCTTAAGCTTAAGCAAGGGGAAGAGGTGATTGGTATCAAAATGTTTTGGCAATCTGCGATTTTAACATGATCTTTACCTACATTATCGCTGGATGGGAAGGTACGACACACGATGCGAGAATACTAAATGAAGCTTTAGTAGATCCGGTATTTGAGTTTCTAATTCCCCCTGCAGGTATTAAGTTTGGAATTGTAATATATATGAAAACTTAGATATCAAAATATCCAAAAATTAATATGTTTGTTTTTTTTGTTTTTTTTTTTTGTTTTTTTTGTTTTTTTTTTTTTTTTTTTTTTTCAGATAAATATTTTCTATGTGATGCTGCCTATAAGCACACGCGTGGGTTTATGGCTCCATATCGCAGGTATTGGTTAGGAGACTTTCGTCGGAAACGTGCAATGAGCAGTAAAGAAAAATTCAATCACGCTCATGCAAAACTTCGAAACATAATTGAGAGGGCATTTGGAGAGTCCTAAAAGCGCGTTTTCCAATCTTGAAGAGTGTGCCCAAATTTCCTTTGGTAACACAAAGAGATATTACTATTTCATGTTTTGCTATTCATAATTTTATTTGAAAAGAGGGTTTAGACGATGATTTGTTCTCTCAATACGATCAAGGTGACGTACATGATAATGAAAATGTACATTATGATAATAACGGTGATGTTGAAGTCGTTCAACCAATTGGGAGTAACGCGGATAAACAATATATGATTAACTTACGAGATCAAATCGCGGCACAAATTATGCAAAGCTAGGTTTTAAATTATTTGGTATTTGTTAAGTAACTTAATTGTTGTTTCATTGCGTTAAGCTTATGTTTTATTTTAAGACGATTTATGTAATAGTTTTTATTATGTTAAATTTTGGATATGTATTAGGATAATTTATATAATAATTTACAATTGTGTTAAATTTATGATAAAAATGTTTTGTTTCAAGTTTACACTATCTACTTATTAATCGTATAACAATAGTTTAATATATACTTAAAAAAGGAAAAATTAAAACCATTCAGACAATTATAAAAAAAAACAAACAACAATTTTTCAATCAGATTCAGACATTATAGCCACATCTTACTAGTAAGATGTGGTAGTCAGATTCAGATGTGAAACATCTTAATGAAACAAACACACCCTTATACAAATTTAAGTTTCATGAGAGATATGTCATAGCAAGCCTTCTTAGCTTATTATTATTTTTATTTTTCTTCTTTTTCTTTTAAAAGGGTTCACTATCTCCAAATCGTTGCTATATCAGAAGTCCTTTCTTAAAATATGTTTCAAGTTTCATTTTAATATTGTTGCTTTAGCTTATTGTTTGTTAAATTCCAGTATTTAGATCACTATAAACTCCTTATTTTCTAAGCTTATTCTGTTTTAATTGTTTCATTTTAATATGCATCAAAAAAAAAAAAAAAAAAAAAAAAAAAAATCAATAAAAACCAAAAATATGTTTACCTTTAAATCAGGCTTCAATAAGCCTTTTTAGTCATTCATATAAGCTTATTCAATTTCAAGCTGTTATAGCATGTGGTGAGTTTATTTAGTCCATGTCTCTTAATTTCATAAAAGTAAACAAAAGTGAAAAAGTGCTTACTCAATAAGCTGAGCATTAAGCAGTGGAGTATTGACAGTCCAAAAGGAGCCCTTGGCCTGTCCAAAGACAGGCTAGCTAAGTGAACCCCCTCTGTTCATGCTGAGGGGGATTTAGCTTGTAAGTGTTCAGTTAAATTTCTTTAAATTTGCATAATTAAGTAGTAGTATTGTAGCTTTGATTTTATTGCTTATTTCTGTTTAACTTTGGAATTTGCATCATTATTTAGTTTAGTCTTAGCTCTTACTGCAATTAGATCATAGTTAATTGTTACTTAGTTAACTACTGTTTCATATCTGTCAATTTTCTGAGATCTGTGTTTCTGTGATACTTTGTGTTTGTGACCTGATATTCTGGTTCAATTAAGCTTGCTAGTTCATTATTAGATCAGAGATTGTGGTTTGGTTTGCTTGGGAATCAGTTTGCTAGGTAATTTGATCAATTCACAAGAGTTAAGGAGTGTTTGGTTTAGATTAGTTCATTGAATAAAGGGTTGAGTTAGTAGTTAAAACCAGAGTGGATAACTTGCATTAGGTTTATTTAGGTTATTAGAAACAAAAAAACAGTAGGCCAAATATCAAAAAGTAAAAATCAATTTGTTAAGGTCAAAATTGCATAACTGTTTAGGATTTCAGTTCTAGGACAATATATTTAGTTGCATAATTTGGTAGTGTAGTTTAAGTTAGACTCAAAATAGCTTATAACCTTAGTTTAAGTCAGATTAGTGTTTAATAATCTCATTTTGGTCAAAGTAAGAGTGTAATCAAAAAGTCAAAACAAGTCATAAACTCAGGTTTTGGTCAGACTTTGGGAATCAATCATAGGATTCATTATTGATTGGAATTGAGTTTGGATTGTTCATTTGTGAAGTTTAACAGTAAGGAAACCAAAATCAAAAGAAACATTTCAGTTTGAATCTCATAAGCTTATTGGAATTTTGAATCAAAGTCTGCTTACTGAGCCTTGTTCTGCCCTGCACCATCAGTTTGGTCAACATATCTAGTCAATTTTTAGGATAGCAACTAAGCTTCTGAGTGTAATCTCTTGGTGTTTATAGTACCTCAGTAGATCTGTGAAGAGTTTGCCCCCATAAGTTCTCAAGTTTCAGCTTATTTGCACTGCTTATTATACCTGTCAAGTTTAGTGGATTAAGCAATTTTCTGATTTCAAAGTAGGGCTGTAATTGTAAGTAGTTGGTTGTAACTTGAAATTTTTGGTTCATTTTAGTTCCTCAGTGCTCATAGTTGCTTAATTCATTGATTGGGAATCCATAGCTTAATCTGTTTGCTTATTGCTTTTCATATTGTTATTTCAAACTGTTTTTATCCATATCTGTGTTTCTGAGATCTATTTGGCTTTATCTGAGTACATTCAAGCTTACTTGAGTCAAAAGAACCCTTGGTCAAAGTTTCAGTCAAATTGGTCAAAGAGTGCTTATTAATAAGCACTCTTATTAAGCTGTTTCAAAGCATTTAGTACTTTTCTAGCTTATTTTTCAGTTTTTAAATTTTTCCTAGGATTAGAATAATATTTTAGAATTTTCCTGAATTTTTCAGATTTTTCTGACTTAATTTGCTATTCTTCTTATTAAATTTTAGTTTTTAATCAATTTTTAATACTTTTTAAATACCAAAAATTCCAAAAAAATCAGAAAAAGCATTAAAAAATCCAAAAATATTTTATAAAATAGTTTTCATTTATTTTAGATTTTTAGAAATTAATTTTGCATTTTTCTAATTTTATTTCAATTTTATTTGAATTTTTAATTACTTTTAATTAGTTAAAATAGTTTTTAATTCATAATAATTACACAAAAAGCCAAAAAAAATATATTTTCTGTTTTAAAAATAGTTTTTAGTTATTTTAGAATTTTCAAAATTAATTTTGTATTTTTCTCACTTAATTTCCATTTTCTTTTAAATTTTAATTAGTTAAATTAGTTTTTAATTCATAAAAATTACATAAAAAGTCAAAAAAATATTTTTCTTTTTCTCAAAATTTTCTTTTATCATTTTTAGCTTACGGAAATTATTTTCAAACCCGTAGGATACGTATAGCTCCAAATTCACTTTTTAATTTGCGCGTTTACGTTTAATTTGCGTTTTAGCTTACGTTTTTGATTCTACGTTACGTTTTAGGTTTGGTAACTTGATTTACTTGCTTAAGTGATTAACTGTGCTTCATTTTCGTATTCATTAGTGTAAATCTCATTAATATCACTTTTTCCCACTTTCACGACACTTTTCACGAACCGGGAATTTCAAATTCCATTCACACCTTCACACGAACTACGACCTCGGGTTTTGCTTATTTCTTAGCAATTCCTTTGAGAAAAACTATACTATATACTAGTTTGATCCAATCAAATTTTGGTGCCGCTGCCGGGGAAGGTTGAAGTGAATTTTTTATTTTCGTTTTCGAATTGTGTTCTGAAAACCTTCCTTTTTCTTGTATATATTTTTATAAAAATATAAAAAATCAAAAATCAAAAACACTTTTACTAAAGTGTTTTCAAAAATCCAAAAATAAAATAACATCCTCGTTCTCGAGAGAACGTTGTAAACCATTCCGAAAAAAAAAACAACAAAAGAGATCGTGAAATTAAACGATATCGGATTACTTTCTTACTAAAACCAACTAAACGGGGAATACGGAGGTCTTGACATTAAATTGCAGACCGAAGAGAGATCCATTCTTCTCTCCCGCTCCGTTGTACGTAGTAATTAAGGAAACGGTTTCGGTTAACGTAACGGTTACCAAAAAGAGAATAAAAGTTTTAAGTTTTGTAATTTTGTTTTCCAATATATTAAAAAAACCAAAAATAATTCCTAATAAAAAATACAAAAAGATTTTCCTTTTTGATTTTCCTTTTATTTAATTGTGATTTTTGTGGTGTATGAACACCCGTTCATCTTCTAAACGTCTTATTTCTCCACTTTCGAATCCAGAAAGTTTGTTTTGTCACACACACCGAGTTCTTTTCCCAACCACGGAGGAAATGAACCAGAACGAACAACAATTGGGACCCCCGCCGATGGGTGGTGCTCAAAACAACGGGATCCCTCCGATGGGACCCCAACCGGCTTACAATTTGCGTCCGATGGAGGAACAACTCCAATCACCATTCAATGGTGTGAGGAGGGCCATCGTGATTCCCGATATCACTGCAAATCAATTTGAGATTAATCACGGGTTACTCAACATCATCACGAGTATCTCATTTCACGGTTTAGAAAGTGAAGATCCTTATTTTCACATAAGGAATTTCACCGACTTCACTGAAACTATAAAGTTAAACCAAGTACCGTATGATGTGGTTAAAATGAAATTGTTTCCTTTCTCCCTCAAGGGAGCAGCCCGAACTTGGATTGAAAAGGAACCACCGAACTCAATTCATACTTGGGATGATCTTGCATCAAAGTTCGTGAATCATTTTTACCCTCCATAAAAAACATCTAATCTCCGAACTCAAATCTTTCGATTTCAGCAAAGCTTAGGATAGATTTAAGGAGTTGTTGGAAAAATGTCCGAATCACGGGTTTTCACCTTTGCATCAGATTGATACTTTCTACAATGGGTTGAGTCTTGCCGATCAAGATTCACTCAATTCTGCTGCAGGTGGAAACTTGTTGACCCGAAACATTCAAGATGCTTTCACAATTATTGAGAACAAAGCTAAAGTGAGGATAGCTAGAAACAAGCTTCAAACTTCAACTGCTAGTAGGAAATCTAATGATGAAGTTATGAATGCTATAGCTACCGTCACTAAAAAAGTTGAATCAATGGCTATTGAATGATCTTCTAATCAAGTCAAAAACCATCAAGTCAATATGGTCAACCATGTTTGTGAGACTTGTGGTGGTCCTCATTCGTATTTTGAGTGCCCAGCCTCCGGTGGCTTCACTCACGAGAATGTGTATGCTACTTTGGGAACCTACAATATGGGAGGTAATGGTTACCAACCACAAGGAGACCAAAATCTTCTTAGCTACCGTTCTAATAATTATCTTGGACCACCCGGTTTCAATCAACCGAATAAAGTCAATCAAGTGAATCATAACGTGCAAAACCAAAACAATCAATTTAACCAGAATCAAAATCAAAACAGGATGAACAATGGTTTTCAAAATCAAAATCAAGGTTTTCATCAAAATCGGGGGAGTTACAATCAAGGCCCGAATCAAAGGAATTTTCAAAACCAAGGAAATTACGGAAATTTTCAAAATGCTAATTATGGGAATTACAATCATGGAAATCAAAATTTTCAAAATCAAGGTTTCAACAACAACAACCGTGGACAAAATTTTCAAAATCCAGTTGTGAATCAAAATCAGTCATCCTCGGATGAGTTACTTAAGCAATTTATGAAAAGTCAAGAGGAAATGAATAAAATGCTAATTAATCAAATGACTGAATTGAAGAAGTCTTTAAATGATCAACCCTCGGGCTCGGGTACTCTTCTAAGCAACACGATCGCTAACTCGAGGGGCGATGTTAAAGCGATCACGACTCGAAGTGGTGTTTCATACGATGGACCCACAGCTCCGACTACCTCGTCTTCTCTTCCTCCTAAGGTAGTTGACCGTGAGACCGAGGCGACAAAGGACCCGGTTCTTCCTACTAATAACGGAAGTACCGAATACGTCCAACCTATGGTTGTGCAGCCGTCAAAGCAAAAGGAAAAAGTTGTTGAACCCGAAAAAGAAGTTCCAGTCAAGACTAAATTGCCTTATCCGTCAAGATTGAACGATCAGAAGCTCCGTGACAAAGCTAATCATCAAATGGAGAAGTTCTTCCAAATATTCCAAGATTTGAACTTCGACATTAGCTTCGCGGATGCTATACTTTTAATGCCGAAATTTGCGTCTATGGTTAAAAAAAAATTTGCATAACAAGGAAAAATTGTTTGAAATGGCAAAAACCCCTTTGAATGAGAATTGCTTGGCGGTTATCCTCAAAAAGCTTCCCGAAAAGCTTGAAGACCCCGGTCGATTTCTCATTCCTTGCAATTTTCCGGGGATGGGTGAGTGCTTTGCCTTGGCCGATCTCGGTGCTAGCATTAACCTAATGCCGTTATCTATTTGGAAAAAGTTGTCTTTACCCGATTTGACTCCGACTTGCATGACCCTCAAGCTTACCGACCGAACTACTTCCCGACATATGGAAATAGCCGAGGATGTCTTTGTCAATGTGGGAAAGTTTCATTTCCCCGCCGATTTTTTCATTGTTGATTTTGATGCTGATCCACGGGTACCTCTCATTCTCGGGAAAGGTTTCCTAAGGACTGGCCGTGCTTTAATTGATGTTTACGATGAAGAAATTACCCTACGCGTTGGTACTGAAGCTGTAACATTTAATTTGGATCAAACCGCGAGATACTCCTCTGATTACAACAAATTTTCCGTGAACCGTATTGATGTTATTGATATTGCTACGGAGGAGTGTTCTCAAGAACTTCTCGGTTTTACTGAAAATGCTTCAAGTGGCAATCCCACTCCTTCTTCTCAACCAATTATTTCTGATCCTTCCCCTTCCCTTACTCCATTTGAGGGAAGTGATTTTATCTTGGAAGAGATCGAGGCCTTTCTCTCTAATGATTCGATTTCACCAGAAATTGATCATTCCGTTTGTGATCCGGAGGGAGATGTTCTTTTGATTGAGAAATTGTTGAATGAAGACCCGACTCCGTCTCTCCCTCCGATGGACCTTAAAATGGCCGATGTTAAAGAAGTTAAGCCGTCTACTGAGAATCCTCCGGAGCCCGAGCTCAAGGATTTACCTCCTCATATTGAATACGCTTTTTTAGAAGGAACCAACAAACTTCCTGTCATATTTTCGAAAGACCTTAAAGATGAGGAGAAGACCCGTCTCTTATATGTGCTCAAGAAGCATAAAAGTGCCATCGCTTGGCAAATTTCTGATATCAAGGGTATCGACCCTCGTTTTTGTACTCACAAGATTTTGCTTGAAGACAATTACAAACCTTCCGTCCAGCAACAACGACGGGTTAACCCGAAAATTCATGAGGTTATCAAAAAGGAAGTTATCAAACTCCTCGATGCCGGAATGATTTATCCAATCTCGGATAGCTCATGGGTTAGCCCGGTCCACTGTGTTCCGAAGAAAGGTGGAATGACCGTAGTGACTAATGAAGATAATTAATTGATTCCGACACGTCTAGTTACCAGATGGAGAGTGTGTATTGATTACCGAAAATTGAATGATGCGACTCGTAAGTACCATTTCCCACTTCCATTTATGGATCAAATGCTCGAACGTTTAGAGGGAAATAAGTTCTATTGTTTTCTCAATGGTTTTTCTGGTTATTTTCAAATTTCGATTGACCCTCTATACCAGGAAAAGACCACTTTCACTTGCCCTTATGGAACATTTGCTTATCGATGTATGCCTTTCGGCTTATGTAATGCTCCAGGCACGTTCCAGAGGTGCATGATGGCAATTTTCCATGATATGATTGAGAAAACCATGGAAGTTTTCATGGATGATTTCTCGGTTTATGGAGATTCCTTCACTTCTTGCCTCTCCCATTTAGAAAGAATGCTAAAACGGTGTGAAGACACCAACTTGGTTCTAAATTGGGAGAAATGCCATTTCATGGTTAAAGAGGGCATTGTCCTCGGCCATAAGATTTCAGAATCCAGGATTGAAGTCGATAGAGCTAAAGTCGATGTGATTGCTAAGTTACCTCATCCCACGACCGTAAAAGGAATTAGAAGTTTTCTTGGTCATGCCGGCTTTTACCGACGTTTTATCCAATATTTTTCCAAGATAGCCCGGCCCCTGACCCACTTACTTGAAAAGGATGCTCCGTTTATCTTCTCAAATGAGTGCATTGAAGCATTTAATATCCTTAAAAAGAAGTTAACGGAGGCTCCTATCTTAGTTGCCCCCGATTGGAACTTGCCTTTCGAGCTAATGTGCGATGCGAGTGATTATGCTATTGGTGCAGTTCTGGGGCAACGTAAATCAAAATATTTTCAGCCGATACACTATGCTAGTAAAACAATGACCGATGCGCAATACCATTATATGACTAATGAAAAAGAAATGTTAGCCGTCATTTATGCTTTTGAAAAGTTCCGACCTTATCTCGTCTTAAAAAAATGCATAGTGTATACGGATCATTCGGCTCTTAAGTATCTTATGGCAAAGCAAGATGTTAAGCCAAGATTTATGCGGTGGGTTCTACTCCTTCATGAATTCGATGTTGAAATTCGAGACAAAAAGGGAGCTGAGAACCTTGCTACTGATCACCTTTCACGTTTAGAAAATCCTCATCAAAGTGATTTCGAGAAAAAAGAAATTACCAAAACATTTCCTCTCGAGACACTTGGGAGTTTATCACATAGTGATCCTAGTACCCCATGGTTCGCCGACTTTGCGAATTACCATGCGGGGAATTTCATACGAAAAGGGATGTCGTTCTAGCAAAAGAAGAAATTCTTCAAATATGTTAAGCATTATTTCTGGGACGACCCCTGATTGTTCAAAATTTGTGCGGATCAAGTGATCCGGCGGTGTGTTCACGGCAAGAAAGCCGCTGAAATTCTCATGTCATGCCACAATGGACCCACGGGGGGACATCATGGTGCCAACTTCACTGCTAAGAAAGTTTTCGATTCCGGCTTCTACTGGCCAACGATTTACCGGGATGCCCATGAATTAGTGAAATCATGTGATTCTTGCCAGCGTCAAGGAAAAATTTCTCAGAGAGACGAGATGCCTCAAAATGCTATCCAAGTCTGTGAGATTTTTGACGTCTGGGGTATCGATTTCATGGGACCATTCCCGTCTTCCAGAGGAAACAAATATATTCTCGTGGCCGTCGATTACTTGTCGAAATGGGTTGAAGTGAAGGCGCTCCCCACCAATGACGCCCGAGTTGTCGTGAAATTTCTCAAAAGTCTCTTCGCCCGATTTGGTACACCTCGTGCTATTATAAGTGATCGTGGGACCCATTTCTGTAATGACCAATTCGCTAAAGTTATGCTCAAATATGGTGTCACACATCGTCTTTCTACTGCATATCATCCACAAACTAGAGGTCAAGTTGAGGTGTCCAATTGTGGCTTGAAACGTATCTTAGAAAGGACCGTAGAAGAAAATCGTGCTTCATGGGCTGATAAGTTAGATGACGCGTTATGGGCTTTCCGGACCGCTTACAAAACACCCATTGGGTGTACTCCTTACAAGCTTGTTTTTCGGGAAAGCCTGCCATTTGCCCTTTGAACTTGAGCACAAGGCCTGGGCCTTGAAACACGCTAATTTTGATCTTAAAGCCGCGGGTGATCATCATAAAGTTCAATTAAATGAATTAACTGAGCTTCGTGATCAAGCCTATGAGAATTCTTTGATCTACAAAGAGAAAACAAAGAGGATTCATGATGTTAAGATTAAAGATCGCGTTTTCAACGTTGGTGATCGAGTCCTTCTTTTCAATTCTCGATTAAAGATATTCTTGGGCAAGTTAAAAACCCGTTAGTCTGGACCATTCACCATAACCCAAGTTTTCCCTTATGAAACCGTCGAGTTAGCTCAATCCAATGGTTCCAACTTTAAGGTGAAGGGTCATCGTCTCAAACACTATTTCAGAGGGGACATACCACCCATGGTTGTCCCGGATCTCTAAACTTTCCCCAAGGACAATTAAATTCGAGGATCGAGTCAAGCTCATGTGACTCGGTAAACAAAAAAAAGCGCTTCGTGGGAGGCACCCCATGCTTATCCATTTCATCTTCTTTATTTTCTTATTTCTTAAGTAACGTGACGTGAGGGGGGTGACCCTTTCCAAACTCGTGTTTTCGTGATTGTTTGTGAATGTCCAGGAATTTCCCCGAAGATTGAGGACTCTTGTGCTCGTGTTTTGTCGTTCTCTCCACTCGAGTCTCATTCTTCGCTGCTCTTTCGGAAATTCACCATATCCAAAATCTTATCGACTAACGTTTATCTCTTGGCATACTTAATAAATGGCCTTAGATATTACGTAAGATTACCCGTACCCTTAAAACATTGAGGACAATGTTTCACTTTAGTTTGGTGGGGTGAATCTTCGATTCGATTTGACCTGACACTTTCTTCTGAGCTGTTAACTTACGCAACTCCGTTTTCCACCAAAAATTTAAAATGTTTGTCACCTTTTTATTGCAAAAAAAAAAAAAAAAAATGAAATGATATGATATATGATATAATAATAAGATTTGACACCTTATTTGACTTTCCTACTGGTGAGAGTAGAAATAAATATTCCGACTTGACAGGGCATGTTGAGCCCTAGCTCGTCTCCCTTAACCAATGATAATCACATAAGCTTGTGCTAGTTTTTTACACCAGGAGCTATTGATGAGTGCTCAAACACTCATCATTTTTGGTTAAATCTGAACTGCAAAACATACAAAAACACTCAGAAATGCATCAAAATACTGAAAATATTTCAAAATTGTGTTTTATATGTTTTAGATGCAAAAAGAGTAAAAACAGATGAAAAACGTACAAAGTTTGCAAAATTGGCAGTTTCAGTCCCCCAACTTTCATAAAATGTCAAAACTAGTCCCTGATCATTCAAAATTTGAAAAATTATCACCAAAGGTCCTTTTGAAATCATAAATTGTCATATTTAGTCCTTTGGTGAAAAAGTTAAAAAGTTTTGGAAATTTACAGTTTCAGTCCCTAAACTTCATAAATTGGCAGAATTGGTCCTTAGTGGGATATTTTTGAAAGAAAACTCATTTTTGGTTCTTGGGAAATCACAAATTGTCAATATTGATCCTTGGGTAAAATGTTTTGAAAGTTTACATGTTTGGTCCCCCAACTTTGAATTTTCGCAAAACTAATCCCCGGGAATTTAATTTTGGAAACTAAATATCAAAGGGCCTTGGGAAATTAAAAAATGGCAAAATTGGCCCTTGTGATTAACTTTTACAAATTGGCAGATTTGGACCCTCACTTTTCAGAATTTACAATATGGTCCTTGTGATATTACAAACCTAATGGACCCTTTGTATTATAATCCAATTCAATACCACCCCACCCAAACAAGCCTGATCCATTAACACCCCTAAGCCCATCACCAGCTCAATCCTCTTAAATAAAAATACCCGTCCCTTTTTATATCTCACCCCGGTCAAACCTAGTCAACACCTCCATCTTCCCACTTCCACTTGATCCTGCAAATACCAACTCCCTGCCAACCCCCCTCCTCCAGCTAACCAACACCACACCTTGTCCCCCCTTCCAAACCACAACCCTCCAAGAAGCATTAATGGTTCCAAGAAACTTACACTCAAACACCAACTGCCAAAATCCACTTTGGCGCCAAAAATATGATTCAAAGGTCAAGATCAATTGGAGCCATCCAAGGGCTGAGAAAGAAGTGGGATTTAACCATGGGACCCACAGAAACTTGAAAAAGCTATAAAGAAGAAGAAAGGAAGCAGATTTAGAGAGTTAGTTTTTTAGTTTAGTTTATATGTGTCGTTAATAATGTAATTTGAATTCTAGTTGTAATTTCTCATTTACATTAGCTGTAATCAGTTTATTTTGTGCAATATAAACTATTTTCACCTTCAATTTCATGGTTTCCTTCACAAATTAATTTTTAGCATTTTATTTGTGAAATTGACAAATTCACTAAAAAGTGTTAAAGATTGTTGTTTGTTGTTTGTTTAAGCCCATTTCAGTCCCATTATAAGTTTAACTTAACTTTAAAAGAGTTGGGAACAATCTAAGACTAGAAACAGAAAAATACTAAAAATAAAAGATAAATAGCAATTAAATAAAAAATTCACTGTGAAGGAAGATTGAAGCAAAGGTCCATGGTCATCTTGAATTTGCTCTGGTTTAGAACTCCATGGGGAGTGAATAGGAGTGATATTTGAGCCCTGGTACCATTTATCTCAGCTTGGAAGCTTTGTAAGCCTTTTAATGCATTTTTGTTAATTACTGTTCATATACTTATTAGATGCTTATCTATGTGTTTTTATGCTTATTTGAGGTTACTCAGTCATATTATTGCTTAAAACTTGGTCCTTGTTCATTAGATTCATTTGTGCTCCAAATTTCTTATTCAACTGCCAAATTAGTTTAGTATAAGATATTAGGTGATTGTTGTTTTAGCTTATGTTTCTGTACTTATTTAAGGGTTCTTAATCATGATTAGTTATTAGAAACTATTTGCATTGTAGCCTCTCGTAATTTTCCCAACGGTTAGTAAATACTTACTAGTTGTTACGTTATTTAAATACCCACTTTTACGTATGACAAATTTTTTTTTTAAGACTTGATATATAATTCACAACAGTAAATTGTGAATTATCTTTTGCTTAGAAACGTTGCTTGCACACAAACCTAGATAGTCTAAATTATCGCGTATATATTTATATTAAAAACATTTGTATTTTATAATATACGTTTCGTTAATCTATAACGTACAATATTTATATATTCCGGAACCTACGAAAATTCCCGAGATTGCTCACTATCGTTACTTGAACTTATCCCGACTCCCTAAAATTTCTATGTGGACCCCACGTCTTAAATGGGCCCCACTTTCTAGCACTAATACCAAACGGACCCCTTTATCATTTCTTTTTCTTTCTTCTACTGGGCCGAAAACAAACACAAGCCCAAAGGGCTTAAAAACCCAAAACCCACCCTTATAAATTTTTTTTTTCTTTCTTTGTTTGTTTTACGAGCGAGCCAAGGAACACCCCCATTACCCTTTAAATTCGACACATAACACACACATATTTTTACATAACTTAAATTACGAGCTAACAAGGAATTAAGAATGACCAAGTTTACAATATGAGTCGCTCGTTTACTACCTAATTTTTGCCCAAAGTAAAACTCAAAAGCCATGTTACAAGATAACTCAAAACGTGTCAATACATCCCTTAGCACCACCCATTGCTCTCCAATCCCATCTAAATGAACAATGTAAATGTAAGTACGCGTCAGGAGTGAGCAGGAACAATCACACGAGATCTTGGCTATGTAAACATTCGATTGGGCATTGTGGATGGTGATACTATTCGCTTAACATGCAAATCTTCACTCATGTGAACCTATCTTGTTTCTACACTTCCAAATTCAGCCTATATAAGCTTTACATGCAAACCACATCACTTCATACACTCATACGTACCATACCACTAAAATAAATAACGAAAAGGAGCTATGGAGGGACGAAAGGATTGCTAGGAGAGCCACGCTTAGAAGAGAACCTAGGAAGCAAGCTTGGAGTCTACTTGAACCTTGGTGTGCCGTGAACCACGCTACAATCCTCCTTGAACCAAACTCGATCCATACGTCTTGTTTTACTCCACCATTTAGGGTGAGGTGAGACCTTCTAATCGTTATTTTTCACTTTATATATATACGTATTTCTTGATTTGCACGAACACTTTACCTAATTAAAACGTGAAACAAAAACGTAACACATACATTTTATTCGTTATACTCTTTATTCACCATGCTAATAAACGTATAAAACAAAGACTTCGAACTAGACTTAACATGCACACGTAAAATATGACACGTTCCTTAAGTCACTTGACCATGACAAAAGACTTAGCATTTTTCTAAGTCTTTAACCATTTTCAATTTCGAAACTATCATTTACTTTGACCCTTTATTTTGAAATATACAAACGTAACCTATATGTTTTATTCGACCTTCCCTATGTTCAATAAGCTAACAATTGAGAGCCATAAAGTTTTAATAGTGATAATAACGATTTGACATTTAACTTGACACGTTTAGAAGTCATTTGGGAACATTCGAAATATTTTCAACACTTAGAATATTTTAGATATGAAACTGTTTTGTGAAATAAAGTTGGAACGTTTACTTTGGTCGCGTCATTTAAAAATTCGACACATGACATGTCCATTTTATTGCTCGACCCCATTGTCACCTTGGTAAACAATTAGAGAACGCTTTTTATTCGACCTAACTAGCTCGTATAACCACTTTACTCGACCCCTTTTGTCTCGACAAAAACCAGATTTTTAGAAAACTTTTATAAGCTACGTGGGCTTATGTTAAGCCCACTAAGCTTATGTGATACACTGGGCCTGGGAGCCCAACACCAGTGTTTTTAGTATCCTAAAATGAGTCCAAGGTCAGGCCCAAACCTTTCGTAAGCCCATTGGATCACAAAACGTTAACGGACCCTTAAATTTACACGTTAAAGCCCATTAGATGAAAAATAAGCTTTTTAAACAAAATAAGCTACTAATAAGCTTATAAGCTGCGAAAATAAGTTTTTCTAAATGTTTTGAGCTTAAGGAAATAATAAAATGGTTAAGTTTTGAAATTGGTAAAATATGGACCATTTTTGCAAATGTACGAGAGATAGGGACTAAATTTGCCAAATTGGTAAACTTTAGTGAAAGGTATAAAAACTGTTTCATAAGGGGTATAAACTGTAAATATTGAAACTAAAGGATAATAAATGTATATATTTGATATTTGGACTAAAAATGTAAATATATATAACTTTTGGACTAACGGCGTAAATATTTTCCGTTAAGGGTAAAAAGTGTAAGATTGATAAAACCTTAAGGATCGAATTGAAATATTTAATTTTGATAAATAAATCTATATTTATTATATAAATTTGATTATATATTAAAAACGATAAATAATAAAACGTAACTTATTATATAATACGAATAAAACTTATATAACGATAATCAAATTTAAACGATATAAATACGTTAATTATTCTTGTAAAACGATACGTTTATTTCTGTTATAAAAACTAACCTTATATCAATCATCGATATTTTTACTTACGAGATATAATTATATATAACGTTGTTTTTAAGCACTTAAACAAACACGAGATTTACTCGTAACTAAATAACAAGTAATCGCGATAGAACCAGATTTAGACTATCAAACTGAAACTTGCATTATCTTTTAGGTTGTGTTGTGTGAAGCCGTTTCCTTGCTTTGTTGAGACTACGATACCACTGTACTACTAAGGTGATTTCATAGCCCACTCTTTAACTATTTTCCCGTGGGGAGATACATGCTTAAAACTCGATCACAAGTCTTTTATACCGGGTATTGAAATACCGTCAGGCCAATGTTATTTGCTTAAGTTACTATTGTCAGAAGTCCCTCTATCATGAACCTTAATCACCTGAAGGGTGAACGTAAATAATTGTGGATAGTACTATTAGTGATTAACAATCCTCGTTTGGTTGTTGGAGAAAACACCAGGCGCACTTTATTGTTCTTACAAATAGGTTATTGACAAATACCTATCTTTGGGGGCCTATTACTTACCATCATAATTCATATTTATGATCGGCTGTTAATCGTTGAGTATCATGAGCTTAAGGCAATAACAGGAACATTGATTTTTAACATATTGATTGTATGTGATTACAATACATTCGTAACTTGTGATTAAACTCTTAAACTCAAACCTATGAATATCACTCAACTTTATGTTGACTTTAGCATGTTTATCTCAGGTAACTAAACAAGATGGATCTGGATGGCACGGAGTGGGCAAAAGCATGACAAGGACTATAATAAACTACTTATTTTCCTTCAGAATAAAACACGTTCTTAACTTAATAATGTTTTGTATTCCTGATATTTGGTATTTTGAAATAAAATAAATCTTTAATACTTCACTTTGTGATATCTACTATGATTGTGACAAAGATCCTCGAAGTAATACCCCGAAAGTCTTCCGCTGACATGTTAAGTCTTCCGCTGTTAATAACGACTTTTGGGGGTGTTACAGATTGGTATTCAGAGCCACGGTTATAGAGAACCAGATGTTTCTAAACATTGGACTATAACTACACTTTAACTGGACCATTTTTACAAAATACCACTTCATGCCCTCCGTGCCTACATTCCAACATCTGGTAGAAAAGTTACTTCTCATTATTTCTTACTTATATAACTTGATATATGCTTACATGCTATGATTTTGCTAATAACTATGTTTACTAATCGGGATTATTACAGTACCATGTCTTCCAAACCCAACTTCATTGTTTTGTTATCGGATTCGAAAACTGAGAGCTCTACACCTATTGTACCAACTCTTGCTCCAATGACTGTGTCACCTACAATAGATAAGAATAAGGAAAGTCAGCAATCCTCTACTTCACCTCAAGCATCATCTGGTCCAATCAGACGCAGTAAGCAAACTTCTCCATTCCAGCCTTATGAACCAGCCACAGCTGGAAAAGCTCTTTCATATGCTGAAGAAAAAGACATCTGGAATGATACTAAATGGAAAAAGGAAATTGCTCCAACTGCAGAACCAGTGATACTACCTAGTATATTTTATCAGCAGACTACTACTGTACCAGTGACAATCAACAGTTCACCACCTGTGAAAACTTCCAGTGCTCCTCTGACTTATCAACCAAGGAATTACCAGATTCGTCCTACCTCCTCAGATCCTTACTATTATGCAAGAACCAACCATAAGGCTCGTAAGCGGGTCAATGCTCGCAAATGGTCATTTCTACTACCAATCCTTAAGTATTGGAGATCTCAAGAAGGTACTCCCACCAACAGAGAACTTGGTGAAAGATCATCATTTGCTGCATCCAAGGTCCTTCCAGTCACTGGAGAACCCATTCACCATACCATACCACTCTTGGCAGCTAGGTTAGTAAGACATGAAGACAGGTTAGACGCCATAGCCACCTTGGTGAACAACATCCCTAATGAACTAATAGAAGTCATGTCAGCTGAGATAGAACAACTTATGATGGGACACCTAGAGATGGGAACCATGATCGAACAACTAAGTACCCAATTCGGTGAAGCTATGGAATTCATCGGATTACTTTGCTCCGCTAACACCATAAACAAGGACATCATGTGTGACATCGATCAAGCCCTCGACACCACAAGAGCCCAAGTCATGTCTCTGCGACGTGCACAACAAGAAACACAAGCTAGGGAGAGAGACCGAGACCAAATCATAGAAACCATGGCCGCCAAAATTCAGGAACTAGAACGTCGTCTTGATGATAACCAAGGAAAACCCTAGAATGCCAAAGGATAGGTCATGCCACAAAAGATTGTAGGACCCCTGCTACCGGCAGCAACCTACAACCAATAGCACCAACATGTTACTCATGCGGAGAAACCGGACACTTCAAGAACCGCTGTCCAAAAGGAAATGGTCAGAACACTGCACGAGCAAGAGCATACGTGATGGGAAATGAAAATGAACCACAACACCCCGACGTTGTCACGGGTACGTTCTTATTAAATCATCATAATGCTAGAGTATTATTTGATTCTGGAGCAAATAAGAGCTTCGTATCAGATACGTTTGCCCCTTTCATTAACTCTAACCCTTCTAAGCTAAACACCACATACGAGATAGAAATGGCCAATGGGAACTTAATTAGCACCAACTCTGTTTTAAAGGATTGTACCTTAACCCTCGTAGGAGAATGTTTTCCTATTGACCTAATGCCTGTCCAACTCGGTAGTTTTGATGCTATCATCGGAATGGATTGGTTATCCAAACATCATGCTAAGATTCATTGTGACGAGAAAGCCATACACATTCCTTTTAAGAATGAAACCCTCGTTATCCATGGCGACAAGAATAAAAACCGATACGGAATCATCTCATGCCTCAGAATGATAAAATACATGAACGAAGGATGTCATGTATTCATGGTTCAGGTGACGGAAAGTAAGTTAACCAAGAAACAACTTAAAGATGTACCTATTGTTAAGGAATTCCCCGAAGTATTTCCTGAAGATCTACCCGGCCTTCCACCGACTCGCCAAGTAGAGTTCCAAATTGAACTAGTGCCTGGAGCGGCACCAGTAGCGAAAGCACCTTACAGGTTGGCACCTTCCGAAATGGAGGAACTATCGGAACAACTAAAGGAATTATCCGATAAAGGTTTCATTAGACCAAGTTCATCACCCTGGGGAGCCCCAGTGTTGTTTGTTAAAAAGAAAGACGGATCATTTCGGATGTGCATAGATTACCGAGAATTAAACAAGCTCACCATAAAGAACCGATATCCTTTACCTAGAATAGACGATTTGTTTGATCAATTACAAGGATCGAGTGTATACTCGAAGATTGATCTAAGGTCAGGATACCATCAATTGAGAGTTCGGGAAGAAGATATTCCCAAGACAGCCTTCAGAACCCGTTATGGACACTATGAATTTCAGGTAATGCCATTTGGTCTAACAAACGCACCCGCCGTGTTTATGGACCTAATGAACCGAGTATGCAAGCCATATTTGGACAAATTCGTGATAGTATTCATTGACGACATTCTGATCTACTCTCGTAACAAAGAGGAACACGCCAATCATTTGAGAACAATCCTAGAGTTACTTAGGAAGGAAAAGTTGTACGCAAAATTCTCAAAATGTGACTTTTGGATTCCCACGGTACAATTTTTGGGACATGTAATCAATAGTCAAGGAATACACGTGGATCCTGCAAAAATAGAGGCAGTTAAAGAATGGTCATCACCTACAACTCCCACAGAAGTACGTCAATTTTTAGGTCTTGCAGGTTACTACCAGAGATTTATTGAAGGTTTCTCTAAAATCTCAAAACCATTGACCAAGTTGACCCAAAAGAACGAAAAGTACGTCTGGGGACAAGAAGCAGAATCAGCCTTCCAATTATTAAAACAAAAGCTTTGTGAAGCTCCAATACTAGCATTGCCAGAAGGAAGCAAAGATTTCGTGCTATATTGTGACGCTTCGTACCATGGTTTAGGTGCAGTTTTGATACAACGAGATAAGGTAATAGCTTATGCCTCACGTCAACTGAAGAAACATGAGGAAAATTACACAACCCATGATCTAGAACTAGGAGCAATAGTATTCGCTCTCAAGTTATGGAAACACTATCTATACGGTACTAAGTGTATCGTGTTTACAGATCACAAAAGTCTCCAACACATCCTAGACCAAAAGGATTTAAACATGAGACAACGCCGTTGGTTAGAATTGCTTAGTGATTATGATTGTGAAATCCGTTATCACCCAGGAAAGGCTAATGTAGTAGCAGATGCACTAAGCCGGAAAGAAAGACAAAAACCTCTCAGGGTTAGATCGTTAGGCATGACTATTTGTTCACCCCTCCCAACACAAATCATTATCGCCCAGAGCGAAGCTCTCAAGAAAGAAAATCGACCAATTGAAAAGATTTTTGGTATGCCGGAAAACGAAAACGGATTTGTGAAAAGATCAGATGGAATGCTTTGTTTCAAGGAAAGAAGCTGGATTCCTCTCTTCGGAGGTATTCGTGACCTCATCATGCATGAGTCTCACAAATCAAAATACTCCATTCACCCAGGTTCCGACAAGATGTACCAGGATCTTAAGAAACTATATTGGTGGCCGAATATGAAAGCCGACATCGCTGAGTACGTCAGTAAATGTCTAACATGTTCAAGAGTAAAAGCAGAATACCAGAAACCCTCCGGATTACTCACTCAACCTGAACTCCCCATGTGGAAATGGGAACGTATCACCATGGACTTCATCACCAAACTTCCCAAAACCTCTACTGGCTACGATACGATATGGGTTATCGTTGATCGTCTCACCAAGTCAGCTCATTTCCTACCAATCAAAGAAACTGATGAAATGAACACGCTTGCTCAGATATATCTGAAAGAAATTGTGTCACGACATGGAGTGCCGATTTCTATTATATCAGATCGTGACAGTCGTTTCACGTCTCATTTTTGGAAATCATTGCAAAAAGCTTTAGGAACAAAGCTGGATATGAGTACAACCTATCACCCACAAACCGATGGTCAAAGTGAGAGAACAATACAAACCTTAGAAGATATGCTACGCGCTTGTGTTATAGACTTCGGAAAAGGTTGGGACAAACACTTACCATTGGCAGAATTCTCATACAACAACAGTTATCATACCAGTATCAAGGCAGCACCATTCGAAGCACTTTACGGTAGAAAGTGTAGATCACCCGTTTGCTGGGCAGAAGTCGGAGAAATACAACTCACAGGACCGGATCTAGTTCATGAGACAACCGAGAAAATCATAAAAATCAAACAACGTTTACAAACCGCTAGAGACCGACAGAAAAGTTACGCCGACCTAAAAAGAAAACCCATGGAATTTCAGATTGGAGATAAAGTTATGTTAAAAGTATCACCATGGAGAGGAATGATACGATTCGGAAAGAGAGGAAAGTTAAACCCAAGATACATCGGTCCATTCAAAATCTTAGAAAGAATTGGACCCATGGCATATAAACTTGAACTACCTGAGGAACTTAGTAGAATTCACAACACTTTCCATGTGTCAAATCTCAAGAAGTGTTTATCCGATGAATCTTTGGTCATTCCATTGAAAGAATTACAACTTGATGACAAACTCGTTTTTACCGAGGAACCAGTAGAAATCATGGATAGAGAAGTCAAACAACTAAAACAAAACCGTATCCCTATCATAAAAGTTCGATGGGACTCTAAACGAGGACCATAGTATACTTGGGAACGCGAGGACCAGTTTCACACCAAGTACCCGCACCTCTTCTCATAGACACCCTTGGCAACCCTCCTAAACTCGAATTCCGGGACGGAATTCACTGTAAGATGTATGTACTGTAGCCTCTCGTAATTTTCCCAACGGTTAGTAAATACTTACTAGTTGTTACGTTATTTAAATACCCACTTTTACGTATGACAAAAATTTTTTTTTTTAAGACTTGATATATAATTCACAACAGTAAATTGTGAATTATCTTTTGCTTAGAAACGTTGCTTGCACACAAACCTAGATAGTCTAAATTATCGCGTATATATTTATATTAAAAACATTTGTATTTTATAATATACGTTTCGTTAATCTATAACGTACAATATTTATATATTCCGGAACCTACGAAAATTCCCGAGATTGCTCACTATCGTTACTTGAACTTATCCCGACTCCCTAAAATTTCTATGTGGACCCCACGTCTTAAATGGGCCCCACTTTCTAGCACTAATACCAAACGGACCCCTTTATCATTTCTTTTTCTTTCTTCTACTGGGCCGAAAACAAACACAAGCCCAAAGGGCTTAAAAACCCAAAACCCACCCTTATAAATTTTTTTTTTCTTTCTTTGTTTGTTTTGCGAGCGAGCCAAGGAACACCCCCATTACCCTTTAAATTCGACACATAACACACACATATTTTTACATAACTTAAATTACGAGCTAACAAGGAATTAAGAATGACCAAGTTTACAATATGAGTCGCTCGTTTACTACCTAATTTTTGCCCAAAGTAAAACTCAAAAGCCATGTTACAAGATAACTCAAAACGTGTCAATACATCCCTTAGCACCACCCATTGCTCTCCAATCCCATCTAAATGAACAATGTAAATGTAAGTATGCGTCAGGAGTGAGCAGGAACAATCACACGAGATCTTGGCTATGTAAACATTCGATTGGGCATTGTGGATGGTGATACTATTCGCTTAACATGCAAATCTTCACTCATGTGAACCTATCTTGTTTCTACACTTCCAAATTCAGCCTATATAAGCTTTACATGCAAACCACATCACTTCATACACTCATACGTACCATACCACTAAAATAAATAACGAAAAGGAGCTATGGAGGGACGAAAGGATTGCTAGGAGAGCCACGCTTAGAAGAGAACCTAGGAAGCAAGCTTGGAGTCTACTTGAACCTTGGTGTGCCGTGAACCACGCTACAATCCTCCTTGAACCAAACTCGATCCATACGTCTTGTTTTACTCCACCATTTAGGGTGAGGTGAGACCTTCTAATCGTTATTTTTCACTTTATATATATACGTATTTCTTGATTTGCACGAACACTTTACCTAATTAAAACGTGAAACAAAAACGTAACACATACATTTTATTCGTTATACTCTTTATTCACCATGCTAATAAACGTATAAAACAAAGACTTCGAACTAGACTTAACATGCACACGTAAAATATGACACGTTCCTTAAGTCACTTGACCATGACAAAAGACTTAGCATTTTTCTAAGTCTTTAACCATTTTCAATTTCAAAACTATCATTTACTTTGACCCTTTATTTTGAAATATACAAACGTAACCTATATGTTTTATTCGACCTTCCCTATGTTCAATAAGCTAACAATTGAGAGCCATAAAGTTTTAATAGTGATAATAACGATTTGACATTTAACTTGACACGTTTAGAAGTCATTTGGGAACATTCGAAATATTTTCAACACTTAGAATATTTTAGATATGAAACTGTTTTGTGAAATAAAGTTGGAACGTTTACTTTGGTCGCGTCATTTAAAAATTCGACACATGACATGTCCATTTTATTGCTCGACCCCATTGTCACCTTGGTAAACAATTAGAGAACGCTTTTTATTCGACCTAACTAGCTCGTATAACCACTTTACTCGACCCCTTTTGTCTCGACAAAAACCAGATTTTTAGAAAACTTTTATAAGCTACGTGGGCTTATGTTAAGCCCACTAAGCTTATGTGATACACTGGGCCTGGGAGCCCAACACCAGTGTTTTTAGTATCCTAAAATGAGTCCAAGGTCAGGCCCAAACCTTTCGTAAGCCCATTGGATCACAAAACGTTAACGGACCCTTAAATTTACACGTTAAAGCCCATGAGATGAAAAATAAGTTTTTTAAACAAAATAAGCTACTAATAAGCTTATAAGCTGCGAAAATAAGTTTTTCTAAATGTTTTGAGCTTAAGGAAATAATAAAATGGTTAAGTTTTGAAATTGGTAAAATATGGACCATTTTTGCAAATGTACGAGAGATAGGGACTAAATTTGCCAAATTGGTAAACTTTAGTGAAAGGTATAAAAACTGTTTCATAAGGGGTATAAACTGTAAATATTGAAACTAAAGGATAATAAATGTATATATTTGATATTTGGACTAAAAATGTAAATATATATAACTTTTGGACTAACGGCGTAAATATTTTCCGTTAAGGGTAAAAAGTGTAAGATTGATAAAACCTTAAGGATCGAATTGAAATATTTAATTTTGATAAATAAATCTATATTTATTATATAAATTCGATTATATATTAAAAACGATAAATAATAAAACGTAACTTATTATATAATACGAATAAAACTTATATAACGATAATCAAATTTAAACGATATAAATACGTTAATTATTCTTGTAAAACGATACGTTTATTTCTGTTATAAAAACTAACCTTATATCAATCATCGATATTTTTACTTACGAGATATAATTATATATAACGTTGTTTTTAAGCACTTAAACAAACACGAGATTTACTCGTAACTAAATAACAAGTAATCGCGATAGAACCAGATTTAGACTATCAAACTGAAACTTGCATTATCTTTTAGGTTGTGTTGTGTGAAGCCGTTTCCTTGCTTTGTTGAGACTACGATACCACTGTACTACTAAGGTGATTTCATAGCCCACTCTTTAACTATTTTCCCGTGGGGAGATACATGCTTAAAACTCGATCACAAGTCTTTTATACCGGGTATTGAAATACCGTCAGGCCAATGTTATTTGCTTAAGTTACTATTGTCAGAAGTCCCTCTATCATGAACCTTAATCACCTGAAGGGTGAACGTAAATAATTGTGGATAGTACTATTAGTGATTAACAATCCTCGTTTGGTTGTTGGAGAAAACACCAGGCGCACTTTATTGTTCTTACAAATAGGTTATTGACAAATACCTATCTTTGGGGGCCTATTACTTACCATCATAATTCATATTTATGATCGGCTGTTAATCGTTGAGTATCATGAGCTTAAGGCAATAACAGGAACATTGATTTTTAACATATTGATTGTATGTGATTACAATACATTCGTAACTTGTGATTAAACTCTTAAACTCAAACCTATGAATATCACTCAACTTTATGTTGACTTTAGCATGTTTATCTCAGGTAACTAAACAAGATGGATCTGGATGGCACGGAGTGGGCAAAAGCATGACAAGGACTATAATAAACTACTTATTTTCCTTCAGAATAAAACACGTTCTTAACTTAATAATGTTTTGTATTCCTGATATTTGGTATTTTGAAATAAAATAAATCTTTAATACTTCACTTTGTGATATCTACTATGATTGTGACAAAGATCCTCGAAGTAATACCCCGAAAGTCTTCCGCTGACATGTTAAGTCTTCCGCTGTTAATAACGACTTTTGGGGGTGTTACAGCATGGTCTAAATCAACCTTTTGTTGTGAAAATCACAAAACTGTCATAGGTTTAGGGGGTGTTTGGTTGTGATGTGATCACTGCCTTCCAGGTTGTGGTTGTGGTTGTGGTTAATTGTTATTGAAACATCTTACCTTGGGTCTCATTTTAACATTTCAGTAAGAAAACCATAGGTCTTTAGCACAAAAAGTCAAAATCACCCTCCAATGCCTCCAACAGTTAACTGTTGAGGTTTGGTGATCTCATAACCCCACCATTGGCTTAAGACTTGTTAACATTACTCAAAATAGTCTTAACATAGGTTAATTCATCATAATCAGTAGCTTAAATCCCTTAGAATTTCAATAAAGTCAACATAAGTAGTTTTTGCAAAAAGTCAAATTGCATGATTTCAGATTTTTCCAAAACTAGCAAGATTTTTGTAGAATTTTGTGTTTGCTTTCAAGCTTTGAAACTTGTTCATACTTACAGCCTCCCACCCCATCTTCAAGATCCCACCTTTGTTGCATTTTTGGGATTTTTCTGGTGGGCCCCATCTTGGATCAAAGTCACTTGCAGGGGAAGTGAGTCCCCTGCTGCAGCAGTTCACACAACCATCACCACCACTTTGGTGGTGGTTTCTGGCCACCACAGTGGTTCCACAGGCCCCTTCCTTGGTCCTTTCAACCCTCCTCCTACCCCTCTCTCAATTTTGACCATAGGTTTGACCTTAAAACTCCTGGGACCCACCTGAATCAACCCCTCAACCTTGTCCCATTTTCTGAGTTGAGATAAGTTTCAAAGTGCTCATTGAAGTGCTTATTTGCTTATTCTGTGGTCCCCACTTGCTTATTCTTGCTAAAACATGTCCAACACACTCATTTGAATCAGAATCACCCATAGTGGGTCCCACTTAAGCTCATTTGAGCTTATTTTCCTATTTGGTCAACAAAAGTCAACTGTGGTGCTAATAAGCATCCACAGTGCTTATTCTTAATTTATAAAAAAGTTGTTTTTACAAAAGTTGTTTGTTTTTAGGTGTAAATTAGTTTTCAAAAAGAAAAATCTAGAAAAACAAATTTAATTTTAAGTGATAGTTTCTATTTAATGTAATTTAAATTTTTAATTTTCCTTTTTAGATTTTTGTTAAGAATTTAGCATTGTTATATTTTTCTTAAATTTCTTTTAGGTTAAAGTATTTTTAGTAATTTTATCAGAATTTTATATTATCATTTGGTATTTATTAGATTTAATATTAGTTTTATTAGTAATTAATTAATAATTAAGTTTCAAATAGCAAAATTAGTTTTTATTAAGTAAGACCTAGTTTTTATATTTTTCCTAGCTTTTATATAATGTAAAATAATTTTAGGAATTTTCGTATAATTTTTACTGTTCATTTTCTATTTTTAATAATTTAAAATATTTTAATTAGGTAATTAATATTTAATTAGTAATTAATTAATAGAAAAATCACAAAAAGACAAAAATACATATTTTTAATTTTAAAACTTGTTTTTAGTTATTTTATAATTTTATAAAATTAATTTTCACGTTTTTAGTATTTAATTAATATTATATTGTATTTAAGTTATTTAAATATTAATAATAAGTATTAAATAGTATTTAATTAATATTAAATAATTAATTAGTGGAAAAATTTATTTTAATTTTCTAAAAATTTGCTTTTATCCTTAGGTTTGTAAAAAAGTCATTTTCACCCCCTGGGGGTTTTCAGATTTCAGTTTTCACTTTTTATTTCGTACGTTCGCGTAATTTAAATTTGACGTACGCGTTTTTAGGTTTAAAACGTTTCTGTGTTTTCCAACTTTACAATCTTGTTAATATAGGTTATTTAAGCTATTTCATTGTAGATTCCTTAGTTAAATCAATCACAACCCCTTTCCCGTTCAGATTCACCCGATCACAAGCCGTTTGAATACAATCCACACCTCGTCGGGACATAACGACCCGGAGAAACACTATATTCCGCGGAGCATTGAGTCTAAGGAGTTTGACTATATTGACCACATCCTTGGTTGACTTTAGTTGACTGCTTTTGCCTCAATCAGCTATAAAATGCGAATTCTTTCTTAAGAATCTGCAAGTTCCCGTACTTGACTTTATATATGCGCAGTTTAAAAACCTTCGCTAGTCTTTTACATAAGGAGCTATAAAATGTGAATTCTTTTTCTAGAATTTGCAAGTTTCCATAACTAAATTTAGATATGCGTGTCTGATTATCGGCTAAGCATTCGCTGGTTTGATTATTTGGGATCTTAAATTGCGAAGAGCGAGAAATGATAGAGTTTATTTAGAAGTTTAATGCTAAACGTGGAGTAGTGGTTCTTTTTAGAGCTCATGGAAGGTACTTGTGACTTTTTACTCCTACATAATTGTTTCACCAATATATAATAGATGTATTAGGATAATTAGTGGTATTTAGGTTTGGGCAATATTTAGTTTCTTATTTCCTTAAAAGAATCTTTGCTTTAGAAGTTGTGTATATATCAAGGACACATCAAAAGCAAAAATGAAAAAAATCAAAAGTGATATGTATGTGGTTTTGGAGCTACCCGATAAGCTTCCATTGTTGAAAAAAGTGAAAAAATGAAAAATGAAAAGAAAAGGAAAAAAAATGATGAAAGAAAAAAGTGAAAGAAAGAAAAAAATGAAAAGTGAAAGTTGTATCGAATAAGAGCTTAAGTGTATAAAGTTGTTGTCGCGTGAGGTGCATGTGGATGATTCTGAATTGGATACATGAGGTGCACGTGTAGTACTCCGCAACTTATATATGAGATTGTATGTACCCAAAATCCTTGATGTGGACCGAATATCTAAAGCAGTGGTTCTTGAGAGAAAATGAAAAACTACTTAGCGTTTTAAACTTGGTATCTCTATCGGACTAAAAAGTTATTGAAACGAGAAAATATGAAGCAATTCATTTCTCACAAAAATAAAATCTTGAAATACAAAAATTAGGAAATAGGAGTAAGAAGTTTCCACAAGTAACTCTAATGGGTAGTGTTAGCATCTAACTTGTAGATAAGCTGTGATCTCGTTTTTACGCTTAGTTTGGGGTTTGTGAAAAATCAAGGATGACGATTTTTATCCGTATGGTCTCTTCTCCATGAGAAGTGTTTTTACTCGTTGACCCTAATAATTATTGAAAGATAACGAAAGTCAAGCAAACCGTCGCATATATAAAAATAAAAAAGTACAAAAATAGTAATGGTAGTTGTTATTCATGAAAATTAAAAAGCGGAACATTTTTGGGAAAAAATGATTTTGAGATCTCTTTCGAACATCCTTGCTACTTTACAAAGTCAGTAAAAAGAGGTTTTAAAAATTATTTATCTCTTAAGCGTGAGGTGATGACATTGCGTGTGGGCACGGCAATACCTTCGTCTGGGGAGTTTTGATGTGTGCTTATTCACTCATCCTTTTTAGACCTTAAATCAGACCAAATAAACCAAATACTAACCAAATATGCCAAGAGAATGTGTGTTTTTTTATTTGTGTATGTGCAGGTACGGATATGTGAAAAATGGACAAAAACAAAGCTAAAACCGACAAAAACGAGCACGAGAATGGAAAAAGGTCAAAAGCCGGAGCCGGGGAAGCTTAATGATCAAAGAAAGCTCAAAATGTCAAAGAAAGTCCTCAGAAATTCACGAAGTGCCAAGATTAGTCCTTGGTCAAAGTTTGAAGAAATTACAACTTCAGTCCCTGTAACTTTAGATAATGACAAAAATGGTCCTTTGAAGAATTATTCGAAGAAAAGTCAAATTTGGTCCTCCATAATTAAGAGAAAGTCAACAAAGGCCCTTGAATTATATTTTGGAAGATTTACAGATTTGGTCCCTCTAAATTACATAATTACATGAATGGTCCATGTTAGTTTTAATCCTAAAAGCCTTAATACACAACCGGATCCACACCCTTAATCCATACCCAGCCTAAAAGAAAACCAAAGCCCACTCCCACTCTCATTTTACCCGATCCACTAATAATACCCGGTCAACCCAACCTCACACCCGGTCAAACCAATAACAATAAAAACCCCAATTACTTTTCCCGCCCCCAAACTTTACCCCAAAACCCAGAATTTTACTGTTCCATGAACCCCAGACATATTCCCACACAAAGTTACCTCGTACATCCAATAATTACCTAATCATTTGGCTTCTAGAAGCTCACGCACATGTCAGGAATGTGCCAGAAGGGACACGTGGACCAATGAGAGCACACACGCAGGATTCATTCATCATATGCACATGATCCAAGGGCCAAAATTAAGGCGTTTGATTGAAGCAGGAATCAAGGGACATGATCAAAGTTAAAGAAGCACAAATCCAGAAGCTTCCTCAACCCTAGGACTTCATTCCATCAGCCTATATATACCCCCCCTCATTCACAGTTTAGGTGTGTAGTTTTTTTAAGTATTTTCTCTGCTTCAAAATTAGTTTCTTATTGTAATTTCTTTATTTCAAAGCATTGTACTGAATTTCATATTAATATAATTAAGTTGTTTTACTTTTCAATTTTTGTTTCAAGTTTCATTTTAATATTGTTGCTTTAGCTTATTGTTTGTCAAATTCCAGTATTTAGATCACTATAAACTCCTTATTTTCTAAGCTTATTCTATTTTAATTGTTTCATTTTAATATACATCAAAAATACAAAAAATACAAAAAAAAAAAAATCAGAAAAATCAATAAAAACCAAAAATATGTTTACCTTTAAATCAGGTTTCAATATGCCTTTTTAGTCATTCATATAAGCTTATTCAAGCTATTATAGCTTGTGGTGAGTTTATTTAGTCCATATCTCTTAATTTCATAAAAGTAAACAAAAGTCAAAAAGTGCTTATCCAATAAGCTGAGCATTAAGCAGTGGAGTATTAACAGTCCAAAAGGAGCCCTTGGCCTGTCCAAAGACAGGCTAGCTAAGTGAACCCCCTCTGTTCATCTGAGGGGGATTTAGCTTGTAAGTGTTCAGTTAAATTTCTTTAAATTTGCATAATTAAGTAGTAGTATTGTAGCTTTGATTTTATTGCTTAATTCTGTTTAACTTTGGAATTTGCATCATTATTTAGTTTAGTCTTAGCTCTTACTGCAATTAGATCATAGTTAGTTGTTATTTAGTTAACTACTATTTCATATCTGTCAATTTCTGAGATCTGTGTTTCTGTGATACTTTGTGTTAGTGACCTGATATTATAGTTCAATTAAGCTTGCTAGTTCATTATTAGATCAGAGATTGAGGTTTGGTTTGCTTGGGAATCAGTTTGCTAGGTAATTTGATCAATTCACAAGAGTTAAGGAGTGTTTGGTTTAGATTAGTTAACTGAATAAATGGTTGAGTTAGTAGTTAAAACCAGAGTGGATAACTTGCATTAGGTTTATTTAGGTTATTTGAAACATAAAAACAGTAGGTCAAATATCAAAAAGTAAAAATCAATTTGTTAAGGTCAAAATTGCATAACTGTTTAGGATTTCAATTGTAGGACTATATATTTAGTTGCATAATTTGGTAGTGTAGTTTAAGTTAGACTCAAAATAGCTTATAATAGTGTAGTTTAAGTTAGACTCAAAATAGCTTATAACCTTAGTTTAAGGCAGATTAGTGATTAAGAATCTCATTTTGGTCAAAGTAAGAGTGTAATCAAAAAGTCAAAACAAGTCATAAACTCAGTTTTTGGTCAGACTTTGGGAATCAATCATAGGATTCATTATTGATTGGAATTGAGTTTGGATTGTTCATTTGTGAAGTTTAACAGATAGGAAACCAAAATCAAAAGAAACATTTCAGTTTGAATCTCATTAGCTTATTGGAATTTTGAATCAAAGTCTGCTTATTGAGCCTTGTTTTGCCCTGCACCATTAGTTTGGTCAGCATATCTAGGCAATTTTTAGTATAGCAACTAAGCTTCTAAGTGTAATCTCTTGGTGTTTATAGTACCTCAGTAGATCTGTGAAGAGTTTGCCCCCATAACTTCTCAAGTTTCAGCTTATTTGCATTGCAACTATAAGTAGTTGGTCGTAAATTGAAATTTTTGGTTCATTTTAGTTTCTCAGTGTTCATAGTTGCTTAATTCAGTGATTGGGAATCCATAGCTTAATCTGTTTGCTTATTGCTTTTCATATTGCTTATTTCAAATTGTTTTTGATCCATATCTGTGTTTCTGAGATCTATTTGGCTTTATCTGAGTACATTCAAGCTTACTTGAGTCAAAAGAACCCTTGGTCAAAGTTTCAGTCAAATTGGTCAAAGAGTGCTTATTAATAAGCAGTCTTATTAAGCTGTTTCAAAGCATTTAGTACTTTTCTAGCTTATTTTTCAGTTTTTAAATTTTTCCTAGGATTAGAATAATATTTTAGAATTTTCCTGAATTTTTCAGATTTATCTGACTTAATTTGCTATTTTTCTTATTAAATTTTAGTTTTTAATCAATTTTTAATACTTTTTAAATACCAAAAATTCCAAAAAAATCAGAAAAAGCATTAAAAAATCCAAAAATATTTTTGAAAATAGTTTTCAATTATTTTAGATTTTTAGAAATTAATTTTGCATTTTTCTCATTTTATTTCAATTTTATTTGAATTTTTAATTACTTTTAATTGGTTAGAATAGTTTTTAATTCATAATAATTACACAAAAAGCCAAAAAAATATATTTTAAGTTTTAAAAATAGTTTTTAGTTATTTTAGAATTTTCAAAATTAATTTTGTATTTTTCTCACTTAATTTCCATTTTCTTTTAATTTTTAATTAGTTAAATTAGTTTTTAATTCGTAAAAATTACATAAAAAGTCAAAAAAATATTTTTCTTTTTCTCAAAATTTTCATTTATCATTTTTAACTTAGGAAAATTATTTTCAAACCCGTAGGATAATTATAGCTCCAAATTCACCTTTTAATTTGCGCGTTTACGTTTAATTTGCGTTTTAGCTTACGTTTTTGATTCTACGTTACGTTTTAGGTTTGGTAACTTGATTTACTTGCTTAAGTGATTAATTGTGCTTTATTTTCATATTCATTAGTGTAAATCTCATTAATATCACTTTTTCCCACTTTCACGAACTGGGAATTTCAAATTCTATTCACACCTTCACACGGACTACGACCTCAGGTTTTGCTTATTTTTTAGCAATTCCTTTGAGAAAAACTATACTATATACTAATTTGATCCAATCAATATGCAACCTTAAAAGAACAAACATAGTCACTTAAATCTATCCCAAAACATGAAAAATAGAATGGTAACAAACCTAATGTGAAATAATCGAATTGATTACTAACTGTGGATGATGAATAAAAATCAAATATTTAAATAAAAACTTAAACTAAAATCACTGCGGGAAACTAAAAGGGGGTTGAATAGTTTACCGACTTATTTTCTTTAGGCTAATAATAAAAAAAAAAAGAAAAAAAAAAAGAAAAAACTTTATCTTTGGAAAACGTAGATTTAATTGTATGTAAAGTCAATCAACACCAATATGAACACAACACTATACTAATACTAATATGCAATAAGTAAGTAAACAGAAGAGATGGAAAGATCAAACCAAGACAATGAGATTTATAGTGGTTCGGTCACGAAGCTCTTCTTCGCCCTACTCCACTCCTCGAGTATCACACACGAGAGTTGTAAGCACTATATCAACAAGACTCCTGATGTGTAAGGAAAGCTTTAAATTTATAATACTAGTTTCACCGATTTTAATAAACCAAACACACGGGTAAAGTATAACCCTCGTTGGTAGTATTAGACTAAGGTAAGACCAGGTCGTATCCACAGGGACTTAGTTCGTTCGGATTAAGTATAAATAATTAGTAAAACATAACAAATAACGATAATGGTAATATGAGGAATTCAAATATTAAAACAAATGATTGCTTGGATAGCTAAGATAATCAAGTAACAATGTTTATGTTTGATCTTAGTTTGATAAAGGAGCACAACTTATAAGAAAGCTATTTTCGTCAAAAGAGCAATTTCATAACTCGTAGGTTCAATTCAAGATTCATATCTACCCATTAAGTGATTTCTCTCGAAATAGTATTTCATATCAAGTCTAGATTATTATTGATTCTTCTAAGTGGATTTCTCCTTTCAAATACTAGAAACGCAGACAAGTTCCTAGAATTGCGTTTAACAAGTTGGTTCTTTCGACCTATCCCAACATATTATATTCAACCAGTTTCAACAAATAAACATAATAAGACTAGAGATGAAATAGTTCACAATATAAACTTGAAATTGGTAGAGATCAAAACATAATTATAAGTCGCTTTATTATATTATCCTATCCAAGCAATCACAAGATGTTTAGCCTCTCATGGCTAATGAGTTCATAACAACAAAAGTGAACAAATAGTAAACAAGAGACATACAGATTGGATTGATCAAATGATTACACAAGTGTCACAAGTAACCAAGAATTCGTCACCAACAAGTATATAACACCCCCTAATCTGATTCGTTCACCCCTGCAAATGGCTCTGGATCACGTATTACTTCAGACCTTAACTTAGTGAAATTGGTTATAGAGTGGAGAGTTCAAATGCTTGCAAATGATTGCTATTTATAGGCATTCTGATAGGTGAAGTACGACGCACTTGCTTTGTGAGTGCGACGCACTTTATTATTTTCTTGGCGCCAAAGTTTCATAAATGCAGAGGAAGTACGGCGCACTTAATTTGTAAGACTGGCGCACTTTTATAAAATATTCTATCTTGACTTCTTTTGACCGAGAGGTAAGTGCGGCGCACATGACTGGAAAACCGGCGCACTTGGCTTGCATGAAAAGCTAATCATGGAAGACTTCTTATTTATTTACTTCAAGTGGCGAAATAGTAGGTTTTGAGATGTATCATGCTCAGATCATCCGAGAGTGAACCTACATTCATTTTATGCTATTAAGTACCAAAAGTTCATATCAAATGATCATAAAATATATAATATAATGCTCAGGGAATATATAATTAGAGCGTTATCAAATACCTCAACACTTAGCTATTACTTGCCCTCAAGCAATCAAGCGAGAAAATTTAATTTTTTTGTGATCATTGAGATATATTATCAAATTTATTATTTTGCTAGAAAGGCATTGACACATAACTTAAAACACCTCACGAAGGATTATTTTTAAATGATTCACACACACTCAAATAGGGTTAAGTTCACTCAATTTTTGCGCAGACACGACTAAATAGCTACCATAGGCTTGTACAAAACACAAAGACAACTCCGACAAGGCGTAAGCACGAGATAATGATATCAATGAGGACTTTTTCGGGTTGGCTTAGGGATTAAGGGTATGAGCAAGGCATGGATAATTTTTCTTGTTGTTTCTTATAGGATTCGTAGAAGAATATACTACTAAGCATCTGCTGATCATCAATATACAAGATCTTTTATACTTTCTATTTTTTTTTTCATTCCAACATAACTTTCTTTCTTTCTTTTTTTTTTCTTTTTTCTTTTATCATTTTTCAACATTTCTCATAACTTTTTCTTTCTTTCATAATTTTCTCATTTCGCAGTAATAATCAATCAATCTTCATTCATATCGAGCATAAGTAATTTGGTTTAAAAATAAGGAAAAGGCTTAGGCGCAGCATGTTGTTCTAAGTGGCAATAGCACTAAAAATGAGCGCTAGAGGGTTAATTTCTTGAGTATACTAGTGACCAGTCTAGTCAACTAGATTATGATTTCATAGGATAGCTTTTTGGTGTAAATCCTAAGTTTGCCTCAATATCATATAAAAGTGTCTATAAAGCATAAAAATATGCAATCTCACTGCGGTATTTGTTATTGATGTATAAGTGCAAGTTCTAGAGCTAATTTAAATTGTCGGCTCACTCATATAATTTGGAGAAAGTGTAGCAGATATACACTTATAAAGGCTTGTAATTATCTCGCATTTGTGGTGAATGAAATTGTGTCTAGCTATGGTGTCAATCCAAGTGGATTTGCCTTAATAACTTGTGAAAACATATAATTTTTTAGTTATTAGTAGAGAGTAATGGTTTAGTCATATAATCGGTTTTGTGAAATAAATATTTTTACTATTTGACTCCCCCCCCATACTCAAGTTGAACATTGCCCTCAATGTTTATAACTGTACACAAAAATAGGAAAAATATTAGTAGAAAAAGAGAGTAATTTCCCAGGCCATATGAGAAAGCATGAAGAGCTGTGCTTCCCAAATGCGGTCTTCATAATAATCTATAAAAGATAAAAACAAACACACAAAAATGGAAAATATTTTTGGGTTTTTGGGTTTTATATATTTTTGTTTTTTACCTCCACACTTAAGATTTACAGTGTGGTTTAATCAAAGTGTTAATTAAATAAGTGAAAAATAAAATAAAATGAAACGAAACGAAATGGGTTGCCTCCCGCCAAGCGCTAATTTCAGAGTCTATAGCTCGACTCATAAGATTATGATGATTTAGTCTTTTGTGAAAAAGGGTGTTGATTCTTCCCTTATATCGTTGAAACTTTTTTCCTCATGGTATAATTTTAGTCTGTGACCATTGACTATAAAGCTTTTATCGTCAAGTCCATATAGTTCAACATATCTGGATGGATATTGGAGTTTAACAATATAAGGTCCAATCCATCGGCTTGTAAGTTTTGGTTGTTTGATTTTGAACTTTGACTAGAAAAGGAGGACTTTATCTCCTTTCTTAAATTCTTTTCTCATTTTAAATTTTCTATCATGTCAAACTTTAGTTTTTTCTTTATAAAGACGAGAGTTTTCATAAGCATACAAGCGTAGTTCGTCTAATTCATGAAGTTGAAACATTCATTTTTCACCTGCTGCAATTAAATCTAGGTTATAATTTTTAAGTGCCCAGTATGCACGGTGTTCTAATTCAAATAGGAGATGGCATGCTTTACCATAAATTAGTTTGTATGGTGTTGTTCCAGTTGGAGTTTTATAAGCAGTCTTAAAGGCCCATAGAGCATCATCTAATTACTTGACCAAACAGCAGGATTTTCTTTAACTGTTTTTTCAAGTATTCTTTTAAAGTCTCTATTAGTATTTTTAACTTGACCACTAGTTTGAGGGTGATATGATGTAGCGAATCGATGGTTAACTCAATATCTTTTCATAGCTTTTTCTATTAATTTGTTGCAAAAATGAGTGCCTCTGTCGCTAGTTAGAGCTTTTGGTATTCCAGAATGACAGAATAGTTTTTTAAGAAATGTTATAACAACTTTGGCATCATTTGTTTGAAGAGCTTGGGCCTCTGCCCATTTTGAGACATAGTCGACAGCGACTAGGATGTATTCGAATTTTGATGATTTAGGAAAGGGTCCCATAAAGTCTATACCCCAGATGTAAAAATTTTGCAAACTTGAATGCAATTCAAGGGCATTTCATCCTTTTTAGAAATATTTCCAGTTTTCTGACATGCTTCACAAAGGCGAACTAGAGTATGTGCTTCTTTCAGAATTGTTGGCCAATAGAATCCGGATTCAAATACTTTTTTAGCAGTAATGGTAGCACCATAATGTCCACCGGTGGGTCCATGGTGACATTTATCAAGTATAGCATGAGTTTCAGGTCTAGAGACACATCAACGGATTATTCCGTCAGGACATATTTTGAATAAATATGGTTCATCCCAAAAATAATTCTTTACGTATGAGAAGAATTTTCTTTTCTCTTGGTGAGTCATTCCCTTTCGTAATATATCCCCCGCCAGATAGTCTGCAAGGTCTGCAAACCAAGGCGTGTCTGGAGAACTAATTGCATTAAAAGTTTCATCGGGAAAATTACCATCTATTTCAATTTCTATTTCTTTGTCTTCATTTTCTAAACGAGACAAATGATCAGCGGCTACATTTTCAACACCTTTTTTGTCTTTGATTTCTATATCAAACTCTTGTAAAAGCAAAACCCAACGAATGAGACATGGTTTAGCATCTTGCTTTTTAAATAAATATTTGAGAGCGGAATGATCTGCATAGATCACAGTTTTAGATAGAACTAGATATGCGCGGAATTTATCGAATGCAAATACAACAGCCATGAGTTCTTTTTCAGTGACCGTATAGTTCTGTTGAGCAGCGTTGAGCGTTTTGCTAGCAAAGAAAATAGGATGGAAATGATTACCATCTTTTTGTCCTAAAACAGCTCCGACTGCAAAATCGTTTGCATCGCACATTAATTAAAATGGTAAATTCCAATTTGGACTTATCATGATTGGTGTACATGTGAGTTTTTCTTTAAGAGCTTCGAAAGCTTTTTTATATTCGTCATCAAATTCAAATGTAACGTCCTTTTCTTGAAGTTTAGTTAAAGGTCGAGCAATTTTTGAGAAATCTTTAATAAATCATCGATAGAATCCTGCATGTCCTAAAAAGCTTCTAATGCCTTTCACATTTGTAGGAGGTGGAAGTTTTGAGATTACATCAATTTTTGCTTTTTCAACTTCAAGTCCTGCTCCTGACACTTTATGTCCGAGCACAATACCTTCTTTGACCATGAAGTGGCATTTTTCCCAATTAAGCACAAGATTTGCGTCTTCGCAACGTTGAAGCATTTTATTTAAATTACTTAGGCATTTATCGAAAGAATTTCCAAAGACTGAAAAATCATCCATGAAAACTTCCACGGATTCTTCAATCATATCATGAAAAATTGCTATCATACACCTTTGAAAAGTAGCAGGTGCATTACATAAGCCAAAGGGCATACGTCGAAAGGCAAAGGTTCCGAAAGGACATGTAAATGTTGTTTTTTCTTGATCCATTCGATCGATTGGTATTTGAAAATAACCAGAGAATCCGTCTGGAAAACAGGAATATTCATTTCCTGCAAGTCTTTCTAACATTTGGTCCATGAATGGTAGAGGAAAGTGATCTTTTGCGGTAGCTTCATTTAGTTTTCTATAGTCAATACATACGCGCCAACCAGTGACAGTTCTAGTTGTGACAAGTTCGTCATTTTCATTTGTTACTACTGTTATACCACCTTTCTTAGGTACATAGTGAATAGGACTTACCCATGGGATGTCTGCTATAGGGTAGATGATTCCTGAGTCAAGGAGTTTAACAACTTCCTTTTTCACAACTTCTTTCATATTCGGATGGAGTCTTATTTGCTTTTGAACCATTGGTTTCTTATCATCCATTAACTGAATTTTGTGTTTACAGAAGGATGAACAAATTCTAGGTATGCCACTAGTTTTCCAAGCAAAGGCTCTTTTGTGGTTTTTGAGAACTAAAATCAATTTTACTTTTTTCTTATCAGAGAGTTTAGATGAAATTATGACTTGAAGTAATGATTCTCCTTCTAAGAAAGCATATACCAGTGGTCTGGTAGTGGTTTGAAAATGAGATCAATTGGTGGTTCTTCAATAGAATTTCTAACTTTATATTCAGTCTCAAAGTTTAATTTTTTGAATGATGGTACTTCTTCATTATTATCCTCGTCATCGGAACTTTCATTTTTATCTTCGACAGTCATAGCCATGAATTGATCATATTTGGCTAGAACTTCGTCTTCAAGAATTGTTCCATCAACTGAGTATATTAATTGGTCAAATTCATTTAGCAGTTCATCGAAATCTTCCTCAAGAATTTCATCGATAAGATCAATTCTAAAGCATGTGTCATCACTAGAGTAAGAGTGTTTCATAGCTTTATCTATGGAGAAAATCATTCTTTCTTTACCAACTCCTAAATTGAGTTGTTTCTGTTTAACTCGGATCATTGCATCTACTGTATGGAGAAAAGGCCTTCCTAAGATTAGGGGTACTTTGCTATCTTCTTCCATTTCAAGGATAACGAAATCAACTGGAAATGTGAATTTTCCAACTTCAACTAACATATTTTCAGAGATTCCAACAGGATATTGGAAAGATCGGTCAGCTAAACTAACACTCATCTTAGTTGGTTTAAGTGTTTCGATGGATAATTTTGCATAGAGAGAATATGGCATCAAATTAATGCTAGCACCAAGATTGGCTAAAGCATTGCATGAGAATGTTTTACTAAAAGTACCGAATTCTAGGTTTGTAGGGTTTAGGTGCTGGTATTTCAGGAGTTATAGTTTCCTTTCGAGGAACAAGTTCATCCTCTTCTTCATCATCAGTGAAAACTTCATCAGGTTGTTGAGTTTGACTAGGATCGTGTGGTGGATCATAAGAAGTACCATTTCTTGTGGTAATAGCATTTACTTGCTCATGTCGAGCTTGTGGTGGTTGATAAGGTTTATTTTTAGGATTGGGTTGAGTGTTACTAGGAAGAGATCCAGAAGCTCGACCGGATTGCTTTTCAGCAAATCTGTCCAATTTGGCTTCCAAATTTTGAATTGAGGCCTGAAGATTTCGAGTAGAGGATTCAAATTTATCTTTTAGTTCCATGAATGTGTCTTTCACAAATAGGTTTATTGATTTTTGTGATTTAATAAAATCATACAATTGTTTTTGAACGTCTGGTTTTTCATTAGTGTTTGTTCGTTTGTAAGGTTCTCGATTATATTTGTTTTTCGCACTAGGTCTCCATCGTTCATAATCACGATCGCGATCACGATCACGATAGTTCTCGTAGTAACGGGTGCGTCTAAATGTATTCATAAATTTAGCTTCTTCTTCATGTGACATAGGTGTGTCATCATCACTACAATTTACGGTAGCATGGTTTCCGCCGCAATGATTACAACTTTCACGTTGGTTTTTTATCTCATTGTATTGAGCATCCATTTTAATTGACATGGAATCCATTCTTGCCATAATTTTTTCAGTATCAGAATTACTACTGCCTTCATCAGCGAAAGCAATTTTACGAAGAGAAGTTTTTGGTTTTTGTTCTTTTGCCCAATCTAGTTTAAGTAAGACTTTGTCTTCAAGGAGTTGATACGCTTGATTTGGTGTTTTATAGAGGAAGATACCACCGGTTGCAGCGTTCAAAGCTTCTTGAGTTATTTCATCAAGACCATGGTAAAATGTTTTGATTATATTGCTTTTTGTCAAACCGTGTCCATGACAATTTCTTAGCAAATCTTTCATTTGAAGCCAAGTTTCGGTGAGAGTTTCTCGTTCATGTTGTGAGAATCCTCGGATTTCTCCAAGAAGTTTATCGAATAAAGCTGGTGGAAAATATCTACTAACGAAAGCAGTACGAAGTTCGTCCCATGATTCAATGGTTCATTCGTCGAGTTCGTTAAGCCAAGTTTTAGCTTCTCCCGTTAAAGATAGAGGAAACATCATGAGTCTTACCGCTTCGGTTTCGGTAGCTCCGTATTTGAACATATTGCATACGCTTTGAAATTCATGAATGTGTTTGTGAGGATCAGTTTTAATTCGGCCATCAAATTGGTTTCCCTTGACAAGAGTTAAGTGATTTCCTTTGATTGCAAATTCATTTGCGGTTTCAGGAATGGTAATAGCTGGTCCAGGGGTAGGTGCAACAATATGATCGTTGGCCCACATTGGTTCATTTTCAGCATCATCCATTGGATCGCGAATTTGAATTAATTTGATGAAAAATCTGAAGTGTTAGATATCGTCAACATGTGTGTGGTGAACACGAGGTTGTGCAGATCTTTCGTCTTTTTTAGAAAAAAGAACTCTTTTGTTATTACGTTTTCTTTTGTTTAAAGTCCTTTCAGGTTCTGATAGAGGTGAAATGGGCTCAGTTTCAGTTGAACGAGTGTGCATTCAAAGATAGAGAGCGAAATTTAAATCAGTGTGACAAATTTCATTTTCTGAGTAAACGAGTGCGGCGTACTCAAAATAGTGTGCGACGTACTTGTGTGAAATTGCTAAGTGCGGCGTACTTGGTGACAAGTACGGTGGTGTTATTTTTACCGAGAGGATTAATCTCAAAAGCTAGTGAAAAAGATGATTCTTTTTGGTTTTTTATGAAAAGGTTTGTGAATTATAAGAAAAATGTTACGGATTGAAGTAAGTGCGTCGTACTTGGTGACAAGTACGGCGGTATGTGTGTGTTTTGTGTATAAGTGCGGCGCACAAGTATATTTGTGCGGCGTGCTTTCTGCAATAGGAGAATAGAGTGATCTGGTTTTTGAAGAAATTTTTGGTTTTGTTTACTAATTTTACTTCGAAAATACTGAAGGAACATATTTAAGTCCCCGGAAACGGCGCCAAAAACTTTGATGTGTAAGGAAAGCTTTAAATTTATAATACTAGTTTCACCGATTTTAATAAACCAAACATACGGGTAAAGTATAACCCTCGTTGGTAGTATTAGATTAAGGTAAAACCAGGTCGTATCCACAGGGACTTAGTTCGTTCGGATTAAGTATAAATAACTAGTAAAACAAAAGAGATAATGATAATGGTAATATCAGGAATTCAAATATTAAAACAAATGATTGCTTGGATAGCTAAGTAATGCGTGGGAATTGCACCAGGCTTTACCTCTCAAGGGATCTCGAGAAGCTTACAACCCCCACCAGGCAGTGTACCTGATCGATGTAGTATAGTATAATGACAAGTACCGGGGGATTGATCGTTTAGCTAGGAATAGTGTCGCTAGGATTAGAAAACCTAAAGACTAGGTCTAGAGATGAGGGATGATTCTTTTTGTATTTTTATATTTTTTAGAAAACAAATTAAAATCTCGGGTTTGAAAAGGGTTTGGCGGAATTAGTTGCTACTCAACTAACCCAATACTAAGATGCAATCAAAATAAAATACTAGAAATGAAAATAAACTAAATTAAACTAAAGTTGTGAGCAATATGTGGGAGAAATGTGTTTACTTAGATTTCACTACTCCCTAGATATCTTTTACACGTTAATTACTTGTTATAGTTGCGTGGATGACGGATTGTATTCCTTAATACCATTCATGGGGTGGCATACTTACTTCCCCAATCCTATGAGTGCCTACTTTACTCCTATGTCGAGGCGACTAAGAAGCTCCTAACATGGGATCATTAGAATTTACTCATGCATTAAATACAACCAATAAAACCTAGTACACATCGGTTCATGTTTCCTAAGACGTTCAAGCATGTTACACAATGGAGATCTGCCAGTTTTCTTAAGCCTAACATTGAAATCATTCATCTAATACAACCATAAACAAGTAATCAACACATAATTAACATCTAGGTTTCATTAGATCTAAGCAAACACAAGATAAATCTAGCCTAGCATGTTGAAATCAAGACAAGTAAAAGATATAATCAACCAACACATAGACATATTGATTGAATTAAAGAGAAGACTTATCTTAATAGCACATGAAAGGATTCAAGGGGTGAAAACCCTTGAAAGTACTGTAAAATATGAGCTAGGGTTTACAAAGTTCGGCCCTAGGGTTCTCCACACAAGTTCCTCTCTAATGAATGAAAAATAGAAAACTATATATAGAGTTTAGAAGGTGACGGCGTCAAGAACAAATGTCTGACACCGTCATCTCGCCGCCAAATAGTTCCTCGGACTGCCTAGAACTGGATCTGACGCCGTCATGTGTACACCTTATGTAGGTCGTCACCAAATTAACTCTTGACGCCCTTGTTGTGACGCCGTCAGGTTTGCACTGGGTCGTCACCACTTTTACTCCTGACGCCGTCAGGGTCTTCCTCTTGACGCCGTCAGGTACTGTTCTCAGCATGGAAAATTAAGTCTTTGGCGTTTTCTTCACTTTTATGCTCCAAAAACGTCCGAATTGTTTCCTTTTCCAGATTTCACTCTCAAAGTACCTAAAATCACAAAAGGAACGATTTAGGGTAATATTTGATCAAATAAATTCAATTCCGGGCTTAAATGACCCCCTAAAAGTGGTTCATTTTTCGCCTCATCATTAAGATAATCAAGTAACAATGCTTATGTTTGATCTCAGTTTGATAAAGCAGCACAACTTATAAGAAAGCTATTTTCGTCAAAAGAGCAATTTCATAACTCGTAGGTTCAATTCAAGATTCATATCTACCCATTAAGTGATTTCTCTCAAAATAGTATTTCATATCAAGTCTTGATTATTATTGATTCTTCTAAGTGGATTTCTCCTTTCAAAGACTAGAAACGCAGACAAGTTCCTAAGATTGTGTTTAACAAGTTGGTTCTTTCGACCTATCCCAACATATTATATTCAACCAGTTTCAATAAATAAACATAATAAGACTATATATGAAATAGTTCACAATATAAACTTGAAATTGGTAGAGATCAAAACATAATCATAAGTCGCTTTATTATATTATCATATCCGAGCAATCATAAGAGGTTTAGCCTCTCATGGCTAATGAGTTCATAACAACAAAAGTGAATAAATAGTAAATAAGAGACATACAGATTGGATTGATCAAATGATGACACAAGTGTCACAAGTAACCAAGAATTCGACACTAACAAGTATATAACACCCCCTGTTCTGATTCGTTCACCCCTGCAAATGGCTCTGGATCACGTATTACTTCAGACCTTAACTTAGTGAAATTGGTTATAGAGTGGAGAGTTCAAATGCCTGCAAATGACGCACTTGCTTTGTGAGTGCGGCGCACTTTATTATTTTCTTGGCTCCAAAGTTTCATAAATGCAGAGGAAGTACGACGCACTTTATTTGTAAGACCGACGCACTTTTATAAAATATTCTATCTTGACTTCTTTTGATCGAGAGGTAAGTGCGGCGCACATGACTGGAAAACCGACATACTTGGCTTGCATGAAAAGCTAATCATGGAAGACTTCTTATTTATTTACTTCAAGTGTCGAAATAGTATGTTTTGAGATGTATCATGCTCAGATCATCCAAGAGTGAACCTGCATTCTTTTTATGCTATTAAGTACCAAAAGTTCATATCAAATGATCATAAAACATATAATATAATGCTCAGGGAATATGTAATTAGAGCGTTATCAACTCCCTTCAGGCGGAGAAAACCGTAGAACGTCGCTTACATTATTTTTCGACACTAAGCTAGATGTCGTGTACTAATCTTAGCTAGTACCAATCTACCACGATCCACATGATCCTATCTTATAACACGATCAACAAGATCCTCACACAATCTACACGATCAACACGATCCTCACACAATCAACATGATCCTCACACAATCTACACGATCTTCACAAGATCCACACAATCCTCACAATCTACCCTTGATCCACTTGATCAATACTCTATACTCAACACTCAAGAGATCACCAAGATATCAACAAGATCAGAATGATCAACACAATAACTAGGAAACACTAATACACTTGATGTATATCAAGATACAATCAAGTAGACAACTAGTAATGCAAGTGCACTACTCTATGACACCAACACCTTGTATCTTCTTGATACTTTGTGTTCTTCTCTTGACTAGAAGAGGTATGTAGATGATTCTTGGTTGGATGAAAGAATCACTCTTTAAACAAAAGAAAACTAACTAATGATGTAAGAAGTATAAAGAGAAAAGGAGGATGGAAACCAGAAAGTTATGTGTGTGAAAGGATGACCAAAATCTGGGAATTGAAGTGGTATTTATAGAATCTGAAAATCTGGCCGTTATGAAGGGACAACACCACTAAATGTCAAACGGTACCACTATATTTAGTGGTACCGTGCCAGACAAAAACGCTCCATTTTTTGTCTTTAGTGGTGAAATTTTATTTGGGGGAGCTTGGAGCTGGTTTGGGTAAGAAACTAGCTATTGGGGAATATTTTTGAATTAATTTTCCTAAATAAAACATTTCTTTATAATTCAAAAATAATTTGTAAAATGTATTTTTGAAAAGAAAGTTTTGTCAAGCTAAAAATGTGAAGTTTAAAACACAAATTCACTTCTTTGATCATTTGTCAAGTTGTAAATTTGTTTGTTCATACCTAGAGTGATTGACGTAGAAATCGGATATTTCGACTAAAAACTTGTTTACGTTAATTTTGTCACAAGATGTTTTCACATTTTGTTATCATCAAAACATAGAGATATCGTAAGATGAGAATAACATTTTTAGACATTATTTGCATCAACAATCTCCCCATTTTTGATGATGACAAAACATAAACTAATTTTATGTGAAAAACTAGTTTCGACAAGTTTTTAGTGTGAGTTTATATCCCACTTCTCCCCCTTTTTGTCAAAGCAAAAAGACTACGAAGGCTCCCCCTTGATGTATACTCCCCCTCATTTGGAGTATACCAAGAAATCGAGCAATGGTTGATGCTACAAAACAAGGTTAGATGACACAAATACAATATCTAACATGTAGCATTCACGACAAATATCCAACCAAAAGTAGAAAAAACAAAATAATCAATCCACAAACAAGGGATAAGCCCATTCCTTCATTTATAATAAGAACATCATACTTGAAGTATGATTACAAAACTAAACTAGTTAACAAGAAAGATAAAACTACATAAAGAAGCACATAACATTCTTTAGTGACATGGAGGTCCTAAGACTTGCTTCAAGATGCACAAAATGGTTCCTAAGGTTTTTATTTTTGAATGCTAAACTTAAAAGTTAGTTACGTGGGCTATTGGATGGTGGAGGAGGTGGTATGATGGGGCCTTGAGGTGATGTCAAGAGATGCTCACTGTAATTAAACATGTAAGCCATCTCATCTCTTAAGTGAGCAATGAGGTTGTGGTTGTGATGACAACACACAACTAAGGGTATATGATAGAATTGGGTATTGGATTGGATGGCCCATGATAGGTTGTGATGGTGGTGATGGAGAAACGGAAGATGGTGATGATGTGTTGTACACTAATTCTAGTGGAGTTGAGAAAGTTAGTGCCAAAGGTTGAGGAGGACTAGGTGGTAAGGAGGATGTTGTCTTGATAGTGGTTGATGAGGATGAGTTTGCTCTAGTGGAGTTGGTTTTGGATGGAGCTAATGGTGTGGAGATGGATGAAGTTGAGTTATTGGAAGGTGGTGTTTGGATATCCTCATCATCATCAAGGGTGAGATCAATGAAGATCATTTCATTAGTCGGTTTAATGTTAAGCCTTGGTTTCTTGGCTTTGTGGGAGATGGTGGCAATGGTGGAAGACATGGTGGTGCTAGATTGAGTAAAGTATGATTGAGGAATGGTTGTGGAAAATGTGTGTACATGAGAAGTGCTTAAATATCCATCTTTCAAGCATGCATGATGTAGGATGATGAGTTTAGAGAGTTGTGATCATTGGAGTCAGCCTATGTTTCCAAATTTTAGGGGAAAGAAAGTCAAAAAGTAAAAGCAAAAAGTGAAAATTGTCTACCCATAGGATGGTACCACTAAATCATCCACGGTACCACTAAATTTAGTGGTGCCATGCCCTATTTAATGGTGTCGTGGCATGCTGGAGATATCTTTCTCCGTTTTGCAGGTTCTAGGCTACCTAAATGGGTAATCCTATGTGCACTATTTGCAGCAAATCCTGTTAACTCCGCTCACTAAAGAACAATAACATGGATTTCATGATCTAAGTCACAACTAGCAACTAATGTGATCATGTGATAAATCAACTAAATAGGCTACTAGTAAGCATGCAAATTATCATCTAGAAACTTGCACAAATTTTTTTTAAGCAAATGTCACAATCATCTAGAAACATGATGTGAACAAATAATGATCATAAAATAAAATTAATCAAGAGTGAGACTTGATTAAATGCATTTGGGTGGTAAAATTGAAAGACACACCCAAAATATGTCAATGACAAGGATCATTTAAAGTTAGTGTTACACTAAATACTAGTTAGTAAGATAATATACTAATATATATCAATAACTAAATATTTTTATCAATCTCTTGACCTCCCCAACTTCTTCAGCTTATTTCCAATTCATTTGATTGCCTTCCCGATTGACTTGAACCCACCAATGGTTTGCTCATGCATTTCCACTTGTCGATTTTACATCAAGGTTTGTCTTTCCATCACCCTCGTCAAGTTAACATCTCTAAAGATGAGGTCGGTTGTTGTCTTGAAAGTGGATAGATTAAGGTCACAGAAGTATTTATCTGCTGAAGGATTTTGAGCACGAGATGTCCCTTCTTCGTTCACTTCAGCATCATCGTCACTCAAAGGTTGTGATGATGGTCCATGATGAAGAGAGGACGAGGAAAAGGTAGCATCAGAAGTGGATTTATGAGCCCGTTTTACCCCTTTGTCCTTACATTACTTAGGGCGACGTTGTGGACCTCCTAGGGGATTCATGACGGGGTCCACCAAAGGATATTCGATGTCGAGAAGATGAGGAAACTTTGTCATGACCCAACGAAAAAGACGAGTAAGCAACATACCATAGGGCATGAGCTTATCGGAACGACCACGAACATTGGCTATTCTCTTAGCCATGTAGTAAGCGAGGTTTTAAAGTACCTCGTTGATGTGCGTTTTATTATGCAAGTTTTAAATTTATAAGGGTGAATTACCAAATCTAGAAACAACACATACGAGCAAGTGTACTCGTCCGTTATAGCAAGATATGATGGTAAGTCGGGATCGTTCGCAGGGATTTGTGAGTGAATCGAAATATAAGTATAAAAGTAAATCTCTAATGTACGCAAATAAGATAATAAGAAAATTCAATAATTTAAAAACTACACATGTTTAGACTAGTTTTCTACTTAATGACACACATGATTGTGATAACTTTTGATAACATGTTGGTTGTGATAATTAGATGGTGGTCTAATCTATTGTTTCTACAAGTTAAACCTTCGTCAAGATTTTAGTTCATAAAAACAAGCTTTAGGTGTAAACCAATCAATTCAAGATCCATCCAAGGTTCATAAGGTATGGTGAATATCTTAAACACAAGAACAAACCCTTATTACAAATCAAATACTCTTAGGAAATGGTCATTACAAAAGGTAACCCATTCATAGACAAAAAGGTTACAATTGTTTATAAACATCTAAACTTTCATCCAAAGGTTTACAAACAATCCGATTTGACGTTATAAAAGCATTCTCATTACAATCATACTTCTTGTTTCTTTGATTAGTCAAGAATAATTATGGTGAAAAACAATCATTCATAGACAAATGATTATAACTAGTTGAATAATAACAAATCTTTCGACCCTTGAAACTATTATCAATTAGTTAACCTTCGCTAAACAAATATCACGATGAAACTTAAGGTACAATTGGTTCTTAGGATTGACTTGAAATTGAATTAAAACATGTTATCACAATCATAACTATCACTAAGCATAAAACATCATCAATACAAGTGTAAAAAAACTACTAGCCACTCATAGTAAACATGCAAATAAACTCAGAATATTCAACATTAGAATCCATAGTTTTAAGTCTTACAATGCTTTGGACTTGATAACAAATGACAAGGTATTGATAACCTAAGTGTTGGTGATGATTTCTTGAGATTTTGGCCTCCAAATGTTGCTTCCTTGGTCCTCCAAAGTTCCTGGTTCTTTCTGCACGAATTTTCCTTCTTTGAGAGCTAGATGATGACAATAATTGAGAGTAGTAATGATTGTAATTGGTCTCCTCAATTGTGTCTTAAATTGTGTACTCTTAAGGTCATTTTTGGCTTGTCAAATACTCCTAGCAATGAATAGGGACTTAAATGCTGGAGCTTGGACAATAAGATACTAAGAATGGCCTAGAACAATGGAACAAAAGACCAAGATTCGTGCACAAAAGTTGGTATAAACAGGCAGAAATGACCATCCGATTGGTTGCGGGTTGATACCGATCAGATGGATGTGGTCATTATGGTTATCCGATCGGTTATACTCCAACCGATCGGATGGTAGATTCTGGTTGCATTGGACTTTGACTTTTCCTTATGTAGTTCTTTATGCACTATCCAAGCTTGATTAACTCTGAACTTGGAACTTTGAGATAACAAAACTTAAGTTCTCCTTATGAAATGCTTCACAGATTGGACTTTTGAACTTGGGAATCTTCGTGTAATCGCATATACTTCATTTTCTTCACTTTTTCTCCATTTTTCCTACATTTGGCTACATATGCTACAAAAACATACTTTGATAAGATTTAGCGGCAAAAACATATAAAAACAACCAAATAACATACATAAAAACACTAATAACGCTTATAAAAACATGTTAACTTTGAGCGTTATCAAATCCCCCACACTTAAACTTTGCTTGTCCTCAATCAAATCTAGAAGAAAACTAAATATCCACATGGTAACCGAGAATGATTAGAAAAAATGTGATGCAAATCCACCAAGTACAAGTACAAGATAAGATTCATCATTTTTAAGCTTTAGTGGTGAAAAACCGAGATGTTTGACAATACCCAATGATTTTCTTGCTTGATCAACATTTCTAAACACCTCACGAAAAAGAAACAAAGTATAATTCACTCTATCACTCATTTATTTAGGTAGTGTAGTATGTATAAGAGAAATCACACTCATTGCTCAGTCATGATTTGTTTATTACCATAGGCTTGTACAAGAAACAAAACTATACCGCAATGGCGTAAGCACCAAGTCTACATATCAAAGAGGTCTTTTATTCGGGTTGTAATGTAAGGCTTCAGGGTTGTACCAGGCTTACGTTCAAACATCTCATACAAAAACATAATAGATTGCTGGCGCTAATTCTTAATTACTCAAAAACCGGATGGTCACTACCATATTCTTGCACTTGATATTCTCACAAAGCCATTACTATATCCGTAGAGATAAAGTAATTTGGTAAGGGTAGGAATAAGGCATGGAAATATTTATGAAATTGGTTTTAAAAGAAAAATAAAGTCAAGTCTAAGTCCATTGTTGCTAGTCACCGAACTATCCACGAACCCAAAAATGATTATAGTTACAATCTTTCTTCATCTTCGAACTTTCACATGTCGATACATCGATTCACCATAAAAATATTCTTTATACATAGCACATCGATTTACAACATATCACATAACTTCATCTTCACATATAGCACATTTGCTATAATTGTCACCTTATAGTTGCGATGACTTTTTTTTTTTTTTTTTTTTTTTTTTTTTTTAACTCAGAATCTTCCCCCACACTTCGTATAAGCATCACCACAAAAATACAAATAAGAAGCTGCAGTCTCCATCTTTGTCGGAATGGCACACAAGTTTGGTGAAGTGTGGCTAACTAATAATCATCAGAAACAATCCAACATACTAAGCAACTAGCAACCCACCGTTTAGACTTCGACAAGGGTTAAGCTAAGGTTTAAAGTATAAAATCTTTTTGTATTTTTCTGGATGTAACAAAAGAAATGGATGGCTCGGAGGGTGTAACTAGGGGTATCTAGCTTTAAAGATGAACGCTAACAAAATGGTTAAAAATTGGAAATTAACTAATCAATGTGACTAGCTAGAAATCAATAAGGAAGGCTAATTGGTTAAAATCCTAAGGTTGCCTCTTATCACGTATGTATACTTATATTACAAAAATGTAATCTCACAACGATCTCGTAATGATTTACAAGTTCAAGTTCTAGAATAAATAAAATCACCGGCACACTCATAATAAAAGATTCGAGCATATAAGATGTATGCTAGATATGAACAGGCTAAAATCCTCACAATTTAGTGGAAAGGGTTATAATATGTGCTAGCAAATGTTATCGATCCAAAAATGGATTGCAATATTAATCGAGACACATCTCAATTCTTTCAAAATTACTGATTTTTCCAGTGGATAGATCCAGTTATTCTAATAAATTACTCCTAAAAGTGTGAAAAACAACTAGATTATAAGGACAAATAAAATTTAAAAATTAAATCGATATTAGACTTAATTTCTTATTTTCCTACTCACCCCCCCCTACACTTAAGTTAAGCATTGTCCTCAATGTGATAAACAAACTTAAAAGTATGAAAGTAAGGAACATGAGAAAATAAACCATAATATCCGGTGTTATGTTCCTATCCAATCTTCTGTTTCTTCAATCAACACCTGCATTATTAGAAACAAAAACAAACAAACAAAAAGCATTGCAATTTTATTCAAATTAGTGGCACACCCCCACACTTAAGTTAAACCAAGTGGTAAAACTTTGGGATGTAGACACTGAAAAATAAATCAAAAATAAACACACGGGTTGCCTCCTGAGAAGCGCTTGTTTTATTAACGAGTCCTCAGCCGGACTCAGACTTCGAATAGATTATGTAGTTGTAGTGTTACATTTATTTTTAGGGATGTACACCACATTTCCTATCACAATTCCCTCCCCTGTTTCATCTATGTTTTCCAATGTAACTTTTTCCCATGCTCTAGGAAGAGCATCATAGATAAAATCATTATTGTGTGCCCAAGGGACCATTCCCTTGTGTGGAGCCATGAATGTGATAGCTTCATATTCAAATTCGGATGAAATTTCTTCATTAGAAATTACGTTTAATTGCTCTTTGTCATAATAGAGTTTAATTTGGTGCCCATTTACAATGAAACTTCCACCATGTTTGTCATAAAGTTCAACATATCCTGATGGAAATCCATGTTTCACTACTTATGGTCCAAACCATTTTGGCTTAAGTTTCGGAGCTTTAAACTTGTATTTCATATTGAAGAGCAGAACTTTATCTCCAGCTTTGAATTATTTTCGAATTCTCAGCTTTCTATCGTGGTATGCTTTGGTTCTTGCTTTGTATAGCTTGGAGTTCTCATAAGCTTGAAGTCTTAACTCATCGAGTTCATGCAATTGCAAAAATCTCTTTTCTCCAGCTACTTTTAGATCAGGATTACAGCTTCTTAGCGCCCAGTAAGCACGGTGTTCAAGTTCGAATGGTAGATGACATGTTTTCCCATACAATAGTCGGTATGGTGTTGTACCAATTGGTGTCTTATATGCCGTACAAAATGCCCATAGAGCATCGTATAATTTCCTTGACCAAACGGAAGGATTGTCCTTAACCGTTCTTTCAAGTATTCTTTTTATAGCTCTATTGGTATTTTTGACTTGACCACTAGTTTGTGGATGATAAGCTGTAGCAAAACGATGATGAACTCCATATTGTTTCTTTACTTTCTCCATTTGTTTATTACAGAAATGGGAGCCTCTATCACTTATTAAAGCTTTAGGAATTCCATAGCGAGCAAAAAGCTTTTTGAGAAAGTTGACAACAACTCGTGCATCGTTAGTAGGAAGAGCTTCAGCTTCAACCCATTTGGAAACATAATCGATTGCAACGAGGATATATTTGTATTTGTGTGATTTAGGGAAGGGTCCCATAAAATCAATTCCCCAAATGTCGAATATTTCACAGACTTGAATGCTCTTTTGAGGCATTTCGTCTCTTCGAGAAAGGTTACCGGATTTTTGGCACGCATCACAGTTTTGAACGAGAGTATACGCTTCTTTGAAAATTGTAGGCCAATAGAACCCATCATCAAAAACTTTTCTAGCTTTAGTGGAAGGACCATAATGTCCCCCAGTTGGGCCATGATGACATTCATCAAGAATTTTTCTTGTTTCGGCACCCGAAACACATCTTCGTATCATTCCATCCTTGCACATTTTAAAAAGGTAAGGTTTCTCCCAATAATAGTGTTTTAGTTCTGAAAATAACTTATTACATTGGTAATGACTCATCCCTTTTTTAAGAATATCTCCTGCAAGATAATTTGCGTAATCTGCAAACCATGGTACTTCCTCATCATCATCTTTATCTATCGTCATGAGAGTTTCATCTGGAAAATAACCGTTAACTTCATTTTCTTTTAATTCTTCCAAATTCGGATTCTCGAGACGTGAAAAATGATCTGCTGCAAGATTTTCTGCTCCTTTCTTGTCTTTTATTTCGATATCGAATTCTTGCAGTAGTAAAATCCATCTGATAAGATGCGGTTTTGCATCTTGTTTGGTAAATAGATATTTGAGTGCGGAATGATCTGTAAAAACTATCGTTTTTGAAAGCACGAGATAAGATCTGAATTTGTCGAATGCAAAAACTACGGCTAATAATTCCTTTTTCGTAACCGTATAGTTTTGTTGAGCATTGTTTAGTGTTTTACTAGCAAAGTATATAGGACGAAAATGTTTTGCTTCACGTTGTCCTAGAACAGCTCTAACAGCGAAATCGCTTGCATCACACATGAGTTCAAATGGTAGTGACCAATTAGGTGCAACCATAATTGGGGCACTAGTCAATTGACTTTTCAATGTTTCGAAAGCTTTAATGCAGTCAACATTGAAATCAAATACAGAATCCTTTTCTAAAAGTTTAGTCATAGGACGTAATATTTTTGAAAAATCTTTGATAAATCGGCGGTAAAAACCGGCATGTCCTAGAAAACTTCTAACGGCTTTAACGTTAGTTGGTGGTGGTAATTTGGTGATAACATCTATTTTAGCTTTGTCTACTTCCATTCCTGAACTTGATATCTTGTGTCCTAACACAATTCCTTCAGTTACCATGAAATCACATTTCTCCCAATTCAGAACAAGATGTGCAGCTTCACATCTCTCAAGCATTTTATCGAGATTGGAAAGACAAGTTTCAAAAGAATCACCAAAAACTGAAAAGTCATCCATGAAAACTTCCATAGATGTCTCAAGCATGTCTTGAAATATTGCGATCATACACCTTTGAAAAGTTGCAGGTGCATTACATAGACCAAAAGGCATACGCCGGTAAGCGTAGGTTCCAAAAGGACATGTAAATGTGGTTTTCTCTTGATCGGCTGGATCGATAGGAATTTGGAAATATCCCGAAAAACCATCTAGGAAGCAAAAGTATTTGTTTCTTGCTAATCTTTTGAGCATCTGATCCATGAACGGTAGAGGAAAATGATATTTCCTGGTGGCTTTGTTAAGTTTTCTGTAATCAATACATACTCGCCATCCAGTGACAGTTCTAGTAGGGACTAATTCATTCCTTTCGTTGGTCACTACAGTCATTCCTCCTTTCTTCGGAACACAATGAAATGGACTCACCCATGGGCTATCCTCGATAGGATAAATAATTCCTGCGTGAAGAAGTTTGATGATTTCCTTCTTAACAACTTCATTCATATTGGGGTTGAGTACGTTGTCTTTCTACAACGGGTTTAGTACCTTCTTTACAATTGATTTTGTGTTTGCAAAAATCTGGACTAATTCCTGGAATATCAGAAGTTTTCCACGCAAAAGCGCGTTTATGCTTCTTTAGAACAGAAATGAGTCTTTCTTTTTGATTTGTTTTGAGCAACGACGATATGACTACTGGAAGAAGTGAATTTTCTTCTAAGTAGGTATATTCGAGATTATTGGGAAGGGGTTTGAGTTCCAAATCAGTGGGTGGTTCTTCTAGAGATGATTTGATTTTCATTTGATCTTTTTCAGTGATATCTTCAAATATCTCTTCTTCCTCTTCTTCTAATTTTACTTCCATGAATTCCTCAAATTCTTTATCAGAATCTGTTTCACTGATCTTTTCTGAAGTAGTCATGAATTGTTTTGAATTGTCAAGTAATGCATCCAATTCTTCTTCAGTGACTTCATCAATGACATCGATGTTATAGCATGTGTCATCACTGGAATTTGGATATTTCATTGCTTTATCGATTAAGAATGTGATTCGGTCTTCTCCTACTCCAAGATTGAGTTCTCTGCCTTTGACTTTGATCATGGCGTCAGCGGTGTTTAAGAAAGGTCTTCCTAAGATTAAGGGTACTCGACTATCTTCTTCCATTTCTAAGATAACAAAATCCACAGGAAAAACAAATTTACCAACTTGAACAAGCATATTTTCAGCAACCCCAACAGGATATTGGTATGTATGGTTGGCTAATCTTATACTCATCTTAGTACGTTTCAATGTATTGATGGAAAGTTTAGAATACAACGAATAGGGCATCAAATTGATACTTGCACCTAAATCGGCTAAAGCATCGCATGTGATGTTGTTTCCTAATGTACATGGTATAAGAAAACTTCTGGGATCTCCTAGTTTTGGTGGAATTTTGTTTTGAATGATAGCAGAGCGTTCTTCATTGAGAACAGTAGCGGAAATTTGTTCCAACTTGTTTCGATTATTAAGAAGTTCTTTCAAAAATTTCCCGTAATTGGGCATTCCAGCTAGAACATCAACGAGGGGTACGTTAATTCTAACTTCTTTGATCATCTATATAAACTTCTTATTTCGCTCCTCTCTTTTCTCTTTTCTTAGGGCTTGTGGATATGGTATTTTCGGTGTATAAGGTTTTATTGGTGGAACGGTATTTTCTTTAGTTGGTGTTTGGGTTGGTTCTTCTTCAGCTTCTTCCTCCTCCTCATCTTGAATAATAGTATTATCTGTAGGAACGGGTGGTAGATCATATGAGAGACCACTTCGAGTGAATACAACATTGATATGCTCATTTCTGTTTTGTAGTGGACGATAATTCATATCGTTTGATCCAGATGGTTTTGAATTGGATTGGGTGTTATTTGTAATGTACTAGGAATTCGAGAAGAAAATTGATCAGAAAGTCTACCAAATTTTTGTACAAGATCCTGGATAGAAGCTTGATGATTTTTCTGACCTTGCTCAACTTTGGTTTTGAGATTGAAAAATTGAGTTTTTACAAACTCATTTGTGGTTCTTTGAGCAGTTACGAAATCTCGCATCATTTTTTCGAAATCAGATTCATCCTTTTTATCGGAATTTGGTAGGTTTGGGTTGTCTATTCGGGGTTGAAAATCACGGTTGTTATCCCTTTGTTGGTGGTCTTGCCAATTTCCAGAACTTCTTCCATAATAATTACCACGAAAACCTCCTCCACGATATCCTCCTTGGACATAATTGGCTTCCCCTTCGTTGGGTCCATTCATAGGTTGGTCATTACACTCAGATGATGTGTGATTTCCTCCACAATTATTACAGCCATCTCGCATTTCTTTCATTTCTCCTTTAATATCTTTGTATTGCGAGTCGATTTTAGAAGACAAGGCTTCTATTTTGTCCATGAGTTTCGAATTATCTGAACTTTCGGCAAAAGCAACGGTTTTCCGTAGGGGTTTGGTTTTGGAATCTTTTGACCAATCGAGTTTAAGGAGTACTCGATCTTCGAGAAGTTGATATGCCTCGTTAGGTGTTTTGTAAAGAAAAATACCTCCGACATCAAGGATTGCTTGGGATGCTTCATCAAGACCATGACAAAAGATTTGGATTATTGTTCCTCGTCCTAAATTATGACCATGACAACTTTGAAGCAAATCTTTCATGCGAAGCCAAGCTTCAACAAGAGATTCATTAGGATTTTGTGAAATAGCACGGATTTCTCCCATTAGACTATCATACATGGCAGGTGGAAAGAATCGGCTTACAAAAGCTTGCCTCATCTCCTCCCAATTATTGGTTAATTCGTTATACCATACTTTGGCATCTCCGGCGAGTGATGATGGAAAAAGTTTGATCTTAATAGCATCGACATTGGTATTTCCATAACGAAACATGCCACAAATTTCAATAAATTCGGTAATGTGTTTATGCGGATCAGCGCGCGAACGGCCATCAAATTGACGGTCTTTGATCATAGAAAGATGGTGACCTTTAACGGTAAAGTTTTCCCCAAGGTCGGCGACAACAATAGCAGCTCCAGGAGTAGGTGCTACGGTTCGATTGGCGGCCCACATGGGTTGATCGTCAGCCATGGGTATTGGTTTAAAAAGATCAGAAATCGGATGTTCTTCGGAAAGATTATCAAACCAATTAATAATAGATGAAGATCTCTTCTTACGAAACAAAATTTCAAGATTGGATAAAGGTGTACTAAGCTTTTCAGTAGTAGAACGAGTGTTCATGCAACTACCAAGAGAATCGAGTCAATTACCTGAACAAACGAATGAGAAAATAAAATTTTCAAAAATAGAAAAGTCTATCCGAATTGGTTGGATACCAAACCGATCGGATGGATGCTACGGTAAAATTAAAAAACTTGGAAAAAACTGGGAAAACGATCGGCTGGAAGTCTATCCGATCGGTTGGATGACACTGAAAATATTTTGTTTTTAGAAAACGAACAACGGACTTTTAAAACTTAAAAGAAACACAATCAAAATCCCCGGCAGCGGCGCCAAAAACTTGATGTGCGTTTTATTATGCAAGTTTTAAATTTATAAGGGTGAATTACCAAATCTAGAAACAACACATACGAGCAAGTGTACTCGTCCGTTATAGCAAGATATGATGGTAAGTCGGGATCGTTCGCAGGGATTTGTGAGTGAATCGAAATATAAGTATAAAAGTAAATCTCTAATGTACGCAAATAAGATAATAAGCAAATTCAATAATTTAAAAACTACACTTGTTTAGACTAGTTTTCTACTTAATGACACACATGATTGTGATAACTTTTGATAACATGTTGGTTGTGATAATTAGATGGTGGTCTAATCTATTGTTTCTACAAGTTAAACCTTCGTCAAGATTTTAGTTCATAAAAACAAGCTTTAGGTGTAAACCAATCAATTCAAGATCCATCCAAGGTTCATAAGGTATGGTGAATATCTTAAATACAAGAACAAACCCTTATTACAAATCAAATACTCTTAGGAAATGGTCATTACAAAAGGTAACCTATTCATAGTCAAAAAGGTTACAATTGTTTATAAACATCTAAACTTTCGTCCAACTAAAGGTTTACAAAAAATCCGATTTGATGTTATAAAAGCATTCTCATTACAATCATACTTCTTGTTTCTTTGATTAGTCAAGAATAATTATGGTGAAAAACAATCATTCATAGACAAATGATTATAACTAGTTGAATAATAACAAATCTTTCGACCCTTGAAACTATTATCAATTAGTTAACCTTGGCTAAACAAATGTCACGATGAAACTTAAGGTACAATTGGTTCTTAGGATTGATTTGAAGTTGAATTAAAACATGTTATCACAATCATAACTATCACTAAGCATAAAACATCATCAAAACAAGTGTAAAAAAACTACTAGCCACTCATAGCAAACATGCAAATAAACTCAGAATATTCAACATTAGAATCCATAGTTTTAAGTCTTACAATGCTTTGGAATTGATAACAAATGACAAGGTATTGATAACCTAAGTGTTAGTGATGATTTCTTGAGATTTTGGCCTCCAAATGTTGCTTCCTTGGTCCTCCAAAGTTCCTGGTTCTTTCTGCATGAATTTTCCTTCTTTGAGAGCTAGATGATGATAATAATTGAGAGTATTTGCGACATTTTTAAAGTCAAGTATTTTCGAAAAAGTAATTTTTTCGAGAATACACTTTGGATTTTTTCGAGAACACTTGTTTAATGTATTTTTTTCAAAAACTTCTCACTAATCACGTTTTTTCGAGAAAACATTTGATAAAACTTTCGAGAACACACATTCGGAGTATTTGCGAAAATTTTACTAAAGTCCATATTCACGATAACTTGTTTATCGAGAATACACTTGGTGAAACTTTCGAAATCCTTCTCAGTGGGCGTTTGCAAAATTTCTCTTGTACTTGACTTTTTTCAAGATCACACTTAGAGTTTATTTCGAGAATGTAACTTATGTGCATTTGCGAAACTTGTCCTTTGTGCAATGTTTCGAGATCCTTGATTTGTTGTATTTTCGATATTATGTCTTTATTATCACTTGTTGAAATGTATGTTGTAACTATGTAACTTGTATAATTTTTGATGTAATTGTGCTCATGTATTTGTTTCGTGCTTTGTGCTTGAGTTCATGATTCAAATAGATCAAATGTTATCTTGTCTACATCATTCGTTGTTTCACATATGTTAATTGAACCATCCGTGCTTATATGTTTTAAGTGTTTATCTATAATAACACTTGTGATTGTGCTAACATGTAACAAATCTGGATGTTTGGTTTATGATAAAACATTTTCAAATAATAATGGCTGAACACACAGAGAATGTCCCTGAACAAGCTCTTCCATTGCTCACACTGAATGACATTGTCCCAGCTGAGATTTCGACAAACTTAGAATTCTTGAGGACTCGTGCAAAATTGTGAAAGATATACTCCTGGCTCATCCATGCAAGCATTTGCTTGACAAATCCACTTCTGTTCCAACATTCTACCTTCATCAGTTCTGGCTTACTGCAAAGGTTAATTTGGATGATGAATCCTTCACTGTCACTTTGAATCGGCAAGTCTATATAGTAGGTCTGGATGTCCTTCGTATAGTTCTCCTCCTTCCCAGACTCGAGAATGAATATGTTCCAATATTGCCTGAATTGGATATCCTAGACTATCTCGTTGATCTAGGATACGATGTTCAAGATGATTTACCTCTGACTAAGCATTCAAGATTCAATGCCAAAAACATGCCTCAGCCGTGGAGAACCTTCTTTATGTTGGTTGTTCGTTCAATTTCTGGAAGAAAAAGCGGTCATTAACATCCAAAACTTGAACATTTGCAAGTATTTTGGGGAATGGTCAGCATGCTACCAATTGACTTTGCAAGATCTATAATGAGCGACATGGTCTACAACATACAAATTGATCGTGAAAAGATAATGATCCCGTTTGTGAGATTCACCAAGTTACTCATTGAGCATTTCTGTAAAGATCAACCAGAGTTCACCACAAGAATGCAAGACCCTAATGAACCAAAGAACCTCTACCAGGATGACTTCACAATTGCTTTTGTCAAAAAGACCATGTCCTCCACAAAACAACAAGGAAAAAGGATTCCAGACTATCTCCTTGAAGACACAATTAGAAACTCCAATAGCTTTGAACTTTATGAAAAGGCTTATCAAGGAAGTAAGGTGGGAATCATAGGAGAGATTGAAGCACCGCAAGAGAAATGACAGGCACATAGCAAAAGGGGTGGAAAGACAGGGAGTACTAGCAGCACAACAGGTTCGCTAAAATCAAAATCAACTCCCAAACCCAAACCTACCCCTAAACCTAAACTTGCTACTAAACCAAGAAAGAAAATCACTCCTAAACTCGCCCTTCAATATGAACTAACACCACCACCTTCTAAAAGTGAGTCTGAATTCGACACTGAAACCAAAACTGATGAAGAAGATTTTGAACGAAGAGTAAGAGTAATAGAAGAAGAATTTCCAAAAATGGAACTTGCCAAACAACAAATCTTGGAAACTCTTGAAATGGATGAAAGGAAAAGACGAGGGATTACTATAAATGAACTGAATCTTGGGATCAATGATGATGAAGAAGACAAGCAAATAGTTGAACAATTGGTCGACAAAAGGAAGTTGAAAAGTATTGTTGTCGACACATAGGCTCAAGAGAAGCAATTTCTCAAAGAGCAACGAGAAGCATCACTCCTTAGCAGACTTCATCCACAACCTTCACCACAACCTGTTAATCTGCCAGAACATGAAGTTGCCTCTAGTAGTATTGTTCCTCCCATTGTGTCTTCTACTTCAGAACCGGTTATCCACCCCACTGACAAAGAAGAAGATAAAGATAAAGAAGGAAATACTATTATGAAAGAAGCTTCAACAGTGGAGAAGAAAGTTGCAGAGGTAGAGAACTTCACCACTGATCAAGAATTGGATCAACTCATCAATCCCGAGAATATTGCACAAGAAGAGGAACAAAGGAGAAAAGAAGGTGAAGATATTGAAGTAAATGAACAAGAACAACCATTCGACACAAACATATTTCTTCAATCACCTTCACACTCTCTCTTACATCCATCATCATCTTCAAAGAAAACAACTCCAGAGAAACCTCCTATTCCCAAAGGCACACCTCCTAAGGATCCTACTCCTCCAGCTTCTTCTTCAAGCTCGCACAATGAATCTTCTTCAGAATCATCACCATAACATTCATCTCCTCCACCATCTGAAACCACATCTAAACAACAATCAGTCAATGAACCCACAAATCCAGTTGATCTTCCGGAGCAAGTAAAAGTCTCACAACCATGGTTACTAATATTGCAAAACAAGTTGAAGACTTTCAGGAGGCAAAGCAGGAGATTGATAAGTTCATGAAAGCAGACTTGGAAGGAATCATCAGGACTTTCACCTTCAATTACCTTATAGAGAATCTTGTTGATATTGTCACTCCTCAAGTAGCAAGTCTTGTTGAACCGATTAAGGATAACTTGGTGCATAGGATTAGAAGTGTCGTAAGGAAAATGTTGTCAACAACACCATTCACTCTTCAACCTGCAAAAGCTTCAACAACAACTCCAACCATTTCTGAATCATCAGTCGAAGACTTGCTTGCTCAGCTCTATGACAAAGTTTCCTACAAAACCACTTTGACACCTGAAGAAACAGAACTTGTCGACGCCATTGCAGCTAACTTGTCAAAAGAGTCTTGCAAAGAAGCTGTTGGATCTTTGAAAAGGTCAAGGAAAGATGAAGACCCGGCCCCTAAAAGGAAAGAAACACAAGTCTACAACCGGTTCATCATCTTCACTACAACCACAAAAAGATTCAACACCTCCTGGAAATCAGCAACATACTTCAGCTTCTGGTCTAGGTCCAACATACCAGGAAGAACCTTTCATGCAACCTGTAGACGATTATCAGGGACAACCCGATACAGACTATCGTGCATCTCCAATCCCCGAATCTAGACCTTGACCATCATCAACCTCTAAAGCTCAAGACAAGGAAAAAACATCTAAGTCAAAGAAATCTAAGAAAAGAAGACGTCACTCTTGGATCGACAATGATGAAACACCAGAAGGTGATTGGTTAACTGAATTGATCAAGTGTCAACCTCCTCTCGAAGATAAAGAACCACTCCCGGGCAATACATTGCAATACACTCAGAGTATGATGGCTGGACTTCAGATTGAGAAACTTACAAAGGCTGAGTTGAGAATAATCAATCAGGATGCACTTGATTTCCTCAAGTCTAGATCTGGAAACAAGATGGAACTCGAATTTCACATGCAGAATATAGCTAGTGCAATGTCAGGAAAGTTTGACTGGCTAAACCTCGAGGCGAACTTCGACATCCATTCAGGAAAACCCGACAAGCCATACTTCACCGATTGGACCAAACCATTACCATTGCAAGGATTTCCAGAAAAACCTAAGATACCTTATCGTTTCTTCTTCAACAAAGATCTTCGTAACCTCCAACTCACACAAGAGAACTCTAAACAAAAATATGCTTCATCGTTGACTATATCAGTGCCAGCTGCAAGGTATGATGTTCCTACAATTGAAGAGTCAACTCCAATATTTAGCAACTCCATTGTCTCCTACGACAGAGATGCTTTACTTGGAATTCAGCACTGGCCTAAACGTCGTCGACTCAGGTACACTCACAGGTTAGACATCAAGTCAATAGAGAATGTGAAGCATAAATCAAGAATCGTTGCTATCTTGGAAATTCAGGAGTCGAAAAGGTTTAACTACACTTTCATGAGCGAGATTGTCGTCAAAAGACAAGATGAAAAGAAGTACAAGTTCTCAGAAGCAGACTTTCCCGACCTCCATCTAAATGACATCGAAGACATGTATCTAGAAAAGGTTCAAGGAAGAATGCGTGGATTCAAAACTCAAACACAATACAACTTCATTGCATCTTTACTTCTCTACATAAGACGGCTAATAGTTCAAGAAAGAGTGGAAGATCATCAGCTAGGAGTTGAAAGTTACCAACAAAAGATCAATCTGACTAAACCCCAACTCTCAATTCAAGGAATCGAACAAATGTCACAATATATACTCATCCAAAAACCATCATTTGGTTTCACCTACCTCAACAACAAGAAGACTCTAAGTTTCATGAGGCTCGATGAGTTACGTAAGTTCTGTGATTCCACGCTCAAAACCGTTCACGATGGTTTAGTCAAAAGGTTGCAAGATGATAAGAGAAAGATGTCTAAGGGTGAACCACCAAGGTGGAAATCCAGCTCCAGACGGCAAGTCCGCAACTTTGTCGTGAAAATTAAAAAAAGGCTATTTCGTAGGGAACAGATCAGACGACTGGAAAGTTACATTGGGGTCAGACCTTCATTCCCTGTCAGAATCTTCCAAAGACCAAAACCTCAGTTCACAGACTTTGATGCTCCACTTGTTGATGATTCGTAAGCTGGATAACTCGGGTACTAACATTTCAATCATAATTATTTCATTGATTTTGTTGTGAATCATTATGGCTTGTGCACGCATTACAGTGTACAACCCGTTCTTGTAAAGAAATGACCCTGAGGTACGCTTCAGTGCCTCAATCCTAACATAAGGAGCGAAGGCTTCTTACTTTTGAGTAGAATTAATCAAACATTTTCTAATTTTCTTAATTCTGCTCAAAAGACAAGTATTTCACCTCAATAAGTATTCACTTGTTGAGGGGGAGCACTTGAAAACTCATCGTTCTTAAAAACAAAGTTCTTGTTGATATCTCCCCATAAAACTCAAAAAGCATATTTTAATCAAAAGTTTATCAAAAACAACATTTTATATGCTATTTTTGAGGGGGAGAAAAAGAAAAGTGATTAAAATATGAAAGTTCAAAGTTGCTTTAAGACAAATCTCATGCGAGCTAGACTGAGGATTGACCCAAGAATTGACGAAACATAAAAGTTAACAATCGAAAAGACTTATCCTCGACGGGTTATGACATAAGGTTAGTTACTAGAGCTAGTTGTCACCTAAAAGCTGACAACGGAACTCTTTAACTAGCCACGTAAGCGTGTCTCGAAAAGGATTTGTCTTAGTAGAAAGGTACCATTTCGAGAAACTTTCTGTGGACTTGACCAGGCCGGGTAATAACTTTAAGCTAGTCTAACTAGTGATGTAAGCGTGTCTCGAATCGGTCTTGTTTACTGAAAGTGGATCAATTCAAAAAGTGCTTGCTCCTCCCGCATGTGCAAATTTAATAAATACTTATGAGCACATGTGAAGGGGGAGCCCTTCATAAGTAAACATCAAAACTCTCAAAGTGTTAAACAAAATATTTGATGATCACAAACACTTTGAGAGATTTTCAATCAAATGTTTCATGGCAATCATGGAGTTATAAGGTGATTAAGATAGGAAAAAACGTCCTATGATCCGCCAGAGCTGGAGGGATCTACGCAAGGACATCACCAATAGTTAGAATTAGAAGTCCTTAGGTATGATACGAAAAAAGGAGAAAAGAATGAAAGGGGAAAGAAGGAGTTGAAGAATTAAAAAGAAAAGTAAAGAAAAGGGTGAAAAGAAATAGCCCTCCATATGTTCAACCTTAGGGCAGACACCGGGTTTAATTCGTATGCTACTGGTTGTTGCAAAGATAACACCGGTATTGAAGATAAAGTCGTCATGGACCCAGTGACGCAATGCACTAAACCTTCTCAACCACTCAAGTTCTCTTAAAAGAGCTTGTTTCATTCTCACGGGGAACCGGTGTAATCTATCAACCTATCTCTTAGAGATGGTTGGTATTGAAGCAGGAGACCCCTCCCTAGTCTCCGCATAGGAAACCTAAGTGTGCACTTATCGAGTCTAGAGCCACGAGATACATCAAAGATCTCTTAGGAACACTTAGTACTTCTACAACTGGCGTTCTACATCAATGGACACCAGCTGTAAATTATCGAGTCCTTCGCAGATCCTAGCAATCTACCAAGAACGTTTATGAGAGAATTTACATAAGTATTTCTCAATGATTGAACGAAAATCCTGCCAGGGTCAACATCTAACAGCCCTGATAACAGGTCACTTCGGTAACTCCGTGTGGGTTACGCTTAGTGTTCGCGGTGGTTCCTAAATGGTCTACAGTCGTGGAGTGATCCCCAGCGACTCACCCAGTCATTGAGCTACTAAGTAGGTCTTGTAAGCTCCCTCGGGAGTATCTGACATGGGAACGGCCTTGATAAGGATTAGAAGGAGTCTTCAAAATATGCTATTGACGATCTCTAACTCCTTATCTGTAAGTACCGGTTGATTTATTGCTAACTGTTTACCTGCAGCTACATATCACCTCCATGGCGACGGATTCCACATGCTCATACATACATCTTGAAATAATTGAAAGCTCCCTCAAAGATCAAAGCAACACAAAGTTCAAAGAAAGATTCTACGCCAAAAAGGAGAATCTACAAAGTAAAAAGACTAAAGATCAAAGTGAAAGAAAGGGATCTACGTACATATGAATGTCTAAGTCCGAAGATGTATGAGCATGTTGGAATGGCGGACAACCACCACAGACGCAGAAGTGACAAATGGCAGACAACTTCATAAAATGATCACTATCACATCTACAAAGAACAAAGAACAAAGAACGGTGAATGGTTTCTCACTAATGATTTTTTCTGAAGACGTCTAAAGCATTGAAAGTCAAAGATAAAGACAAGACAAAGACGTCAAGCAACCGTGAAGACCGACCCTTAGGGGGAGATTGTTGGGAACATAGTTTTAATATATTGTCAAGTCTCGGTCATTTGTAATAAACATTAGGTTGCTTAGTGATGAGTGTGTAAATACTCATCATTTTTACCTATTCTGAGCTGCCAAAACATCTAAAAACATTCAAAATTGCAATGAAAATATCCCAGGAATGTGTTTTATATGTTTCCGATGCAAAATAATCAAAAACAGATGAAAAATAAACAAAGTTTGCATAATTGGTAGTTTCAGTCCCTCATCTTTCAAAAGTTGTCAAATCTAGTCCCTGGTTATTCTAAAAACTTGAAAATGTCACCAAAGGTCCTTTTAAATCACAAAGTTACATATTTAGTCCTTTGGTACAAAGTTTCACAAAATTGCAAGTTTAGTCCCTGAACTTTGAAAATTGACAAAAATGGTCCCTGGGATATTAAAACTTTGAGAAAAACAAATTTTTTCCTTGCACTTCTCATTTATGGCAGAAATGGTCCTTGGTTGCAAAGTTTGGTTAAATTACATATTTGGTCCCTGGAGTTTGAAAGTTTGGCAGTTTTAGTCCCTGGAAAATTCAAAAGTGGAATTTGTCATCATGGTCCTTGTAATATTGAAGCTTGGCAGAAAATACCCCATGAAATACTTTGGAATAATGCCAATTCTAGTCCCTAAACTTTTCGGCAAATTACAAAATTGGTCCTTGTGATACTACTAACCAAACCGGACCCTTAATATTAATCCCATCCAAATCCAAGTCCAAACCAAATAAACCAAAGCCCACCCCCTTTGTTTTGAGCCCACTCCAGCACCCAGGCCCAAACACCCCTTTGATATAATTCCCAGGGTCAAAGTTTGACCCTATGGTCAAACCTAGGTCAAAAACAACACCACCACCCCTTTCCCCCCAACTTGCAACCATTATATCACCATCCCCCACCATCACTATCCCATCTCCACCGCCCACACCACTCATACCATCCCAATTGCACCTAACAGGCCAAAGTGCATTTAATGCCCCCCTCTGTAACACACCTAACAGAAGCAATTGGACTCCACCAATTTTGGCGCCAGAATCAGTTAAACGGCCAAGATTGAATTTTAGTCATCCAAGGGTCAAGATTTCATGTGGGAAATGATTAGAGGTCATCACAAACCCTAGAAGACCCCTATTTAAGGGAAGAGATTGCAAGGAGAAGAACAAGTAGTTAATTAGCTTAAAATTAATGTCGTATTAGCTTAATTTCAAATTTCAATTGTACTTTTCAGTTTCAAAGTTGTAATTTCAGTTTTCCTAGTCTAATTCAAGGTTTTAGCAATAAAGATATCAAGTTATCAGTTTCAAATTCCATTTTTCACTTTTGAATTTCAAAATTTCATTGTAGCTTATGGTTTGATAAAAGCTAGCATTTACTATTTCAGTACCCTACATTAACTAAGTTTAGCTTGTTTTAAACTTAAAATCATATTAGTGTTAGTTCTAAATCAAAAAGATTAAAAAAAAAGGAAAAAAAGAAAAAAAAGAAAACTCAAAAAAATAAATACCTTTGCTTGGACTGTGGAAAGCTAATAGAAGTTGCCTGCAATGGAGGGGCAAGGAGGACTGTACTAGCTTGTTTATAACAAGCTAGAGATTGTAGCTGCCCATTTGGGAGCCCTTGTTCAGCTAGGGTCTCAAGTGAGTTCAAAATACCCATTTTTCTTTCATTCTTAGTTCTGCACTGTAGCATTGCTTAATTCTTGGCTTATTTAGCTTCTCTTTGTTTAATTAATGTTATTTAGTGATATTATTGCATAAAATCAGTACCTTGTTAATTAGTATTCATAGTTGCTTTAATTTCACAACTTAGTAGTCAAACTAGTATAATTAGTAATCTTGGGTAATTGTTGTTGTTTCCTGTGTTTAAGTGCTTATTCAAGGTTAATATATCATAATAAGTTGTTTTGAATCAGTTTCACAAGATCTAACACCTTCTTGTTTCATAAATCATAAAACAGTCAAATTAAAGGTGTGTTTGGATCAGGGTGATCCTGAGAGTTCTGGTGTATAATTGTTGTTGTTCTTTGCTTACACAAGTCACTTAGGTCCATATAATCTCAGAACAACCATAAAAATAGGGTCTTGTCTCATAAAAAGTCAAAATCACAAACCATTTGGTCTAATCATCTACTGTGTTGATTTTGAAGTGGCATAAGCCTCATTTTGGTTCACAAGTGCAAGTTTTAGCTTAATTTAGTCTCCTTATAGCTTAAGTAACTTAATTTAGTAAATAAATCAAGATCAAATCTCACAAAAGTCAACTTAGTTCAAAATTTCAAAAAGTCAAAATTGTAGACTTAAGCAGAAAACCAAATCTTTGAGGTTTTCTTGTGAATTTTGTGTTAGATTTGAGACTTAGATCTTTTCAGAAGTTAAAGATTGTCACTTAGTGTTCAAATTCCCATAAACAGCTTATTTTTAAGATTTTTGTATAAGCTTATGCAAGAGCTTAAAGTGACCTGCAGGGCAAGTACACACCCTGCACCAGGGTAATTGACCCAACTTCATTAGCTATTTGTGACTCAACCAGTGGGACCCACCCTTAGCTTATTGGATTTTTGGATAGCCAAGCAACCCATTTTGATAAGTCAGGGCTTATTTCACCCTTTGGAGCTTATTTGATAGGGCTGCAAGCCTCATTAAGTTTGACCAATACCTGAGCCTACACTGAGTACTTAGTGTGTGACCCCAACTTCCAAGCATCACCCAGTGTTCATTAATAAGCCATAAGCTTAGCTTATTGGCTTATTTGGTAGCCCTTCTGTCCCTTTTCAAGTTTTAACTTTCATTTTGGACTCACCTTGACTTCTGTGGACCCCACAGAGGTCCAAAATCCTTAGGTTTGGCCTGATTAGGCCTTGGGCTTTCATAAGTGCTTATTTGTGGTATACAACTTATTCTGAGTGCTTATTTGTTCCATTTTGGCTTATTTCAAGTTCATAATCATCTTTGTGTACTTATTTTTTTCAACATTTGCATAAGTCCTAATAAGCTTATATGCCAACTGTTAAGGAAAAGGGGGTGCACATAGCTTATTTTTAAGCTATTCAAAAAGTGTCTTTGAAATAGTTTCTTATTTTTAGCTGATTTTGATCTGTCAAAAAGAAAAACCAACAAAAAACCAAATTTAAAATTAGTGATAGCTTCTATTTAATAGATTCTATCTTTTTAATTTTCTTTTCAGCTTATTAATAAGCATTTCATCATTTTTATAGTTTTCTTAATTTCCTGTCACCTTAAGGTATTTTCAATAATTTTCTTAGATTTTTCTCTTTTAGTTTAATAATTATTAGAATTAAAAATAGTTTAATTAATTAATTAGGTAATATTAGTAATTAAATAGTTTTCTTAAATTTTAATTAACAACAGCAGGTTTTTATATTTTTCATAGGTTTCATAAATCATTTAAGACTTTTAGAAAATAGTTTTTTAAATTCCACTATTCATTTTCTAATTTTCTTATTTAATTTAGTTAAACTAGATTTAAATTAATTAATAAGTAAATAATTAGTAAAATAGTCTAAATATAATATTTAGAAACTTTTTATAATTTTTTAGGATTCATGTGATGGTTAATTAGTTTTATAAATTTTTCTATAATTTTCTAAGTCATTTAGGTATTATTAGTAATTTAAAATAATTTAAATAGTTTAATTAATATAATTAGTATTTAATTAATAGAAAATCCATAAAAAAGACAAAAATATTTATTTTTAATTTTTATACTTTCTTCAAGTTCATTTAGAGGTTTAGAAAATATTTTTGCAAGTTTTTAGTTTAATTTGTAGTCTTTATCATTTTTAGTTTAATTTAAATTAAATTTTAATTACTTTTTAAATAGTTTTAATTAATTAATTAGTATTTAAATATTAAAATAATCAAGTTAATAATTTCATTTTCATTTTATATTTTCCTTTTATTTAAAGTTTGAAAAAGTTTCATTTGCACCCTCTGTAGTTGTAAATTGTTTAAATCCCACTTTTCTCTGTCTGTGATTTGATTCCCAAGTTGTGTATTTGTTATTATATCTGTATATCTGTTATTGTTAATATCATTGTCCAAATACCAAATATCAGTAGCATAATCATTTCCTAATCATCTTGGTTACTGACCTCAGTGCCACTCATTCTCAAAAACGTTTTCCAAAGCACCATTGCAATCTCGTCGGGACATAACGACCCGGGGAAACACTATACTATCCACGGAGAATTGGTCTGAGCTGTCTTTGACTTATTTGACCTTGGTCAATAATATCTGACGGTTCAGCACCAATCAAAATTTGGCGCCGCTGCCGGGAAGGTTGTTGCGTGTTTTAAAATCGTTTTAAGTTTAGTGGTTTTCAAAACCCTCCCTGTACAAATTTCACCACTTTTGTAAAAATATCAATCATATCAAAAAGTTCATTAACACTTTTCCTGAAGTGTTAACAACACCAAAAAAAAATCAAAAACAACAAAACAAACTGTGAAGTTAAATTATTTCGTTTTCTTTAAGATTACAACCTGAAACAGTTGGTATAAGGTAAGTTCTGACATTAAATTGCGAACTGAAGAGGGATCCATTCTTTCCTCCCGCCAGCCTGTGAGTAATCTTAAAAGAACGATTTCGGTTAACGAATCAGTTCCAAAAATATTTCCCAAAGTTTTTTGCACACACACCCATAAGCCCAAAAACAATTTTTTAATAAATACATAAATTCTTACCACCGCAAACCAAGGCAGAACACCTACCAACTGGGGATGTGGACATAATAAGTTCCCAAACTAAAGATTAAAACTTTCCATTGTATCCCTGTGAGTGGTGTACCTTTTGAAAGAAGCCATTCACTTGTGATTATTGGATTTAAGTTCACTGTGGTTTTTCCTCGATCTTGTTTTGAAAAATTGTTTTTAGTGCATGCGCACTCGTTCACAAACAAAGCGTAAAAATCAGAAAAACGTACCCGAGCTACGTATTGTTATTGAAGAACCTAAAACAGAAATGGCCGATGGGCCACCACCACCACCCCCTGACCATCCCAGGGATGAGCCAGCTCCTGATCTCCGAACGATGGAGGAGTTGTGCCAGCCTACCATGCAAGGGAGGGGCGGACCTATTGCACCACTCACTATTGAGGCTACGGACTTTGGCCTCAAGCACCACATGATCCAACAAGTCAAAAATTCGTGTCAATTTCACGGATTACCGGGTGACGATGCTAACAAGCATCTTGATAAATACCTTATCGTCACCCAAAGCATGAAACAGCATGGTGTTACCGATGATGCCCTCCGGCTATATCTCTTCCCCTATTCTCTTACCCATCATGCCACTGCATGGTTTGACCGACTCCCCAAGAATTCTATTCGTACCTTTCATGAAATGGTAACCAAGTTTCTAGCAAAATATTTTCCACCCTCCATGGATACCAAGTTACGAAATGATATCAGCAACTTCCGGCAGCGTCCCGATGAGTCTCTATTTGAGGCTTGGGAACGTTATAAGCTAGCAATTGATCGGTGCCCTAACCGCAATATGTTACAAGTTACCATCATTGATACCTTCTATAATGGTCTGACATTGAGGCACCGGGATATTCTTAATGCTGCTGCTGGTGGGACCTTCATGAAAAGACGTCCCGAAGAATGCTATGATCTAATTGAAAACATGACTGCCCACCATAACTTTTGGGATTCCTCTGCGGAGAGGGATGAGTCATGTAAATCAATTATTCCTTCATCATCATCTCCTAAAATAGTGGCTCTCACTAAAAAGATGGATGATATCTCTACGACTGTGTTGAGAATGAACCAAACTATGCAAAATCAAGTTCAAAATCAACAAGTGAAAGCCGTGGCCCGAAGTTGTGAAACTTGTGGAGGCCCACATCTGTATTCCGAGTTTCCAGCCACTGTTGGTTTTCCTCAAGAGAACGTTTATGCTGCTCAAGGTTCCTACAACATGGGGGGTAATTCTTACCAACCACAAGGGGACCGTAATCTCTTAAGCTATCGTTCCAACAATTTTCTCGGACCTCCCGGTGTTAACCAAAATCAAAACCGTAACTCGAATTAAAATCAGAATCGAGGAGATTTTAACCAAGGTCAAAACCCGAATTTCCAAAACCCGAACCAAAATCAAGGTCATTTTAATCAAAACAATTTTCAAAATGGCAATCAAAATCAAGGTTTTCAAGGAAATTTTCAAAGAAACAAAGGTCAAGGAAATTACAATCGGGGTAATTTCAATCAAAGAAATAATTTTCAGGGTAACAACAACCAAAACCAAGGAAATTTTCAAAACAAACGTGTTCAAAATTTTCCTAACCAAAATCAAAACGTTGTTCCACCCTCGTCTTCCTCCGATGAAGTGCTAAAACAATTCGTGAAAGCACAAGAGGAAACGAATCGGTTATTGATCAGCATGATCTCTGAGCTTCAGAAGTCTTTAAATGATCGACCCTCGGGCCCGGGTACACTACCGAGCAACACAATCGCTAACCCGAGGGGCGATGTCAAAGCGATCACTACCCGAAGTGGGGTATCATACAATGGACCCACGGTTCCCTCTACCTCTTCTTCTCCTCCTACCAAGGTAGCGGAACGTGAACCTGAGGTTACCACGGACACGGTACTTCCTACTAATAACGGAGGTACCAACAACGTCCACCCTCAAGTTGTCCCGGTCCCGACTCACAAGTCAAAAGCTGTATTTGATCCTCCGGAAAGTTCTGATGAAATTCCAAAGAACAATCCCAAGCCTTCAATTCCATATCCTTCACGTTTGAATGATCAAAAGAACCGCGAAAAAGCTAATCATCAGATGGAGAAATTTTACCAAATTTTCCAAGAGTTACATTTCGATATTAGCTTCGCGGATGCTCTTCTTCTAATGCCTAAATTTGCTTGAACAATCAAAAATCTGATAAACAATAAGGAAAAACTCTGTGAGATGGCTAAAACTCCACTGAATGAGCATTGCTCAGCAGTGCTCTTGAAAAAGCTTCCCGAAAAGCTTGAAGATCCCGGGAAATTTCTCATTCCTTGCATTTTCCCGGGGATGGTTGAATGCTTTGCCTTGGCCGATCTTGGTGCAAGCATTAACCTTATGCCTCACTTAGTCTGGAAAAGACTCTCTCTTCCTGCTCTCACTCCTACCTGCATGACTCTCGAGCTTGCAGACCGTACTATATCTCGTCCTCTCGGCCTTGCCGAAGATATCTTCGTGAAAGTAGGAAAGTTCCATTTTTTGGCAGATTTCATGATTGTTGATTTCGATGCTGACCCAAGAGTTCCTCTCATTCTCGGGAGGGGATTCTTAAGAACGGGTCATGCTCTAATCGATGTATTCGAAGAAGAAATCACTTTACGTGTTGGTGGTGAAGCCATCACATTCAATCTTGATCAGACTTCAAGATACTCCTCAAACTATGACGCTGAAACGGTAAACCGAATTGACATCATCGATGTTGTGTCAGAGGAGTATTCTCAAAAAGTCCTCGGTTTCTCATCCAGTGGCAGTAACACTCTTTCTTCTGAGCCTATCATATCCGACTCTTCCCCTTCTCTTACTCCGTTTGAGGGAAGTGACTTCCTTCTGGAAGAGGTCGAGGCTTTTCTTGCTCAGGATAGTTCAATCCCTCATGAGATTGATGAAAACTATCTTGACCCGGAGGGGGATATTCTTCTTCTTGAAAGATTGTTAAATGACGATCCTTCACCCTCTCCGTCTCCAAAACTACTTCATAAAGAGGAAGTCAAAAATGTTGAAATAACTGATGACTTTCCCGAGGTTGAGCTCAAGGACTTGCCTCCTCATCTAGAATATGCATTTTTGGAGGGTGATGATAAATTTTAAGTCATTATTGCTAAAGACTTAAAAGATGAGGAAAAGGCTGCACTCCTAAAGGTTCTTAAGTCACACAAGCAAGCAATTGCTTGGAAACTCTCCAACATTAAGGGCATTAGCCCGGACTTTTGTGCACACAAAATCTTAATGGAAGATGACTTTAAGCCAGCAGTACAACAACAGAGAAGGGTAAATCCCAAAATCCATGAAGTTATCAAACAAGAGGTTCTAAAACTTCTTGATGCGGGATTGATTTACCCTATATCTGACAGTCCTTGGGTTAGCCCAATTCATTGCGTTCCTAAAAAGGGTGGCATCACCGCTGTCACCAACGAGGAAAACGAGTTGATTCCAACTCGTTTGGTCATGGGTTGGCGAGTATGTATTGACTATCGTAAGTTAAATGAAGCCACCCGTAAAGACCATTTCCCTCTGCCTTTTATGGACCAGATGCTCGAAAGACTAGCGGGGAATGAATACTACTGTTTCCTCGATGGTTTCTCGGGTTACTTCCAAATCCCCATTGATCCACAGGATCAAGAGAAAACTACCTTCACATGCCCCTATGGAACTTTTGCTTACAGACGTATGCCTTTCGGCTTATGTAATGCACCAGGCACGTTCCAAAGGTGCATGATGTCAATCTTTTCTGACATGATCGGGAACACCATGGAGGTATTTATGGATGACTTTTCAGTCATCGGGGATTCATTCCAGTCTTGTCTCTCCCACTTGGAACAAATGCTTAAACGTTGTAAAGAAACGAATTTAAGTCTCAACTGGGAGAAGAGCCATTTTATGGTTAAAGAGGGCATTGTCCTCGGTCATAAAATTTCAAAAAACGGGATTGAGGTTGACAAAGCAAAAATTGATGTCATCGCTAAATTACCTCATTCCACCACCATTAAAGGTGTTAGGAGCTTTTTGGGTCATGTCGGCTTCTATCGTAGGTTTATCCAAGATTTCTCTAAGATTGCCCGGCCTATGACCCATCTCCTCGAGAAGGATGCTCCTTTCATCTCTCTCCTGAGTGCATCGAAGCTTTTGAAACCTTAAAGAAAAAGCTTACTGAGGCACCGATTCTTGTTGCCCCCGATTGGGACCTACCTTTTGAGCTTATGTGCGATGCTAGTGATTTTGCCATAGGTGCGATCTAAGGGAAACGAAAAGCAAAATACTTTCAGCCTATACACTACGCAAGCAAAACTATGACCGAGGCTCAGAGTCATTACACCACCACTGAAAAAGAACTATTAGCTGTGGTGTATGCCTATGAAAAATTCCGGCCATACTTAATACTGACCAAATGTGTAGTGTACACGGATCACTCGGCTTTGAAATACCTATTTGCAAAGCAAGATGCAAAGCCGAGGCTACTCCGTTGGGTTCTCCTCCTCCAAGAATTTGATATCATTATCCGTGATAAAAAAGGAGTCGAGAGCCTTGCCGCTGATCATCTCTCACGATTAGAAAACCCTCACCAGGATGTGTCCGAGAAACAGGAAATAAATGAAACATTTCCTCTCGAGACACTCAATGCGGTTGCTTTTCGTGGTGACTCTACTACCCCATGGTTTGCCGACTTTGCAAATTACCATGCGGGTAACTTCATCGTGAAGGGGATGACGTCCCAATAGAAAAACAAATTTTTCAAAGACGTTAAATATTACTTCTGGGACGACCCCTATCTATTCAAAATCTGTGCCGATCAAGTCATCAAGCGATGTGTTTACGGACAGGAAGCCGCTGATATTCTCAAGGCTTGCCATGCTGGACCCACCGGGGGCCACCATAGTCCTAACTACACCGCCAAAAAGGTGTTTGATTCCGGTTTCTATTGGCCCACAATTTATAAGGATGCCCACGAACTAGTCAAAGCTTGTGACGCTTGTCAGCGTCACGGGAATATTTCACAAAAGAACGAAATGCCGCAAAATGCCATTCAAGTTTGTGAAATCTTTGACGTCTGGGGCATGGACTTTATGGGGCCATTCCCATCTTCTCGTGGAAACAAATACATCCTCGTGGCTGTTGACTACTTGTCAAAATGGGTTGAGGCAAAAGCCTTACCCACCAACGATGCCCGAGTTGTTGTAAAATTCTTGAAATCCCTCTTTGCTCGTTTTGGAACTCCCCGTGCCATCATTAGTGATCGCGGTACACACTTTTGCAATGATCAATTCGCAAAAGTCATGCTTAAGTACGGTGTTACTCACCATCTTTCTACCGCGTATCACCCACAAACCAGTGGGCAGGTGGAGGTTTCAAACCGTGGTATTAAACAGATTCTTGAAAGGACCGTAGGTGAAAACCGTGCTTCCTGGTCGGACAAACTAGATGATGCACTCTGAGCCTTTCGTACAGCTTACAAAACACCCATCGGGTGTACTCCCTACAAGCTTGTATACGGGAAGGCGTGTCATTTACCGATTGAGCTCGAGCACAAAGCCTAATGGGCCTTGAAACATGCAAACTATGATCTTCATAAAGCGGGTGATCACCGTAAGGTTCAACTCAATGAATTAACGGAACTTCATGATCAAGCCTACGAGAACTCTTTGATCTACAAAGAAAAGACAAAGAAGATTCACGACTCCAAAATTAAGAACCCGCGTTTTTAACGTCGGTGACAGAGTCCTTCTTTTCAATTCAAGGTTAAAGATCTTCTCGGGGAAATTAAAAACCCGATGGAATGGACCATTCACTGTTGCAAAAGTATATCCATACGGGACTGTTGAGCTATCTCAACCCGAAGGTCCCAACTTCAATGTGAATGGTCATCATTTGAAACATTATTTTGGAGAGGACTTACCATCCATGGTTGTCCCAGATCTCCAAACTTTCCCCATGGACCAATGAATTCGGGGATCGAGTCAAGCTAGTGACTCGGTGAACAAAAATTAGCAAAATATGGGTTTTCACCCATATCTCTGACTTCTTTCTACTTTCTAACACTCTAGTGTGGGGGAGTGGCCGTCCCCCACCTTTTGCAAAGTAAATATGTATATAAGTTTCTAGTAAAAAAAATGTTTATATGTACATATAAATAAAGTGAAAATTACAAAACTATATTTCCACAGTTAGCTTAGAATATTTCCTTTTTCTGTTCAAAGAGTCGGCATAATAGCCGGGACTTTGAATATTGAGGACAATATTCAATTCTAGTATGGGGGGGGGGGGGGGGAATTCTAGCGAATTTTATCACAAAATACTTTCTAAGTAACCCCATTTTGACCCAAATTTTTCAAAAATTTTTCACTTTATTTCAAAAATTTTGTGGTTATCAGTCCGCCATGTCTAAATGACAAAAGGATTGGCTAATCCAGGAGCAAACGGCTCTTGGTAAAGATATCTCAAATCCGTTGATGGCTTGCAATTTGCCCAAAATTGTATGGTAAATCAACTCGCCATATCCAAAAAAGTGAATGAGTTGGCTAGCCCGCAAGATTATGGCTTGTGGTAAAGGCCGTGGGAAAACCATAATTGGTAATCAGCTCACCAAGATGTTGACTTTGTCCATCAAGAGTTGGCTAGTCCAGAAGCAAACGGCTTTTGGTAAAGATGAATCAAATCCGTTGACAGCTGGTGGTTTGCTCAAAATCACATGGTTATCAGGTGGACCATAGTTCTTACTTGAACAGATACATCTGGCTACTCCAGAAGTGATGGCTTTTGGTAAAGAGTTTCAAATCCATTAAGTTTTTCTCAAAAAGATTGCTAGGGACTAGCAATGTTTTAGTGTGGGGGATTGATGAGTGTGTAAATACTCATCATTTTTACCTATTCTGAGCTGCCAAAACATCTAAAAACATTCAAAATTGCATCAAAATTGCAATGAAAATATCCCAGGAATGTGTTTTATATGTTTCAGATGCAAAATAATCAAAAAACAGATGAAAAATAAACAAAGTTTGCATAATTGGCAGTTTCAGTCCTTCATCTTTCAAAAGTTGTCAAATCTAGTCCCTGGTTATTCTAAAAACTTGAAAATGTCACCAAAGGTCCTTTTAAATCACAAAGTTACATATTTAGTCCTTTGGTACAAAGTTTCACAAAATTGCAAGTTTAGTCCCTGAACTTTGAAAATTGACAAAAATGGTCCCTGGGATATTAAAACTTTAAGAAAAACAAATTTTGTCCTTGCACTTCTCATTTATGGCAGGAATGGTCTTTGGTTGCAAAGTTTGGTGAAATTACATATTTAGTCCCTGGAGTTTGAAAGTTTGGCAGTTTTAGTCCCTGGAAAAGTCAAAAGTGGAATTTGTCATCATGGTCCTTGTAATATTGAAGCTTGGTAGAAAATACCCCATGAAATACTTTGGAATAATGCCAATTCTAGTCCCTAAACTTTTTGGCAAATTACAAAATTGGTCCTTGTAATACTACTAACCAAACCGGACCCTTAATATTAATCCCATCCAAATCCAAGTCCAAACCAAATAAACTAAAGCCCACCCCCTTTGTTTTGTGCCCACTCCAACACCCAGGCCCAAACACCCCTTTAATATAATTCCCAGGGTCAAAGTTTGACCCTGTGGTCAAACCTAGGTCAAAAACAACACCACCACCCCTTTCCCCCCAACTTGCAGCCATCATATCACCATACCCCACGATCACTGTCCCATCTCCACCGCCCACACCACTCATACCATCCCAATTGCACCTAATAGGCCAAAGTGCATTTAATGCCCCCCTCTCTAACACACGTAACAGAAGCAATTGGACTCCACCAATTTTGGCGCCAAAATCAGTTAAACGGCCAAGATTGAATTTTAGTCATCCAAGGGTTAAGATTGCATGTAGGAAATGATCAGAGGTCATCACAAACCCTAGAAGACCCTTATTTAAGGGAAGAGATTGCAAGGAGAAGAACAAGTAGTTAATTAGCTTAAAATTAATGTCGTATTAGCTTAATTTCAAATTTCAATTGTACTTTTCAGTTTCAAAGTTGTAATTTCAGTTTTCCTAGTGTAATTCAAGGTTTTAGCAATAAAGATATCAAGTTATCAGTTTCAAATTCCATTTTTCACTTTTGAATTTCAAAATTTCATTGTAGCTTATGGTTTGATAAAAGCTAGCATTTACTATTTCAGTACCCTACATTAACTAAGTTTAGCTTAATTTAAACTTAAAATCATATTAGTGTTAGTTCTAAATCAAAAAGATATATATATAAAAAAAAAAAAAAAAAAAAAGCAGAAAACTCAAAAAAATAAATACCTTTGCTTGGACTGTGGAAAGCTAATGGAAGTTGCCTGCAATGGAGGGGCAAGGAGGACTGTACTAGCTTGTTTATAACAAGCTAGAGCTTGTAGCTGCCCATTTGGGAGCCCTTGTTCAGCTAGGGTCTCAGGTGAGTTCAAAATTCCCATTTTTCTTTCATTCTTAGTTCTGCACTGTAGCATTGCTTATTTCTTGGCTTATTTAGCTTCTCTTTGTTTAATTAGTGTTATTTAGAGATATTATTGCATAAAATCAATACCTTGTTAATTAGTATTCATAGTTGCATTAATTTCACAACTTAGTAGTCAAACTAGTATAATTAGTAATCTTGGGTAATTGTTGTTGTTTCCTATGTTTAAGTGCTTATTCAAGGTTAATATATCATAATAAGTTGTTTTGAATCAGTTTCATAAGATCTAACACCTTCTTGTTTCATAAATCATAAAATAGTCAAATTAAAGGTGTGTTTGGATCAGGGTGATCCTGAGAGTTCTGGTGTATAATTGTTGTTGTTCTTTGCTTAAACAAGTCACTTAGGTCCATATAATCTCAGAACAACCATAAAAATAGGGTCTTGTTTCATAAAAAGTCAAAATCACAAACCATTTGGTCTAATCATCTATCTGTGTTGATTTTGAAGTAGCATAAGCCTCATTTTAGTTCACAAGTGCAAGTTTTAGCTTAATTTTGTCTCCTTATAGCTTAAGTAACTTAATTCAGTAAATAAATCAAGATCAAATCTCACAAAAGTCAACTTAGTTCAAAATTTCAAAAAGTCAAAATTGTAGACTTAAGCAGAAAACCAAATCTTGGAGGATTTCTTGTGAATTTTGTGTTAGGTTTGAGACTTAGATCTTTTCAGAAGTTAAATATTGTCACTTAGTGTTCAAATTCCCATAAACATCTTATTTTTAAGATTTTTGTATAAGCTTGTGCAAGAGCTTAAAGTGACCTGCAGGGCAAGTACATGCCCTGCACCAGGGTAATTGACCCAACTTCATTAGCTATTTGTGACTCAACCAGTAGGTCCCACCCTTAGCTTATTGGCTTTTTGGATAGCCAAGCAACCCATTTTGATAAGTCAGGGCTTATTTCACCCTTTGGAGCTTATTTGATAGGGCTGCAAGCCTCATTAAGTTTGACCAATACCTGAGCCTACACTCAGTACTCACTGTGTGACCCCAACTTCCAAGCATCACCCAGTGTTCATTAATAAGCCATAAGCTTAGCTTATTGGCTTATTTGGTAGCCCTTCTGTCCCTTTTCAAGTTTTAACTTTCATTTTGGACTCACCTTGACTTCTGTGGACCCCACAGAGGTTCAAAAACCTTAGGTTTGGCCTGATTAGGCCTTTGGCTTTCATAAGTGCTTATTTGTGGTATACAGCTTATTCTGAGTGCTTATCTGTTCCATTTTGGCTTATTTCAAGTTCATAATCATCTTTGTGTACTTATTTTTTTCAACGTTTGCATAAGTCCTAATAAGCTTATATGCCAACTGTTAAGGAAAAGGGGGTGCACATAAGGTATTTTTAAGCTATTTAAAAAGTGTCTTTCAAAAAGTTTCTTATTTTTAGCTTATGTTGATCTGTCAAAAAGAAAAACCAACAAAAAACCAAATTTAAAATTAATGATAGCTTCTATTTAATAGATTCTATCTTTTTATTTTTCTTTTCAGCTTATTAATAAGCATTTCATCATTTTTATAGTTTTCTTAATTTCCTGTCACCTTAAGGTATTTTCAATAATTTTTTTAGATTTTTCTCTTTTAGTTTAATAATTATTAGAATTAAAAATAGTTTAATTAATTAATTAGGTAATATTAGTAATTAAATAGTTTTCTTAAATTTTAATTAACAACAGCAGGTTTTTACATTTTTCATAGGTTTCATAAATCATTTAAGACTTTTAGAAAATAGTTTTTTAAATTCCACTATTCATTTTCTAATTTTCTTATTTAATTTAGTTAAACTAGATTTAAATTAATTAATAAGTAAATAATTAGTAAAATAGTCTAAATATAATATTTAGAAACTTTTTATAATTTTTTAGGATTCATGTGATGGTTAATTAGTTTTATAAATTTTTCTATAATTTTCTAAGTCATTTAGGTATTATTAGTAATTTAAAATAATTTAAATAGTTTAATTAATATAATTAGTATTTAATTAATAGAAAATCCATAAAAAAGACAAAAATATTTATTTTTAATTTTTATACTTTCTTCAAGTTCATTTAGAGGTTTAGAAAATATTTTTGCAAGTTTTTAGTTTAATTTGTAGTCTTTATCATTTTTAGTTTAATTTAAATTAAATTTTAATTACTTTTTAAATAGTGTTAATTAATTAATTAGTATTTAAATATTAAAATAATTAAGTTAATAATTTCATTTTCATTTTAAAATTTCCTTTTATTTAAAGTTTGAAAAAGTTTCATTTGCACGCCCTATAGTTGTAAATTGTTTAAATCCCACTTTTCTCTGTCTGTGGTTTGATTCCCAAGTTGTGCATTTGTGATTATATCTGTATGTCTGTTATTGTTAATATCATTGTCCAAATACCAAATATCAGTAGCATAATCATTTCCCAATCATCTTGGTTACTGACCTCAGTGCCACTCATTCTCAAAAACGTTTTCCAAAGCACGATTGCAATCTCGTCGGGACATAACGACCCGGGGAAACACTATACTATCCACGGAGAATTGGCCTGAGCTGTCTTTGACTTATTTGACCTTGGTCAATAATATCTGACGGTTCAACACCAATCACTTAGTTTATTGTGTCTTATGTTATTTTGTTAACTAGGCTTATGTAAGTGTCCATGGGCCTCACCAAGCCTACGCCTAGGAGAAAAGGGAGAAGGGGAGTGTTGCCCTACTTCCTCCCTATAAATACAACATGTATGAACCTTATTTTCTTGTTGGTTATTTTGATATGCTAATGAAACTCTTGCTTTTCTATTTCTCTCTTATCATATAATCAACCATATCTCATTCTCATCTCATTTCTTTCATTGAATATCTTGTGTTATCAATATGGGCACCTAACATTTGGCAAATGCGTTGGCTTGGCTCCAAAACAATTCTAAAGTTGAAAAGCTTGAGTGCTAATCAATTCTAATCCTTTTTCAAGTATCCTAGATATGATTCTATTAATAACTCTTAATCCATTTCGAATTTTGATAGCAAAATTCGGACCTATGATGAGTACTATGAGTAGGTTCATGCAAATCCTATGTTTAGAGAATCATATTTGTTCTACATTGTCTAATCCTAATCCTAATTTCATGAAAATCCAATCAATTTTGAAAAACCCCAATTCGAATTTTGTGATTATGAACAAACCTTAGAGTTAAAATAAAAGAAATTGTGTTCAATTGACTTACAAATTATGTTAATAAGGATGTAATGGTTGAATATCTTTAGTTGTAATGCCTTGATCTTAATTATCAAGTGTGTAATTGAGTTTTGGGTTGAGGGTTCGGCTATGGCAGCAAGAGGGGTTTTTGTTTGAGTTTTGAATGTGAATAGTAAGGGAAGGAAGGAAGAAAAACGGGTCTCAGCAGATACACGGTACCACTAATTTTAGTGGTGACATGCCCACTTTAGTGGTGCCGTGCACTGCTAATGCAGTTTTCTGTCCAGTTTTGGTTTTTGATAAAAAAAAAGTCCTACTTATTTAGCAAGAGTTTTTGACACGAGGAAAGAATTTATGCCTAATAAATTCTTGAGATGAGAGGAACTAGACTAAACTTTGAATGATGATTCACGAGATATACGAGAAGACGAGTAACTAGCTGTTGGAAAGATATGCGGAATGACTTCAATATTTCTAGTTAAATAATTAGATAGTCATGACTGATTCTTAGGAAAGTACAATGAGAATGTACGAGAAGAGTTGACTTTTAATATTTCCAGTGAAATATGTAAGTAGTTATAGGAGGTTTTTGGGAATGAGATGAAAGGATTTGAACGAAGAAAACGAATAGGGATAAGATGACCTAAATATTTCCAATGAAATATATAAATAGTCATGAGTAGGCTAGGAAAGGAATGTCAACGAAGTTGTTCAATGAGTATTCCATGTCAAAGGAGATGTTTGCTCATTGAACATTATGGTGACAGAGATGATGACGTATCATGAAGTGTTTGATGCACGAGCTAATCATGGAGTATAAGGTCAAGTCAATCTCTTCTTCTTGCAGCGCGTCATGGGAATGTTGTCATGGAAGTATCGTTGAGAGATTAGATCTTGTCTCATCTATAGTGCTAAATTTCATGCCTTTCCAGCGCTTGTGTAGTCGGCTTCGGTAGTGGAGATAGTAAAAGTTGTTTGTTTCTTGATGATTCAAGAAGTTTAGAAACAACCTATGAAGGTGCAAACATAACTTGTACATTATCAATCCACATAATCTCCCACACTATCAGAGTTGGTGTTTAGACAATTATCTCTTTACACTAAACTCCATGGGATCGTGCACTTCGCAAAGAGTTTTAGTATAAGAAGTTTTGAGATCTTCTTACAAACGAACCTAAAGGCCGGCATTAATCATGACTTTGAGCCTACTTGCCGAGTGATAGATTAACCTATCATATCCTAGTATCTAAGTATTATCCGCATTCTCACTATCAACGTCTTCAGGGAGCTCCAACTCCACGGATAATATTTTTTCGTAAAGAGTTTTAGTATTATAAGAGGATCAAAGAAATAATAATGATTCACCCATCATGTTCTCCTCAATCTCGTCACACATGATCTTATGGTGATCATTGTACATTTCAGGACGAGATGATTTTAATATAGTGTTATCCACGTATATTTTGAACAATGAGGTAATGTGAATTTTATTTCTTCATGAAAAGTATGTCATTCACCATTCTCATGGTTTACTCATGTTTGAAACATGATACGGTTTTAGAAATCAACAAGTCTTGGAGATTGTATAACATATGTCTCCTTGTTGATTGAAACCATTTAGACAAAAACTTTTCATGTCCTATATACAATTACTAGCATAGAAAATATCTCAAGAAAACTACATGCACAACTAGTCACGTAGAGAGGGGGTTTTGAGAAAACTTACCTTAGCCTATGATGTTATCCTCGTTGTTATGCTTAGAGAGATGAGATATAGCTTGAATTATCCGCCACTAATTGTGCTTCCATTGAATAGATCCTTAATCAGATTTCAAGTTGATTCTTACGCATAATTGTCTAGTAAGATAAGACTTAAACATTTGATCCCCAGTATCTCATGGGTCCAAGGTTGTTAGTGTTGAACATCTCATGCATTTTATGCATTTGGCGTGGATGTTGAAATGGAGGACAAATTTCCCATGGTAGATAACTTTGTTGTCCAAAGTTGTTCCAAGTGACGGGGTAGTGACTTTGATAGCTTTGTCTATTAAAGTTGCCTCTCGGTAGAGGAGTTCTATCTCGAGGTTTGGGAGTATTAGTTCTTTTAGGAGGAGGATGAGTGTTTGATCTACGATCAACTTTACTAGGACCAAGTTTAGGAGACGACACAGGTTTGTAGAACCTTTTTACATCCTTTATACTAGCTACAGGTATTTCAACATTATTAACTACTATGTGACTTGGCTTAGGACTAAGAGGATTTTTTAAGATTGACCCTGTTTTGACTCTAGCAGATGACGGATCCACGGTACCTCTAAATTTAGTGGTGCCTGTTAATACAAATATCGCCTAAAAACGTTATTTATATTTTACGATCTTTGCTAAGTTTTGTTAATGACAAAGTATGAACTTTAGCTATAAGTAAATCATCACTTTAAGTGTTTAAGTCTTGTTTTACTAAGGTTTACATTTCCTTTTAATCAAAGCATTGTTTTTATTTCTTAAATTAGAAAGTGTCTTATCACATCACATTTATTTCTTAAAATAGTAATGTCACATCACATTTAGGGCAAGCTTTGTCAATATACATTTATGGTAAGAAAGAGTGTTTGACTAACCATATGTTTGCTTGCAAGTCTTGTGTTTGACTAGGTATAATGAGATGTGACCTTGTTTGGCTTGGAAGATTTATTGCAAAACCAACTGCAACCCTGACGGAACCCTGGGGGTACACGGGCGGAACCCATCTGAGGGTTCCGCCTGTTCCGCCAGACCTGCAGAATGGTTTGCTATAAATACCAAACCATTTGTTAGTTTTGAGTCACCCTTTTAGGACATATTTTCATATACTCTCTCAAACTAACTCAGTAACATTTGACTTGTGTGACTCTCTTATGTAGCAAGGGACTTCACAAGATCATTCAAGAACTTACAAGCTTCAACGCTAAAGTTGCAAGTCTTGTTAGCTTTGTCATGTATAAGTTTTGGTAGTTTATACTTCATTTGTGTCATGTATGTAGAAGTGATTGGTTAGTATTTTAGGCATCAAAATACGTAGTGTGTCGGGAGTTGTTGTAACCTTGTAAAAGAACTAACGGGAGTGGTTGTACCCTTGGTAAAGAACTCGACATCTAGCTTAGTGTCGGTAAAAGTGTAAGCGACGATGGGAGTGGTTGTACCCGTGTAAAAGAACTCGACATCTAGCTTAGTGTCGGTAAAAGAGTAAGCGACGTTGTAAAGGTTTTCTCCGCCGGTGAAAGGAGCTTGTTGATTAGTGCTTATAACTCTCGATTTAGAAACTCGGGGCGCGGATGTAGGGCAAGGAAAAAGAGTCCTTGTAGCCGAACCACGATAAACAATCGTGTTGTGGTTTGATCGTTTCTTTCTTTATCTTTGCTTATTACATGTTATCTTTTAGTTAGAATCGCTAATCACATATAAAGCTTTTCAAATAATTAAACAAGTAAAGTTGTGTTTATATCTTCAAACAAATGTAAAGCTTTTCAAAGAACTAAACAAGCAAAGTTAGGATCATCACAAGTAAAGCTTTTCAAAGAATGAAACAAGTAAAGTTAGAATTGTTATTCACATGAAAAGATTTTCAAAGAATCAAACATATAACGTTGTGTTCATATCTTTAAGCAAACATAAAGTTTTTAAAAGGATATTCAAGCTAAAAAGGATTTAAAAAGCGGTAAACTATTCAACCCCCTTCTAGTTTTCCACAATTGGCATCAGAGCTACGTTACTCAAGATCTTTAAAATAGAATGTATTTTAAAACTTGGATCGATCCATGGATTTTGAAAATCTCAAAGAAGGGCAATCTATTCAAAACCCACAGCTATTTAAAAAAAAATAGAAAACTATGGAAAAGTAATTTTGAAAACTATGTGAAATCAATTGATCAAGATCTTTGGCATATTATTTCTTTTGGTGATTTCAAACCAAAGAAAACAAGTTTTTGAAAACCAAGGTAACTATCTTAAACTTGATAAAAATACTAAAGCTAAAACAATGATTTATAAAGCTTTAGTACCAAATATGAAAGAATGTATTTTTGTCAAACGGCTAATGATATTTGGAAAAATATGTTAAACTTTCATCAAGAAATATGTCAAGTCAAAGATGATCAATTTGATCTCACATATGAATTAGAAATCTTAGAAATATTAATAGATAGACATTTAGTTGTGATAAATACATGTACTACTAGTTTAAATGTTTTAAATGAAGGTGTAAGTGAAGATGATTACTCATGTCGAGCTCTTTGTGGTCTTGCTTACGACTCATGGAATAACACGGATGAATATGAAGCGAACCATCCGGTTTGTGATTCTCAACTAGATAAAACATCAAGCAAGGTACATTTTATAACCAAACATTTTTGCTTTGACAAATTTATCCTAGAGTTTTCTAAACTAGAAAATGAGTCTAAACGTTTATGCAACATGGACCTGAAAACTATCTTTAACAATGAGTCTTCAAAATCTTTTAAGAATATTTTTGAAAAGGAAATCTTGTTAGAAGATAAAATGTCTATGATTGAGAGTAATGTTGTAATTGATCTAGAATGTAAATTATGTCTAGATTACAAACATGAGATTAAAAATCAAAATGAGAAAGGAAAAATATTAGTTAACTTTGATGAAAGCTCAAAATCTCTTGAAAGATTGTTGAGGAGTCAAAGGGTGTTTAAAGATAAAACCGGATTAGGATTTAACTCAAAAGCACCATCAACTAGTAAAACAAAGCAAGTAAAATTTGTCTTACCTAGAAGAGAGATTTAGAGATAATTCAATCTCTAATAGAAACTCATGATAAAAAATTTAAGATTATCATGCTCTATGCTTTTATATGATTATCTAACCTTCTTGGATACATGAGTAATTGAGTTTCAAAGCGTGTCGTCAAACCAAGATTTTACGCGTAGTATTTATCCTCTTGATAGCATCTCTATGCAATTTAAAAGGTACGCATTACTTCAACTTGATTTTGATTGTCTCTTGTTTCTAGCATTATGTGTTGGAATATGTGTTATTAGTAATACTCTAATAGTGTTTACTTGCTATTAGTAATAACTAAGATTAGATTCTATGCGACAAGGAATTTCGTCATTAGTACTAGTAGGAGATATAAGGTGCTTTGGTTCTTTAACCATCAAGAGATAAACACGAGAAACTCTTGAGTGAGTCTCACTCAACTCTTGCTTACAAGTAAGCTAACTAAGAATTTCCTAAGTGTTAAAATGTCTAACACTTTTGTGATGCTTGCAAAACAAACCTTTGCTAAACAACATTCTCAAACACCATACTTTGAGTCTTAAATTGTGTTTTTCTTCGATCACTCCTTTATGATAATCTCACATAAAACACACAAGGTGAAATAAATCACATTAGCATACATTAGAATGTGTGGAAGAAAATGAGTTTTCAACATCTAGGATTTACACATCAAATGTGACACTTAGTCTTTTGATGTTGTACCTCTTGGACTTTTTCAAAACAAGTAGAGTTCATAGTGTCTTAAGTACGAAAACCCAAAGAGTCGAGGAGTCGTTGAATATAACATTTAACGAGTAATCTCCTGCTTCTAAGATATCATCTTTGGTAGATGATGACTTAGTCGAAAGTCCAATGATGACAAGCCAAGAATGTTGTGTAAAACATTAAGAATAAAAGTACAAAATAATATCTTCTCACCTTGAGTCAAATATTGAATCAAGCAAAATTGACATAAGTTATAAAACTTGATTTATAGGTCATAGTTGTGTCTAAACAAATTCAACAAAAACAGTTTTTGGAATTTAGAGTAAAACAACTAGGGAAACGAAATAGATGTTTCGAAGTAATCATGTGATTATAAGTGTCAATATTTGAAAGTCCTTTTGATAATAAAAGCAAGCTCCAAAAGCAAGGGATTTTAACTTAAAGACATTCCTAGTTACTCCTTGTTCTCAATGGTTAAGATATTGATGACTTATCAAGAATGAGATTAGTAAATCCGTAGGTAAAACTAAATGTAGAGAAATGTTCGAAAGACTACTTGTTCTCATAACAATTAGATCCAACATCATGTTTAGCATTTATTTATGTGCTCGTGTTAAAGAAGATCCTTAAACAACTCTTTAGTTGAGCTTGTTTGGATACATCATAAGGTACTACACAACTAGGATTATGGTATCCCAAAAGAACGAGAATAGAAACCATAGTGTTTTCCAAATGGAATTATGCCTGTAATAAGTTGATAAGAAAAGCACAAGTGGTACTTGCACTTTTATACTTACTTACCCAATGATTCTCCAAAACACGTAAGGTTCTCAAATTAGTTTCGAATGGAGAAGCACATCAACAAGCTCCGCTTGAATAAGCATATATGAGTCAACAACAGAATTCTTTTATCAACATTGTTATCTCTTCAACAAAGGAAGCATCGACTTCAGCGACAATTCAATCCAGTATGTTCTTAATTGACATATTGTGATCCATCATCAACGTCTTGGTAAAAACGTTCATTGAGGAACGTCTTAACTAAGAAAGTCTACAACGTTAACCATTCTATCAACGTTTTCACAAAACCTCTTGAATGAGAAGCATTCATCATCCCTAGGCTTAGTCAAAGACTCATAAGACCTAAAACCTTAGTTTTGAACATTAGGATAAAACCACAAAAATCAAGACAATCCCTTTTGAATTTTCCCAGCAGCTCCCACGGTACCCTCAGACCAAACGGGCGGAACCCTATTTTTGGTTCTGCTTGGTCCGCCAAAGCTACAGAATGTTTTATTCTTACTTTCAAAACCAAACACCCTCTTAACTTAATTATTCACTTTCAAACAGCCATCACTCTCTCAAAAACACATAACCACACGAAATTTAGGGCTTTCAATCCAATCTCTTCAAATCCAACTAACTTTGTAAGTGTTCCAATCACAATTGCATTTTTGATTCAAGTATAACATTCTTATTTACATTCATTAACTAGAATCTTAGGGTTTATGCATAAAACTTCTTGATTCGTGAAAAACTTGGTGGCTAGCTGATGAGTGCTCAAACACTCATCATTTTTGGTCAAATCTGAACTGCAAAACATACAAAAACACTCAGAAATGCATCAAAATACTGAAAATATTTCAAAATTGTGTTTTATATGTTTTAGATGCAAAATGAGTAAAAACAAATGAAAAAGGTACAAAGTTTGCAAAATTGGCAGTTTCAGTCCCTCAACTTTCAAAAATTGACAAAAATAGTCCCTGAGCACATATTTTAAAAGAAAAGTCACCAAAGGTCCTTTTGAAACCATAAGTTCTCATATTTAGTCCTTTGGTGAAAAATCTCAAAAGTTTTGGAAATTTGCAATTTAGTCCTTCGAGTTTCAAATTTTGGCAGAATTAGTCCCTGGTGGGGTATTTTTGAAAGAAAAATCATTTTGGGTCCTTGGGAAGTTACAAAAGTCATTTTCAGTCCTTGGTGTGAAGTTTGAGGAAATTACAATTTCAGTCCCTCAGTTTTGGAAATTGACAATTTTGGTCCCCGGGAATTTAAATATGGGAAATTACATCAATGGTCCTTAGGTTTATCAAGCATGGCAAGTTTAGTCCTTATGATATTTATGGAAAGATGGCATTTTCAGTCCTTGCATTTTTCACAAATTGCAAGATTGGTCCTTATGAAATATTATAAACCAAACTAAACCTTTTATTAAAACTAAACCCAAAATACCTAATCCACTACCCACCCAAACATGGTCCATGTACACCCCTGATCCATTCCCTAGCCCACCAAAAGCCCAACTCCATTTTAATACTTCCCACCCTTGTTGACCCGGTCAAACCGACCACTGTTCACCCCTAACCTTCATTCCCTCCACCATTAACACCCTGCTAATCACCCCCCACCTTCACCAACTCTGAAACACTTCCTATACTTTGTCCCCCTAGCCTCTAATACCTTCCAATATGCATTTAATTCTCACAAATTTCTCCAAGCAACCCCCAACTGCCTAAGCCAAATTTCCCGCCAAAATAAGATTCAAAGGCTCAGATTAATTGAAGCCCATCCAACGGCTTGTATTGAAGTGGGAAAGTCAAGGAAACACCCCAGGTCCTATTTAAGTCAAGAAGAAAGAAGAAAGAAGTAGTAGGAAAAGAAGAATAGTATTAGTGTAATTTAGCTTGTCGAAATTAACTTAATTACCAAATTTTATTGTAATTTCTGGTTTGGAAAACCTTGTATTGAGTATTTCTAGTGTATTTTGATTTCAGTTCAATCTTTAAATTCAAGCTTTCAATTTAAAGTTTGAAATTTGTATTTCTCAAGTAAAAATCCAAATTACTGATAAGATATTAAAAGTTGTTTTTTATTGTTTGTTTAAGCTTCCTTCAGTTCATGTATAAGCTTTTTAAAGTTCTCACAACATTTGAGGTAGTCTAAGACATTAAATTCAAAAATAAAAAAATATAGAATTAAATAGTTAATAAATCAAAAATCAGTTTTTAAGAAGAGTGAAGCATGGAGCAGGGATGATGTGAATTGCTCTGGGTATTATAGCTTACTGTTAAGCTATAGGAAAGGTTTTTGAGCCCTTGGTACATGTTTCTCAGTCGTGAATTAGATGTAAGCCCTTTTTCACCTTGTTGGCAAATTTACTGTAGAACATCTTATAGTAGCTAATCTGTGTTCCTAATAGCTTATTTGGTATGTTCATGTTAGATTATTTCTTAAAATGTAGTATCTGTTTATTTGTTTCCATAGTTGCTTAGTTTATCATTTCCACCGTCTAAATAGTCTATATAGGATTTATGAGTTTGTGTTGTTAACAGTTATGTTTTCTTAATTCAAAAGGTTAATTTCATCTTAATATCACTATTGGAATCAGTTTTATGCATTAAATCATTGAAATCTTTGAAAAACTTCAAAACAGGTTCACAAAAGGTGTGTTTGGATCAGTGGTTTTTACCACTGATGCCTGTGTTTCAGATGTTGTTTATGGTTAATGCATGTTTCAATATGTCCAAATAGGTTGTTAAAGGCTTAAAATCCAGTACCTTTTCATGTAAAAGTCAAAATTCACCTTTGATTTGACTTATGAGTTAACTGTTACACAGTTAGGATCCAAGATCATCCATATTAGTTCATTAGGTGTTTAAATAACCTTAGATCATCTTAACATAGCTCCTAATTTCATTTTTAATCAGTAGTGATCACCCAAAGTTCACAAAAGTCAAAATGTTAAGTTTTCACAAAAAGTCAAATGTCAAAATCAGTTGAAAACCCATTTCTTGGGTGATTTGTTTAGAATTTTGTATAAGGTTTGAGACCTTGAAATTTGTTCCTAATCATAGTCCCCCAGCTCTACTTTAAGATCCTTGCTTCCCTTGATTTTTAGGAATTTTTGTGTGGGCCCCAGCTAGGTCCAAACACACTTGCAGGGGAGGGGTAATCCCCTACTGCATCAGCAGACCTCCACCAAGCCACCTTTGGTGGTGTTTTCTGGCCACCACATGGCTCCTTTCAACCCCCTCCTACCCCTCTTCATGGTTTGACCTTTAGTTTGACCTAGGACCCTGTGGACCCCACCTGAATCAACCACTCAACCTTGTCCCATTTTCTGGTTTGAGATAAGTTTCAAAGTGCTTAAATTTTGCTTATTTGCTTATTCTGTGAGAGTCTTTGCTTGAATTTCACTTAATCATGTCCAAATAAGTTATTTGGACTAGAATCACCCATAGTGGGTCCCACTTAAGCCCATTTTAGCTTATTTCCCTCATTGGTCAACTAAAGTCAACTGTGGAGCTAATAGGCTTCCACAGTGCTTATTTTTAAGTTCCAAAAAAGACGTTTTTACAAAAGTTAGTTGTTTTTAGTTGTAAAATAGTTTTCAAAAAGAAAAATCAAGAAAAAACAATTTAATAATAAGTGATAGTTTCTATTTAATGTAATTTAAATTTAAATTTTCATTTTTATATTTTTATTAACTACTTGGTATTTTTATAATTTTCTTAAATTCCTTTTATATTAAAGTAATTTTAGTAATTTTCTTAGATTTTTATTTTGTCATTTATTATTTATTAGATTTAATATTAGTTTTATTAATAATTAATTAATAATTAAGTTTTAAATAGCATAATTTGTTTTTATTAAGTAAGACCTAGCTTTTATATTTTTCCCAGTTTTTATATTTTTCCTAGTTTTTATATAATATAATATAATTTTAGGAATTTTTCTAGAATTTTTACTGTTCATTTTCTATTTCTAATAATTTAAAATAGTTTAATTAGGTAATTAATATTTAATTAGTAATTAATTAATAGAAAAATCACAAAAAGACAAAAATACATATTTTTAATTTTAAAACTTGTTTTTAGTTATTTTATAATTTTATATAATTAATTTTCACTTTTTTAGTATTTAATTAATATTATATTGTATTTAAGTTATTTAAATATTAATAATAAGTATTAATTAGTAATTAATTAATAATAATTAATTAAATAGTGTAAAAATTAAATTTCTTTTTCTAAAAATTTTCTTGTATCCTTAGGTTTGTAAAAAAGTCATTTTCACCCCCTGGGGGTTTTCAGATTTCACTTTTCACTTTTTTATTTCGTACGTCTACGTAAATTTAAATTAGACGTACGCGTTTTTTAGGTATAAAACGTTTCTGGTTTTTCTGGTTTTACAATCATGTTCATATAACTTATTTAAGTTATTTTCTTTCAAAATTCCTTAGTGTAATCATTCACAAACCCTTTCCATCCAGATTAACCCGATCACAAGCCCGTTTGATAACCATCACACCTCGTCGGGACATAACGACCCGGGGAAACCCTATACTTCCGCGGAGATTTGGTCTGAGACGTTTGACTTAGTTGACCATTCACCTGGTCAATTTAGGTTGACTGTTCTGAGCCAATCAATTTTTGGTGCCGCTGCCGGGGAGGAGTGCGCGCTATTCTAAACGGTTTTGCGTATTAGTGAATCGGGATATACACTCACTATATATTTACCCACCTTTGTTCATATTATCTTCTTATTTTCATATAAAAACTAAACCGTTCACGAAAACATTTTAAACTCAGTTTTCAACGAACACAAAAAGATTTTCTTTATCATTTGTACAAAATGTATTTCCAAAAACCCAAAAATATTCACCTTTACCCTCCTACCCTTTTGATTCTTCATTCCTTACCCTCCCAAACCTTTTGATTCTTTCTATGTCTCATCCACACCTTCTTATTTGCCATTGGTGTGGTAATCCTTATAATGGTGGCAATGGCCCCAGTTGTGGCATGGTAGAATCAGGAAACGGGTCTGTCTATAACCAAAATCCCTATTCCTACCATGACACAACTGATTTATTCCACCAGCTACTACACCATGATACTCAGCAGTTTTACTGTTGTGAGTACTGTGGTGGTTCACACTACAGTTCTGATTGTCAATCGGGAAACACGCTTGTCTATGAGCAGTTTCCTGATAACGATTATGACTCTAGCACATACAACTCACATCCACATCAGTTTTACTGTTGTGATTACTGTGGAGGTCCACACTTCAGTTCCAATTGTCAAACAAGGAATCCATTTCCTTGTAACAATTTTGACACATCGTATTATGACGAACCTTCACCTCAGCCAATTCCTCAATGTCTTCTCCTTGATCTTTTGGATTTAGTGAAAGATTTGAGAGGAATCACACATACCCCAGATAATCCAAATCAAAAATCGATGGAAGAATTGTTAGCTGACGAACAGTCTGCTAAAATAAATTCCCAAGATGCTTATGAAAGATCTATTAGGGAATTAATAGCAAAAGAAAAAGTAGCCAGATCTAGCTCTCGATTCCGTTTCATTCCTGATGATAGTGATGATGAAGATACCCTTGATATCCTTGGATTTTATAAAGATTCATCAGGTTCATCAGATGAGATTCCATCAGTTGAGATTCCATCTCAACCCACTCTTATCACACCCGAGGTTCCCACTCACTCTTTGAGCATGGGGGACGAGCATCTTGACACTGCACCTGATAAGGAATCGGACAAATTCATAAAGTCTAGTGTTGAGAACCTTGTCTCAATCCCAAGAGAGTCACAGGGAATTCTTGATCATTTATGTGATATCCCTCCTCCTCTTGTCTTCCCGAATGATGATGTTCAGATGTTCTCCGATTCTACTGATGACGATTCGTTATCTTGTGGAGACATCGTTTTTATGGAAGAATTACCTTCTAAGCTAGTTAGCTTAGAAAAAGAGAATGTTGAGATTGACACTGAAATCAAGGATGAAGCACTTCGTGCAACATTATTGAATGTCGATCTCCTCATTTCTAAAATCGAGGCTTTCAATATGAAACCTATTTCATCTCCTATCCCGATTAAGGATAGTGACATTTTCTCCGATGATCCTATTCCGGAGTTTGAAGCCTTTACTTTTGATCATATGGGAGAGAAGATTAGTCGCAGTACCACTTCTCATTCTCAAATTTCTCTCCCCGAATATGATTCATTCACCTTTGAGGAGTTCTTCGGTGAACTCACTCATATCATATCTCGACCGGAGTATGATAACTTTCACTTTGATCTAGACAAAGTTGATCTTTGTTTTCCGGGGGGAAATATTCTCAACCTTGAGAATTTGATTGATATCAAAATCCCAACCCTCCCACCCATATGTCTAGATCATACGAGCTTAAATGATGAGATTCATGATACACCAATTATGGATTCTCTTTTTGATGATGATGACTTTATCTTGATTGTCATCAAGATCTTTCTACATTTCTTCACCTATCGGGTGACTTCTCCTGTTCTTCATTCCTTCGGGAATGAAGACATTATCTTTGACCCCGGCATCACCGCTTATAGTTTATACCATTTCATGCCAGGGTCTGTATATCTCATCGGTGTGGAACTTTCACGTGCTTCATATGTTTGTCCAAACATCTTGAATGAAATTCCGATGGAGATTGTTTCTTCCACATCATGCTTCCCCAAGGACAAATGAATTCAGGGTCGAGTCAAGCTAGCGACTCGGTAAACAAAAATAGTAGCATGTACTTAGGGTTTTCACCCTAAGTGTGGGGGAGTCACCCCTGCTATGGTTACAAAGAAAGTGAAATACAAAATGGTGTTTCCACATTTAGCTAGTAATGTTGCCCTTTTACGTTCAAAGAGTCGGCATAATTGCCGGGACTTTGAATATTGAGGACAATATTCATTCTAAGTGTGGGGGGTATTCTAGCGAATTTTATCACATTTTACTATCTAGTACCCCCGTTTTTGGCCAAAATCTCAAAAAATTTTAAAAATTTTGACTCGAGTTTAAAATTTTTTTTGTGGTTATCAGTCCGCCATGTCTAAACGACAAAAGGATTGGCTAATCCAGGAGCAAACGGCTCTTGGTAAAGATATATCAAATCCGTTGATGGCTTGCAATTTGCCCAAAATTGTATGGTACCTCAACTCGCCATATCCTAAAAAGCGAATGAGTTGGCTAGCCCGCAAGATTATGGCTTGTGGTAAAGGCAGTGGAAAAACCATAATTGGTAATCAGCTCACCAAGATGTTGACTATTCCATCAAGAGTTGGCTAGTCCAGAAGCAAACGGCTTTTGGTAAAGACTAATCAAATCCGTTGACAGCTGGTGGTTTGCTCAAAATCACATGGTTATCAGGTGGACCATAATTCTTACTTGAATCGATAGATCTGGCTACTCCAGAAGTGATGGCTTTTGGTAAAGAGTTTAAAATCCATTAAGTTTTCAAAACAGTTTATTGCTAGGGACTAGCAATATTTTAGTGTGGGGGATTGATGAGTGCTCAAACACTCATCACTTTTGGTCAAATCTGAATTGCAAAACATACAAAAACACTCAGAAATGCATCAAAATACTGAAAATATTTCAAAATTGTGTTTTATATGTTTTAGATGCAAAATGAGTAAAAACAAATGAAAAACGTACAAAGTTTGCAAAATTGGCAGTTTCAGTCCCTCAACTTTCAAAAATTTACAAAAATAGTCCCTGAGCACATATTTTAAAAGAAAAGTCACCAAAGGTCCTTTTGAAATCATAAGTTGTCATATTTAGTCCTTTGGTGAAAAATCTCAAAAGTTTTGGAAATTTGCAATTTAGTCCCTGGAGTTTCAAATTTTGGCAGAATTGGTCCCTGGTAGGATATTTTTGAAAGAAAAATCATTTTGGGTCCTTGGGAAGTTACAAAAGTCATTTTCAGTCCTTGGTGTGAAGTTTGAGGAAATTACAATTTCAGTCCCTTAGTTTTGGAAATTGACAATTTTGGTCCCCGGGAATTTAAATATGGGAAATTACATCAATGGTCCTTGGGTTTATCAAGCATGGAAAGTTTAGTCCTTATGATATTTATGGAAAGATGGCATTTCCAGTCCTTGCATTTTTCACAAATTGCAAGATTGGTCCTTATGAAATATTATAAACCAAACTAAACCTTTAATTAAAACTAAACCCAAAATACCTAATCCACTACCCACCCAAACCTGGTCCATGTACACCCCTGATCCATTCGCTAGCCCACCAAAAGCTCAACTCCATTTTAATACTTCCCAACCTCGTTGACCCGGTCAAACCGACCACTGTTCACCCCTAACCTTCATTCCCTCCACCATTAACACCCTGCTAATCACCCCCACCTTCACCAACTCTGAAACACTTCCCATACTTTGTCCCCCTAGCCTCCAATACCTTCCAATATGCATTTAATTCCCACAAATTTCTCCAAGCAACCCCTAACTGCCTAAGCCAAATTTCCCGCCAAAATAAGATTCAAAGGCTCAGATTAATTGAAGCCCATCCAACGGCTTGTATTGAAGTGGGAAAGTCAAGGAAACACCCCAAGTCCTATTTAAGTCAAGAAGAAAGAATAAAGAAGTAGTAGGAAAAGTAGAATAGTATTAGTGTAATTTAGCTTGTCGAAATTAACTTAATTACCAAATTTTATTGTAATTTCTGGTTTGGAAAACCTTGTATTGAGTATTTCTAGTGTATTTTGATTTCAGTTCAATCTTTAAATTCAAGCTTTCAATTTTAAGTTCGAAATTTGTATTTCTCAAGTAAAAATCCAAATTGCTGATAAGATATTAAAAGTTGTTTTTTATTGTTTGTTTAAGCTTCCTCCAGTTCATGTATAAGCTTTTTAAAGTTCTCACAACATTTGAGGTAGTCTAAGACATTAAATTCAAAAATAAAAAAAATGTAGAATTAAATAGTTAATAAATCAAAAATCAGTTTTTAAGAAGAGTGAAGCATGGAGCAGGGATGATGTGAATTGCTCTGGGTATTATAGCTTACTGTTAAGCTATAGGAAAGGTTTTTGAGCCCTTTGTACATGTTTCTCAGTCGTGAATTAGATTCAAGCCCTTTTTCACCTTATTGGCAATTTTACTGTAGAACATCTTATTGTAGCTAATCTGTGTTCCTAATAGCTTATTTGGTATGTTCATGTTAGATTATTTCTTAAAATGTAGTATCTGTTCATTTGTTTCCATAGTTGCTTAGTTTATCATTTCCACTGTCTAAATAGTCTATATAGGATTTATGAGTTTGTGTTGTTAACAGTTATGTTTTCTTAATTCAAAAGGTTAATTTCATCTTAATATCATTGTTGGAATCAGCTTTATGCATTAAATCATTGAAATTTTTGAAAAACTTCAAAACAGGTTCACAAAAGGTGTGTTTGGATCAGTGGTTTTTACCACTGATGCCTGTGTTTCAGATGTTGTTTATGGTTAATGCATGTTTCAATATGTCCAAATAGGTTGTTAAAGGCTTAAAATCCAGTACCTTTTCATGTAAAAGTCAAAATTCACCTTTGATTTGACTTATGAGTTAACTGTTACACAGTTAGGATCCAAGATCATCCATATTAGTTCATTAGGTGTTTAAATAACCTTAGATCATCTTAACATAGCTCATAATTTCATTTTTAATCGGTAGTGATCATCCAAAGTTCACAAAAGTCAAAATGTTAAGTTTTCACAAAAAGTCAAATGTCAAAATCAGTTGAAAACCCATTTCTTGGGTGATTTGTTTAGAATTTTGTATAAGGTTTGAGACCTTGAAACTTGTTCCTAATCATAGTCCCCCAGCTCTACTTTAAGATCCTTGCATCCCTTCATTTTTAGGAATTTTTGTGTGGGCCCCAGCTAGGTCCAAACACACTTGCAGGGGAGGGGTAATCCCCTGCTGCATCAGCAGACCTCCACCAAGCCACCTTTGGTGGTGTTTTCTGGCCACCACATGGCTCCTTTCAACCCCCCTCCTACCCCTCTTCATGGTTTGACCTTTAGTTTGACCTAGGACACTGTGGACCCCACCTGAATCAACCACTCAACCTTGTCCCATTTTCTGGTTTGAGATAAGTTTTAAAGTGCTTAAATTTTGCTTATTTGCTTATTCTGTGAGAGTCTTTTCTTGAATTTCACTTAATCATGTCCAAATAAGTTATTTGGACTAGAATCACCCATAGTGGGTCCACTTAACCCAATTTTAGCTTATTTCCCTCCTTGGTCAATTAAAGTCAACTGTAGAGCTAATAAGCTTCCATAGTGCTTATTTTTAAGTTCCAAAAAAAGTTGTTTTTACAAAAGTTAGTTGTTTTTAGTTGTAAAATAGTTTTCAAAAATAAAAATCAAGAAAAACCAATTTAATAATAAGTGATAGTTTCTATTTAATGTAATTTAAATTTTCATTTTCATTTTTATATTTTTATTAAGTACTTGGTATTTTTATAATTTTCTTAAATTCCTTTTATATTAAAGTAATTTTCTTAGATTTTTATTTTGACATTTAGTATTTATTAGATTTAATATTAGTTTTATTAATAATTAAGTTTTAAATAGCATAATTAGTTTTTATTAAGTAAGACCTAGTTTTTATATTTTTCCTAGTTTTTATATAATATAATATAATTTTTGGAATTTTTCTAGAATTTTTACTGTTTATTTTCTATTTCTAATAATTTAAAATAGTTTAATTAGGTAATTAATATTTAATTAGTAATTAATTAATAGAAAAATCACAAAAAGACAAAAATACATATTTTTAATTTTAAAACTTGTTTTTAGTTATTTTATAATTTTATAAAATTAATTTTCACTTTTTTAGTATTTAATTAATATTATATTGTATTTAAGTTATTTAAATATTAATAATAAGTATTAATTAGTAATTAATTAATAATAATTAATTAAATAGTGTAAAAATTAAATTTCTTTTTCTAAAAATTTTCTTGTATCCTTAGGTTTGTAAAAAAGTCATTTTCACCCCCTGGGGGTTTTCAGATTTCACTTTTCACTTTTTTATTTCGTACGTCTACGTAAATTTAAATTAGACGTACGCGTTTTTTAGGTTTAGAACGTTTCTGGTTTTTCTAGTTTTACAATCATGTTCATATAACTTATTTAAGTTATTTTCTTTCAAAATTCCTTAGTGTAATCATTCACAAACCCTTTCCATCCAGATTCACCCGATCACAAGCCCGTTTGATAACCATCACACCTCGTCGGGACATAACGACCCGGGGAAACCCTATACTTCCACGGAGATTTGGTCTGAGACGTTTGACTTAGTTGACCATTCACCTGGTCAATTTAGGTTGACTGTTCTGAGCCAAGCACTAGCCAATCATGTCTTCCATTAGTTAAGGAATTGTATCCCTTTTGTTGTTACTTTGATTTGCCAAACACACCAAGTGCATTGTCTTTCGAAAATCAATCCAAGACTAGAACATGATTCATCACCACATTGTTAAAACAAATGAAAAATATCATTAAAACATCACTTGCATACTATCTCTTGAATGCTAAAGAGAATACATAACTAATATGTATTTTCGGGTACATTCAATCGAAGACACATTCAATTAGGAGAGTGTTGGTTATCTTTTGTTTTTATAACAAAACTTGCTAGACAAAACAATTTGGGAATCAAAATGAGTCAAGATAACCAAGTCTCCACATTGTTTGCATATAGAAATATAATAGAACATCCACATTGTTAAAAGTCATTAACATATAATTTTGTGTTTTCTAGGAATCAACATGCCTCACGCAAATAGATCCGATCACAAGGAAACCCTTAAGTACATGCCCAAACACCATATGACCAAGGGTCTCAACAATGTTCAAGTAGAAACCTTTAAGGCACTAGAAAAACGCTATGTTCACAAAGGTAGAACCATTGATCCATCCTTTCTAGAAGGAACATCCATTCGCCAAAACTTTGTCGCAATCAACTTTGATTGTCTCCTTGATATAGATGAGCCAATTTGTCCTAGGTTCATCTTAGAATTCTATGCAACCGTAAACCTTTCCACAAGTGTTGTTGGTAAGATATCATTAAACTTCACAACCAATCAAACACCACATTACATAGATTTAAAAGACTTAGCTATCATTCTTGGTGTCCCAAATGAGGGAACTTGTCTCTACACGGATAAGTGGCCCATTTCAAGTCTTGATTCTATTGAGCGTTTTTATCCATACGACAACCCTCTAGTTAGTAAGGAAATAATTTAGGAACATCTCTTCGTTAGAACCTCTACCACAAGAAAGAATCGTTCGGGGAATATTGTGGATAAGGATCCTTTTGGTATGGAGCTCAATGAGCTTAAACCACAATTTAAGAAGTGGGGAGAAATTCTTAGAGCTAACGTCATAAGTACCATAGGAAATAGAGATCATATCAACACATGTCTTTGCTACATGCTCTATAGCATTTCAACCGGTCAACCATTCAACTTAGCCTACTACCTAGCCAAAAGAATGGCCGACATATCCTTAGTTGGAACAACCGCTCTTCCGTATGGAATGCTTCTTACTCGCCTCTTTAGAGCAATCTCACCCATTTCTCCTAAAGATAATGGAATGCGCCTTGACTATTCTCTCGTTCCTCACATTTTCGTTCCTCTAAGTGATAAACGAGTTTTCAAGGGTAAGGGCAAACGTACTCGCTCACTTACACCATCATCATCATCATCCAACATGAGCGAGGACGATAAACTTCCTAACTCTAAGTTACCTCCTTTAGAATACCTTCAAGCACTTCCCATCATTGACAATGCATCCAAAGAGTTCAAGCAAACCAAAGCAATGTTCAAATGCTTTGGAAGGTACCTAAGCAAGCTCAATAAGAAGATAGACCGGTTGTGATAAGATTAAGGAGTGTTTGGCTTATGAATGTTTTAGAACCTTTTATGTGTTAAACTACGTGATTTGTATTGTTTTTCACTTTCATGTTTCTGTATGTTTGTTGGATTATATTTGTATGAGCTTTTATGCATAATGACAATGTTCGAGGTGTTTGTTAATTTTTTTTTACTTATGGCAATTCTTACTAAGTATAGTGAAATCCTCGAACTCAAGGTCAAAGTCCTATGATACGTATGTTTACGTGTCTAATTTTTGCATTGCCTAACCAGAAATGCATTATCTTTTTGATTTTAGGAGTTTTCGAAAATTCTGAAAATCGTCTCGCGGGTCAAAATCACGAACTGCCTAATTTTTCAGCCCTGGCGGATCTGACGGTACCCAAAATTGGGTTCCGCCAGTGTATTTTCTGGGAAACCCAGAATTGGCCCAACGGACCAGACGGTACCATCAAATGGGTTCCGCCTGTGTACCGCGAGGGTTCCGCCAGCCACCTGCAGAAAATTTGTCATTTTTCTTAAGTCCAAAACTTGTAAAGTATCAAAACCATTATCCTAAGTGAGAAACATCTTCCATTAACTCCAATAACCATATTAGAACAACTCTCACTCCCTAAAACAATTAGGAAGCCACTTCCCTCCAAAAATTCAAATTCAAACATAACTAACCCAAGGAACCCTTTTAAAGGATCCTTCAAACCATTGAAACATTTTCAACCAAATCACATCCCATGATCACAAAGCATTGAGTGCATATGTTGGTCTTTCACTCCACCTTATTCCATTGGATTGACATGCAATGATTTGACATGTTCATGAAAACTTTGTAAATCATTTGAAACCTCAATCTTTGAGTGGTAGAACATCAAATCCAAACACCCATTTCAACATCTCCTCCACCCTATAAATTTGAAAGTTTTGCAACAATTAAAATCACACCATCACCATTAAAACTTCTTCTCTCAAAACATCAAAACCACACCTTTGAAATGACTAAATCCAACACATCATCCGAGTCATCAAAATCCTTCTAAAAAACCACTAGGATTAGTGTTAAACCTTGTTGCTTCAACAAAACCATCAAGTCAAGCTCATCTTCTTCAAGTGATGCTTCACTTAACATTTCTTCACCTATCCAAGATTCCCTTTACCTCACTACTTCAACACCATCCTCAACACATTGCAATACCAATGTAATCACCTTTCACGATTTGCTTAATCTTGATACTCCAACACCCTCTCCAACACATTGCTACACAAACATAGTCACCATTCCTTCACCTACTAGACCTTCATGTGATTCAACATCACCTTCTCAACAAGCTCAACCAACTAAAATTTCATCACCTCAATCACCTACAATTTCAGCAATGGCACTTTTCCATACACCTCCAACATCACCACTACCTTATTTGGAAACATTAGGAGACCTATCACCCAAATCATCAAGTCTACAATCCTTATCACTCTTTGACACCATTGCTCAAATGGAAACCCAACAACAATCTAGTGAGCAACTAGATGATGAACCCCATCAACCCTCAATGATAGAACGGTTGGCTTACCATTATGCTAGACCATCCATTTTTCCAAATGATCAAGGCCATACCCACTCACAATCATTTGTGTTTCACCCAATTTACAAAGACCTTCATGGCAATCCTTCCGGCGAACCAAGCTTCCGCCATTTTGTTCAAAACCAACAACAACAACAACCATCACCACAAGAATCTTCCCAACAATTTGAATCTCTACTTTCTTCTTATAAGAAAATAGAAGCATCCATATGGGAAAAACCTCCAAACCTTAATGATGAAATTGACACTCATTTAAACCACCTTCATGCCTTCAAATGTATGGTTGACTCTCAAATCAACCATATTACGGTTTTACAAACAACACTACAATCAACTAATGAAGGAAGCAAAAACACCTCTCAACCATCAACATTTGCTCCTTCAAGTTCAAACCATCCACCACCAACAAACCAAACCACTCTTCCACCAAACTTTCCTCGCCATGGTTGCGGACAATGCGAAAGAACTGCTCACATTAGTGAAGGATGTAGAACCGAAATTCGTGAGCTATCCGAAGAAATGAGGTTTATCCTAAACCACATTTTGGATCGTCTACAATCCTTGTCTCACACACCTCAACCTTAGAGTCTCCAAAATGAAACAAAATCGTTTCTTTTGGAAAATGTTTCCCATTTCAACCAACAAACCAAAACCGTGTCATCCTTTCAACCTTCAAAATAAAGCCCGCTACAACCTCCAACACACATTTTCATCCTTAAACAATCTTAGCCTTGTTTTTGGAAAATGTTTCTCATTAAGGAAAATGATGATTTCCTTGTAGCTTTTCGTGTTCTTAATTTATTTTTAGTTTTTCTTAATTTTTAGAAGTAGGATGGTGTCATCAAAATTTCTTGTCGTTGACTTTTTAAGAGTCAAAATTTTACATGAAATGAATTTCATTCTACTAAAAGGTTTGCATTGTTTGTTTACCATTTTGGTATGATGAGTAAACTATTCCTTGCTATGCTAGCATACACATATCTTGTGTGTTAGAAACTAATTTTTTTTGTGTAGGATCATTATCCATGTTTTCCTTCCTTGATACTCCATTTAGGGGAGAAATATTAAAGGGGGAGCATGAGTATGTGTCACAACTCACCATTTCAGGTCATTTCAGGTCATTTCGGGAACTTTGGAAAAACACTATTCATAAATCACTATTCATCAAAACACTATTCATCGTTTTACTATTCATCATTTTCGAGGTCATTTTGATATTCTGAGAAACATTTGGGAAATTTACTATTCACTAAACACTATTCATTTCCGGAAAAGTTTTCACTATTCACTTGCATTACTCATTTCATCGTAAATTTAGTTTACGGGTATTCAAATTCGCGTAACCGGATTGGTTTAGGTGCGAATTCATTTCATTAGTGTTGAGAACACTGCATACGGACTGGAGATAGTCTGCATATTATCATAACAGCATTTTCATGTTATACCACTCTCAGGATTTTCAAATTTATATATATGATACATTTAACGTTTTTACGTATAAGTATTTATAGTAAACGTTAACACCCGGTTTATACACGACGAATATATCTAAATATTCCCACGATGGTCCCGACATATTTTTATATCCATTTTAACATCATAAAACTTATAACATTCAGTTACCCAGTATTTTGGAAATTTATTTTATTTATAACGTACGCGTATGAATATAACGACGGTTTTCGTGAAAACTAAACAATAATCACCCGATCACTCAGTAAATGTACCCAACATATTTTTAATATGTTTTTATCATTACTATAACATTATTTCATCCCGGTTAACTTTGTGAACGTTTATTTCTATTAAACCCGGTACCCGATTTTAACGAATAACACAAACTAACACTTAAACTACATAAGAATTCTAATTAAATCACATTTTTTCTTCTTTCTTTTATACCAAAACCGGCCACATGCCCCCCCCCCCCCCCCCCTCTTTTTCTTCATGTATTAATTACTTATAATGTATTAAATCACTAGTAAAAACCATTTTTACTTCCTAAATATCTACAAACTAAAATCACAAATCACTTACATAATTTTAGATCAAAAACTTTGCTTTTCTCTCCTTTTTCTTCCTCAAACCCACGACCATAACCAAACCAACACCATGATCCATTATTTTTCAAAGATTAAAGCTACAAAGTTGTTCATTATACTTGCCTAATCAAGAATCAAACAAGAAATACACAAGTAATCCAAGGTTTCTAGTCATTCAATCATCTCATTTTATCAAGTAAGTTATCAACTTTATTTTTACATGAAACATCTTATATTTACTTGTATTTCATGATTTCCATGCTAAAAACCATGTACAACTAGCTATACCACCACTTATTTTGTCAAAAATGGAACATACAAACCCTAACTTTTTATTTATGAATCCCCTTGCTATAATAACTTGGTTAGGATCCCATGGCACCCTAAGAAGGTGTATGGTAGGATTAGATTAGCTATGTGGTGATTACAAGAGGTTTGGTGATGTTAGAAATTAGTTATAAACCTTGAAAACTTGATTTGGAGCATGTTTTAGACATGCTGTCCCATTTTGTGAAAACCTGGAAAATCAGTAAACACCAAGGGAACTTTGGCAAAATTTTTAGAAAATACTTTCAAAAACGAAACCGTAGGCGAAAGAACGGATTAAAAAGAGTTAATAACGAAGAAGTTATGATTATTGCAAGATTGTTGACGAAAAGTATTTTTCTGGAAATTAGTCGCTGTTGGACGTTTTTCATTGGACAAAAAGAGACTTTAGACGTAACCCGGAGGAGCCGAGCTTTCCAAAATATATTACTACATACTAAGACGTAACCGTGGACATAAAGAACAAGTAAAACGGACAAGTAACGACAAAGATATTCACGTTTGAATATCGGCTAAAACCATTTTTATTTGACAGCTTTTAATAAATATGGACACTAAAACTACGAAGTACTTTTATAAGCTAGAAATAATATTAAGTACCAAGCTTTATAACTAATGTAGTATTAGTTATTACAAGTATATTTTCATCATTTCAAGGATTACAACTCGAGTATTTCAACACTAACATGGAAACTTACAATATATATATAAGTATATATATATTGCAACTAGCTTATTTTATTTTCTTATAGCAATATTTTCCAAATTCTTGGATTATATATTTTTGATAACACAAGTGTTTTTCCAAAGAGTAGAGTGGTATAGAAACATGAGCATGGACATTCATAACATCATTTCACGATCTAAATTAGATCGTTCATCTTTCATATTAGGTTGCGGCAGTTAACCGATCATTGTTGTTCACTTCATTTCTTTTCAAGTATCATCACTTAAGGTGAGTCATAGCCCCTACTCTTTTCATTGTTCTATCAACTCTTTGGGGGAGATACATGCTACTACTTGCTTACTTGTACGGATTCACATAACATTATACTTGATTACATTATACTTGATTTCATTATTCTTGATTACATACATACATGATTGATACATGCACACATACTTACTATTATACTTTGGGAAATGGCACCCAGCAATCATACATACATACAGACTTCCAATGGCCCTAGATTAAGTTGCTGGGCACAACCATGGATACATACATACAGACTTCCAATGGCCCCAGATTAAGTTGCTGGACACAACCATTGAGACATACATACAAACATGAGGTCTTCGGAGATGAAGTGTAGACTCACTACTAATTGCTTAACTGTTGTTATGAACTCATACGTATCTTAATCCTATTATATTGTAGCAGTGGGTTGTAAACACACAGGTTACAAGTCTCTTATGGCGGGACTTGCAACTGAGTGGATTTACGATGCCTTTGCTGAGTGAACATTCTTTATAGACTTTTCATCTGTATTAAGGCAAACTCTATGAACTCACCAACCTTTGTGTTGACACTTTAACCATGTTTATCTCAGGTTAGAAAGGCGATAGCAGGTGTGTGGAGCTGAGAGTCTTAGGGCATGCTTTTGGAGACTTTCACTTTTATCGTTTACCATTCGACACACTTTAAAAAAAAAACTTATGTATTATTCTACTTTGGGATCTTTGACTTGTAAACGATGTCTTTTATTTATTCGAATGGTAACTTTTCAAAAACGTCTCATTTAGAGTTCGTTTTCTATATCTTGTACTTTGTGCCCTGAAGTAGCATCCCTATGACACAGTCTTCCGCTGCGGTATTTTGGGGGTGTTACAGATTGGTACCAGAGCCTTGGTTATAGAGAACTAGGTTGTTTTAGAGTCTAGACTATAACTACATACATGTAGACTCTCCTCCCTATCGCCTTGCACTTTACATACACATACGCTTGCTGGTAATTTATTTTTAGACCTACGCTATTAGATACTTTGGAGAAACCGTTAGAAACTAGACTTCCCGGTGACTTTAACACTTAAGTGAGAACCTTTTGTTCCTTCGTACTAAGCGTGACATTCCCTAGATGCCCATTTAAGCAACGTCTACCACTGAGATATGTGTGCCTGGTGATATGTACACTTGTGAAAGGAAACATTTATAATTGTGGTGGCCAACATAATTATAAGTGCTTCACGACACACGTGGACATATGACTATGCAGATGTAGATCGGTGTTGGCACAACTTAGGAAACAACTGGTAGCACGGTATTATATACGAGGAGGTAGAGGAGCTGCTAATGACACTAGTAACCCAAGTAACGATGGTGGAAGAACTGGTGGACGTGGAGGTAGAGGAGGTGGTCACGGAGTTGAAAACAATGATAACAACGACGGTAGAAATACTGATTTTGAAGCCATCATCGCTCGACAACTTGAAAACTTTCTCCCCACTATTGTCACTCAAGTTGGCGATCATATGAATAACTTGGCAAACCACGAAAGCGGAATTAACAACACCAATGGTATAGGCCAGAATGGTAATGGCAACAACAACATTAGGACCGGATGTACGTATAAGGAATTTACGTCATGCAAGCCAATTGATTTCGATGGTGTAGGAGGCGCGTTGGTGTATACTCGATGGGTTGAAAAGATGGAGACGGTGATTGACATTAGTAACTGTGCAGCACATCAAATGGTGAAGTATTCCATGTGCTTACTATCAGGAAAGGCATTGACATGGTGGAATACGCAGATTCAAGCTAGGGGTAGAGCGGCAGCTGTAGGTATGACATGGGATGATTTTAAGGCATTACTGAAGGAGGAATACTGCCCGGATAATGAGATGCAGAAGCTGGAGGATGAACTCTATCATCACTCTATGATAGGGGCTGGACATGCAGCCTACACAGATCGATTCCATGAATTAGCCAGACTAGTTCCACACCTAGTTACCCCTGAGTCCAAGAGGATCGAGAGGTACATATATGGTCTTGTCCCAGAAATTCGTGGGACTGTGAAAACAACTGAGCCTTCTACAATTCAGAGTGCAATATTGAGAGCAGGGACTCTAACAGATGAGATGGTTAGAAATGGAAGCTTGAGGAACAGTGATAAAAGGAAGGGAACAAGCGAGTCAAACAAGCAAATGGGCACAATAGCTGACAACAAAAGGGCAAGGACCTTTGCGGCAACTAATCCTGGTCAGAAAGAGTATTTAGGCCCGCATCCTAAATGTACGAAATGTAACTTTCATCATCAAAAGATTGCGCCCTGCCGTGTGTGTGCATTTTGCAGACAGTTTAGTCATTTTACAAACCAGTGTAGAGAACTAGCAAATGTGGGCAATATGACGAACAACCAAAGGACATGCTATGAATGTAACAGCCCGGATCACTTTCGGAACAACTGTCCTAAGTTGAAAAGAAATCTTAACCAAGGAGGCAATCGTCCAAACTTAGCAGCAGCAATTGAAGGGCCACGAGATGAGGCCAATGAGATTCCACCCGCACTTGGCAGAGCTTACTTCCTAGGAAATCCTATCACCCAACATGTCCGCGATAGCATAACGGGTACATTCTCTTGAACAACTATCGTATTTTAGTAGCACTTAAGTCTTAATATAGGACCTATACACAACACTGACTAATCTGAGACCTAGCAGCATTAACCTTAGTCATACTAACATTAGTAATTTGATTAGTGTAAGCAATTCCAAAGTCGAGCCAATCTTTCAAAAGATCTTTTTCAAGGATGTTGAATCCAGATCTTGATTTTTAGCTTGGTTCTAGTGACTGTTCTTGTTTGATTGGGTTGCGAAAATCAAGCTAAAAGTTAAAGTCATCACTCAAACCGATTTAGCCTAATCTCATGACTGTTCTTGTTTGATTGGGTTGTGGGATTAAGTGAAAATCGGTTACCTAAAGGATTAACCTAAAGGAGGTCTTTTGAGGATTAAGCTCGGGATTGGGAAGGTTTGCCTCATCAAGTCTGACCACGAGAACATACCTAGTTGGATAGAAACCCACATACATAAGCTTTGACACATTTGCTTAAACACACACTTAACTGATTAACATTAACTGAACTTTGGGACGAAGTTCCTTTTAGAGGGGAAGACTGTCACAACTCACCATTTCAGGTCATTTCAGGTCATTTCGGGAACTTTGGAAAAACACTATTCATAAATCACTATTCATCAAAACACTATTCATCGTTTTACTATTCATCATTTTCGAGGTCATTTTGATATTCTGAGAAACATTTGGGAAATTTACTATTCACTAAACACTATTCATTCCGGAAAAGTTTTCACTATTCACTTGCATTACTCATTTCATCGTAAATTTAGTTTACGGGTATTCAAATTCGCGTAACCGGATTAGTTTAGGTGCGAATTCATTTCATTAGTGTTGAGAACACTGCATACGGACTGGAGATAGTCTGCATATCATCATAACAGCATTTTCATGTTATACCACTCTCAGGATTTTCAAATTTATATATATGATACATTTAACGTTTTTACGTATAAGTATTTATAGTAAACGTTAACACCCGGTTTATACACGACGAATATATCTAAATATTCCCACGATGGTCCCGACATATTTTTATATCCATTTTAACATCATAAAACTTATAACATTCAGTTACCCAGTATTTTGGAAATTTATTTTATTTATAACGTACGCGTATGAATATAACGACGGTTTTCGTGAAAACTAAACAATAATCACCCGATCACTCAGTAAATGTACCCAACATATTTTTAATATGTTTTTATCATTACTATAACATTATTTCATCCCGGTTAACTTTGTGAACGTTTATTTCTATTAAACCCGGTACCCGATTTTAACGAATAACACAAACTAACACTTAAACTACATAAGAATTCTAATTAAATCATATTTTTTCTTCTTTCTTTTATACCAAAACCGGCCACATGCCCCCCCCCCCCCCCCTCTTTTTCTTCATGTATTAATTACTTATAATGTATTAAATCACTAGTAAAAACCATTTTTACTTCCTAAATATCTACAAACTAAAATCACAAATCACTTACATAATTTTAGATCAAAAACTTTGCTTTTCTCTCCTTTTTCTTCCTCAAACCCACGACCATAACCAAACCAACACCATGATCCATTATTTTTCAAAGATTAAAGCTACAAAGTTGTTCATTATACTTGCCTAATCAAGAATCAAACAAGAAATACACAAGTAATCCAAGGTTTCTAGTCATTCAATCATCTCATTTTATCAAGTAAGTTATCAACTTTATTTTTACATGAAACATCTTATATTTACTTGTATTTCATGATTTCCATGCTAAAAACCATGTACAACTAGCTATACCACCACTTATTTTGTCAAAAATGGAACATACAAACCCTAACTTTTTATTTATGAATCCCCTTGCTATAATAACTTGGTTAGGATCCCATGGCACCCTAAGAAGGTGTATGGTAGGATTAGATTAGCTATGTGGTGATTACAAGAGGTTTGGTGATGTTAGAAATTAGTTATAAACCTTGAAAACTTGATTTGGAGCATGTTTTAGACATGCTGTCCCATTTTGTGAAAACCTGGAAAATCAGTAAACACCAAGGGAACTTTGGCAAAATTTTTAGAAAATACTTTCAAAAACGAAACCGTAGGCGAAAGAACGGATTAAAAAGAGTTAATAACGAAGAAGTTATGATTATTGCAAGATTGTTGACGAAAAGTATTTTTCTGGAAATTAGTTGCTGTTGGACGTTTTTCATTGGACAAAAAGAGACTTTAGACGTAACCCGGAGGAGCCGAGCTTTCCAAAATATATTACTACATACTAAGACGTAACCGTGGACATAAAGAACAAGTAAAACGGACAAGTAACGACAAAGATATTCACGTTTGAATATCGGCTAAAACCATTTTTATTTGACAGCTTTTAATAAATATGGACACTAAAACTACGAAGTACTTTTATAAGCTAGAAATAATATTAAGTACCAAGCTTTATAACTAATGTAGTATTAGTTATTACAAGTATATTTTCATCATTTCAAGGATTACAACTCGAGTATTTCAACACTAACATGGAAACTTACGATATATATATAAGTATATATATATTGCAACTAGCTTATTTTATTTTCTTATAGCAATATTTTCCAAATTCTTGGATTATATATTTTTGATAACACAAGTGTTTTTCCAAAGAGTAGAGTGGTATAGAAACATGAGCATGGACATTCATAACATCATTTCACGATCTAAATTAGATCGTTCATCTTTCATATTAGGTTGCGGCAGTTAACCGATCATTGTTGTTCACTTCATTTCTTTTCAAGTATCATCACTTAAGGTGAGTCATAGCTCCTACTCTTTTCATTGTTCTATCAACTCTTTGGGGGAGATACATGCTACTACTTGCTTACTTGTACGGATTCACATAACATTATACTTGATTACATTATACTTGATTTCATTATTCTTGATTACATACATACATGATTGATACATGCACACATACTTACTATTATACTTTGGGAAATGGCACCCAGCAATCATACATACATACAGACTTCCAATGGCCCTAGATTAAGTTGCTGGGCACAACCATGGATACATACATACAGACTTCCAATGGCCCCAGATTAAGTTGCTGGACACAACCATTGAGACATACATACAAACATGAGGTCTTCGGAGATGAAGTGTAGACTCACTACTAATTGCTTAACTGTTGTTATGAACTCATACGTATCTTAATCCTATTATATTGTAGCAGTGGGTTGTAAACACACAGGTTACAAGTCTCTTATGGCGGGACTTGCAACTGAGTGGATTTACGATGCCTTTGCTGAGTGAACATTCTTTATAGACTTTTCATCTGTATTAAGGCAAACTCTATGAACTCACCAACCTTTGTGTTGACACTTTAAGCATGTTTATCTCAGGTTAGAAAGGCGATAGCAGGTGTGTGGAGCTGAGAGTCTTAGGGCATGCTTTTGGAGACTTTCACTTTTATCGTTTACCATTCGACACACTTTAAAAAAAAAAAAAACTTATGTATTATTCTACTTTGGGATCTTTGACTTGTAAACTATGACTTTTATTTATTCGAATGGTAACTTTTCAAAAACGTCTCATTTAGAGTTCGTTTTCTATATCTTGTACTTTGTGTCCTGAAGTAGCATCCCTATGACACAGTCTTCCGCTGCGGTATTTTGGGGGTGTTACAGTATGACATTATTCCGCTCCACAACTCTTAGTTGTGTTTTACACATGAAATGCTTTCATAACTTGTCTTGTGCGACAACAAACTTTTTTCTTGTAGGCTCAAAATCCATGTCTCCTCTCTTGGCACTCCATTCAGGGGGAGTATCATCCAAGGGGGAGCAAGTGCTTACTTCCGCTTCGCTACTCTTCTTTTTTTTTCGACAAAAAGGGGGAGAATTTATATAAACTTGTGCTTATCACCTCATCTTTGCAAAAGCAAGTTTTTATAATAACTTTATAAGACGCACAAGTTTATATAATAACTTTATAAGACTTAACACTAAAACTAGTGATTTACTTAAAAATAAAGTTTATGTTTTGTCATCAACAAAAAGGGGGAGATTGTTAATACAAATATCGCCTAAAAACATTATTTATATTTTACGATCTTTGCTAAGTTTTGTTAATGACAAAGTATGAACTTTAGCTATAAGTAAATCATCACTTTAAGTGTTTAAGTCTTGTTTAACTAAGGTTTACATTTCCTTTTAAACAATACATTGTTTTTATTTCTTAAATTAGAAAGTGTCTTGTCACATCACATTTATTTCTTAAAATAGTAATGTCACATCACATTTAGGGCAAGCTTTGTCAATATACATTTATGGTAAGAAAGAGTGTTTGACTAACCATATGTTTGCTTGCAAGTCTTGTGTTTGACTAGGTATAATGAGATGTGACCTTGTTTGGTTTGGAAGATTTATTGCAAAACCAACTACAGCCCTGACGGAACCCTGGGGGTACACGGGCGGAACCCGTCTAAGGGTTCCGCCTGGTCCGCCAGACCTGCAGAATGGTTTGCTATAAATACCAAACCATTCGTTAGTTTTGAGTCACCCTTTTAGGACATATTTTCATATACTCTCTCAAACTAACTCAGTAACATTTGACTTGTGTGACTCTCTTATGTAGCAAGGGACTTCACAATATCATTCAAGAACTTACAAGCTTCAACGCTAAAGTTGCAAGTCTTGTTAGCTTTGTCATGTATAAGCTTTGGTAGTTTATACTTCATTTGTGTCATGTATGTAGAAGTGATTGGTTAGTATTTTAGGCATCAAAATACGTAGTGTGTCGGGAGTTATTGTACCCTTGTAAAAGAACTAACGGGAGTGGTTGTACCCTTGGTAAAGAACTCGACATCTAGCTTAGTGTCGGTAAAAGTATAAGCGACGATGGGAGTTGTTGTACCCGTGTAAAAGAACTCGACATCTAGCTTAGTGTCGGTAAAAGAGTAAGCGACGTTGTAAAGGTTTTCTCCGCCGGTGAAAGGAGCTTGTTGATTAGTGCTTATAACTCTAGAGTTGGAAACTCGGGGCGTGGATGTAGGGCAAGGAAAAAGAGTCCTTGTAGCCGAACCACGTTAAACAATCGTGTTGTGGTTTGATCATTTCTTTCTTTATCTTTGCTTATTACATGTTATCTTTTAGTTAGAATTGCTAATCACATATAAAGCTTTTCAAAGAATTAAATAAGTAAAGTTGTGTTTATATCTTCAAATAAATGTAAAGCTTTTCAAAGAACTAAACAAGCAAAGTTAGGATCATCACAAGTAAAGCTTTTCAAAGTATGAAACAAGTAAAGTTAGAATTGTTATTCACATGAAAAGCTTTTCAAAGAATCAAACATATAACTTTGTGTTCATATCTTTAAGCAAACATAAAGTTTTTAAAAGGATATTCAAGCTAAAAAGGATTTAAAAAGCGGTAAACTATTCAACCCCCTTCTAGTTTTCCACAGTGCCGTTACCACCTTTAGTGGTGCCGTCATTCCCTGAACTAATCTCCTCTGATTTTACAAATTTTACTTGTTTAGTTTCACTAGTAGATGCCTTACTTGGGTCAAATCCAAGAGCTGCTCCAGCATGTTCACTATACCTAATGTTTCCAAGCATGTCATTAAGTGCTTGTGTTCCTTTTTCAAACTTAACAATTTTAATGGCGTTTTCTTTGAGTTTCTCATTTTCTATGTTAAGATCTATGCATGACTTACATCCAACATCTATTAGCTTATTTTTCTCAATTTTTTTAAGTTGATCTCTTAGTTCTAAGACTTGTAATTTTAGTTCATGTAATGTTGCTTTTAGCGTTTTGTTCCTAGTTATAATTTTAGTACTTACCTCACATAATTTATTATATTCATCACATAACCTATTATCATCTATTGACGAATTATTATCACTATAGTAAGAAGAGTCGGAATGTACCTCGTTAGAAGTTTGAGCCATGAAACATGTTTCATCATTAGGCTTCTCCTCTTCTTCTTCACCACTATCACTCCAAGAACCTCCTACAAAGGCTCTTTGGTTGTTTGATCTTTGTGGCTTAGGACATTCTCCAATGAGGTGGTTTGGGTCTCGGCATCTAAAACACTTCCTATCGCTCTTTCCTCTATTATCATCTTGGTTCTTAGAGAATGACTTCCTCACGTCACGAGATTGCCTAGTAGATCTACCTCTTCTTCTAAAGAACTTTTTAAAGTTTTAACCGCTAGTGCATACTCTTCATTTTCACTATCAGAGTCTGAATTTTCATCATCACTAGACTCTTTCTTGGCTTTCAATGCTAGAGACCTTACTTTCTCACTTATACCCTTGACTATGTCAGAGTCCTTCTTGATTATCATTTCATGAACTTTCAAGTTACCTATTAGTTCATCAAGTGATAGTGTCGCCAAGTTCTTTGATTCTTCAATGGCGGTGACCGTTGCTCTCCATTTGGGATGTAAGGCCCTGAGAAATTTCCTAACATAGTTCTTGCTAGAATAACCTTCATCAAGAGCTTTAAGACTAGTAACAATAGTATTAAATCTAGCAAATTGATGTGCGTTTTATTAGTACAAGTTTTAAATTTATAAGGGTGAATTACCAAATCTAGAAACAACACATACGAGCAAGTGTACTCGTCCATTATAGCAAGATATGATAGTAAGTCGGGATCGTTCGCAGGGATTTGGGTGTTTTCAATTGTGAGAATCTATGTAATAGTAAGCAATAAAAAGATGGTAATTGATTGTCACGATCCAAAATACCATATAAGCAATAAGTAACACGAAAATGATGATTATGTAAATTCAATATGATTAAAAACTACACTTGATTAGACTAGTTTTCTACTTAATGACACACATGATTGTGATAACTTTTGATAACATGTTGGTTGTAATAATTAGATGGTGGTCTAATCTATTGTTCTTACAAATTAAACTTTGGCCAAGATCTTAGTTTATAAAAACAAGCTTTAGGTGTAAACCAATCAATTCAAGATCTATCCAAGGTTAATAAGGTATGGTGGATATCTTAAACACAAGAAAAACTCTTATTATAAATCAAATACTCTTAGGAAATGGTCAATACAAAAGGTAACCTCTTCATAGACAAAAAGGTCACAACTGTTTATAAACATTTAAACTTTCGTCCAACTAAAGGTTTACAAACAATCCGATTTGATGTTATAAAAACATTCTCATTACAATCATACTTCTTGTTTCTTTGTTTAGTCAAGAATAATTATAGTGAAAAACAATCATTCATAGACAAATGATTATAACTAGTTGAATAATAACAAATCTTTCGACCCTTGAAACTATTATCAATTAGTTAACCTTGGCTAAACAAATGTCACGATGAAACTTAAGGTACAATTGGTTCTTAGGATTGACTTGAAATTGAATTAAAACATGTTATCACAATCATAAGCAAACCATTAAATAATAAACATCATCTAAGCAAGTGCACAAAGGCACTAGCCACTCATAGCAAACATGAACATAAACTCATAATTTTGAACATTAGAAATCATAATTAAAAGTCTTACAATGATTGAAATAAGATAACAAATGATGTAGTAATGATGCCTCAAGTATTGGTGATGACTTCTTGATGTTTTGACCTCCAAATGATGACTTCTTGGACCTCCAAAGTTTCCTGGGATTTTATGGATGAATTTTGGTATTAAGAGGGAGTATTGGTGGTAGGAGAGGTGTTCTCTCAAGTTAGAATAGAGAGAATTGGTAAGTGGTGATTAGAAATGCATGTAAACCTCTCTATTTATACTATTTCACAAGCCTAGGCTCATCAATGCTCAACTTGGTGACCAAGTAGTTTAGAAGGACCTAGAATACCAAAAAGAATGGCCTAGAATCGGGTAGAATGAGGTAGAATGAGTTTTTGCAAAATCTGTACGAGAGATCCATCCGATCGGTTGGTCCTCCATCCGATCGGTTGGGCAAAAGTCATAAACACAAAAGTTGTAGATCTTTCTCTTAGCTTTCCGTGGCCGCTTGAATCAACTAAATCCGAGTTGGGATGCTTAAGTTATGGCCAAAATGGTGAAGGTGTATCGGGAACAACGAGTCTTCCATTAATTCTTCGTTCGAGCTTCTTTTCTTCATTTCACTTCTCGTTTTCCCTCTTGTACTTTATTCTTGAGTCTTTTGAGTGACAACTTCATGACTTTTATCTTCTCGAACATACTCCAAGAGACTTGAATGAGTCGGGAATTCTTCGTACATGCATAAATCTTCGTTTATTGATCGTTTCTTCGTCTTTTTCATCATTTTCTTGTACTATAGCTTCCATGAACCTAAATCACGAATTATGCTCAATTAAGTACCATAAGTTCATAAAAGTGATCATAAAATCCACAATAACGCTCCTAAAAACATGTTAATTTTTAGCGTTATCAAATCCCCCACACTTGAACTTTGCTTGCCCTCAAGCAAATCTAGGAAAAGAAAAATCGAAACCATACCTAAATGAAAAAAAATGAAAAGAAAATTTTGAAAACTATAAAAATTTGAAAAATATTTTAGGTTTTTTTTTTTTTTGAATAAGCGAAAATGAGCACAAACTCCCCCACACTTAAGGGTTTGCTTGTTCTCAAGCAAAAATTATGTAAAATAGATCCACATGGTGCACAAGTATGTTTAGAAAAATGTGATGCAAATCTACCAAGCACAAGTACAAGATATGATTCATCGTTTTAAGCTTTAGTGGTGAAAAATCGAGATGTTTGACAATACCCAATGATTTTCTTGCTTGATTAACATTTCTAAACACCTCACGAAAAAGGAACGAAGTATAATTCACTCAACACTCATTTTTTTAGGTAGTGGAGTATATAAGATAAATCACACTCATTGCTCAGTCATGATCCAAATATTACCATAGGCTTGTACAAGAAACAAAACTTCACCGACATGGCGTAAGCACCAAGTGTAAACATCTAAAGAGGTCTTTTATTCGGGTTGTAATGTTTAGGCTTCGGGTTGTACCAGGCTTATGTTCAAACATCTCATACAAAAACATAATAGATCTCTGGCGCGAATTCTTGATTACTCAAAAACCGGATGGTCACTAAAATATTCATGCACTTGATATTCTCACAAAGCCATTACAATATCCGTAGAGATAAAGTAATTTGGTAAGGGTAGGGATAAGGCATGGGAATATTTATGAAATTGGTTTTAAAAGAAAAATAAAGTCAAGTCTAAGTCCCATTGTTGCTAGTTACCGAACAAACCGTAAACCCGTAAATGATTATAGTTACAATCTTTCTCCTCTTCGCATATCGATCACCATATATATATATCACATCTTAGCTCATTGGCTACTCGATATCACATAACTTTCTTTCTCCATCTCCATAGATAATATAGCAGATTGGCTATAATTGTCATCACATATCTTTTTTTTTTCGATGACTTATTCATTTTTTTTTTCTCTTTTTTTCACATTTTTTTTTCTTTCACACATAACATCTCCCCCATACTTCGTATAAGCATACACCACAAAAATACAAATAAGAAGGTGCACTCTTCGTCTTTGTCGGAATAGCACACACGAATGGCAAAGTGTGGCTAACTAATAATCATCAAAAACAATCCAACAAACCAAGCAACTAGCAACCAACCGTTTAGACTTTGACAAGGGGTAAGGCTAAGGTTAAAAATGTAAAATATTTTTGTATTTTTCTGGATTTAACAAAATGAAAAGGATGGCAAAGAGGGTGAAACTAGGGGTATCTAGCGTTAAAGATGAACGCTAACAAATGGGTTCCAAATACGAGGATAACTAACCGATGTGGTTAGCAAATATTATTTTGTAAATGGATGGCCATTTGGTTTTATTCCTAAGGGTGCCTCTTTATCACACAAATACACTTATATCACACGAATTTGATCTTACAACGGTCTGGTAATGATTTACATGTACAAGTTCTAGAATAAATAAAATCACCGGCACACTCATAGCAAAAGATCCAAGCATAAAAAATGTATGCTATATATGAAATAGGCTCAAATCCTCACAATTGAGTGGTAATGGGCTATAAAATGTGCTAGCAAATGTTATCGATCCCAGAATGGATTGCAATATTAATCGGGACACATCTCAAATTTTTTCAAAAATTACAGATTTCACCAGTGGATTATCAAGTTATTCTAATATATTATCTTAAAAGTGTGAAAACAACTAGATCACAAAGGCAAACAAGTATACAAAATTTATTTTCAGATTGGCCCAAAAATAATAAATTAAAAATGAGTTTCGTTTTCCACTATTTTACTTTCCCCCACACTTAAGTTATGCATTATACTCATGAAAAATAAACTTCAAAGCATGTGAAATAGGGAAAATAAATAAATAGATAGTCCAAGAGAAACGAAACTTCCCGGGCCATAGAAATTGCGATCGAACTCCATATGATAAGGTGCTAAGCAAATGCTAGCATAAGCTTGTGAGATCAACCAATTTCTCATTCAACAAATCATCTTCACACCAAGTATAATGTCACCAATAATCCAATCTCCAAGAGCTTATTAAATCTGCAAAAACAAACTAAACTACAAAAAAAACGTAAAATCCTAAAACTCACTTTCGTAGGCATCACGGTTGCATTTAGCATATGCAACAAGCCTTTTAAACCCCTCGGTGGCCCGAGTGGACGAGTGAAGTCTCGTGAGGGTTTCCAGTGAACATACCCACAAAGTTCAAAACATTTTTATTTTTTTAAAAAACAAGTACTTATTTATTCACAACGTACTAAAATAACAAAATTTAAAATGCAAAAACTGAGTTTAAGTAGAATAAAATACATGATACTCTTGCAAAAACCAAAAGACATTTAAACTTATTCGATCTAAACACAAACACAAAAGAATAAAATACGAAAAATAATTTTTTTTTATAAGCGAACAATTAGAAAGCTCGGGTTGCCTCCCGAGTAGCGCTTAATTTATTTCTGAGTCATTAGCTAGACTCTTCCCCGGATCAGGATACTTTGACGGTACGGTTCAAATGGGGAATTTTAGTTCTTAACCGTTGAGGGTATGGTATCTCTGGTATGTACTTCACAAGTGATGGACATTCTTTCGATTTGACAATGTGATAATCCATTTTTGTTATTTTGAACGGTTTATCGAGTTTATTAGAAACGAAGACTGGTGGTGAATCTTTTTGATTTTTTAAAGGTTCATCAGACTTTCCACTCCTAGTGAATACGTCATTCACGTTCTCAATGTGAGGTGGAGGAGGTGGGTTAGTCATACCATTTTGTTTTGAAGAAACTGGATTTTGCGGTTTAGACCATTCGTCTATCTTTCTTTCCAATTCTCCATTCCTCTTGGGTACTTTTGACACTTCTTTCTCCTGCCTCTTAATCTCTTTTTCTTTCAAGACTTCATTTCCAACGTCTCCAATTGCATTGAGTTCCTTGTTACCAACATGATTTGACAATTCATCATGTGTAAACATCTTCTCTTTCACTATGCGTTCAGTGGACAGGATGTGCACGGTGCAATCCTCAAGAAAAGGTGAAACGGTTGGTGAACTAGTAATGATTGGGTTTGGCATGGTTGGAATAGATTCAGTTTCATCCTCCTCGTAAATTCAACATCACCCTTATCATGTTCATTTCAGATTGAGGGTGGTTTGTAGACAAATTCATGTCCTGGATTGGAATATATTGTTTGAGGAAGTGATTCGGTATGATGGATTTCTTTCTTCTCTTCCATGTCTTGGATTATGGCTTTGTGGTTCCTTTTTCCATGATCGATTTGTCGTTCCAATTCTACCACATTGTCTTTCATACTCTCATTTTCTTCCATCCATTTTCTCATCATCTCCTCCGGTGAGGTTTTGGTTTCTTTGTTTTGTCCAAAATATTGTGATGAAAGTGGTGTTTTATTTTGTGTCCAGAAATGAGGATGGTTATGGTTCGGGTTTTGGCTTGAGTAGGAGTATGAATTTTTCAGCTTTTGGTTGTGATATCCGTCGTGATATCTTGCTTCATTAGGTTCAATCATCAGCATGTCATTATCCATGTGGTATTCTGAAGCATTGGCATCTTCACCATCTCGACGAGCGTCTCGTATCTTCTTTAGCTCTTGCCTTATCTTCTTGAATTCAACGTCAATATGTCTGGTGAGAGCTTCTAATTTCTCAATCAAAATGGAATGATTGGCATTGATGTTGCTTCCACCGGCGGAAACAACGGTTTTTGGTTTGGGCACGATTAGAGAATTTTCCGAGTAATCGAGCTTGAGTTGGACCTTGTCCTCAAGGATTTTGAATGCTTCGTTAGGAGTATTGTAGAGGAACATTCCTCCGGCATCAAGAATTCCTTGAGTTGGATTATCTAAACCATGATAGAATGTTTGAATGATCGATCCTTTGGTTAGACCGTGTCCATGACAAGTGTGAAGCATATCTTTCATATGGAGCCAAGCATCAATGAGAGTTTCGTGATCGAGTTGTTGAAAGTTGTGAATGTCATTTAGGAGACGTTTAAACTTTGCGGGAGAAAAGTATCGGCTAACAAAAGCTTCTCTCATCTCTTCCCACGTAGTAATTGTTCCTTCATTTAATTCGTTCAACCAATTTTTGGCTTCTTCGGATAATGAAAAAGGAAAAGTCCTCAATTTAACCGCTTCCTCTTGATATTCACCATAATGGAATAGGTTACTAATCTCAAGAAAATCAGCTATGTGTCGGTGAGGATCGGATCGGATTCTCCCATCGAATTGATTCTCCCGAATCATTTGCATGTGGGTACCCTTGATATGGAAATTGTTTGTAAAAGGGCGTTGAATAATAGCGGAACTAGGTGTTGGTGCAACGGTCCTAGTGCTTGACCACATGGGTTGGTCATCGGGATCAACGACGGTTACAGGTAGGGAATCGGGTTGAGTTTCAACTTTCTCTTCGATTATGTTGATTACCACAAAAAGTTCCTCGATGAATGGTGGTTTTGGATAAAGTTCGGTTGATTCGATCTTTAAGGGTAAGATTGGTGTCTTATCGGGTTTACGAGTCCTCTTTTTGATTTTATGTTTAAGCTTGTAAAGTGGACTAACAAGTTGTTTACCCCATGAGTGTGAGTTTATACAAACCCGGAGTGATTCGTAAAATATCACAAAAAGTAAAAATAAAAACATAATGAAAATGAAAACTAAGAAAAATCTTTTTGTATTTTTTTTTTTAAATTGAAGTAAACAAAAATAAGCTTAACTAAGATAAGAAAATCGTTACTATTATAACTACTAGAAGTTTAAGAAAAATAAACTAATTACGACAAAACTTTTTTTTTAATAGATTTTTTTTAAATACGTTTAAAAATCTAAAAAGACAATTTTACAAAATAATTTACTAAAGAAACAAATAAGAAAAGAAAATAACAAGAACACAAGAAAAATAAATCACTCCTAAGGGTGGGTTGGGTGGTGTTTGTTTCGAACTAAGGTGAAAAGGTAAAAATGGGTTTTAAAAAAAATGGTTTTTGTAAAAAGAAAAGACTCAGCTGATCGGTTTGATGGACAAGCCGATCGGTTGGATTGGGTTATTGGCTAACCGAATCGGATACGGGCTCGTACCGATCGGTTGGATTGGGTTTTTGGGTCTAACCGATCGGTTGGATGGCTCGGAAAAAAATGTTTTGGTTTAGCCGATCGGATGGATGTTCAACCGATCGGTTGGATGGCTCGGATTTTTTTTTCGAAAGTAAAAGCGACACAACTAGGGAATGATTAAAGAAGAGATTCAAAGCAAACAAAAACACAAACAAATCCCCGGCAACGGCGCCAAAAACTTAATGTGCGTTTTATTAGTACAAGTTTTAAATTTATAAGGGTGAATTACCAAATCTAGAAACAACACATACGAGCAAGTGTACTCGTCCGTTATAGCAAGATATGATGGTAAGTCGGGATCGTTCGCAGGGATTTGGGTGTTTTCAATTGTGAAGAATCTATGTAATAGTAAGCAATAAAAAGATGGTAATTGATTGTCACGATCCAAAATACCATATAAGCAATAAGTAACACGAAAATGATGATTGTGTAAATTCAATAAGATTAAAAACTACACTTGATTAGACTAGTTTTCTACTTAATGACACACATGATTGTGATAACTTTTGATAACATGTTGGTTGTGATAATTAGATGGTGGTCTAACCTATTGTTCTTACAAATTAAACTTTGGCCAAGATCTTAGTTTATAAAAACAAGCTTTAGGTGTAAACTAATCAATTCAAGATCTATCCAAGGTTCATAAGGTATGGTGGATATCTTAAACACAAGAAAAACTCTTATAATAAATCAAATACTCTTAGGAAATGGTCAATACAAAAGGTAACCTCTTCATAGACAAAAAGGTCACAACTGTTTATAAACATTTAAACTTTCGTCCAACTAAAGGTTTACAAACAATCCGATTTGATGTTATAAAAGCATTCTCATTACAATCATACTTCTTGTTTCTTTGTTTAGTCAAGAATAATTATGGTGAAAAACAATCATTCATAGACAAATGATTATAACTAGTTGAATAATAACAAATCTTTCGACCCTTGAAACTATTATCAATTAGTTAACCTTGGCTAAACAAATGTCACGATGAAACTTAAGGTACAATTGGTTCTTAGGATTGACTTGAAATTGAATTAAAACATGTTATCACAATCATAAGCAAACCATTAAATAATAAACATCATCTAAGCAAGTGCACAAAGGCACTAGCCACTCATAGCAAACATGAACATAAACTCATAATTTTGAACATTAGAAATCATAATTAAAAGTCTTACAATGATTGAAATAAGATAACAAATGATGTAGTAATGATGCCTCAAGTATTGGTGATGACTTCTTGATGTTTTGACCTCCAAATGATGACTTCTTGGACCTCCAAAGTTTCCTGGGATTTTATGGATGAATTTTGGTATTAAGAGGGAGTATTGGTGGTAGGAGAGGTGTTCTCTCAAGTTAGAATAGAGAGAATTGGTAAGTGGCGATTAGAAATGCATGTAAACCTCTCTATTTATACTATTCCACAAGCCTAGGCTCATCAATGCTCAACTTGGTGACCAAGTAGTTTAGAAGGCCCTAGAATACCAAAAAGAATGGCCTAGAATCGGGTAGAATGAGGTAGAATGAGTTTTTGCAAAATCTGTATGAGAGCTCCATCCGATCGGTTGGTCCTCCATCCTTTCGGTTGGGCAAAAGTCATAAACACGAAAGTTGTAGATCTTTCTCTTAGCTTTCTGTTGCCGCTTGAATCAACTAAATCCGAGTTAGTATGCTCAAGTTATGGCCAAAATGGTGAAGGTGTGTCGGGAACAACGAGTCTTCCATTAATTCTTCGTTCGAGCTTCTTTTCTTCATTTCACTTCTCGTTTTCCCACTTGTACTTTATTCTTGAGTCTTTTGAGTGACAACTTCATGACTTTTATCTTCTTGAACATACTCCAAGAGACTTGAATGAGTCGGGAATTCTTCGTACATGCATAAATCTTCGTTTATTGATCGTTTCTTCGTCTTTTTCATCATTTTCTTGTACTTTAGCTTCCATGAAACTAAAACACGAATTATTCTCAATTAAGTACCATAAGTTCATAAAAGTGATCATAAAATCCACAATAACGCTCCTAAAAACATGTTAATTTTGAGCGTTATCACAAATGCACTATCTATTGTTTCATTTTCCAGAATGGAAAATTGTTCATATTGTTGAACAAGAAGATCAATCTTGTTCTCTTTGACATGATTATTACATTGATGTGTAACCAACAACGTTTTCCAAATTTCTTTTGCCGTATTACACATAAAAATTCTTTGAAATTCCTTTTTCGTCAAAGCATTATAAATTACCATTTTAGCCTCATCATTTTTGGCTAGTTTTCTTTTAAGATCATCGCTTTGTTGATCATAAGGAATAATTTTATCCTTTTTAGTAATAGGATCTTTTTCAATAGGTTGAAAGTCACCATCGGTAATAACATGCCAAAGATCAATATCTTTTGATTTCACATACGTTTCGAATCTTGTTTTCCTACAAATAAAACAATTGGTTTAAAAAAGTGGTGGTCTTTACATAGATTGCCCTTCTTGATATTTGTCAAAATCCATTGATCGATTCAAGTTTTAAAATACAGTTTACTTTAAAAACTTGCCTAACCTGGCTCTAATACCATTGTGGGAAACTAGAAAGGGGGTTGAATAGTTTACCAACTTATTTTCTTTAGTTAAAAAAAATGTTATCTTTGAAAAACGTAGATTCAATTGTATGTAAAGTCAATAAACACTAAAATGAACACAACACTATACTAATACTAATATGCAATAAGTAAGTAAAGAGAAGAGATGGAAAGATCAAACCAATACAACGAGATTTATAGTGGTTCGGTTCACCATACTCCACTCCTCGAGTATCACACTCGAGAGTTGTAAGCACTGTATCAACAAGACTCCCTTCAGGCGGAGAAAAGTTATTTTCCAACACTAAGCTAGATGTCGAGTACTAATCTTAGCAAGTACCAATCTACCACAATCCACACAATCCTATCTTATCACACGATCAACAAGATCCTTACACAATCTACACGATCCTCATACGATCAACACGATCCTCACACAATCTACACGATCTTCACAAGATCCACACAATCCTCACAATCTATCCTTGATCCACTTGATCAATACTCTATCACTCAACACTCAAGAGATCACCAAGATCTCAACAAGATTACAATGATCAACACAATAACTAAGAAACACTAATACACTTTGTGGAAAACTAGAAGGGGGGGTTGAATAGTTTACCGCTTTTTCGATTCTTTTTAACTTGAATATCTTTAAAAACATTTACGTTTGCTTAAAGATATAAGCACAATGTTATATGTTTGATTCTTTGAAAAAATTTTCATGTGAATAACAATTCTAACTTTACTAGTTTCAAACTTTGAAAAGCTTTGCTTGTGATGATCCTAACTTTGCTTGTTTAGTTCTTTGAAAACCTTTACTTTTGTTTGAAAATATAAACACATCTTTACTTGTTTAGTTCTTTGAGAAGCTTTATAAGTAACTAGCTATTTCAACTAAAGAACAACATGTAATAAGCAAAGATAAAGAAAGAAACGATCAAACCACAACACGATTGTTTATCGTGGTTCGGCTACAAGGACTCTTTTTCCTTGCCCTACATCCACGCCCCGAGTTTCCAACTCGAGAGTTATAAGCACTAATCAACAAGCTCCTTTCACTTGTGGAGAAAACCTTTACAACGTCGCTTACACTTTTACCGACACTAAGCTAGATGTCGAGTTCTTTTACACGGGTACAACCACTCCCATCGTCGCTTACACTTTTACCGACACTAAGCTAGATGTCGAGTTCTTTACCAAGGGTACAACCACTCCCGTTAGTTCTTTTACAAGGGTACAACAACTCCCGACACACTACGTATTTTGAGGCCTAAAATACTAACCACTCACTTCTACATACATTACACAAATGAAGTATAAACTACCAAAGCTTATACATGACCAAGCTACCAAGACTTGCAACTTTAGAGTTGAAGCTTGTAACTTCTTAAATGATCTTGTGAAGTCCCTTGCTACATAAGAGAATCACACAAATCAAAAGGTTGCTGAGTTAGTTGAGAGAGTATGTGAAAATATGTCCTAAAAGAGTTGCTCAAAACTAACAAATGGTTTAGTATTTATAGCAAACCATTCTGCAGGTCTGGCGGATCAGGCGGAACTACCCCCAGGGTACCGCCAGGGCTGCAGTTGGTTTTTGCAATAAATCTCTCAAACCAAACAAGGTCACATCTCATTACTCTTGTAAGTCAAACAATGTCACATCACATAACATCAAGTCAAACACTAAACTTGCAAGTAACCACATAGTAAGTCAAACACACTTCTTACCATAAATGTATATTGACAAAGCTTGCCCTAAATGTGATGTGACCTTACTATATTAAGAAATAAATATGATGTGACAAGACTCATTTTAGTTTAAGAAATAAAAACAATGTTTTGTTTAAAAGGAAATGTTAACCTTAGTTAAACAAGACTTAAACACTTAAAGTGATGATTTACTTATAGCTAAACTTCATACTTTGTCATTAACAAAACTTAGCAAAGATCGTAAAATATAAATAACGTTTTTAGGCGATATTTGTATTAACACACTTGATGTATATCAAGATACAATCAAGTAGACAACTAGTAATGCAAGTGCACTACTCTATGACACCAACACCTTGTATATTTTTAATACTTTGTATTCTTCTCTTGACTAGAAGAGGTATGTAGATGATTCTTGGTTGGATGAAAAAATCACTCTTTAAACAAAAGAAAACTAACTAATGATCTAATAAGTATAAAGAGAAAAGGAGGATGGAAACCAGAAAGTTATGTGTGTGAAAGGATGGCCAAAATCTGGGAATTGAAGTGCTATTTATAGAATCTGAAAAATCTGGCCATTATGAAGGGACGACACCACTAAATGTCACATGATACCACTAAATTTAGTGGTACCGTGCCAGACAAAAATGCTCCATTTTTTTGTCTTTAGTGGTGAAATTTTATTTGGGGGAGTTTGGAGCTGGTTTGGGTAAGAAACTAGCTGTTGGGGAATATTTTTGAATTAATTTTCCTAAATAAAACATTTCTTTATAATTCAAAAATAATTTGTAAAATGTATTTTTGACAAGAAAGTTTTGTCAAGCTAAAAATGTGTTCTTTGATCATTTGTCAAGTTATAAATTTGTTTGTTCATACCTAGAGTGATTGACGTAGAAATCGGATATTTCGACTAAAAACTTGTTTACGTTAATTTTGTCACAAGATGTTTTCACATTTTGTTATCATCAAAACATAGAGATGTCGTAAGATGCGAATAACGTTTTTAGACATTATTTGCATCAACAATCTCCCTCATTTTGATGATGACAAAACATAAACTCATTTTATGTGAAAAACTAGTTTCGACAAGTTTTTAGTGTGAGTTTATATCTCACTTCTCCCCCTTTTTTGTCGAAGCAAAAAGACTACGAAGGCTCCCCCTTGATGTATACTCTGTAACACCCCCAAATTTGGGATACGCAGCGGAATTAAAGTTGGTTGTTACTCAACGGCACAACAGTAATAATAATAGGTAAAAAATCTCTAATTGAGTTGTTTTAGAAATTTTATTATTCAAATATTAGAGTTTACAAAATTAGGTCCTAGTAGTTTTACAACTTGTTATATACTTTATCAAAGAATAGTAAAATTTTAGTCTTCCTTATGTATCCATGCTCCTCCATTCCATCCTTGTTTGTTATGGACCTGAGATAAACATGCTAAAAATGTCAACACAACGGTTGAGTGAATTCACAGCGTTTATAATAATAAATTGAACACAAGTTAGATAAAACGAAGTATTGAAATGTAATATCTTCCTCTAAGCCTCATGAGTGCAAACGTTAACCACAAGAACATTACCGAGATAATGTTTTATTACTAACATAACCAAATGAAAGTAATAATGCCCTCCAGTAGGAGTTTGTCAGTCTCCCATGCATCTCAAATATAGTACATCTGTCTATCAATCCGGCTAACCTATAGCTATCTATCCGGCTAGTACAAATGGGCCGTCAACTTCCAATAGATCTATTTACTATATTCGCGTTCACCCGTAAGTGATTAATGGCTCATGATATGAGGGTCTTTAACAGGAAAGGCGGCAGTGGGAACTTAGGCAATATACATCAGGATAGTATACAGAAAATACTTGTGTTCGGTTTATAGCATGTATCTCCCAACAAGTTTAGAAAATGTATAAAAATAATGGGACTATGAACTCACCTGAGATGATACGTAGTCTGGATGGAAAATAACTTAAATAAAGTTGATAAACGTCTCCGATACGAAACCTGAGTTGATTATGTCAAGCTTTTTTAGTATTCACATTTACTTATATGTGAGTTTAATATTGTTATTGTAATGGTTTTGTTAATGATTATTTATTTAGTTATGATAACATGAAGTCTCTTCAAAAGTTATTGGATATTAAGATTTTACAATTTTTCCTTTTTAGGGTTTGTTATTCGATACTGATATATTCATATATATAGGTTATTATTATAAGTCCTGAATCGTTATAACGTTAAATATATTTCTTATATAAGTTTAATAAAAACCCGTTTCCGACATATAACTAATATATATATATATACGTTTTATAAAATAACCTAAGTCGTTTAAATATGTTAAAATATATTCCCAAAAATATATTATTGGAATTTATATAAAAATATTACACTTTTTACCCTTGTAGTTTCTAAAATGACACTTTACACCCACAACTATTGATCGTTGACAATTTCAGCCCTTGTACTAATTAATTTATAAAACTTACATTTTTTGCCCAAGAAAACTCCATCTTTTATTTATTACAAAATATACCCCTTTAGTTTTTCAAAAATAATTATAAAAGTATTTTTGGTATGTATTTTGAGACAAAAACGAGTTAAGTTTTAGAATATTCGTACAATGTTTTTACAATGTTCTTGATCTTTTCAAAAGTTTGCCAGGTGGTCTATCTAACGGTTCAGACTAGAGGTCATGAGCTCTTATGGTTTGCTCGTAATAGTTTTCTAAAGTTGGGTCTCTAAAACTATATTTTTAATGTTAAATACTAAGTATTTATTCCAGGTTTTAGTGGACGACGGTCCAGAATTAGGACTCAATATAATCAAGGTTACTCAATCATTTTCCTACGTTCTTGATCCTGCTTAATCTATGCTAGGTGGTCTTCATTTTGCCCCTGAGTTTAGGTTCTTAGGTGATCGTTTGATAGTCGAATTAAATGGCCAAATTTGGTACCCTAGAACCTATACTCGATCTAGAGCAGAATGCAGAACGATTTGGGTTTCAATTTTAAAGCCTATGAACTGATTCGTTACATATTCTAGCATGTTTATACATGCACCTAGGGTATCTATTATGAGTTTGAAGATCTCTTACCTTAGTGAAATATGTCGAAAACATTTTATTTAAGAGTTTTGTTTGGTCTAATGACTCGCGACAATGAAAACATGACATGTATATCTTATGGCCAGGTCTTAAGGGCAAATTGAAGTGTGCTAGGTGGTGTTTAAAAATGTCTTTTGGCCGGGCTTAATACATTTAACTTGTGGTAGAAAAATAAGGCGAAAAATGAGTGTTTGGGACAGTTTCATATTAGAAAAGAAACAGAAAAATACGAATTCGAAACTTTGTAAAACTTATGGGTTCATAATTATGGCTCATGTATAATATTATGTAGCTCATTTAAGTTGCTTCCTAATGAATTTTAAAGCTTATATCAAGTTATTCCAAAAAGGGTTGTTTGTTCTGGTTCTCGACACAACAGAAAGAAAGAAAGAAAAATATAGTTTTGAAACAAAAATTAAATGTTCCATTCCTTTGTCCTTTAAACATGTTTACTAACTTATTTAAATGCTTTTACTATAAGTGTTAAAGTTATAAAGTAAACTACAAGTATATCTAGGGTGTTTGTTTGCTCGTTATATCAGAAAGCAAACAGGAATATGGTTTAAACTTTCAGTCTTTATGAATTCGTTATAGTGACATATTAATACGTTGTCTAGTATATTTAAAAAGGGTTTCCAAAGTAGTTTATAATTTATAGTTGTAAAATGACAAAAAGGATTTTAGATTGGGGTGTTTGGGTTAGCTCGTTAAAACAGAAAAATAAAATGAATTTTGATCTTGGTCTTCTATTATTCTAAGTTATTATCAGTTATAGATGATAAGTAAAAGTATAGGATAGCTTTAGAAAGGGTTAGGAACTTACAAAACTTGAGGTGCTTCGTTAGAAAGGAAATCGCCCAAAGGGCTGCTAAAATGGAACATGGTGTTTTCCAGCGCTTCTAGTGCTTCTTAATTCTTCTTTCTTAGGCTTGGGGATCAAAATATTGATGTGTGGAATTGCACCCTCGCAAAAGGTTTTACCTCTCAAGGGATCTTGAGAAGCTTGCAATCCCCACTAGCCAGTGTACCTGTTCGTTGTAGTATAGTATAGTGACAAGTACCGGGGGATTGATCGTTCAACTCAGGAATAGTGTTTGCTAGGATTAAAAAGTCTACTAAACTAGGTCTAAAGGTGAGGGATGATTCTTTTTGTATTTTTATATTTTAAAGAAAGCAAGTAAAATCTCGGGTTTTGAAGGAGTGGGCGGAATTAGTTGCTAGTCAACTAACCCAATTAACTAAAGATGCAATCAAAATAAAATAAAATAAACTAAAACTAATTTGTGGTGTAAACAATAATAGAGAAAATGTGTTTACTTAGATTTCATTAATCCCTAGATATCTTTTATCGGTTGATTAGCTTGTTACAATTGCATGGATGACGGGTTATATTCCTTAATACTAGTCGTAGGGCCGTGTACGAAATTCCCTAACTCTATAAGCTCCTACTTCACTCCAATGTCGAGCCGACTAAAACCTCCTAACATGGGATCACTAGAATTCGCTTATGCATTAAATACAACCATTAATCGTAGTACACCTCCGATCATGTTTCTTAAGACGTTCAAGCAAGTTACCAATTGGAAGTCTGCCAGTTTTCTTAAGCTTAACATCGAATACAATCATCCACAACAATTATAAACAAACCATCAACCAATAATCAACATCTAGGTTTCATTACATCTAAGCAAACACAATAAAAACTTAGCCTAGCATGTTAAAAAGGAGACAAGCATAAGATAGAATCAAACAACACATACACATATTGAATGATTATTGGAAAACTTATCTTCAATTGAACATGGATGGAACAAGGGTTGAAACCCTTATTATTACAGAAAATACGTCTAGGGTTTTCACAAAGAAGCTCTCCAAAAGTTCCACCCATATGAATGAAAATTAGAAAACTATATATAGATTTTACACCTTGACGGCGTCACGTTATAGCTTGTGACGCCGTCAACTCACCGCCAAGATAAAATTCGTATTGCCTAGATCTACTTCTGATGCCATCATGTGAAATTTTACTCTGGGCCTTCACATGTATTTTGACCTTGACGGCCTTGGTTACGCCGTCAGGCCAAATTGCCTTGAAATTGTTCTGGGAGATTATGTGTATTATTCATATCTTTGTGTAGCCTTGACGCCGTCAGGTACCGTTCCCAGCAAGGATTTAGAGACTTTGTCGTTTTCTTCACTTTTTCGCTCCAAAAACGTCCAAAATGCATCCTTTTGTAAAATTCCTCTCAAAAGTACCTAAAATGATAAAAGGAACGATTTAGGGCAATAATTGATCAAATAATCACGAATTCGGGCTTAAATGACCCCCCAAAAGTGGTACACTTTTCGCCTTATCAAATACCCTTACACTTGAGATTTGCTTGTCCTCAAGCAACTGCGCTTTTATTCTAACAAAATACAAGTTAGGGGTCATTTAACACTAATATAAAAGTAATTACAATAAATAATCATTCCACTTAAAACCAAAAACAAGCATGGAGGTTATACACTAGCACCTCACAAATAGTGTTTAGATACTCACATCTCTCGGGTGTAATAAAGTATATATCACAATAAGGAAATGGAAAACATCTTTCACTACATGTCATAGCAAATAGATTACCATAGGCTTGGGAAAGGATCAAATCTTCACCACTTGGCGTAAGCACCTAGGATAAACTATCAAAGAGGTCTTTTAAAGGTTCATAACATGAGGTGTAGGGATATGATAAACACGGTTTTGTTGGATAAAGGAAATGTTTACTAGTGGCGAGTTAATCATCTTGGTTAATTACATGTATAATATGGCGTTGCTAAGCCAAGACTCGACTCGACTTAAGCTAATCATAAACTAACAAAACATAAAATAAACATAAAAGAAAACGGGATGGTAGACCGTATGTTTTTCCCTTTTTCTTTTTCTATTATTTTTTTTCTTTTTCTTGATTTTTTCGATTTTTTTTTTTTTTTTTTTTTTTTTTTTTTTTTTTGCATACACTTTTACCCTACCATCCAAAATAATACATCATAGGGGATTTGCATTCCCCTTACACTTGAACTTTTACATTCTTTACAATCAACTATTCTAATGACTCTAATTAAGATAATCAAAACACTTGGAGTACTTTTTAAGATTAACGCACATATGGGGGTAATATATAATGTTCTTCCCCATTATTCCATAACACAATTACTTTACCCATGAGTCCCAATCGTCCTAAAACAATATGTACAAGATATGACTCGACTTAGCAACCATGTAACCAATTAGATAATTAACTAAGGGTTTAAACAAATAACAATAATGCACGAAAGATGAGTGCATACACGAAAGGCTAAGGCGATTTGGTTGCACATTTGGGGTGGGTTGTAAACAAATTCTTCCTTTAAGTAAAATACTTAAAGTTAGAAACGAAAAGATAGGCTGGGAGGGGTGTACTAGGGTATCGTGTACTAAAAATGAGTACAACGCAAAGGTGTGGGAAAATTAATTAACTTTGTTAGTCAAGGTCATTGACTTAAATGGTCAAGTAATTATGATACGGGTTTAACACAAGGGTGATCCTAATGCCTCTTATCACGTAGTAAATCCTACTACACAAATGTAGTCTCACTAGCGGTCTCGGGATGCATCACTAACGCAAGTTCTAGAATCTAAGTACTACCGGTACACTCATAAGCACTAATAATGAATGATTTTCCTAACAAATCTAAAGGCGAACCTCACATATTTGGGTGAAAAATTTTTCTGAGTGGTACGGTTTTTGTGCTAGTCATACAACTCCTATCCATGAGACGCTCATTAAGGCTAAAGGTTCACTCCTAAATGTTTTAAAAAATTTAAAATTTGACGCTAAAATTGCCCTAACAAGTATTTCTCTTAGTTTTATTACACACCTACTATTGAACAAACAAACTCAAGTGCAATTGTATTCTCTATGGTATCATCATTTACCCTCCCCTTACACTTAAGTTGAACATTGTCCCCAATGTTCAATAAAAAGGATGTAAAATAAAATAAGGTAAAAGAATGAAAACAAATACTCCCCTGATTCGTTCGGTGTGGATAGTGTGTCAACAAGGTTAGATCTTCTTCCAAGAAAATGAACTTTGAAAGCTTCCCTCTAGAAATATAAATAATCCTCTTGTCCAATGTAACCTGTTAAACCTGATAAAACAATCAAGGCAAACCTCGCGTAAAATCGGCGGCAATGTATATATTAAAAATCCTAGAAAACAAATTAAGATATAATGCTTGTGGAATGAATGTTTGCAGATTCCCTGGAGTTTATAAAACTAAAGAATCAACAAAAACTTTAAGACTCCGGTATAAACAAAACTCGTAAAATTTTTCAGAATTTTTGTACCTGACGCCGTCAGGTTGTAACTCCTGACGCCATCAGAATGTTCCTGCAAAAATCTCATGTTAAGTTTTCGGAAAATTTCTGGAAAAACTTATGCCTTACTTCCTGGAAAATCCTGCAAAACATCATTATGACTCGATACAAGTATTTGACTCAAACAATTACTAATACACATGTTCATTTAATATTGTTGTGGTTCATGCTCAATTTTGTTCTTATAAACAAATTTGGGTTTCCCTTACACTTAGCTTTTGCAAAATACCTTTATATGTAATTAAGACGAAGTTAAAAACAAAATAAAGCATTTTCACGATTTATTTTGAACCACGATCCACAAACAATAAAAATAAAACACGCATACGGAATAAATAAAATCAAATAAACAAAACAAATAAAATAAATAAAACAAATAAAACATGGGTTACCTCTCAAGAAGTGCTTTTCTTTATTTACAAGTCTTGTAGCTAGACTCAAGGTCATGGGCTATTACGTGACCTCATCATCGGTCACGGTCTCTAGGTCATCCTCAATCTTTGTTTTGTATTTCGGACCTAGTTGCAAGCATTCCTTGTAGAAACCAAATATCTTATTCATAACATAGTCTACTCCTCTATGTCTATCCTCGTCATTCCTATAGTAGACTGCTTGCTTGTGTTCCTTTTCAATGTTTGACAAGAGCCGGAATTGTTAAATCTTATATGGCATTTGGTAAGCTATATCATCGCTCTCATCTTTGAACCTAACTATCCCTAGAGACGGGTCATAATTCATCTTAGAGGCCTCAACAAATGGCTTTCCGAACACTACTTGACTTAAACAACCATCTATTACCGGACGAATATCCTCTACAATCACAAAATCGGTAACATAAGTGAAGTTTCCTACAAAGACATGTAATCCTTTCACTCTTCCCACAAAGTTACTCATCCAACTCGTGTTGGGCATCATCCTATATCCAAGTTGCTTCTTCATTACCCAATTATAATAGGTCCTAGTCATAATGTTTATGGGAGATTTAAGATCGATGTAGGCTTTCCACACATGCATATGCCCAATGTTGCATGGTATGTTGATGTTAGAGGGATCACCCGCTTTTATGATTGGTGAACCAAGGACGTATTGTGTCTCGGGGTCATCGAATAGATCCTTACAGTATTCCCGTTCTTCCTTGGTGGGTAACCTATCGAAGTATTCCCCTACATTTTCTACTTCCTCAACTCTCTCTTCCTTTTTCTCTACAACTTCCTTAATCTCATCCGTGTCACTTTCTTCCTTATTATTGTCGACCGGCTTAATAGTAACTACATTGACAAAGTGGACGTGTTTAGATGATGAAGGGTCCTTAATTTGGATTCCGCTACTAGTGTCCCTAGTGTCCTTCTTTGGTGTAGTTAGCACTTGGTTGTTGAGAGCTTTCAACAAGTTGTCAATTTTATTGGTCATCTCCGCTTGTTGTTGATTGAATTCGGATTCAAACTTAGCTATGCGGGCCTCTTGAGATGCCATAAATTTGGACATCAATCCTTCAAGATTATTGGTACTACCATAGTCGTTGGAAGGATTGTTGTTGAAAGTACGGTTAGAGGTTGGACCGTTTGGTTGGTAACGATTAGGTGGGTTGGAAGAATTGTTTTGGGGCATGTTTTGATTTTGAATCCACCTAAGGTTCGGGTGATTTTTCCAGGAGGGGTTGTATGAATCACTGTAAGGGTTTTGCTCGGGTTTGAAAGTGTACCACTTGTCTCCCGCTCCGTCGGTACGCGAGGATACGTAATCCGCAAAAGATTGTTCGGGGAGTTCCATGTAATCACGAGTGTCATGGGAACCACTACATAATTCGCATGAAGAAGTGATTTTGTTCACTTGGCTTGAAGGTTTAGGAGCTTCATAGGATTTCATGAGAAACTTGACTTGGTCTTCAAGTTCCATGATCCTACGGTCGGGAGTGCTTGAATTGTTCGAAGGAAAAGATATTGCCTTGACCATTTTGTTCAAATCATGGGGATCATTCCAACTTTCGTTTTCATAGAGATTAAGATCTTCTATGAGTTCCCATGATTCTTCCACACTTAGATCACGAAGCTTGCCACCGGCCGATTGGTCAATGGTTCGCCTTGTGGAGAGATCGATATGGTCATAGAAAATTTGGACTTGGAGCCAAAGATCTATGCCATGATGAGGGACTTTTTGGAGTAAGTCCTTGAAACGAGTCCATGCTTCATAGAGAGTTTCACCTTGACGTTGTTGGAATATCAAGATATCATTTCTAAGCTTGGTAGTTCTCCCCGATGGGAAAAATTGAGCAAGGAAACGAGTGGTGAGATCATCCCAAGAGGTGATGGATCCCGCGGGTAAACGCTCAAGCCATTGACTAGCTTGGTCACGTAGAGAGAATTGGAAGAAACGCAATCGAGTTATCTCTCGAGTTACAACATCAAGGTCTATGGAGTCAACGATTTTAAGGAAATCCTTGAGATGTTGATTAGGATCTTCGGAACGAAGTCCATCGAATGCACATCCTCTTTGCACCAACCGGACGGTGTCGGATTGCAAGGGAGACACATTGGCTCCTTGAGTGAGCTCAATGGTGTTTCGATAGCCTTGGTGGCTAGGACGGGAGTACTCTCCTAAGGTTCGGGGTCTAGGAGGTTGGTTTGCTAGTAGTGGGTTTTGTGGATGATTTTGTTATGGTGGGTTGATGGGATCAAAGAGATTACCACCTTCCATGATGGTGGATGGTAAAGGTTACGAACAAAGGAACAAGGAAATAAGATAGACTAAAGAAAACCTATAAAAATAAAATAAAATTCTTACTAGAAAGGAATCTAGCAAGTAGACCTAATAAAAAGAAATTTCAACCTAGACAATAACTATTTCCCCGGCAACGGCGCCAAAAACTTGATGCGTGGAATTGCACCCTCGCAAAAGGTTTTACCTCTCAAGGGATCTTGAGAAGCTTGCGATCCCCACCAGGCAGTGTACTTGTTCGTTGTGGTATAGTATAGTGTCAAGTACCGGGGGATTGATCGTTCAACTCAGGAATAGTGTTTGCTAGGATTAAAAAGTCTACTAAACTAGGTCTAAATGTTAGGGATGATTCTTTTTGTATTTTTATATTTTAAAGAAAGCAAGTAAAATCTCGGGTTTCGAAGGAGTGGGCGGAATTAGTTGCTAGTCAACTAACCCAATTAACTAAAGATGCAATCAAAATAAAATAAAATAAACTAAAACTAATTTGTGGTGTAAACAATAATAGAGAAAATGTGTTTACTTAGATTTCATTACTCCCTAGATATCTTTTATCGGTTGATTAGCTTGTTACAATTGCATGGATGATGGGTTATATTCCTTAATACTAGTCGTAGGGCCGTGTACGAAATTCCCTAACTCTATAAGCTCCTACTTCACTCCTATGTCGAGCCGACTAAAAGCTCCTAACATGGGATCACTAGAATTCGCTTATGCATTAAATACAACCATTAATCGTAGTACACCTCCGATCATGTTTCTTAAGTTCAAGCAAGTTACCAATTGGAAGTCTGCCAGTTTTCTTAAGCCTAACATCGAATACAATCATCCACAACAATTATAAACAAACCATCAACCAATAATCAACATCTAGGTTTCATTACATCTAAACAAACACAATAAAAACCTAGACTAGCATGTCAAAAAGAAGACAAGCATAAGATAGAATCAAACAACACATAGACATATTGAATGATTATTGGAAAACTTATCTTCAATTGAACATGGATGGAACAAGGGTTGAAACCCTTATTATTATAGAAAATTCGTCTAGGGTTTTCACAAAGAAGCTCTCCAAAAGTTTCACCCTTATGAATGAAAATTAGAAAACTATATATAGATTTTACACCTTGATGGCGTCACGTTATAGCTTGTGACGCCGTCAACTCGCCGCCAAGATGAAATTCGTATTGCCTAGATCTACTTCTGACGCCGTCATGTGTAATTTTACTCTGGGCTGTCACATGTATTTTGACCTCGACGGCCTTGGTGACGCCGTCAGGCCTTGAAATTATTCTGGGCCATCATGTGTATTATTCATATCCACCTCTTTTGCCAAGCTTGATGCCGTCACTTGTGTAGCCTTGACGCCGTCAGGTACTGTTCCCAGCAAGGATTTAGAGACTTTGTCGTTTTCTTCACTTTTTCGCTCAAAAAACGTCCAAAATACTTCCTTTTGTAAAATTCCTCTCAAAAGTACCTAAAATGACAAAAGGAACGATTTAGGGCAATAATTGATCAAATAATCATGAATTCGGGCTTAAATGACCCCCCAAAAGCGGTACACTTTTCACCTTATCAAATATAAATGTGTGTGAGTGTGGTGTAGGTTTGAACAAAGGATGAGGTGAAAAGGGAGTGGTTTGGGTCAATTTTATAGGCAAAGGGAATTAGGGTTTCATGGAGGATTTCCTTGCCACTTGGAGCTTGTTATAACCAAGACTTCCAGGCTTCTAACTCTAAATGGAACTTGTTTCTACTTTCTTTTTAGTGACTTTTGATTAGTAAGGTTTATATAAGAGAATGTAGTGTAGTGTAGAGTTTGAGTAAGATTGCATGAAATGGATGTGGATATGGTTCGACTTATATAGAGCAACAGGTTAGGGTTGCATTTAATGATAGAAGCTACTTAGAAAGGGTGTCATGAAGGTGGGAGACACAAGTTAAGTGAGTTGGTAGCTCTTGTGGCCTAAGAACTCCATACGTGTAGTAAAAATAATCAGTTACCATGTTTTGGCTTGATACTTTTGACCAAGAGTTGAAGCTTTAGAAGAAGAGGTGGTGTGGCTTAATATGAACCTAGAAGGGTTGTCAAGGTGAGGGGAACATGGTGATGTGGAGTGAAAATAGGCTAGTAACTACTCTTGTGGCTTAGGATTTACGAAGTAGTAGGTTAAAACTAGTTTGGTTCTAGTTTAGTTTATTTCTAACTAGGTATTAGCAAGGAATCGAATAGCTTTAGGTAAAAATAAACTTGGTTTAATATGAACCTAAAAGGGTTCTAGTTTAGTTTATTTTGTACATGGGCTATAGTGAATTGTACATGGTATTTTAGGAAAGTAGTAAACTTGGTTTAGGATTTGGTTTGTATAGATTTAGGTAAAAATAAAACTAGTGCTTGTTATTTAAGTTTAGTGTTGAAATGAATAAAAATATAAAGGGAGTGTCGAATTGTGCCTAATGGAGTTGTACCCTAGGCTTAGGAGTGTGGTACTAAAGTTTATGGATTATAGAAAATATAGTTTTAGTATTTTGTTAGCTTAGAGTAATTATAAGTAAGTTTATATATATTTAAGTTAATATAAATAAAGTTTTTAGGTTTCATGCATCAAATACTTATACACTAGGTTTAGGGACTTGTACTTAGGCTTATTAAATATAAAAAAATATATTTTGAAAGTTTGTTCATAAAAGACTTGTACAATGTGATTTGAAAATAAGTACACAGAGGTTTATAATGAATTTTATTTATAATTAGTTTTCATGCATTACTGACTTGTACCTTGACTTAGAAAACCTGTACCTTGATATTTCTTAAAAAAAAATAGTATACATACTAATTAGGGTTTTATGATTTGATTTTGTAAAACTATAGTTTTAATGATTTAAGGTTTTCATAAATACTTTAATAAATAGTAAATATTAAATTTGAACGTTAAGTGTAAAATAACGTAAGGTGGTAAATAAGAAATTGTAAACTTTGGTATTTGACATATAAAAATATTTATTCAAAGCGAACTTAAGTGAACTCGTTTATTTAGAATGTGAATTACGTTATATTAATTAGTTGTTATGATTATTTTAACTGATCACGTTTTAAAAAAAATTTAGACGTGAAAAATAGATAAGTATAAAGTTAATTTAAGTGAAAATTTACCGGTGGTTACATACTCCCCCTCATTTGGAGTATACCAAGAAATCGAGCAATGGTTGATGCTACAAAACAAGGTTAGATGACACAAATACAATGTCTAACATGTAGCATTCACGATAAATATCCAACCAAAAGTAGAAAAAACAAAATAATCCATCCACAAATAAGGGATAAGCCCATTCCTTCATTAATAATAAGAACATCATACTTGAAGTATGATTACAAAACTAAACTAGTTAACAAGAAAGATAAAACTACATAAAGAAGCACAGAACATCATACTTGAGAATAACGTTTTTAGACATTATTTGCATCATCAATCACAATTTTCAATTCAATAACTTAAGTACCTGTAATTGCCATCACCATATCGAAGAATACGGTTCCATGGCTTTTGTTCATAAGTGAGTTAAATGGTAGATTATTTTTGTTTTCAAGAATTATATGATCAACATTCACATAGCAAATTAATCCTGAATTTTTGCCATGATTTTTAGTGTGATATGAGTTTGATTTAAGTTTGAAATCGCTAGATCAATTATGATTGTGTGAAGCGGAAGAATATGCGTGAGATATGGGAGAATTGAATGAGTGATTAATAAAAAAGGCGAAATCATAGGGAGAATAGTTATGGGTTTTGTTTTTGGAAGTGATTGAATTTCAAAACTGCCGTGTTTAGCAGATGCTAGATTGAGTAGTTATTTGTTAAAGGATGACGTTATTGTTTTTAAGCATCTGTATTTTGTTTCAAACCCTTTAACAAAAACTCTAAAGTGATCCAGTGGTTGACACTCTTGTGTTTTGGGAGCTTAGACCAGGGTTCGAGTCCCTTAAGTGACAGATTAAAAAAAAATAAAAAAAACTCCAAGTCATGCATGAATTGTGTGTGCCATGTAGGCAATGACATGGCATGGAGTTGAATATTTGGCAATGAGGTGGCATTTGTTAGAGGTTAATGATGTGGCATGCTAAGCCTCTTATATAGTGTAGTGTGTGTGTGTGTGTGTGTATGTGTGTGTATATATATATATATATATATATATATATATATATATATATATATATATATATATATATATATAATGTATTATGTGTGACATTTTTACTTGACATGTGATGTTGAGTCTTAACTCGTTCATGAGCAAATTCTACAAATTTTGTTTGTTTGCTCGTGTTTGGTTTTTTGGAAATGACATATTTACAAATTGCGTTGCAACGTAAATTGCAGAACATTTCGGATGAAACATCCAAGTCGTCAATCCTACTTCGTTGTGTATTTTAAGATATTTGGAACACAACCATTGGACAAGAAGACTAAAGATGACATCATCAACACAAGTGTGTGTTATGATCCAATGCATATTCTTTTCTTCTTGTGAAGGACGTCATCATTTTTATACCAATCGAGTGTGATTGAGTATATAGGTTCAAGATAATATATTTCGTTATATTTTGATTTTATCTTGAAGCTAAACAAATAATGATTCCAATTTCATGTCCACACTCGAAAACTTGTCAATTAGATTCGATAATGATATCAATCATAATTTGAATAATGAATTGATATATGCTCGAAATCTTTCTTAACCCTCACAACCACGTTTTTTAATAAAGAAAATAAGTAAAGATTTATGGAATGTACTCCATCAAATTTAATACTAGATGTATGTGTGAGGTTAATGATAATGACATGTTAATTTAATAATTCAAGATTGTCATTTATTTTGTGTGCGAAAAACTATTTATTATTACGTATAATATGCATAGTTTTTGATATTACATGAGTATAAAAATAATTATCCTAACCATTTTTATACAATACACAATTTATATAAAAATAGTTTATAACTACATGTTTGAAACAATTAATGTGTGTTTAATTAATCATTTGTTATCTTCCTAGCATCTTGCAAGTTTTTTTAATTAATCATGCCGTTCAAAAACATAAATGTGTGTTTAAGTACATGCAAGGTTCAAAAATACATTTTCTTTTACTTAAATACTAATGTATTATTATAAAACTTTCTCTTGATTAGAGAACCTATGGCCAACCAAGATAAGTGCATGTAATATTTTAGAAATCATGTTAAAATTATAAAGAAGTGTTAAATGTTTTAAGGTTACATATTTTAGCGCTTGAACCTTTGAAAAGGTAATTTGTGTAAGACAATTATTTTCAACATACATGATTAAAACATTATTAGACAAGCAAGAAATCAAAAACACATAAGCAAGTAAAGTAATATATATCTAATGCAAGAACAATTTAGCATAACATAGGTAGTGATATTTGTTATCGTTTTGTGTGTTAGATACAACAATGTATACTTGCTTGATTTTGTTTCGAATAGAATTTTCCTCCCCATTTCAAAAATTAATTAAGATCGGTATTTTGAAATGACAATGGTACCATTTTTCAAAAGTTATTTTACTAGAGATGTCCGACTTGAGAGAAAAAGAAAAAAGCTAGTTTTAAGTTAAAACGTGACAAACGGTTTTGTACTATGTATCAATTTGCATTTATGTCATAATAAGTTTGGAATCAATACTTGGAAACATTTTTAAATGAAAGTGGACTAAATTATCTTTAAAATAGCGGTTGGCACGACTCCTGCGGACTTACAATTGATTTTATATGAGTTTTCAAAATTGACACTATTCTGGTGGAGGTCCCTTAAATACTAACGGTCCCATAAATATTTAAGGGACCGTCCATAGATATGAGACCGTCACCAGTAAACAAAAAACCATTTTTCATGTATAAATTCCTTCCCTTCAAGCTAGTATACAAAGTGCATTTAACCAACAAAACTAGTTCGAATTAAGCAAAAAAGTATTCTAGCGCCTTGACACTTTTCATATTTAATTCCTTTTAATGATAAATTTGATACGTGGACCGTACTCTATTTTAAAAACCATTTGTTTTGAAAACTAAAACGACGTGGCTATGATACCAATTGTAGAAACGTGGAGCGGGGTGAATACGTTCATGTTTAAAATCTTAAATGTTTCGTATCAAATTCCCGATCAAGTTTGACTAAATATGAATAGTTGTTATGTCACTCATAACAAGTATATATGTTACGTAACTACAAGTATACAAGTAATCATATAAACATAAACATAACATGAGATTAAAAGTATGAAGCTACTTTTAATTGCACTAGGACGATCTTAAATATGTACGGCCGGTCCCATATATATTTGGGACCGCTGCCCTAATTAAGGGACCGCCATCAGTGGAGAGTTTATTACATATGATTAAGTTTTCTTATGTTTTGCGTTTTTAAGTTAACTAGTTAATATCTCAACTATAAACACAACAAGCCACATAAACCTAAATGTAATGCAAGTGTAGAAAGTAAAGAGATGGAAAGAGAAAACGCAAATCGGACACGATGACTTATAGTGGTTTAGCACAAAGCACTTCGTCGTCCTACTCCACTCTCCGAGTACCACACTCAAGAATTACTTCATTAGTCAACATGCTCCCTTTAGGCGGAACAAACCATACACAAAGCTTACACCAAGTTTAACGACACTAAGCGGAATGTCGAGTCCTAATCCTAGCTAGAACTAATCTACACAAAGCCCACGTAGCTACACGAACACGCACTCTTGTCCACTTGGATTCCCACAATCCAAGTCTTCACACGACAATCACTTCATCCCAATCTTCACACGAACAAACACTCTCGTCCACTTGGATTCACACAATCCAAGTCTTTACACGATGATTACTTCGTCTCAATCTTCACATGAACGAGCACTCTCGTCCACTTGAATCTTCACCCGATTCAAGTCTTCACACGAACCTTCACTAGGTTCTAGACTTCACTTCTTGAACTCACACCAAGTCCAAGTCTTCACACACTTAGACACCAACTTATACAAAGTCCTAGTCTATATACAATACTTTATGGACTTACACGTTGTCTGTTTTTATCCTAACACACGTAATCACGACTCACACACAAGTCGGATATGCTAATCTACAAGAATAGAAGTTTATAGGAAGAAGAGAATTGTAACACTAGTTATGTTTGTCTGTGGACTCAATATCACTTCGATTCTTGACGACTTCGAGTGTTCTTCTCTTGCACTTGAGATATAGGATGAAGGGATCACTTATAAACATATAACAAAGAGTTATAGTGATCAAAGAAGAATAAAAAAAAGAACAAAAAATTTTGTGCTAAGAGGATTAAGTTTTTCTATGAAAAATGGCCCAGTATTTATAGACAGTTCGAGGAGCAGGGGACGGTCCCTTTAACCTTGGGCGATCCCTTATATATAAGGGACCGTCACCTATTTAAGGGACCTCCCCGACAGTTTTTGTCCTTTAGTGGTGAAATGTTATCTGGTGAAATTTTATCCGATTTGGGCGAGAAAAATAGTTGTTGGGGATTTGAAATTCAAATTTCAAATTCAAATTTATTTTTCTTTGAAACATTTCTTAATAAAAACAAAAATAATTTGTCTAGTTTATTTTTGTAAAAATGTTTTGTGACATTTATAAAATGTAAGTTTTAAGGACAAATATATTTTCTTTGATCACTTAACAAAATTGGTATAGATTTTGTTCATACCTTAAGTGATATACACTTGAGCCGTTGAGCGATTTTGATGCGTTCCGGCATTGATGATTTGTGTAAACAAGTAACTTGTGCACTTTACGTTATGTACTACAAGTTACATTTTTGCTATCATTAAAACATGAAGACATTGCATAGATTAAATGTCGTAACGTTTGCACTAACAAAGATTAAGACTACACATTTGTGACTTACCTGTTATGAAATCTTTTTATCGTTTTCTAAGCATTAAAAATTCTAAAACTATGTTTACAACTATTTAATCCATAAATACATTACTTCAACACATATAGTTAACATTATTAAAATACCTCATCACTCAAAACTAGAATTAATATACCATATTTTATAAAACAATAATGCATAAATCATTTTTTCTTCGAAATTTACAAATTATTGATCATATTGTTAAAATATACTTCACTTAAAATATAATTAATATACCATATGACATAAAATAATAATGCATAAGTCATTTTTTTCTTTAAAACACCCCCTAAATGAAATTTACAATTAATTAATGATATTTATTAAAATACTACCTCACTAAAAAAATAATAATAATAATATACCTAATGGTACAAAACAATAACGCATAAATCATCTTATCTATTATTTCCTTTTCTTCAAAACAACCACTAAATGAAATTTACAAATCATTAAGCGGATTGTAAAAACCAATCTTTTTTATAGTCGGTCTTTCTTACACCATCTTTTTCGACCAAGCAATGGACCACTATTTACGATCACAATTTATCAATATAGACACCACAAGATTGTGCTAAAATCGCTGCTTTAAAACACCCTTTATGTTTAAACGTTATATAATATTACATGTCTAAAACAACTAGCAATAGTGGTGACAACTGTTTTCATATCGTCGTTGCATTGTGATGCATGGAGTCTCTGCCATTTTTTATGATATAGTGTGCGATAAAGTTGCTCCCTAAAGTTATCGCCATGCGTTAAGGTAGCATAAAAAAAACAAATAATCGAAATATCTCTCAAGCAGTGTTGCAAAACAAGGCCTACAAGGCCGATTAATCCCCGATTAGGTGCTACAAGGCAACCAACCTTTCCGATTTATGTAAATCGGTCAAACAACTCGGTCAACCGTGATCAACGATGGTCAAGCTTGCCCGAAACCTTCAAACCTTGCTAGAAATACCCAAAACTCGCCGTAAAATTGTTTAATAAATTATACTTGTTGTTTATATCTATGGGTTTTGCTAACTTGTGGTCACTGGGCATGTGTTAATGTGTTTATAAAAGGTATGTTATGGTTCATTTAAGAGAAAATTACGTTTAAATATAATAATATATCACTTTATTTAATGTGCATCTAATGCTTTTTTTGGTAAATTAAGAAATTTTGTGTTTATTAACTACATACTAACTTGTACTCAGTGGGTACTTGTTAGCAAAACCCTATATCTATTTCAAGATGTTTTCTTAAAGAAAAATCATGCCAGTAATACCTAAAATTTTCAAAAATACCTAAAACTTGCCGGAAATACAGAAAACTTGTCGAAAATGGCAATCCGATTAATCCCGCCTAGACCGATTACAAGCTACAGGAGGGTCGACCGCCCGGCTACCGATTCACGATTTTTGCAACCTTGCTCTCACGTAAAATTTTGATTACAGGTGCCCACCGCCACAATGCGCGGATACCCACTCTAACAGCCTTTTATAATGTTAGTAAATGCATAAGAAAAAAAAAGAAAAAAAAAACTAATTTTAATTAATAACATATGTTGGAGATTCTTTTTTTCCTTCTATAAAAGCAATCTATCGAAAAGACTTTGCGATTGCCGAAAAATATAATAATACGGGTACCCGCCGTTGCAATGCACGGATACCCGGCTACTAAAGTTTTATTAATTGTCCTTTTTCTCTTTTAGATGTTTTATTTATAAAATCACCACATGTATTTTTATACATATTTATTTTGTTGGATGTAGTTTAAATAAATTTAATCAAATTCTTATATATACTAAAAGGCAAATGTTTGGGCTGTTGAAATTACGTTTTTTACACCCTTGTTACAGGATTCTTACGGGCTAAAGTGTGGATGAAAAATATTTGGTACAAATAATTACTGTGCATAGTACTTAAAAGGTACATATTAATGCATTTTGTTTCGACTCCGTCCCGTTTATGGAGCACTATTCATTACAAAAGGCACTATTCAATAGAATCCTATGTGTGTTGAGTGCATATCATCAAAGTCACAGATTAGCTTCACCCCAAAAAAACACACAATGATTTGATCATAAAAAAACACTGATTTCATCACCCACCAAAAACCACCAAATAATTTTATGATCAACATCCCAAAAACGAACACACACCAACACAGATCCAATACACCATCACCATTGAAGAATTTAATGTTGGAGCGGATCATCAGTTGCTGCTATTAACCCACAACCACTGTTATGAGGTATTGATTTTGAAGATTAATGTAATGAACCCTAATTCTATTTTTCTGCGATTATCAGTATCTTAGGGTTTAATCATACCAGATTCATCTCGGCATTTAATTATATTTTAATTTTTGTTCAATATCACCAAGAGGATCAATAATCAGCTGATAATCAAAGGAGGCCCGTTTTCGTTATGTACTTATACTTTATCTTATTTTGTTTGCTTCGTTTTATTTTCGGGGTAAACAATTGTTTTGGGTAGATTTATTGGTTCTTCAGCTATAAAAAAATGAGTGTTTCGTTTAGTGGGGTAATATATGTGGATTTCAACCTAAGTTGCGTATTAGCTAAAACATGAATCTCTATTAAAGCCTTGATTCAATATGGGATAAAATTGTTGCTTCAATGGTATTAAAAATGCGAGTTTCCCATTTTTGGGCCATCTAAGTGTTTTAGATTGGTTATTCAGTATGGTTTATGCTTATTGTGTTTTCGTGCTACAAATAAGTGGTTTCATAGTCTTACGGATTTTGATATGTTGTTCAGGAAACTGACTGGGTAGCTTTAATCATATGTTTTACGGTTTAATGATTTATCAAAGTGCAATCAGTAGATAAGTAGCAAGATGCAGTTGTAAATCTAGGATGTTATACTTGCGGTAGTTTTAAACAAGTAGGTGATGAAGATTGTAACCTAATTTAGATTATGCTTTTCTTAAAAAAATTGTAAACTTTCTCATCTGAGTGTTATGTGCAGGATTGATCCGGGATCCAGGTGTGCTGGGATTACGTAATTGTCCCATGTATTCGTACTCGATGTCATTTTAGCAATACAAAAAGATGAAGAGAGTATCCGATGAAGAGGTATTTTTTTATATTTTATATACTGTAAACCAGCAGCAATTTGTTAGCATTTTTTACAGGTTTTAGATGTCAAACATTGGTACTATTTATACTGTAGGATACAAGTGTTGTTTCGATGGTGTTAAAACTTTGGTTCAATATGCCATAAAAGTGTTGTTTGAATGGTATTAAAAATCTGACTTTAACATTTTTTTGGCCATGTGTGTATTTGAGATTCGTTATTCAAAATGGTTTATGCATATTGTGTTTTCGTCCCGCAAATAAGTACTTTCGTAGTGTTAGGGATTTTGATATGTTGTTCAGGAAATGGACTAGGTAACCTCGATGATTTGTTTTACAGTTTAATGATTTATCAAACTGCAATCAGCAGATAAGTAGTTAGACGCAATTGTAAATCTAGGATGTTATGCTTGCGATGATTTTAAACAGGTAGGTGATCAATATTGTAACCTAATTTACACTTTGTTTCTGTTAAAAAAGTTGTATGCTTTCTCATCTTACTGTTATGTGCAGCCTTGATCCGAGATTCAGGTGTGCTGGGATTACGTGAGTGGCCACTCTATTCATACTCGATGTGATTTTGCCAATACAACAACATGAAGAGACTACAACCATTCAGAAGAAAAAAAAGGCAGGTATCTTTTATATCAGTCGCACAAATTACCTACACTAATTGATACAGACCCAAATGTGTATACTTCTTATTTTTACATTCTCTATAGTGTGAAGCAACATCAAGTTGTTGAACTTTTTACACGTTTTAGATGTCCAACGTTAGTAATATTTATACTTTTTACAGGTTTTAGATGTCAAATGTATACACCACGTTGTTTCCCACATACATATCTTCTTTGCGAATGAAAACAAGGCCTTCAACTGTACTGTCAGTCTCATACGCACTACACCGGTACACTAGCTCCCATTATGATTGAAAATTGAACCTAAAATAGATTAGTATTTACGCACGGCATTTTAATTTGGTTCACAAAATAACATTTTACTCATACACATGTTACTCATACACAAAATAACATTTTACTCATACACAAAATAACATTTTACTCATACACATGTTCGCATTGTAATTTGGCCCACAAAACAACATTTTAGATGTCAAATGTATACACCACGTAGTTTCCCACATACATATCTTCTTTGCGAATGAAAACAAGGCCTTCAAATGTTTCTGATACCGTTTTTAGCTTTCATCCACAAAGATACACAATTGGTACCATTGATGTTTACTCATACACATGTTCGCAGTGTAACACCCCCAAAATACCGCAGCGGAAGACTGTGTCATAGAGATGCTACTTCATAATACAAAGTACAAGTTATAGAAAACGAACTCTAAATGAGACGTTTTGAAAAGTTACCATTCGATTAATGAATTCAAAGTTACAAACATGAGATTCCAAAGTATGATACATAAATGTATACAAAATGTTGAATGGTAAATGATAAAAGCGTAAGTCTTCAGAATATGCAGCTTGACTCTAAGTTCCACGCACTAGCTATCGCCTTACTAACCTGAGATAAACATGCTAAAGTGTCAACACAATGGTTGGTGAGTTCATAGAGTTTGTCTTAAAACAGTTGAAAAGCCTTAAAAGAATGTTCACACAGCAAAGGCATCGTGAATCCACTCAGTTACAAGTCCCGCCATAAGAGACTTGTAACCTGTGTGTTCACAACCCACTGCTACAATATAGTATGATTAAGACATGTATAAGTTCATCAAAACAATTAAGCAATTAGTCGTGAGTCTACTCTTCATCTCCGAAGACCTCACGTTTATGATGTATCCAACATTCGCAAATATTAGGATGTATCAATAGCCTCAATGGTCATCCAACAACTTAATTTGGAGCCACCGGAAGTCTCAATGGTCATCCAGCAACTTAATCTGGAGCCACTGGAAGTCTCACAATCAAGTATAATGCAATCATGTATATATGACATCAAGTATAATGCGATCAAGTATAAGACAATCAAGTATAAAACAATCAAGTATAAAACAATCATGTATAAATGTTTTCAGTATTTGTACAAGTAAGCAAGTAGTTGTGCATGTATCCCCCCCCCCCAAAGAGTTAAAACAAGTATGAAAAAGTAGGGGCTATGACTCACCTTAAGCTTATGTAATGAGAAATGAAAGTGGTAGTCGAATCGCGAAAGTCTCTAAGAGCAGCCTATAATAGAACTTTGCGACTTAGATTTGTAGTAACGTCTAAGAATACGAAGAATTGCCTATATATGTCTTGCATAATGTTCATGATGTAGTACTTAGTATATAGTGTAAGTCTTTGAATATAAATGGTTTATGAAACATGTATAGGTTGTATATCTCTTACTACCGTTCGGGCCGACATAATTCAGAAGTCATGGAGTAAACGTTCGAGGAGCCAGGACACTTTAATTCGTAAATCCACAACTCATCTCGACGGCTTACTTAATGAACTCCTCACATGAGACTCCCTACTATTGTAGTATTTGATAACATATATATATAAGCTTTTTGATCTTTAAAAGTTATATGGTCTTTAGCCGTGGCTTTGCCGTGACCTTGGTCATTGTTACCATGGTCTTGAGACTCAACCTTGGCTTTAGCCATGGTTGTGGTCTTGGCTTTAGGTCATTAGACCTCTTGGTCTCATATAATTATAACCATTATATAGTTACTTTGGTCTAAAAATGGGCTGTTAAGAATTTGAAGAAAATTATCACTCAGAATGTGTTTTCAGGGTTCGAGCTTCTTTGTTCCTGAACGAAAACGTCGTTCCGGACAACTTTCGTGTTTTAACTTTTTGATGAATCGGACCAGAAGAGTGACTTTCAAATTGGCAGAATGCAAAACAGTAGGGTATAGGCAGTTTCGGCGTTTTGGTGTCGCTAACTTCTTATGGCCGTATCTTTTGACTCGGGTACTCGTTTTGGGTGATTCAAATTGCTTTGTTTTCCTTGTTAAGTCCTCTTTAACAGTAAGTAAGTGTCAAATATCAAAGTTATACTATTTTGGTCGTGGTTCTCCATAAAAATCACTAGTTTGCTTGTTTACTTGTCATAAGTTAACATATGTATACCAATACTTGTTTTATCCATTTTTAAACATCATGAACACAATAACAAGAACATATATAGCATGAAAGGAACACAAAGATCATAAAAATGATAATGAGCAAGAAAGTGTAATAGGATTTGCTTACAACTTGAGGCTTTCTAAAAGAAAGGTAAGTAACTAGTAAGGTACGGACTTTGATAGACTTAAGCTTCACTCTTTGCAATCTATGATAAACCGTGGTTATTTGAAGATTATAACGACGCCTTCTTGAAAGTCCAAAGCTATTTGAAGATTATAACGACGCCTTTTTGGAGACTTTAAAGTTATAACAACTTTTCTTAGAAAATTTCCAAGATTGAAGATCAAACACTAGTTTTCTTTCAAAAACTAGTTAACTTTCTTACAAAATATAAGAAAAGTGCCTTAGGTTTTAGGACTTGAAGGTTATAAGAAGGTGTGGTGAAAGTTTTCTATGTGTTTTTAGCTTGGTATTTATAGGGTAGGAAAAATAGTTAACCATATATTGGGTTAGAATTTAACCATGGTTAGTTAAGACACTTGTAATGATCTAAAGAATCAATGGTCAAGATTTAACCACACATGGTGACTCCCCCCTCCTAGGTCGGTTTCAATAAGATAAGGGTGACTAGATGAGTAGTCATGGTCTTTGGATGATAATATCCTAAGTATGTAGCTAGTTTTGACTCCGTAAATTGCTAACCGTAAGTTTTTAAGTCACGAAACGTAAAACCGGGTATCCTAAAAATATGAAACTTATAAATATGCTAGAACTTATCAATATACTCCATAATAATATATAAAATGAGTGGTAGGTTCTATCGGGTGCTAAAACCCTGCTAAAAACTGGAAACACGGGTCTAAAACGCGTAATTCGCATAAAACGCTGAACTGAAAAACGTAAAATTCCAAAACTTTTGGAATTGTCCTAAAATGAGAGAAAATCATATTTCTATTGTTTATAATGTTTTATGGACATATCGGGATGCTAGAATGACGTTTAAACCTAAAAGTAAATCTCGGACACGGCTTTGTGATTTTTGCAGAAATGATCCGACGAGTGTGAAATTCTCGGATTATCATTAAAATAGTTTAACTTACGAGAATATGAAATAAAAATTTTTGATGTGAATAGTAAAAGTGAATAGTAAAAAGTGAATAGTAAAATTGAATAGTGAAATTTTTGGGAATAAAAGTTAACCTGAAATTGCGAATTGTTACAGTCTCTACCCTTTAAGGAGAACTTCGTCCCGAAGTTCAGTTGATGTTAACTACTTATAGTGTGTCTAAGAGAATTCGGGATCTCTAATATAGTGGTGTTTACTCTGATTCGTCTAAGGTTCTGGTTAAGGAGTTGTATCGGCTACAATTAAGCCCACTTATTTATAACACATTACTTACATAAAGAAGCGTCCAAATTTATGTAAGTAAGGTATCATAAACTTATGGTTCGGTGATTTACAATTTCTTTATTTAAATGAAGAGGCGTCCCAATCCATTTAAATAAGGAGATTCTAAATCATCCTACTTAAGAATTTCCAACACAAAATCCGCCTTCTGAGGCCGATAGTAAGATAATCAAGTCATCAAATCCCTAAAGCTAAGCAATAATATTATTTAACTTAAATCTTGTGTCTCATCAAACAAGAACTGTCACAAGATCAAGTTAAATAATTAGTTATTACTGAGCTCCATGTTTTTAATGACTCGGCTAATCTCTGGGGCTCCTTATAATACTAAAGTCATATCATCTAACAGCGTGGAACTAAACCAACAACTACCAAAAAGCGTATGCGTATGAAGTGTGTGTAAGGCAAATAAAGAGGAGAGTCTTAACGTATATAGCAGTTATAGTCTAGGCACTAAATGCAACCTAGTTCTCTATAACCAATGCTCTAGTACCAATCTGTAATGTAACACCCCCAATTCATGGATGCAGCAAAATTCGAACTGGGTGTTACTTGACGGCACAATAGTCACAATAATAGAAAACGATCTCTAACCGAGTCGTATTAAAAAGATTTATCATTCAAATTATATAAATATCAGAGGTTACAAAATGAGGTCCCAATTGGTTCCATGTTTACAAATCACATTAAGTGAGTTTTTGAATGATAATAAAATTTATAGCTCTCTTGAGTATCCGTGTCCTTCCGTGCCATCCTTGATCGTCATGAACCTGAAATACATGTTTGAGAGGTCAACACAAAGGTTGAGTGATATTCATAGAGTTTGTTAAATCGTTTGAACACAATATGTTGGTAGTGTGAGTTATAGGCTCACACCAATGTTTGGAAAACAAAACAGGTAGGCTACGCTATTATACGCCCGGAACATGTATTATACACTAAGCTTATGACACCATAACGTTAACGTGTACCAATATCGATCGGCAGATTTATCCCGGTAGGTACTTTGCTAACATACCTAAATCTCAAATATTATTGCATTTGTTTGAACTTAGTCAATACAAATGGGATTCGTCAATCCCAATAGGCCTATTCACAATATTTGCGCTCACTATTGCTAGTGATTAAATGGTTCATAATAAGGGATCTCGGTTTAGCAAGGTTGGTACTTAGTGATAATAAAACAATCAGGCAAGCATACAATTTAAAAACATTGTGCTCGGTTAAAATAGCATGTATTCCCCCCAAGGGTTTGTAAAACAATTAAGTAATGGAAAGTGGGGCTATGAACTCACCTTAAGTTAAGATAGCAAGTAATGAATGTAACGGTTGAATCGTGAAGGTTTCTACGAGCAACCTATAATCGAATGTTGCGACTTAGGATCGGAGTAAAGAATATGAAGTAGTGCCTATATATATATCTTGCATTTAGTCCATGATGTGGTATGATGTATATTGTATGTCTTTGAAAGAAAAGATTCATGAACATGTATGTTTTGTATATCGTTTACTACCGTTCGGGCTGACATATTTCAGAAGTCATGTTAGTAAGCGTTCGAGGAGCCAGGACACTTTAACTCGTAAATCCACAACTCGTCTCGACGGCTTACATAATGAACTCCTCACATGAGGCTCCCTACTATTGTAGTAGTTGATAAAATATATAGATATAAGTTTTGATCCGAAAAGTTACATGTCCGATATTTGAATAAACTTAGGAAAGTTTATTAGTACATGAAGATTGTTATTAGGGTAAGTTCTTATAACTTGTATAACAAATACTCGTAATATTTCATGGTTCTTTAGATGAAGTAGATCCAAATTGTATGTTCATGTTATCGCCTAATTCATTGTTTCATGTTTACACCTTTGTAAGTTTACTTGGTCATTTTGTCATGGCCTAGCCATGACCTTTAGTCCTTGTTTCAAGGTCATGAGACACAACCTTGGCTCTAGCCATGGTGGTGGTCTTGATTATTGGTCATAAGACCTCTTATTCCTTTTTAAAGTATAACCATAATATAGTGACTTATATATATATGTAAATAGCTGTTAAGAAATTTAGAAATATCTCACTCAGAAAGTGTTTTCAAGGCTCGAGCCTCTTTATTCCTGAAGGAAAACGTGATTCCGGACAACTTTCGTGTTTTAAATTTTTGATGAATCGGACCAGAAATGCCTCTTTTTGCGTGTTTAATGTTTCTGTAACAGAAAGTTTTGGCAGCTTTGCCGCAAAGTTTTGGTAATTTCAAATCGTCATAACTTTTGACTCGTATACTCGTTTTAGGTGGTTCAAATTGCTACGGTTTCCTTGTTAGGTCCTCTACTACAATATGTAATAATCAAATATCATATTTTTACCATTTTGATCAGGTTATACCAACAAAGTCACTAGTTTACTTGTTTTATGAACTTATCTTAACAATCAATTATAACAACATGTATTACTCATTTTTATACATCATGGACATGCATACAAGACATAATATAGCAAGAATAGTATGTAAATAACATGAACATGATTATTTAACAAGAAGCAAGTTAGGGTTTGCTTACAACTTGTGAAGAAACTAACTAGAACCAAGATCAAGACCAAGAACCACTACTTAATCTTCCAAATATTTTCCAACCATAGCCAAGCTTCCATATCAAAAACCCTATCTTATAATCCCTTGATAAACACTAATCTATCACAAAAACAAGCCTTAGTAAAAATCTTTACTAAGAACACTTGGAAATTTGATGAGTTTTTGTGGTGTTTTTATAGAGTTTTATGGTTGAAAGGTGTTAAGGATCAACTAGGAACTATGACTTGAACTTGTGATGGATTGAATGAGCAAGATCAATGATCAAAATGGTGCATTTATATGGTTTTGGGTCGTTGGTATTGCAAGAGAAAGGAAGAGAATGAGCTCTCTTTTATACCAAAAATGAGGAGGTTACAATGTTGACTTGTCAACACTTGGAGACCAAGTTGTAATTAAGTAATGATCCAAGGCTAATTTCATGAGATGAAGCCACCTATGGGATGACTCCCCCCCTCCTAGGTCGGTTCATATACTTGGGGAACAAGGTGTGGACTTTTGATGATATTATCCTAGATACTTGGTTAGTTTTGACTCCGGGAAATGCCAATCGTAAATGATTAAGCCTCAAAACGTAAAACCGGGTGTCGTAAAATTATGGAACTTGAAAGTATTGATAAACATGTCCATATGTTCCATAATAAAATATAAAATGAGTGGTAGGTTCCATTTGGGTGTAAAACCCTGCTAAAAACTGGAAATACGGGTCTAAAACGCGTAATACGTAAAATGTACGAATATTGCGTAAAATTAAGAAAAGTAAAATGTTACTTTTCTAATAGGATAAAAATGATTTAAAATGACTTATAATGTCTAGACTGGGCTCAGTCTAGAGTCCGTTGGTATTAAATGTCTTTTAGACATCAAACCGTAAGCCTAAAAATCACGAAATGACTTATAAAATCAATGAATGATTTTTGGTCAATGGAGGAGGGAAAAATATGTTGACTTTTTCTAATAAGTTGAAAACTCAATTAGTCTTAGAAATGCGGTGCAGGTATAGGCTAAGGTTACGGCTGAGTAAAAACGCTTAAAACTGAAAATTCCAGTTTTTCACGGCCGAGGTTTATTTTGGTCATGTTTTTCTCAGTCATGATTTATTCTCAAATAAATCATGAGTGTGTCAAACATTTTTCTGATACGGGGAAAATTAACGCGACCGAATTTCGTTGTGCTTAGAATTTTTGAATGACGTTTTACCCTAAAACGTATAATTCCGTGTAATTCCTTAATAACTTTCACGAAAATGAGCTTATGAATGTCAAACTTTTAATTTTTCATGGAAATGATTTATCACTTCAGCCCAAGAAATAAAAATCAAATTTCGGGAAAATTTTCGGGAAAAATGAATAGTAAAAGTGAATAGTGAAATTTTCCGGGAAAAATAATTAACCTGAAAATACGAATTGTTACATGTAACACCCCCAAAATACCGCAGCGGAAGACTGTGTCATAGGGATGCTACTTCATAATACAAAGTACAAGTTATAGAAAACGAACTCTAAATGAGACGTTTTGAAAAGTTACCATTCGATTAATGAATTCAAAGTTACAAACATGAGATTCCAAAGTATGATACATAAATGTATACAAAATGTTGAATGGTAAATGATAAAAGCGTAAGTCTTCAGAATATGCAGCTTGACTCTAAGTTCCACGCACTAGCTATCGCCTTACTAACCTGAGATAAACATGCTAAAGTGTCAACACAATGGTTGGTGAGTTCATAGAGTTTGTCTTAAAACAGTTGAAAAGCCTTAAAAGAATGTTCACACAGCAAAGGCATCGTGAATCCACTCAGTTACAAGTCCCGCCATAAGAGACTTGTAACCTGTGTGTTCACAACCCACTGCTACAATATAGTATGATTAAGACATGTATAAGTTCATCAAAACAATTAAGCAATTAGTCGTGAGTCTACTCTTCATCTCCGAAGACCTCACATTTATGATGTATCCAACATTCGCAAATATTAGGATGTATCAATAGCCTCAATGGTCATCCAACAACTTAATTTGGAGCCACCGGAAGTCTCAATGGTCATCCAGCAACTTAATCTGGAGCCACTGGAAGTCTCACAATCAAGTATAATGCAATCATGTATATATGACATCAAGTATAATGCGATCAAGTATAAGACAATCAAGTATAAAACAATCAAGTATAAATGTTTTGAGTATTTGTACAAGTAAGCAAGTAGTTGTGCATGTATCCCCCCCCCCCAAAGAGTTAAAACAAGTACGAAAAAGTAGGGGCTATGACTCACCTTAAGCTTATGTAATGAGAAATGAAAGTGGTAGTCGAATCGCGAAAGTCTCTAAGAGCAGCCTATAATAGAACGTTGCGACTTAGGTTTGTAGTAACGTCTAAGAATACGAAGAATTGCCTATATATGTCTTGCATAATGTTCATGATGTAGTACTTAGTATATAGTGTAAGTCTTTGAATATAAATGGTTTATGAAACATGTATAGGTTGTATATCTCTTACTACCGTTCGGGCCGACATAATTCAGAAGTCATGGAGTAAACGTTCGAGGAGCCAGGACACTTTAATTCGTAAATCCACAACTCATCTCGACGGCTTACTTAATGAACTCCTCACATGAGGCTCCCTACTATTGTAGTATTTGATAACATATATATATATAAGCTTTTTGATCTTTAAAAGTTATATGGTCTTTAGCCGTGGCTTTGCCGTGACCTTGGTCATTGTTACCATGGTCTTGAGACTCAACCTTGGCTTTAGCCATGGTTGTGGTCTTGGCTTTAGGTCATTAGACCTCTTGGTCTCATATAATTATAACCATTATATAGTTACTTTGGTCTAAAAATGGGCTGTTAAGAATTTGAAGAAAATTATCACTCAGAATGTGTTTTCAGGGTTCGAGCTTCTTTGTTCCTGAACGAAAACGTCGTTCCGGACAACTTTCGTGTTTTAACTTTTTGATGAATCGGACCAGAAGAGTGACTTTCAAATTGGCAGAATGCAAAATAGTAGGGTATAGGCAGTTTCGGCGTTTTGGTGTCGCTAACTTCTTATGGCCGTATCTTTTGACTCGGGTACTCGTTTTGGGTGATTCAAATTGCTTTGTTTTCCTTGTTAAGTCCTCTTTAACAGTAAGTAAGTGTCAAATATCAAAGTTATACTATTTTGGTCGTGGTTCTCCAAAAAAATCACTAGTTTGCTTGTTTACTTGTCATAAGTTAACATATGTATACCAATACTTGTTTTATCCATTTTTAAACATCATGAACACAATAACAAGAACATATATAGCATGAAAGGAACACAAAGAGCATGAAAATGATAATGAGCAAGAAAGTGTAATAGGATTTGCTTACAACTTGAGGCTTTCTAAAAGAAAGGTAAGTAACTAGTAAGGTACGGACTTTGATAGACTTAAGCTTCACTCTTTGCAATCTATGATAAACCGTGGTTATTTGAAGATTATAACGACGCCTTCTTGAAAGTCCAAAGCTATTTGAAGATTATAACGACGCCTTTTTGGAGCCTTTAAAGTTATAACAACTTTTCTTAGAAAATTTCCAAGATTGAAGATCAAACACTAGTTTTCTTTCAAAAACTAGTTAACTTTCTTACAAAATATAAGAAAAGTGCCTTAGGTTTTAGGACTTGAAGGTTATAAGAAGGTGTGGTGCAAGTTTTCTATGTGTTTTTAGCTTGGTATTTATAGGGTAGGAAAAATAGTTAACCATATATTGGGTTAGAATTTAACCATGGTTAGTTAAGACACTTGTAATGATCTAAAGAATCAATGGTCAAGATTTAACCACACATGGTGACTCCCCCCTCCTAGGTCGGTTTCAATAAGATAAGGGTGACTAGATGAGTAGTCATGGTCTTTGGATGATAATATCCTAAGTATGTAGCTAGTTTTGACTCCGTAAATTGCTAACCGTAAGTTTTTAAGTCACGAAACGTAAAACCGGGTATCCTAAAAATATGAAACTTATAAATATGCTAGAACTTATCAATATACTCCATAATAATATATAAAATGAGTGGTAGGTTCTATCGGGTGCTAAAACCCTGCTAAAAACTGGAAACACGGGTCTAAAACGCGTAATTCGCGTAAAACGCTGAACTGAAAAACGTAAAATTCCAAAACTTTTGGAATTGTCCTAAAATGAGAGAAAATCATATTTCTATTGTTTATAATGTTTTATGGACATATCGGGATGCTAGAATGACGTTTAAACCTAAAAGTAAATCTCGGACACGGCTTTGTGATTTTTGCAGAAATGATCCGACGAGTGTGAAATTCTCGGATTATCATTAAAATAGTTTAACTTACGAGAATATGAAATAAAAATTTTTGATGTGAATAGTAAAAGTGAATAGTAAAAAGTGAATAGTAAAATTGAATAGTGAAATTTTTGGGAATAAAAGTTAACCTGAAATTGCGAATTGTTACATTCTCTACCCTTTAAGGAGAACTTCGTCCCGAAGTTCAGTTGATGTTAACTACTTATAGTGTGTCTAAGAGAATTCGGGATCTCTAATATAGTGGTGTTTACTCTGATTCGTCTAAGGTTCTGGTTAAGGAGTTGTATCGGCTACAATTAAGCCCACTTATTTATAACACATTACTTACATAAAGAAGCGTCCAAATTTATGTAAGTAAGGTATCATAAACTTATGGTTCGGTGATTTACAATTTCTTTATTTAAATGAAGAGGCGTCCCAATCCATTTAAATAAGGAGATTCTAAATCATCCTACTTAAGAATTTCCAACACAAAATCCGCCTTCTGAGGCCGATAGTAAGATAATCAAGTCATCAAATCCCTAAAGCTAAGCAATAATATTATTTAACTTAAATCTTGTGTCTCATCAAACAAGAACTGTCACAAGATCAAGTTAAATAATTAGTTATTACTGAGCTCCATGTTTTTAATGACTCGGCTAATCTCTGGGGCTCCTTATAATACTAAAGTCATATCATCTAACAGCGTGGAACTAAACCAACAACTACCAAAAAGCGTATGCGTATGAAGTGTGTGTAAGGCAAATAAAGAGGAGAGTCTTAACGTATATAGCAGTTATAGTCTAGGCACTAAATGCAACCTAGTTCTCTATAACCAATGCTCTAGTACCAATCTGTAATGTAACACCCCCAATTCATGGATGCAGCAAAATTCGAACTGGGTGTTACTTGACGGCACAATAGTCACAATAATAGAAAACGATCTCTAACCGAGTCGTATTAAAAAGATTTATCATTCAAATTATATAAATATCAGAGGTTACAAAATGAGGTCCCAATTGGTTCCATGTTTACAAATCACATTAAGTGAGTTTTTGAATGATAATAAAATTTATAGCTCTCTTGAGTATCCGTGTCCTTCCGTGCCATCCTTGATCGTCATGAACCTGAAATACATGTTTGAGAGGTCAACACAAAGGTTGAGTGATATTCATAGAGTTTGTTAAATCGTTTGAACACAATATGTTGGTAGTGTGAGTTATAGGCTCACACCAATGTTTGGAAAACAAAACAGGTAGGCTACGCTATTATACGCCCGGAACATGTATTATACACTAAGCTTATGACACCATAACGTTAACGTGTACCAATATCGATCGGCAGATTTATCCCGGTAGGTACTTTGCTAACATACCTAAATCTCAAATATTATTGCATTTGTTTGAACTTAGTCAATACAAATGGGATTCGTCAATCCCAATAGGCCTATTCACAATATTTGCGCTCACTATTGCTAGTGATTAAATGGTTCATAATAAGGGATCTCGGTTTAGCAAGGTTGGTACTTAGTGATAATAAAACAATCAGGCAAGCATACAATTTAAAAACATTGTGCTCGGTTAAAATAGCATGTATTCCCCCCAAGGGTTTGTAAAACAATTAAGTAATGGAAAGTGGGGCTATGAACTCACCTTAAGTTAAGATAGCAAGTAATGAATGTAACGGTTGAATCGTGAAGGTTTCTACGAGCAACCTATAATCGAATGTTGCGACTTAGGATCGGAGTAAAGAATATGAAGTAGTGCCTATATATATATCTTGCATTTAGTCCATGATGTGGTATGATGTATATTGTATGTCTTTGAAAGAAAAGATTCATGAACATGTATGTTTTGTATATCGTTTACTACCGTTCGGGCTGACATATTTCAGAAGTCATGTTAGTAAGCGTTCGAGGAGCCAGGACACTTTAACTCGTAAATCCACAACTCGTCTCGACGGCTTACATAATGAACTCCTCACATGAGGCTCCCTACTATTGTAGTAGTTGATAAAATATATAGATATAAGTTTTGATCCGAAAAGTTACATGTCCGATATTTGAATAAACTTAGGAAAGTTTATTAGTACATGAAGATTGTTATTAGGGTAAGTTCTTATAACTTGTATAACAAATACTCGTAATATTTCATGGTTCTTTAGATGAAGTAGATCCAAATTGTATGTTCATGTTATCGCCTAATTCATTGTTTCATGTTTACACCTTTGTAAGTTTACTTGGTCATTTCGTCATGGCCTAGCCATGACCTTTAGTCCTTGTTTCAAGGTCATGAGACACAACCTTGGCTCTAGCCATGGTGGTGGTCTTGATTATTGGTCATAAGACCTCTTATTCCTTTTTAAAGTATAACCATAATATAGTGACTTATATATATATGTAAATAGCTGTTAAGAAATTTAGAAATATCTCACTCAGAAAGTGTTTTCAAGGCTCGAGCCTCTTTATTCCTGAAGGAAAACGTGATTCCGGACAACTTTCGTGTTTTAAATTTTTGATGAATCGGACCAGAAATGCCTCTTTTTGCGTGTTTAATGTTTCTGTAACAGAAAGTTTTGGCAGCTTTGCCGCAAAGTTTTGGTAATTTCAAATCGTCATAACTTTTGACTCGTATACTCGTTTTAGGTGGTTCAAATTGCTACGGTTTCCTTGTTAGGTCCTCTACTACAATATGTAATAATCAAATATCATATTTTTACCATTTTGATCAGGTTATACCAACAAAGTCACTAGTTTACTTGTTTTATGAACTTATCTTAACAATCAATTATAACAACATGTATTACTCATTTTTATACATCATGGACATGCATACAAGACATAATATAGCAAGAATAGTATGTAAATAACATGAACATGATTATTTAACAAGAAGCAAGTTAGGGTTTGCTTACAACTTGTGAAGAAACTAACTAGAACCAAGATCAAGACCAAGAACCACTACTTAATCTTCCAAATATTTTCCAACCATAGCCAAGCTTCCATATCAAAAACCCTATCTTATAATCCCTTGATAAACACTAATCTATCACAAAAACAAGCCTTAGTAAAAATCTTTACTAAGAACACTTGGAAATTTGATGAGTTTTTGTGGTGTTTTTATAGAGTTTTATGGTTGAAAGGTGTTAAGGATCAACTAGGAACTATGACTTGAACTTGTGATGGATTGAATGAGCAAGATCAATGATCAAAATGGTGCATTTATATGGTTTTGGGTCGTTGGTATTGCAAGAGAAAGGAAGAGAATGAGCTCTCTTTTATACCAAAAATGAGGAGGTTACAATGTTGACTTGTCAACACTTGGAGACCAAGTTGTAATTAAGTAATGATCCAAGGCTAATTTCATGAGATGAAGCCACCTATGGGATGACTCCCCCCCTCCTAGGTCGGTTCATATACTTGGGGAACAAGGTGTGGACTTTTGATGATATTATCCTAGATACTTGGTTAGTTTTGACTCCGGGAAATGCCAATCGTAAATGATTAAGCCTCAAAACGTAAAACCGGGTGTCGTAAAATTATGGAACTTGAAAGTATTGATAAACATGTCCATATGTTCCATAATAAAATATAAAATGAGTGGTAGGTTCCATTTGGGTGTAAAACCCTGCTAAAAACTGGAAATACGGGTCTAAAACGCGTAATACGTAAAATGTACGAATATTGCGTAAAATTGAGAAAAGTAAAATGTTACTTTTCTAATAGGATAAAAATGATTTAAAATGACTTATAATGTCTAGACTGGGCTCAGTCTAGAGTCCGTTGGTATTAAATGTCTTTTAGACATCAAACCGTAAGCCTAAAAATCACGAAATGACTTATAAAATCAATGAATGATTTTTGGTCAATGGAGGAGGGAAAAATATGTTGACTTTTTCTAATAAGTTGAAAACTCAATTAGTCTTAGAAATGCGGTGCAGGTATAGGCTAAGGTTACGGCTGAGTAAAAACGCTTAAAACTGAAAATTCCAGTTTTTCACGGCCGAGGTTTATTTTGGTCATGTTTTTCTCAGTCATGATTTATTCTCAAATAAATCATGAGTGTGTCAAACATTTTTCTGATACGGGGAAAATTAACGCGACCGAATTTCGTTGTGCTTAGAATTTTTGAATGACGTTTTACCCTAAAACGTATAATTCCGTGTAATTCCTTAATAACTTTCACGAAAATGAGCTTATGAATGTCAAACTTTTAATTTTTCATGGAAATGATTTATCACTTCAGCCCAAGAAATAAAAATCAAATTTCGGGAAAATTTTCGGGAAAAATGAATAGTAAAAGTGAATAGTGAAATTTTCCGGGAAAAATAATTAACCTGAAAATACGAATTGTTACATGTAACACCCCCAAAATACCGCAGCGGAAGACTGTGTCATAGGGATGCTACTTCATAATACAAAGTACAAGTTATAGAAAACGAACTCTAAATGAGACGTTTTGAAAAGTTACCATTCGATTAATGAATTCAAAGTTACAAACATGAGATTCCAAAGTATGATACATAAATGTATACAAAATGTTGAATGGTAAATGATAAAAGCGTAAGTCTTCAGAATATGCAGCTTGACTCTAAGTTCCACGCACTAGCTATCGCCTTACTAACCTGAGATAAACATGCTAAAGTGTCAACACAATGGTTGGTGAGTTCATAGAGTTTGTCTTAAAACAGTTGAAAAGCCTTAAAAGAATGTTCACACAGCAAAGGCATCGTGAATCCACTCAGTTACAAGTCCCGCCATAAGAGACTTGTAACCTGTGTGTTCACAACCCACTGCTACAATATAGTATGATTAAGACATGTATAAGTTCATCAAAACAATTAAGCAATTAGTCGTGAGTCTACTCTTCATCTCCGAAGACCTCACATTTATGATGTATCCAACATTCGCAAATATTAGGATGTATCAATAGCCTCAATGGTCATCCAACAACTTAATTTGGAGCCACCGGAAGTCTCAATGGTCATCCAGCAACTTAATCTGGAGCCACTGGAAGTCTCACAATCAAGTATAATGCAATCATGTATATATGACATCAAGTATAATGCGATCAAGTATAAGACAATCAAGTATAAAACAATCAAGTATAAAACAATCAAGTATAAATGTTTTGAGTATTTGTACAAGTAAGCAAGTAGTTGTGCATGTATCCCCCCCCCCCCAAAGAGTTAAAACAAGTACGAAAAAGTAGGGGCTATGACTCACCTTAAGCTTATGTAATGAGAAATGAAAGTGGTAGTCGAATCGCGAAAGTCTCTAAGAGCAGCCTATAATAGAACGTTGCGACTTAGGTTTGTAGTAACGTCTAAGAATACGAAGAATTGCCTATATATGTCTTGCATAATGTTCATGATGTAGTACTTAGTATATAGTGTAAGTCTTTGAATATAAATGGTTTATGAAACATGTATAGGTTGTATATCTCTTACTACCGTTCGGGCCGACATAATTCAGAAGTCATGGAGTAAACGTTCGAGGAGCCAGGACACTTTAATTCGTAAATCCACAACTCATCTTGACGGCTTACTTAATGAACTCCTCACATGAGGCTCCCTACTATTGTAGTATTTGATAACATATATATATAAGCTTTTTGATCTTTAAAAGTTATATGGTCTTTAGCCGTGGCTTTGCCGTGACCTTGGTCATTGTTACCATGGTCTTGAGACTCAACCTTGGCTTTAGCCATGGTTGTGGTCTTGGCTTTAGGTCATTAGACCTCTTGGTCTCATATAATTATAACCATTATATAGTTACTTTGGTCTAAAAATGGGCTGTTAAGAATTTGAAGAAAATTATCACTCAGAATGTGTTTTCAGGGTTCGAGCTTCTTTGTTCCTGAACGAAAACGTCGTTCCGGACAACTTTCGTGTTTTAACTTTTTGATGAATCGGACCAGAAGAGTGACTTTCAAATTGGCAGAATGCAAAATAGTAGGGTATAGGCAGTTTCGGCGTTTTGGTGTCGCTAACTTCTTATGGCCGTATCTTTTGACTCGGGTACTCGTTTTGGGTGATTCAAATTGCTTTGTTTTCCTTGTTAAGTCCTCTTTAACAGTAAGTAAGTGTCAAATATCAAAGTTATACTATTTTGGTCGTGGTTCTCCAAAAAAATCACTAGTTTGCTTGTTTACTTGTCATAAGTTAACATATGTATACCAATACTTGTTTTATCCATTTTTAAACATCATGAACACAATAACAAGAACATATATAGCATGAAAGGAACACAAAGAGCATGAAAATGATAATGAGCAAGAAAGTGTAATAGGATTTGCTTACAACTTGAGGCTTTCTAAAAGAAAGGTAAGTAACTAGTAAGGTACGGACTTTGATAGACTTAAGCTTCACTCTTTGCAATCTATGATAAACCGTGGTTATTTGAAGATTATAACGACGCCTTCTTGAAAGTCCAAAGCTATTTGAAGATTATAACGACGCCTTTTTGGAGCCTTTAAAGTTATAACAACTTTTCTTAGAAAATTTCCAAGATTGAAGATCAAACACTAGTTTTCTTTCAAAAACTAGTTAACTTTCTTACAAAATATAAGAAAAGTGCCTTAGGTTTTAGGACTTGAAGGTTATAAGAAGGTGTGGTGCAAGTTTTCTATGTGTTTTTAGCTTGGTATTTATAGGGTAGGAAAAATAGTTAACCATATATTGGGTTAGAATTTAACCATGGTTAGTTAAGACACTTGTAATGATCTAAAGAATCAATGGTCAAGATTTAACCACACATGGTGACTCCCCCCCCTCCTAGGTCGGTTTCAATAAGATAAGGGTGACTAGATGAGTAGTCATGGTCTTTGGATGATAATATCCTAAGTATGTAGCTAGTTTTGACTCCGTAAATTGCTAACCGTAAGTTTTTAAGTCACGAAACGTAAAACCGGGTATCCTAAAAATATGAAACTTATAAATATGCTAGAACTTATCAATATACTCCATAATAAAATATAAAATGAGTGGTAGGTTCTATCGGGTGCTAAAACCCTGCTAAAAACTGGAACCACGGGTCTAAAACGCGTAATTCGCGTAAAACGCTAAACTGAAAAACGTAAAATTCCAAAACTTTTGGAATTGTCCTAAAATGAGAGAAAATCATATTTCTATTGTTTATAATGTTTTATGGACATATCGGGATGCTAGAATGACGTTTAAACCTAAAAGTAAATCTCGGACACGGCTTTGTGATTTTTGCAGAAATGATCCGACGAGTGTGAAATTCTCGGATTATCATTAAAATAGTTTAACTTACGAGAATATGAAATAAAAATTTTTGATGTGAATAGTAAAAGTGAATAGTAAAAAGTGAATAGTAAAACACTCACCTCTCTCTCAAACTTTACCACCATCATATCCCTCACAAGAGATGACCCAGCAGCAGCAGCAGCTAGCTCCTTGCAGAAAGGCATCGGAGTTGTCATCTTTTTTATTTAATTATTTTTTGCTGTAAAAAAGTGGATTTTTTTGGGTGCCTGTGTGTGTTTAGATTGCAGTTGTGTTGTATGTCATTTTAAAGGACCTTTGCTTTAATTACAACCCTTGAGCCACTCCCCATAAACAGTAATTCATAATTAATCACCCTGCCACATGCATGAACACACCCCCAACCTTTCATATCCCCTATCAGTTTGACCAAAGTGTGTACCAGCAAAACCAAATATCCAAAACATTAAATATATATATATATATATATATATATATATATATATAGTTAATTAAACGGAATAAAAATTAAAAAAAATAATACAAACAGAGTAAAAAAATATTTAAAAGAAAAAAAGAAAAAGGAACCTTCATATTTGTTAAGTCTTTTAATTGTTTCTACATTTTCTTTTGTAGGTTTTGGTGCACCTAAGAGAGTATCACCTTTATGGCTGAATTAAGATGACTATCCCGTAACAACTAGCTCAATAGCATCGAATGTTCCTTTGTTTAAAGTTTGGTTTCACTCTGCGGTGCTTCAAAACTGGAATTGGCGCTATTACATTTAATAGAAATGGACAGTGGAGTTATGTGATTCATGCTCCATTCATGTATTGAACATTTTTCTTTCACTATAATTAGTTTTTTATAATTTGAAATTTTATGTTATTTGATATTACTAATACACCAGTTGGTATGAAATACATAAATTCTCACAAAAGCGCTGGTAATTGTTTTCTTTTGCATATTTTTTCCCCAGCACTTTGATAAAAAATTTAAAAAGAAAAAAGAAAAACCCGTAAGATATACCTAATAAATTGTTCGATATAATTACCTTTGTTACTAACATCATCAACGTATATCGAACAAAATAATAATAATAATAATAATAATAATAATAATAATAATAATAATAATAATAATAATACATCATCCAATCAAGTTTTGAAAGGATGTCAACAGTAGCCATAGCGGGTCTTTCTGTAATAAGCATTGCTTTTTTTATCGATAGTTGTTTAAGAACGGGGAAAATCCACAATAACCCCATGTAGTTGCACCAATAAACTGGCAACCATAGTAACTTTTGTACCGAGTCTTTCTCAATCACATTTTGGCCATTAAGCATTCCGTAATTACAGCCTCTCTGTTTTAAAACAAACGCAAACATCATAAACGAAAAACCATGTGATGTGCACACGTACGCTTACAAAACACACCCGCAGCACCGCGCGGGCTTCCACGCTCGTTGAAGCTAATTTTGACTTTTTTGGCCAATCAAAAAGCTTGATTTCAAAATTGAGCTCTCTCATTAATTAATTGAAAAAATTACTTTGCCATTTTGTATCTTATTTTATTATATACTACATTCGTCTCATATTAAGTGTCCACAATACTATTTGAGATGTCCCATAATAAGTGTTCATTTCACACTCCAATTAGTGAGAAGAGATTTTAGCGGGTAAAAATGATATTTAATCGTGAGTAAAACTTTACGCATTTTAGAATTTGACATTTAATATGTCGACGCAGGGGGTAAGAGATGACAAGGCATGAAAAACAAAATACAACCATGACCCATCCATCCTCTTTCATGCCGTCCATAGAAAATTACTTTACTTCATGTTTTTCTCTTTGTTCAAGTAAAATCAAACACGATAATTATTACTTTACTAAAAAACAAGTTAAAACGAAATGCATACCATGTGTATTGTACAATTTCAGTCAGATAATTTTAAATAAGTTATCATCAAAAACAATATGAAAAAGATAACGAACAAAAAGTCATTAGAAAATACTAAGCCAAAACATATACTAATACTTCGAATTTAATAAACTGGATTATTTAATACCCAGAATTATAAGGGTGTAAAATAGTATCTCGAACTTGATAAATTAGATTTACTACTACCCTATACTATATTACCATAATTATTTTTTTTTGCTAAAAATTCAATTTAGTAAGGTCTAATATAATTTAACCAATTTGTAGTTAAATTTATGATAGTTAAATCATATTTTCTAAAAATTTAGTTAATTTAAATTTCTTTTATAGTATTATACTTATTTATTGAGAATAAATAAATATTATATATATATATATATATATATATATATATATATATATATATATATATATATATATATATATATATATATATATGTGTGTGTGTGTGTGTGTGTGTGTGTGTGTGTGTGTGTGTGTGTTTGAAACAATTCTTTATATTTTGATATATAGATATCCGTATCATATCTTAATTGTTTGTTTCTAACAATTTTGTGACCATAACAATATAACAATTTATTTTTCATAAGCATATGTTAAATTGAAAACTAGAAATACTCTTGTACATTTGTTATAAGTTGATCCAAAAATTATTTCAAACAAACATATAATAATATAATGTGAATACATATTAAGAATAGTGCGTTAAATTTTTTTTAAAAATGAATGCTACACAGGGGCGGATCTAGCTTGAACGTAAAAAAAATGAATTTTTTTCAAAAGTAGCAACAAAATACACTAAAAACCTTTGAGTGCATACCCTCTGAAATACAGGAAAATTTTGAGTGCACACCCTAATCAAAGAAAAAAAAGAAGAATGAGAAGAAAAAGCATAGGGTTATTTTGAAGAAGACAGCGGCAGGTTTTTCTAATGAAGAAGAAGGAGAAAATGATGTTTTAAAGTAGGTCAAATTAAAATAATGTATTTAGGTGGCTCAATTAATGTTATACATTGTGGCTGAGTCCAATAATTCTTAGTCACTGAAGGCCCAAACCAATCTTTAAGTACAAGTTGCAGTCTTGGACAATAATACTACAATAAATAAATATAAGTTTTTTTTTTTTTTCCTTCTTTTTGTATACGTTGTACACATTAAAATGTAAAAAACTGAGCTTTCATTTACAGTGAAAAATTAGGACTGCTACATATAGTTTAAAAAGTGTGAATTCATTATAATCTTATCCGAAGAACACCAATATCATTCAAAGTTTAGTAAAAACACTCTATTATAATTAACCAATTCCATATCAAAAGTACAACGCCTAACCCAAATTTACAAAAACCCGACCCGGATAAACCGACCCAAGAAAGTCGTACCCGTAAAAAAAACTTGGGTAACTCTGCTAAAAAATGTGCAAACCCTACCCCCCACCCCCACCCCCCACCCCCCCCGCCGAAAAAAAAAATTTTTTCCCGCCAAACAAATTTTTTTTTTTGGGGCCAAAAAAAAAATTTTTTTTTTTTTGGCCAAAAATTTTCCCGCCAAAAATTTATAACCCAGATGCACCTTTTTTTTTTAGTGCATCTCAGTTATAAAAATTGGTGCATCTCAGTTATAACTATGATGCACCAATTTTTATAACCCAGATGCACCTTTTTTTTTTAGTGCATCTCAGTTATAACCATGATGCACCAATTTTTATAACCCAGATGCACTAAAAAAAAATGTGCATCTGGGTTATAATTTTTGGCGGGAAAATTTTTGGCCAAAAAAAAAAAATTTTTTTTTTTGCCCAAAAAAAAATTTTTTTTGGCGGGAATTTTTTTTTTTTTTTCGGCGGGGGGGGGGGGGGGGGGTGGGGGTGGGGGGTGGGGGCATGTTTCAAGACAGACCCCTGAAGTTTGAGATATTTAAAATTAACCCCTAACAACTTTTTTTCTCACTTTTCTACCAAAGTGGACTTTTCTCTAGAACCTTACCCAATATATATATATATATATATATATATATATATATATATATATATATATATATATATATATATATATATATATATATATATATATATATATATATATATAAATATACATATATTTATATATATATATATATATATATATATATATATATATATATAGATCTATACATATATATAGATCTATACATATATATATATATATAGATATATACATATATATATATATATATATATATATATATATATATATATATATATATATATATATATATATATATATGTAGCATGAGTGGCGGATCTAGAATTTCGGATTAGGGTATGCACATTTTTTAGCAGAGTTACCCAAGTTTTTTTTTATGTGTATATATATATATATATATATATATATATATATATATATATATATATATATATACATATATATATACATATATATATATATACATATATATATACATATATATATATATATACATATATATATATACACATATATATATATACACATATATATATATATATATATATATATATATATATATATATATATATATATATATGTATATATATATATATATATATATGTGTGTATATATATATATATATATATATATATATATATATATATATATATATATATATATATATATATATATTGAAGCATTCGAATGAGAACTCTTATTTTGATGAGAACGCGAGAAGCAATCCTAGCCACTCATTTGATCATGCTTTAAATTTGATCTAATAGCTAATATTAGTTAACCAATTTTTTTGAAAATTTCCAATTATTTTTTAAAAAACCTCCGAAAAATTTTCAAAAAAAATTTCGAAAATTTTTTGAAAAAATTTGGAAAAAAATTTCAAAAAAAAAGTTTTGAAAAAATTTTCCGAAAAAAAATTGAAAATTTTTTTCGAATTTTTTTTTTTTTTTGAAAAATTTTTTCGCGAAATTTTTTTTGAAAAATTTTTTCGTGAAATTTTTTTCACATGCGACAAAAAAAAGTTTTTCGCATGTGACGAAAAAAATTGTTTCACATGTGACGATTTTTTTTTTCACATGTGACGAATTTTTTTTTCACACGTGACCAAATGAAATTTCACATGCGACGAAATTTTTTTTCCACAACTGACGAAATAAAATTTCGTGAAATTTCAAAAAATTTTCACTTGTGACGAATTTTTTTTTCACATTTGACGATTTTTTTTTCACATGCGAAGAATTTTTTTTTCACATGTAACGATTTTTTTTACATGTGACGAAAATAAAATTTTCACACGTGATAGAAAAAAAAAATTCGCGAAACTTTCCGAAATTTTTTTCACATGTGACGGAAATAAAATTTTGAAAACTTTTTTTTCGAAAAAATTTCAAAAAAAAAAATTTTCAAAATTTTTTTCTTAAAAATTTTCGTAAATTTTTTTGAAAATTTTTCGAATTTTTTTTTGAAAATTTTTAGAAATTTTTGTGAAAATTTTTCAAAATGTTTGTTAACTAATATTAGCCATTATATCAAAAATAAAGAAGGATAAAATGAGTGGTTAGGATTAGTTCTCGCGTTCAAAAATTTAATTTCTTACATAAATGAACCCATATATATATATATATATATATATATATATATATATATATATATATATATATATATATATATATATATATATATATATATATATATATATATTGATGACGTATAGTCTATATTTGGGCCACGAGCCCAAATGATAAACATCACTAAGGCCCAAACCCACTATGAGTGGGCTATTATAACTTGGGCCGCATTGTTAACGGGATTGGGCTCACGTAGACCCAAGCCCAACCAAACTATTTATGGTCTAGATAAGGATCTTCTATTTATGGATAAAGATCCTTGGACCGGATAAGCACCATGCGTGCGAAACGTAAAGAGCACGAAACCTACAAGGATTCTGCGCCTATATAAGGAATGACATAATTATCATTAAAGGTACAATTCACAAACCCTAAACTCTTTACGAGAACCCTAAAAACCGATTACTTACTCTCACGCCGGAGGATAATCGTGGGAGACAATCCCACGATAAGCCTAACGGTGTTTGTTTATTTTCTTAGTGCACAGGTTTCAAGCATTAAGAGCTAATTGGTACGAGAGCAAGAGCCCAAACTAGGAACGCCCAACTTTTGTATCAACAAGTGGCGCCATCCGTGGGACCAACACTAAGAACTAAAGAACTAGAATGACGAAGAACAAAAATTCAAGCCAGCGGACTCCGCAGTTGGAGAAAACACGTGACCCCCAGAGGAAGAACCAACAAGATTCGACCTCTAGGCAGGCTTCTGGGACAACCAGTGCGCCTGGTCACCAAGAAACGGGTCCAACCTTACCTCTCCCCGCGGTAGAATTGCCTATAAGGACTACCCAAGCCACCACAGTAGTCCCAAGCGTTGAAAAACTCCAGTACACCCTCTTCAATACTCCCCACCAAACGACACCTATAGTGGACAACACTGTGCCGCCTGGCGCACATAACCGATATAGGGTGCCCAACACTGAGGCAGATATTCTTGCAGGATATGAGGACACACCCGACCTAACATTGAGTAATTTTGTATCCCAAAATTACGAAACTCTAACAGCCCTCATACAAGAAGAAGTGAGGATAAGGTCAAGTACGAGCCTGCAAGCCCGACTCAACTTTGGTCCTGAACGCGAAGTATCACCACCGCGCCACCTACGAGGAAGACACGAAAATAATGAAAGACGTACCACTATCCATGATAGGCTAGGTACGACATCTGACTCACAATATTTAGAGGAATATGAAGACGGCGAGAGGCGCACCAATGTTCATTCCAGACTTGGTAGTCGAGGGATACAAGACAGATTAGGACCTAAACATTCACCAAGCGAAGGTTCATCCAGGTCTGGGAGCAAAAAAATTCACGACAGATTAGGGAGGAGAATATCCCCAAGTGAAACCCCCTCAAGCTCTTCCTCTGAAGGAAGCCGGCGCAAGCTCCGCAAAAGAGATTACTCTTCCTCCAACGACTCCTCGGACAACGAGGATAAGGAAACAGGACACTGGAAGTCTAGAGGAAGACGTCGCGAAGAAGAAGACGAAGACATGTCTCTTCCATGGCATCGCCAGAAAGTTGATGCATTTATACGACGCATCAGCGATTACTCCGATCATAAGAGAAGGCGCATGCCCACTAATGTTAAAACATATGATGGAACAGGTGATCCGGATGACCACCTAAAAATTTTCGAATCAGCTGCTACTATCGGAAATTGGCCACAACCTGTGTGGTGCCATATGTTTAACTCCACTTTAGTAGGGAATGCGCGCACGTGGTTTAGCAAGCTTCCACGAAGGAGCATTGGCGGGTTTGAAGAATTGCGAAAAGCATTCCGTTTAAACTTCACCCAAAGAAAGAAGTGCGCTAAAAATCCTGTTGACCTAGGCAGAGTAAAACAGCGCCAAGGGGAATCAACCAGTGCTTATATGGAACGCTTTAAAGATGAGTGTATACATGTCAAAGCATGTCCCGAAGTCCTAAAAATTTCAGGGTTCATGAATGGGATTAATAACCCAGAACTCATTCGGAAGCTAAACGACAAGGTTCCCCAAACCTTCGATGAGCTAATGAAGCGCACAAGATCCTTCATAAGAGGAGAAGCAGCCGCCGCGGACAGTAAAAAAGGCTACTCAAATTATAGGCAACAAGAACAGCCTAGGAGACAATCCAATGATCAGAGTAGCAACCACAGCAAGAATTATCGCAGTGGACGAGATAATGACAAGTATACCCCCCTCACAAAGACTCCGAGGGAAATATTTGCAACAGAAGGTGTGAACTTCCCAAAACCTCCACCAATGCGTACCGCAGAGGACAAGCGCATAGGGAATGGATACTGCGAATATCATGGCCAAAAGGGCCATACAACCAACGAGTGTGTCCAGCTACGACAACTAATTGAAAAATTAGTAAGGGAGGGTAGAATGGATCACCTCGTAAAAAACATTAAAGAAGGGAAGGACAAGCAAAGGAATGGAGGCAAGAAAGAACCTCCCAAAGATAAAGCGGACATCATCTACATGATACAGTCATGGCAACGCAAGACAAAACAAAAAGTCAGCCAAAAGTTCTCTTCAGAAAAAGAGATATCCTTCCCCACTCTAGCTGCGGACAACGCAGTAGTAGAGCCACTAACTATTGAGATACATACTGAGGGACACGAGATTCGCTGCATGTATATCGATGGAGGGGCATCTGCAGACATCCTATATGAGCATTGCTTCAAAAGGCTACGACCTGAGATACAAAGTCAATTGATACCAGCCACAACGTCGCTGACTGAGTTCACAGGAGAAAAGATATGGCCTATGGGGCAATTACGCTTACTTGTAGTTGTGGGCGATGAACAGCACTCAACAGCAACGTGGATAAATTTCATGGTAATCAAGTCCCCTTCACCGTACAACGGCATCATTGGGAGACCTGGAATATCATCCATGCGTGTTGTACCATCCACAGCACATGGGATGCTCAAATTTCCAGTAAAAGGAGGAATTGTCACCCTCTACAACACCACAGTGCCACCTAAAGAGTGCAACGCAGTAACCAGTGAGGTGGAGAATATTCCAGAACAGCGCGCAGAAAAAATGCCAAACTTAAAAGTCGCTATTCATCCTGATTACCCAGATCAACAAATATCGATTGGAGGATCTTTATCTGACAAAGGTAAAGCGGCTGTGTGCGCACTCTTGCAAAAGAACCTGAGTATCTTTGCGTGGGAACCAAAGCACATGACCGGAGTGCCACGCACTATTACGGAGCACAAGCTACAAATCCGACAAGGATATCCCCCGATACGACAGAAGAAGCGCGTCCAGGCCTCAGATCACGCAAAAGCTATCCTGGAAGAAGTACACAAACTTGTAGACGCAGGCATTATGCGCGAAGTATACTATCACAACTGGCTCTCTAATCCAGTGACGGTAAAAAAGAACGATGGCAGTTGGAGGATGTGCGTGGACTTCACAGACCTCAATAAAGCATGTCCACAAGACTGCTACCCGCTGCCAGAGATAGACTGGAAAGTAGAATCCCTGTGCGGATATCCTTTTAAATACTTCCTAGACGCGTATAAAGGGTACCATCAAATCCAGATGGCGGTGGAGGATGAAGAAAAAACAGCTTTCCACACCAGTCAAGGGGTCTATTGTTACACAAAAATGCCTTTTGGCCTAAAAAACGCAGGTGCGACATACCAGTGATTGGTGGACATGGCTTTTGAAAAACAAGTAGGACAAAACTTGGAAGTCTATGTTGATGACCTTGTCATCAAGAGCCACACAGAGGAAGAATTGGTGCGCGACATTGAGGAGACATTCAAAACATTGGGAAAGATAAACATGAAGTTAAATCCCAAGAAGTGCACCTTTGGCGCGACAGAAGGCATGTTCCTTGGATACTTAATAGAACCTGATGGAATCAAGCCTTGCCCAGAAAAAACAAAAGTTGTTATCGATCTCCCCTCACCGCGCACACTAAAAGAAGTCCAGTCATTAAACGGAAAGCTAGCTGGGCTACACCGTTTCTTATCTAAGTCAGCAGATAAATCACTCCCTCTCTTTAAAACACTCACGAAGTGAACCAAAAAGGGAGACTTTCGTTGGACTGAAGAAGCAGAAGAAGCTTTCCAACAGCTAAAACAGCATCTGGCATCACTCCCCAAACTTGTCGCACCACGACCAGGGGAAGAGTTAATCATGTACATATCTGCAACCCACAGAGCAGTTAGCGCAGTACTATTGACAGATATGAACTCCGTCCAGACACACATATACTTTGTAAGCAAAGCATTGAAGAAGACAGAGACTAACTACAGCGCCATGGAAAAGCTGGTCTTAGCTCTAGTATTCGCAGCTAAAAGACTGCGCAGATACTTTCAAGCGCACCCAATAGCTGTGATCACAGACCAGCCAATCAAACAAGTTATCTCTAAACCTAACGCATCAAGACGGCTACAAAAGTGGAGTGTGTTGTTGAGCGAGTATATATCTCGTATAGACCACGCACTGCAATCAAGGGGCAGATATTAGCTGACTTTATTGTGGAAAAGCCAGATACCGATAGTCCAACTTCAACAAGCAAAACAGATCTACAGGAACCTTGGATTCTATTCACAGATGGATCCTCATGCGTGGATGGATCAGGCGCAAGCCTTATCCTTACTAATCCAGAAGGAATGGAGTTCACCTACACGCTGCGTTTCGAATTCACAGCCATAAACAATGAGGCAGAATACAAAGCCCTACTCGCTGGACTGCGTATTGCAATTCAAATGGGTATACGCAACCTAGAGGCAAACGTGGATTCCAGGCTAGTAGCTAACCATGTGTTAGGTGAGTATGAAGCCAAGGATGAACACATGATCCAATACCTGGAAAAAACCAAGTCCTTAATTCAGAACTTTGATAGGTTCACAATCAAACAAGTACCTATAGGGGACAACAGGAAAGCTGATGCGCTTAGCAAGATTGCATCTACAAGCTTTGCGCACCTATCAAAACAGGTATTGGTATAAACCCTAAAAAACAAATCAATCTTGGAGATGGAAGTATCCACGGTGATAGAAGAACAGGATCCCACGTGGATGACACCTATCATTGAATTCATTAGCAAAGGAATCTTACCACAAGATCATAAGGACGCTAGAAGAGTACGGCGCACAGCGCAGAGATTTGAACAACAAGATGGCATCCTATATCGACGTTCTTTCTTACAACCTTGGCTCCGATGTGTTGGACCTCTTCAAGCAGATTATGTACTCCGAGAAATTTACGCTGGATCATGTAGCATGTACTCGGGACCACGATCCGTTGTGGCGCGCGCTCTGCGATCAGGATATTATTGGCCTACTATGCACCGCGACGCGCGAGATATGATAAAAAAATGCAGCAATTGCCAAGTACACAGGCCAATTCCGCGCCAACCACAACAAGAGTTAACCCCCATCACCTCACCATGGCCATTCTATAAATGGGGCATTGACATCGCAGGCCTTTTCCTAGTTGCAGCGGGAGGGCTAAAATTCCTCATCGTAGCCATAGACTACTTTACAAAGTGGATTGAGGCAAAAGCAGTGGTGAGCATCACTGGCAACCAGGTAAAACGCTTCATATGAGATAATATTGTGTGTCGCTTCGGGCTACCTGGAGAAATCATATCAGACAATGGGAAGCAATTCTGCGACAACCCATTCAAAGATTGGTGCGGGCAATTAAACATCACACAACACTTTGCGTCAGTGAAACACCCACAAACCAATGACTTGGTTGAACGCGCAAATCGCAGTTTAGGTGAAGGGATAAAAGCGCGCCTTGACAGACACAAAGGAAAATGGGTGGACGAGTTATCACATGTTTTATGGGTGCATCGCACCACAATCAAAACCAGTACCGGAGATACACCATTCTCCCTTGTCTATGGAACAGAAGCCGTCAAACCAGCTGAAATAGGAATGCCAACTATACAAACAGTAGAGGTTAACGTCACAACAAATGACGAAGAGCGGCGCATAGACTTGGACTTGCTGGAAAAAAGGCGCGAACGCGTAGCTATACGCGAAGCAAAGGCTAAAGCAAAAATGAAGAAGTATTATGATGCAAAAGTCAAACATACTTCCTTCAGGCCAATAGACTTTGTATACCGCGCTAACGACGTGAGCCACGCAAAAGACACAGGCAAGCTTGGACCCAAATGGGAAGGACCCTATGAGGTCACTGATGCACTAGGTAATGGTGCATACAGGTTGCGCGATATGGAAGGTCACGATCTGGCGCGCACTTGGAATATCTGCAATCTCAAAAGATGCTATCTTTAGGAAAGGCTACGGCCCACAAACAGACAACTTTGCACTTTAGTATGTGCCCAATAATTGTTTGTCGTCTAACTTTCTTTTCTTTATTAGGAATTGTTTTTTTTATTTTTCAAAAACTTGCAAGTATCAATAAAACGTTGTGGTTTCTAGCTAACTTCATAACACATTTTTACTTTATTGCGTACATTGTTATATGTTTCAATATTGTTATTTTATACTTTGCCTATATGGCGTGCATGCACTAATTAAGACCCACGATGGCAGAAAGGATGAGTAAACCTACTAACTAACTCGTTGAGTAAGAGGGTTGCAAACCCATCAACATTGGATCACGCATCCTTGCTAAGCACCTTACTTTCAAGACGTAGAAGTAAGATTTCCTTGCGTATTCCACGAATGATGCGCAATATCACGTACACTGTATGAAGCTTAGCAAACTATGAGCCAAGACCCTTGGTCATTTAATAAGACTCTGCAAAAATAATGCAAGTTTATTTTCATACTTATGATTTATTTTAAGTCACGTACTTAATTTAAACATAGGTTCCAAAAAGAGTATCTTAATTGATCTTCTTACATAAAGGATAACAATTTAAGAACGGATACCATAACACGCAAAAGATATAATTTGTTATTTATACAATAATATGCAAGTTACAAAAGCCTATATATACACGCTATGACGGTGCTCAGGACTATCTTCTGGGGCAGCGGAGCTTCCTGCCTCTTAGAGCTTTCTCAAAAGTAACGCATCCTTAGACGATACGGTCGCTACGCTGATGGCAACTCCATCTGATATGGGAATATGCGCAGCGCCCACACCACATAGGATGGCCTTACCCTTAACACCTTTTTTCTTGGCTGCTCTCTCCGCGTGTAGTTCCAAGACCTCCTTAAGGGGAACCTCCTTTTCCAGAACAAAAGGGTTCAATATATGACGCAGCTGCGCAAAAACGGGAACCTGCAGCTGCGACTCATCAGGCTTTAGAAAAAAGTCTGGCTGCGCCTCTGCATCCTCTAAGATGTGTCGCCCTAGGGTTAACCCCTCCATAATTACCTTTATGGGGTAATCCTGGTCGCGCTCCAGCCGCGCAATATGGGGAAGCTCAAGCAGCTTCATCCCCTTCATAGCCTTCATCAGCTCGTCACAGGCATTGGCATTATAACCAGGCACCTCAGCAAGCGCCACGTTCAGCAACTTCGCCTCATGGAGCTCCTCCATAGCTTGCGCTCTACCACGCTCCACGGCGCACTGAACTACCTTTTTAAAGGTCTCCAATACCTACGGGGACTCTAAGGTGCCCATTGCAGCCAGGCGCAAGCCATGACTGATCAACCACCTACACACGCAGAAAAAGGATGCATTAGAAGCAAAGAGACAAATTAATACATATAGTAAGGCAACATTGCGGAATATACAATAAACGTACCTGCGCTCAGCTATCGTAGACATAATATGAGGATATAATTCCTCATCATATTCTATACTAAGGCCGCGCAGCTTCTCCTCCTGCTCCTTCAGCATCTTATCCATGCGCAGGCGAAACTCATCAATATGGCCAAAGTGCTCGACCTTTTTCTCCTCAAGATACCTTACCCCCAGGTAAGGTTCGCCCTGAACTGATGCAGTTCCCCGCGTGCATGTTGCAGCTCAGCCATCATGGTCAATTTTTCATCAGTGACCTTGTCCGCATGCGCCTTGACGGACCCTACCTCCGCTCGTGCATCAGCTAACTGCGAACGGAGCAGGGAAATCTCCTCGTCCTTCTGAGCGAGGCTGCTACTCTCCCCAACATACCGCGTCTTCAACTGAGTGACCAGCTCAGTCTGACGCTCAGCAGCAGCAGCCAGCTCCACCAACAGCTGCTGCGCAGATACCTCCTCAGCCACCTTCACTCCCTCCTCCACGTTTGCATTCTGAGGAGGGATCACGCCTTCCACAAATGCCGCATCATCCTTTGCAGCATGGTCACTACAAAGCATAAATAGAAGGTTAGAGCAAAAAAAAAAAAAAAAAAAAAAAAAAAAAAAAAAAAAAAAGTAAAAAAAAAGACATGAAAGACATGGTTGTCACTTACAGAAGGGGTGAAGCCTTTGTTATCCCCTTATCCGCGCCGGTGGCGGATGTGTCATCTTCTGCGGATGACTCTACATCCACGATAAGATGGCGCCTCCTCTTGGAAGTGCCAGCGTCATCAGCCTCTCCCTTGCGCTTTAGACTTTGCACTACATTCTCAGGCTCTAGCATCTCCACGCTGTCAAAAGACTCAACCTGCAACTTCTCCAAATGAGCAGGCTCCCCAGTAGGAGGCACGCTCTGCACAGGCGTCACAAGCAAAGGGGATGAATCTTCAGGCCCAGCTTGCCCCAACATAGTTAGATGCCCAGTGGTCGCATCCAAAAGCGGCTCCTCATTTTCCCTCAGAGAACGCACACCAACCGTCACCTGCTTCAGCTTCTCTAGCTTCACAACGGCGAACAAATCCATCTCTGCGCAATACATGAGAAAATAACAACAAACAGATTAGTTATAGAAGGTACATATACAGAAATACTTACATTATTTGAAGCGAACAAATAAAAGGGACAAGCACCCACCCCGGCCGCTCTCATCAATGAAGGTTGGCACCATGTCAGAACCATGGAAATAGTTGCGACTCAGCCCCATGTGAACCAAAAACTCCTCAGGGTAAGGGTTAATGGGGATGCGGTTGGCATCAATCGTATCCGCATCCGCTACGCTATACGAGTCGGGTACGGGGCGCCCATCCCTTGGCAGCGTCTCTTGAGTATAAAACTCAAAAGGCGAAGGAAATACCCTATCATCTACCCAGAAAAACTTCTCCCTCCAATCCCTAAGAGAATCCACCTTCTCCGTTTAACACTGAAGGCGTCCACCGAGCTTCACGAAAGATACCCATCCATGTGACCACGTTGTGCGGTAAAACGCACGGAATAGGTCAACAGTCGGGTTGATAGCAAGCAACCGACAATTTATTTCAAAATTGGATACTTTTGCCGCACCTATACAGTGCAGCTGGGAAATGTGAAGGCGGTAGTGGTTGAGCACATTGCTCAAAAATATGGATATGGGTACGCGTTGGTTCGCATACTCGAAGAAGCGCGTATATAACCCTATTTTTCCCTCAGGGAAATCCGCGATGCACGCGTTGGCCTCCGGTACAACCGGACGCACGTCAAGAGGAATAAAATAATCCGAGGAGAACTGACGCAGTACATCCTCATCCATTTCAGAAGGAAACTCGTGTAATTGGCGAACCATTTTAAAGAAACTAATAATAGAGCACGTTTTTGCGGATTACCTAATAAAACAGTTTCTTTCTTTGAAAACGCTTGGAAGAAATGTAAAAATGGTGGAAGTGTTTTTACTGCGTGTTTTTCGGTAAATGGGAGGCGGTATTTATATAGGGTTACCAAAACCCTAGCATGTTGGCCACGTGGAACCCACTATCCTAATCGTGTGGCTAGAAGACGAACGGGTACATGCACTTTTTCCCATTTCCCGATAAACGCGTGGACACCTTCCCCACTTCCATAGGTATTTTCGAAAATATTGGTGACTAGATACATTATTCATTATATTAGGCGGTAACTTTTCCCGCCACACTTACCGTGGCTTCATGAAGTCTAGTATCCGCGGCTAGTAAGCCGCGCACACTAGACTGGGGGGACATGATGACGTATAGTCTATATTTGGGCCACGAGCCCAAATGATAAATATCACTAAGACCCAAACCCACTATGAGTGGGCTATTATAACTTGGGCCGCATTGTTAACGGGATTGGGCTCACGTAGACCCAAGCCCAACCAAACTATTTATGGTCTAGATAAGGATCTTCTATTTATGGATAAAGATCCTTGGACCGGATAAGCACCATGCGTGCGAAACGTAAGGAGCACGAAACCTACAAGGATTCTGCGCCTATATAAGGAATGACATAATTATCATTAAAGGTACAATTCACAAACCCTAAACTCTTTACGAGAACCCTAAAAACCGATTACTTACTCTCACGCCGGAGGATAATCGTGAGAGACAATCCCACGATAAGCCTAATGGTGTTTGTTTATTTTCTTAGTGCATAGGTTTCAAACATTAAGAGCTAATTGGTACGAGAGCAAGAGCCCAAACTAGGAACGCCCAACTTTTGTATCAATATATATATATATATATATATATATATATATATATATATATATATATATATATATATATATATATATATATGTATGTAGGGTGAGGTTATTCTAAAAAGGGCCTTATAATAAAAAGTGTAGGAAGGATTGTGGGAGTGACATGTGTCACCCCCATGCCACATCACATGACACATCATATGACACGTGTCACCCCACCCCCCCCCCCCCCCCCGAAAAAAAATTTTCCCGCCAAAAAAAATTTTTTTTTGGGGGCAAAAAAAAATTTTTTTTCCCGCCAAAAAATTTTACTGCATCACTGTTATAAATTTACTGCATCACGGTTATAAAGTTACTGCATCACATTTACTGCATCACAATTATGATTTTACTGCATCACGGTTACTGCATTCATGGTTTTAATGTTACTGCATCATGGTTATAAAGTTACTGCATCATGGTTATAAAGAAACTGAATTATCATAAGTTTTCTGCATCATATATGTATGTAACTGCATTACAATTAAAATACGATTTTTTTATAAGTTTTGGTGCATCTTTATTATAAGTTACTGCATCATAGTTAATAGTTTAGTGCATCAACTATGTTGCAGTAACTTATAACCTTAATGCACTAAAATTTAAAACTGTGATGCAGTAACTTTTATAATTGTGATGCAGTAACTTTATAACTGTGATGCACTAAAAAATTTGGGGGGAAAAAAAAATTTTTTGCTCCAAAAAAAATTTTTTTTTGGCGGGAAAAAAAAAATTTTTTTGCGGGGGGTGGGGTGACATGTGTCATATTGTGGGAAAGGATTCTTATGTGTAAACACTTGGGATGTTAATCTTAGTAATGTGTTTGGAATATTTATGAATGAATGTGATTTAGCACGCGAAATTTACTAAAACACACTAAAGGAACAAAGGTGGTGAATAAGTAAACGAGAATGATTTAGAGTGATGAACACAACATGAATAACACAAAACGATTCAATATTATTGATGAAATAATACGGGTGATCTAAACTATCACCAGGATTACAAGTGTAACCTTGAATCTTTGATACGTGAAAGGATTTAACGATGGAAGTTATGCATGGAAAACTATGAGAAGGTTATGAAAGTTGTCTAAGAAGTCTTTTTAAGAAGGTGACTTAAGGGTTCCTTTTATAGTATAAAGAGCCCTTATTACAAGTTGTCAAGTTGCTTAATATAATATATTAGAGACTTATCTTATCCTAATATTACACCTTTCAAGGTAAAACACTCCATTATATCTACTGAGACTTCTGTACTACTTCTACTTAACGTATAACTTTGTACAAAGACTAATAATACAACTAAATATCTCTAAATAAAATATAACAACTTGTCATGAAAACTGGCAGGACCTTCTTTAACTAGCAGTACCTTCTTACCCAGAAGGTACTGTTAGAGTATCTTCAACATCAGCAAAACTGAAGAGGCAAGCTTAACTATCAACTAGCAGGCTCTTCTGGCAGACTCTTTAACTTGTGCATTTTATTCCTAACAATCCTCCCCTAAACTTGTTATTCCCTTTTAAAATAACCAAGTTTCTTTGTGAATAAAATTCATACCATGAGGATTTGAGGGAACTCTTCCAAAAACCTTATCTTTTTCTCCTTAGGCTTTCATACTGATCAAATATGCTCTCCTTCAATCTTTTGACTGCATCAGTTTCTTCTTCACACAATAGCTTATTGGAAATCAAGACTGATAATACTTCATAGCTTAGAGGATACACCTTTTCACCTAGCATAAAGAGTTCAATTCCACTCTGAGTGGAAAGATGATGAACATGGCTCATGCTGAAGTATTCCCATGTAACAGATAAATCATAGTCAGGAAATTTCCAATGAGTATCAGTAGGATTTGGATCATACAATCTGCTGAACTCCACCCATAGCTCTTGCTCATTTGCATCAGGCTTATACTTGGTTTTCAGCTTCTCTTGAACTAATACCCATAATTCATCTAAATTCATTCTGCTACATGCTCTAAGTAAATTTTCAAAATTCTTGAAAATCTCAACCTTATTTCCAACTCTTGTTATCTTCCATGCCTTGCCAAACTTGTCATTGTAGATTTCCCAATCTATGACTGGATGCCTTGCATGTAAAGGTTCAGCAAAAACAATTTGTGGACCATGGGCAACCATTTCTCTTGACTGAACAGGAGGCAAGTCTGCTTTCTCTGCTTGTTCCTTCTGATCATCTTTTCTTCCTTTGGAAGGCCTTTCTTGTGTATCCATGAGAAAACTGGTTTTGTTTCTTCTGTAAGCCTCTAAGTATAGAAGCTTCAATTCATCAAAAGATTTACCTTTGAGTTGATGATCCTTCATGTTCACTTCTCTTTTCAGATATATCTTGAAGAATTTCTTCTGATCTGCCTCAGAATGAGGCATTTTAAATCCTTTATTCTGATTCTTCTGGATCTGCTGATAGACATCATCTGATGCCTCTTGATTGTATTTCTTGGTGATGAAATCATTGAGCTTGATTGTCATTTCATCTGAGCTAAGAGACTCATCACACACCAGAGTATAAGCTTCACCCTTACAATTGGATCAATGGAAATGATGTATTGCAGCTGAGCATCAAACTTTTCTTGCAGCATTCTTGATTCTTCTTCAGCCCCCATAACTTCTTCTTCATGAAGCTGTTTGGATAACCTTTCATCTACAGCCAATTGTGCTTGCTCTTTCTTCTTCAACTTTTTAAGCTTTGGTTCATCTTCACCCACAATTTTCTTGCCCTTGTCTTTGGGTGATGATACTGGACTTTGAGCAGCAGAATGTTCATCAAAAACAAGAAACCTCCCCTGAGGCTGTGATCCCCTCTTTCTTTTGTAAGAAACTTGATTAGAACCTTTTAAATTCATAGCTAATAGCCTCTGAATCCCAGCAGACTCTTGCTCTGCTTCAGCAGTATCTTGCTCTGCTTCAGCAGTATCTTTTGCACTAACAGGCCGTTTTTCTTGAATAGCAGGCTCTGTTTCTTGAATAGCAGGCTCTTCATCAATCACTTGAGTTCCATCATGAAACGGAAATTGAATCTCTTCTTCATTTTTAGAACTACCCATCCTCCCCATTTTGGAAGAGAGACCCAAACCTTCTGCATCTGAACTTGAGGAACTAGAAACAACCAACTGAGATGTTCTTTTACCCTTCAACAATTTCACCTTCAACTCTAATTTCTCAACCCTCTTGACTAACTTGGAGTTGATCTTTGTAAAATGTTTGTGTTAATACAAATATCGCCTAAAAACGTTATTTATATTTTACGATCTTCGCTAAGTTTTGTTAATGACAAATGTAAACTTTAGTTTCTAAGTAAAACATAATCTTAGTTTTAAAGACTTGCATAAACTAGACTTTTGCTACATTTCACATTTCATAAAACACAACACTTCTTATTTTCTAAAAATATAATTGTCACATCACATTTATGGCAAGTTTTGTCATTATACATTTATGGAAAGAAATGTGTTTGACTTACTTAGATGTTGCTTGCAAGTTTAGTGTTTGACTTGATATTATGTGATGTGACATTGTTTGGTTTGCAAGAGTAATGAGATGTGACTTTGTTTGGTTTGCAAGATTTATTGCAAAACAAACTGCAAGCCCGGCGGTACCCTGGAGGTACACGGGCGGAACCCTTCTCAGGGGTCCGCCTGATCCGCCAGACCTGCAGAAGGTTTTGGCTATAAATATTGAACCACAAGTTGAATTTTGGCTCATCACTTGACATTATATTTTTACACACACATTCTTTCTTTCATCTAACCTCTTAACATTTCATATGTGAAGTTTCTTTTTGTAGCAAAGAGATTCACAAGCTTACTAAAAGTAACAAGTATTCAACACAACGTTGCAAGACTTGTTAGCTTAGCATTGTGTAGACTTGTGTAGTTTACACGTCATTTGATTGTGTATTTTCAGTAGTGATCGGTTAGTATTTTAGTCCTCAAAATACGAAGTGTATAGGGAGTAGTTGTACCCTTGTAAAGAACTAACGGGAGTGGTTGTACCCTTGGTAAAGAACTCGACATCTAGCTTTGTGTCGGTAAAAATACAAGCGACGTGTAAGGTTTTCTCCGCCAGTGAAAGGAGCTTGTTGACTAGTGAAAGAAACTCTCGAGTTGGATACTCGGGGCGTGGACGTGGGGCAAGGAAAAAGAGTCCTTGTAGCCGAACCACGATAAATACTCGTGTTGTGGTTTGATCGTTTCTTTCATTTACTTGCATGTTATATATTGTGTTTGTGTACATATCTTTGATCAAACGGAAAGTTTCAAAGCTAACTTAACAAGTTAAAAAGATTTTAATCGGTAAACTATTCAACCCCCCTTCTAGTTTTCCACAATTGGTATCAGAGCTACGTTACTCAAGCTTTTAAAATATATTGTGTTTTAAAACTTGAAACGATCCATGGATTTTGAAAATTACAAAGAAGGGCAATCTATGCAAAGACCACCACTCTTTGAAGCAAATGGTTTTATATATTGGAAAAACCGTTTTGAAACTTACGTGAAATCTAAAGATATAGATTTGTGGTATATAATTATTGATGGTGATAACGTAGTTACTAACATCAAAGATGATGATCAAAAGAAATTAATAGGTAAAAATAATGAAGCTAAAATGATGCTTTACAATGCTTTGCCTAAGAAAGAATATGAAAGAGTCTTTTTTGTGTAAAACAGCCAAAGATATTTGGCAATCTTTAATTGTCACTCATCAAGGAAACTCACAAGTTAAAGATAACAAAATTGATCTTCTTGTTCAACAATATGAACAATTTGTTATTTCCGAAGATGAGATTATTGATAATGCTTTTGCTAGATTTAATACTATTATTACTTCACTTAAAGCACTTGACGAATCTTTTTGTAGTAAGAACTTTGTCAGAAAATTTCTTAGAGCACTCTATCCGAAGTGGAGAGCAAAAGTGACGGCAATTGAAGAATCCAAAGATCTTTCAAGCATGTCACTTGATGAGCTAATTGGAAACCTCAAAGTTCACGAAATGGTAATGGAAAAAGATTCGGAACTAGTTAGAGGCAAGAAAGAAAAAGTTAAGTCCATTGCCTTGAAAGCTAGAGTCCAATCAAGTGATGATGAAGAATCTACTTCGGATAGTGATGATGAGGAATATGCTATGGCCGTTAGAGACTTCAAGAAGTTCTTTCGTAGAAGAGGAAAGTTTGTAAGGCAACCTAAAGATGACAAGAAAACTTTCCGAAAAGATCGTGATGATAGGAAAGGAAAGGTTGAAAGAAAGTGTTATAGGTGTGGAGACACAAGTCATCTTGTAGGAGAATGTCCAAAACCACCCAAGAGCAAACCTCAACAAGCTTTTGTGGGTGGTGCTTGGAGTGACTATGAAGGAGATGACGATGAGCCAAAGAATGACGATGTTGCTCTCATGGCTCACAAATCAAATGAGGTGTGCCTCAAAGTTTGTTTGGAACCGGATGAATGGATTAAAGATAGTGGTTGTTCAAGGCACATGACGGGTAACAAAAGCCTCTTCACTTCTTATCACAAATGTGACGGAGGTAATGTTACGTTTGGTAGTAATGCTAAGAGCAAAATCATCGGAAAAGGTACAATCTCTCATGACTCCCTTTTTATTGATGATGTAGCTCATGTTGATAACTTAGGTTTTAATCTCCTTAGTATTAGTCAACTTTGTCGTAATAAGTATAATGTTCTTTTTAGTGAAAACAGAAGTAAAATACTTAAAGATGGTATAACCATAGCCAAAGGTGTCCTTAAGAACAACGTATATGTCATGAAGATGGATCCAACATCTAGAGACAAACTTTGTCTTACCTCATTAGATGAATCTTCAACTTTATGGCATAGACGTTTAGGACACGCTAACATGAGACTAATACAAAACCTCTCCTCCAAAGACTTAGTTCGAAACCTACCCAAGTTGAAATATGACCAACACTTTTGTGATGCTTGCAAAGTCGGTAAACAAGTCCATAATAGCCATAAGGCTAAAAACTTGGTTTCTACATCTAGATGTCTAGAACTTTTGCATATGGATTTATTTGGTCCATCCGCTATACAAAGTTATGGAGGTAACTTCTATACTTTGGTCATAGTAGATGATTACTCACGTTATACTTGGACAAAGTTTTTGAAAAGTAAAAATGAAGCTTTTGATAAATTTGAGATTCTAAGTAAGAAAATTCAAAATCAAGTAGGGTCTAATATTGTGTCTATTAGAACGGATCACGGTCATGAATTTGATAATGAATTTCAATTTGGTAACTTTTGTGATAATAATGGAATAACTCATAACTTTTCGGCTCCACGTACTCCTCAATCTAATGGTGTAGTAGAACATAAAAACCGGACATTGCAAGAGATGAGTAGAACAATGCTTAATGAACAAAACATTCCACAAAAGTTTTGGTGTAATACCGTCGACACTTCAACGTACATTTTAAATCGAGTCCTAATTAGACCATTTTTGAATAAAACCCCTTATGAACTATATAAAGGTAAAAAGCCTACATTAGGATACTTTAGAGTGTTTGGGAGTAAATGTTTCATTCTTAACACCAAGGATTATCTCACCAAATTTGACCCAAAGTCTTATGAAGGTGTATTTCTTGGATATTGACAAAATAGTAAAGCATACATTGTTTTGAACAAAGAAACCTTAAGAGTCGAGGAATCGTTGAACGTAACATTTGACGAGAGTCCACCTCCCTCTAAGACATCACCTTTGGTAGATGATGACTTAGTTGAAAGCCAAGCAATAGAAAATCAAGAAATTTTAAGTGATGACAAAGAAGATGAACTATTTAACAAAGAAATTGTCAATGTCAAAGAATCTAAAAGTCATCCATTAGATAGTGTCATTGGAAACATTAACGAAAGAACACTAAGGTCAAAAGTTCAAAATGAAAGCAACTACTTTTGTTTCGTGTCAACCATTGAACCTAAAAATATTAATGAAGCAATTAAAGATGAGTCTTGGGTAATTGCAATGCAAGAAGAGTTAAACCAATTTGTTAGGAATGATGTATGGACATTAGTTCCTCAACCAAAGAGTCAAACTATAATTGAAACAAAATGGGTATTTCGTAATAAAATGGATGAAAATGGAATTGTGTCTAGAAACAAAGCTAGGCTAGTTGCACAAGGATATAACCAACAAGAAGGCATTGACTACGATGAAACTTTTGCTCCGGTTGCTAGGCTCGAGTCAATTAGAATCTTACTTGCATATGCATGTGCACACAATTTTAAACTCTTTCAAATGGATGTCAAAAGTGCATTTCTAAACGGAGTCATTAATGAAGAAGTGTATGTTGCTCAACCACCGGGCTTCATCGATTTTGAAAAACCAAATCATGTTTACAAACTTAAAAAGGCTCTTTACGGACTTAAGCAAGCTCCAAAAGCATGGTATGATCGACTTAAAACATTCCTAGTTGACCATAAGTATACCATGGGCTTAGTAGATAATACTCTCTTCACTAAGAAGAAAGATTCACATATTATCATAGTCCAAATCTATGTTGATGACATTATATTCGGATCAACTTGTCAAGAATTATGTGTGGATTTCTCAAAAATCATGCATGACGAGTTTGAAATGAGTATGATGGGAGAACTCAACTTTTTTCTAGGACTCCAAATCAAACAACTAGAAGATGGTATCTTCTTTAACCAATCTAAATATATTAAGGACATGCTTAAGAAATTTGGACTAGAAGATTCGAAACCTATCAAAACTCCCATGTCCACGGAAACTAAACTCACCAAGGATGAGGAAAGTGAATCCGTAGATAGTACTAAATATAGAGGTATGATTGGTAGTCTACTTTACCTAACGGCTAGTAGACCCGACATTATGTTTAGTGTTTGTCTATGTGCTCGTTTTCAAGAAGATCCTAGAACTACCCATCTCGAAGCCGTTAAAAGGATTTTTAGGTATATTAAGGGCACTACACATTTAGGTTTATGGTATCCCAAAGGAACGGGAATAGACACCATAGTGTATGCCGACTCGGATCATGCCGGTGACTATGTCGATAGAAAAAGTACAAGTGGTATTTGTACTTTTGTTGGACATTGTCTCACCTCATGGTTCTCTAAGAAGTAAACGGCTCTTGCTATCTCAACAACGGAAGCCGAGTACGTTTCGGCCGGAAAGGCATGTCAACAAGCTCTTTGGATGAAGCAAGCTCTTGTCGACTACGGAATTCAACTCAACGACATCACAATTCTTTATGACAACAAAGGTGCCATTGATCTTAGCAAAAACCCGGTTCAACATGCTCGTACCAAACATATTGAAATCCGTCATCATTTCCTTCGTGACAACGTTCAAAAAGGAAATATCTCAATTGAGAAATTTTCTTCCGAAGACAACATAGCCGACATTCTCACAAAACCCCTTAAACGTAAACCTTTTAACCTTCTTAGGCTAGGCTTAGGACTCATGGAACCTACATTATAGTTCTGGACATTAGACAAAAATCGCAAAAATCAAAACAAATCCATAACTATTTTTCTCAGCAGGGTCGGCGGAACCCTCACACATAACGGGCGGAACCCATTTCAGGGGTCCGCCGTATCCGCCGACCTGCAGAACCAAAATCTTTGTTTATATTAAACCAAACACCCATTATCTCATACCACCACTTCCAAACTGCTACTATTCACTTTACCATCCATCCATACCTATGAATTCTTGGTCTTCCATTCATTTACATTGCAACTAAATCATCATTGTAAGTATTCTAAACATGATTACAATCCTGATCTGAGTCTAGGAATTCTATTTCTTGCACAAAAACAAAAACTTGGGGTTATGCATTAACTTGAAAAAACTCATGCATAAGATTAGGTGTTTAATAAAACTAATCATGTTTCCCATAGTTAGGAATTGCATCTTTAATTAGTATAAACATGTTTACTAAAACACCCCATGTCAAATCCTTCCAAAAATTTCTCACAAGTAGGACAAATATTTTTTTGTCTCACATTGAGAATACAAAATCAAAACGTTATGTTTAAAACATCACTTGCATAATGTCTCTTGAATGCTAAAGGGAATACATAACCAATATGTATTTTCAGGTACATTCAAACGAAGCTACATTGAACTAGGAGCGTTTGGGTTATCATTTGTTTTATAACAAAACTTGCATAAAACGATTTTGAAGCATCAAAATGAGTCAAGATAACCGCACCTCCACATTGTTTTCATATAGGCACACACTAGAACTTCCACATTATAATAGTGGTTTACGTAAACTAAAATGTGAAATTTTGTTGTTCTAGGAATCATCATGCCTCCTCTAACCCACTACGACCACAAGGACACCATTAAGTACCTACCAAAACACCACAAAACCAAAGGCCTTACCGCAAATCAAGTAAACGTTTTCAAAGCCTTAGAGAAACACTATGTCCATGAGGGTAGAACCATTGACCCGTCTTTCCTAGAAGGCACAAACCTTTACGCCGATTTTGCCACAATCAACTTTGAGTGTCTTTTGAATATCGACGAGCCTATTTGTCCTAGGTTCATTCTAGAGTTCTATGCATCCTACGTCCTCTCCACGGATGACTATGGTCATATGTCTATCAACTTTAGGGTTAGCGGTCATCAATACTCCTTCACTCTTGAGGAGTTTGCTCAAATCCTAGGTGTTCCAAACCATGGTACTTGCCTCTATTCCGACTTGCACTCCCTCTCAACTCTTGACAACCTCCAAGACCGTATCCATCCTTATGACACACCCCTTGTCTCAAAATACGTTCTTCATGACCCCCTCTTTGTTAGGACCACCACCACTAGGAGAACCAGTTCGGGGAATGAGGTCGATAAGGACCCATATGGAATGGAAATGAACGAACTCAAACCCCAATTCAAGAAATGGGAGGAAGTCCTTAGAGCCAATGTCATTAGCACAATAGGGAACTGTGACCATATCAACCTTTGCCTTTGCTACATGCTCTACTCCTTGTCCGTTAGGCAACCCTTCAACCTTGCCTACTACATGGCCAAGAGAATGGCCGACATTCCCGTGCATGACACAACGGCTATGCCGTATGGAATGCTCTTGACCCGTCTCTTTAGGTTCATCTCACCCATTCCATCAACTCCAAACGGTCTTCGCCTTAACTACTCTCTCATCCCACACACCTTTGTCCCACTAAGTGATAAGAGAGTGTACAAAGCCCAAGGAAAACATCCACATCCTCCTACCTCATCTTCGTCTTCCTCAATGAGTGAAGATGACAATTTGCCAAACTCTAGGCTCCCTCCTCTAGAATACCTTTCTCAACTTCCGGATATTCCTAATGAGTCGGAGGAGTTCAAGCAAACAAAGGGGATGTTTAAGAATCTTGGAAGGTTCCTTGGAAAGCTCAAGAACAAGATCGACCGTCAATGAGTGCGGGTGTGTAGGAGTGTTTGGCACTAGGTGCTATTTGAACAAATTTGGTCGTTTAAACAATATTTGTGATGAATTTGTGTGCTAGTACAATGTTTGATACAATTTGGAACATGTAGTATCTAACTTTGATGCAGGTAGACAATGTTGAGCTATTTAGACCTTGATAGATCTTCTTGAGCACTCTAGAATCGTTAGCTATGTTACTGTAATCAATAACACACTAATAGACAATCTCTGTAACTTGTATTTTTAAAGCGGAAACAAAACACAAGCGTAATACTAAGAACTCTTGATCCTCTATGGATCTTTTAATTAACAATGAACGTGTTTTCTAAAACGTAAAACTTGTACTCAATACATAATCGTTTGTTCCTTTTATACACAAGGAACCCTAAACCGTTTCACAAGAAACGTATATTCTAAAACTTCTAAAAGATATGCATTATCTCTTCCTAAATAAACTCATGGATATCCAAACTATAATACATAAAATATGGAAATACTATATCCGCAGAAACTAATAATGCTGAAATTAGTCTTCAGCAGATACACTGCTTCAGCAGAAACCAACTCTTCAGCAGGAATCTTCAGCATAAACAGCAGCAGAATTCTTACTTAACAGAATTCCCAACAATCCTCCCCTAATCTTGAATTTGACCAGGTTAAGTTCAAGATTCTTGATAGATCTTCAAAATAACATACCAAGAGGATTGTAATAATATAGCACCAGCAAAGAATCATCTTCAGCAGAATCTCTATGATCAGCAAATACTTGAAATCTCCATTCTTTGCAGCAACGAATGACTAAATGTACATCAAAACAAATTAGTTTCATACTATTCTCATCACTTCCAGGTGTGTTAACTCCTATGAGAGGTGAATCATTGAAAATAATGGATTTGATGTCTCTTTACCAATAGCCATCACTACTGGAGTAGCCAAGTGTTCAAAGGTACACTGATAACCACATGATTTTTAGCAAATCATCAGCTATAAACGGATTTGAGATGTCTTTACCTATAGCCGTTTGCTCAGGACTAGCCAATTATTTTGATGAAAATCATCTTGGTTAACTGATTACCAAATATGGTTTTCCACTACCTTTACCACAAGCCATATACATGTGGGCTAGCCAATTATTTGGAATCCATAAAGGAAAAATCCATGGTCAATTGACAACCATTTCAACTACTCAGCAATAAAGCATAGGTGACTTGAAAACCCTATGGTTTTTAGCAAACCATTACAGCTTTCAACAGATTTGATGTGTCTTTACCAAAGCTGTACCCTTTGGACTAGCCAACTTTGTGATGGAATAGTCAACATCAGGTAAGTTGATAGCCAAACCTGCAGACAATACTATACAACAAAATGTTAGTTTTTTTTTTTTTTTTTTTAAATACAATAAGAAAAATAAATAGACAACAACATATACTCAAACAAAAGCAGCTCTGGAAGTCTTAATCCTTTATTTGAATACCTTCACCAAGGATTCAGCAAACAACCTTGCATTCCCAACTGGATCAGGAGGAATCTCCAACTTCTGTTGTAGCATTTTCTCCATCAGAGACACTTTCAGAGGATATCTTTTGGTAAGATCCATGATAAGCCTTAGACCAGTTGTAGTTTCCAAAACATGAACATAGGGCATAGGATAGAACTTCCAACTCTGAACTTTCCATCTCTGATTTTTCTTCCATATATCATAGCTTGCACCAGTGGGAGTAGAAGAATCAAACAACACTTGAAGATCACCCAACAAATACAATCCAGACCCTTCAGGAGTATGAGTTGCATAATACTTAAGAACCAACTCATATAGAGTGACCAAATTCTGATGATCCACAAGATGTAGAATCTGTTGAAGAAATGTAAAGGATATGAAAGTTTTATCCAATCTGTAAATGGTATTAACTTGACCATTTTTACTTAACTCCCAGTGAACCAAAACATCTCTAGTTCCCTCAGGCCAATCATCAGGGGATCCTTCTCTTATAAATGAATCATCAGAAGCATTCACATTGATTAAACTTTGTTTTGGATGTGAAGATCTGACTTTAGCCATTCTCTTGCCTCTTCTTCCAGGAACATAAATAGCTGCATTAACTTCAGCTTCAGCAAAATCACCTTCTGCAGCATCAGTTTCCACTGATGGAGTATCCAACTGTTCATCAGTAGAATCTTGAGAAGATTCAAGTGCAGCAGATGCATATTGTTCATCCATAGCCTTCCATATCTGTTTGTTTCTAGCAGCTTGAAGTTCAACTTCTCTTACCTTCAGCTCATGAAATCTTGCAAGTTCAGCTTGTTGTTCAGCTTTTTGTTCCTCATCTAACCTCTTAGCAGCCTCTTCACCTAATCTTTCCTGCTCCAGTTGTCTTCTTGTTCTTTTTCTATTTGGAGGATCTTCTGCTATCACTTTAGCTTTTCCTTTATCCACAAAAGATGAAGCAGCAACATATGGTACATCAGCAGAAATATCAGGTAAAGGAATATTCTTAGAAGCACCCATTCCAGCTTGTTCATTTCTAGTCTTGATTCTGTTGTAAATCTCAACTAGTTTTTCATATGGAAGTTCCCACACTTGCTTCTTAGACCAAGCATTATTAAACAATGAGCTGCTTTGACTTCTCACATAAGTTCTCATATAATCCCTCTGCTGTGCTTGAGTCATAGGTTTATCTCTTTTAGCTTTGGCTTTTAACTCATATGCTACCTTCTTCCTCATCTTCAGCACTTTCACTATTTCAGAAGGCCAGTCTTTCTCCTCTACCCTTTTACCAATAATATCTGCAGCTACATCAGGATTATCAAGCATTTATTTTCCAATCTGCTGCCAATCTGACTCATCAAATTCTAGAACAGCTGCATCCAATTCCCTTTGTCTTGCAATGGGTAATGTAGAAACATATCTTTGAGTGACTGTATCCAATTCTGCATCAAACTTGGCTTGCTGTTCCTCAGCCATATTAGCACTCTTCTTATAATCTTCCCAGTCTTGGAATAGTTTTTCTTGTCCAGCTCTGTCTGCAGCTGTAACAAGCTCATCCAAATCATCATGAGGAACATTACTTTCAGCAATATCATCATGAGGAACATTCACATCCGCCATAGGTTCATCATGTACATCTTGAACCTCTCTATCAGGAGTAACTTGTTTATTCTCAGATGAATGATGAACAGGGGAATTCAAATACTCTTTCCCTGCTACAAAATATACTTCTCCTGATGTATTCCCTTTATCAGCAGATTTGTCAGCATCAACATCACTTGGTGATTGTTTCTCCTGAAGCATATCAGTAGCTTCAGTCATGAGCACATCATCATCACCACTTTTGGAAGACTCAGCAGCTTTCCTTGCCAAATACTGTCTTGCACTTCTTCTTCTGCTGACTAGTATCTTTGGTTTAGATTTAGGCAATTCAGCAGCTTTAGGAAGAACAACATGAGACTGTCTAGCAACTTCAGCTAGAATCTCAAGAGAATCCAAATTTGCCTCCTGAGCAACTTCAGTAGTATCCACTCCATCCTTACTTTGCTTCTGCCGATTCAGCTGTGCCTCCAAATCTTGAACCTTGCTTTTCAAACTTTCAATTTCATAACCAAGAGTAGTCTTGGTATCAGCAAGCTCTTTTTGGAGATCTTCAGTCATTTTCATGTACCTGCTACGAGAATCATATACAAAAGTGAGAGTAATAGGGTCCTCTGCTCTACCAGCTGATTGCTCAATGGTAAATGGAGCTTCATTGAACCCAGCAGGAGAAACAGACTCATGTACAACATTAGGAGAGCCTTCATTAATTGGCTCTCTCATAGGACTGGGTGAAGGTAGTCTAGTAATCTCAGGTTCAAGAGTCTGAAAGTTATCTTCAAACTCATGAATTTGCTCATCTGGAGCATCGTGAGCTGGTGAAATGGTAGGACTAGGTGTCATATGTACAGGGATAGGTGGTGGTAAGTCAGTAGAATTAGGTAATGGTTCAGCAGTTGTAGCTGGCTCTTCCTCCATTACCACTGAAGGATTACCATCAGCAGCAACACCAGAAGATGATGGATTACCATCATCAGCAGCATTAGGAGCAGGCACATTACCAGCATCATCACCCTCAACTACATTGTCATTGCCATGTGGCAACATAGCTTCTAACATAGGGTGATGTTCCCCAGTATAACTAGTTTTCATTGAGGCAAACAACTTAGAACCAAGACTTTTAATAGGCACATGGGTTCTATCTTCAGTGGTTATGTCTAAAATTATTTATAAGAACCTAGGGTACATTAAAAACTTATGCTGTCGTTTATCAATGTTTTCTAGCATATTATCAAAGATAAACTTAGAAAAATTATAAGTTTGACCCTTAGAAAGACAAACAATACCACAACCCAATTGCAGAGAGAATTGGTTCCATCCACCACACTTGTTGCTTATACATTGAAGCAGCAGATGCACCAAATACCTTCACTTAGGACAAAATTGATTCTTGTGCCACTTGGATGTATCAGTACCTTGATATCCAGCTTCCCTTAGCCCAGCAAGAATCTCTGCAGTGTTGGAATGATACACACCATTCTCATCATTCAACTGAAGCTTTGTCCTAATCAAACCTTCTGTCACCACATACTCTACACCATCAATCTCAGCTACAATCTCGGTGTCAGATCTTTTACTAGCAGATGCCCAAAATTGCTTCACCAAAGATTCACAAACTAAATCGGGACTATGTGTCAAAGCATAATGAATCTTTGACCGTTGTAGAAATTCCACCATTAAATCGAATTCTTCATGTCCCTTTGCCTTTTTTAGAATAGCATACTGGTTATGATCGCCTTTCAATTCAAGTTGTGCCATTTGAATGAATTTGCTTGAGACGGTTATGAATTACACAGAGAATAATGGGTTTAAGTGGAGTGATAAGCGAATAATTTTGTTTAGGAGAAGATATGCAAAGTGGGTTAAATTTGGAAGTTCCCCAATCGTGGTCAAAATTATCGAAACGAATTATTGACCGAGTCTGACGTGTACTTTAAAAACTTCCCAAATTCAAAATTACCCTTCAGCATAAATGAAAGTCAAATTTGCTGAGGAATGATCATCATCAGCAGAAACCAACCAAGAGTAAAAATATCTTCGGTCAATATCTTTGTTTTACTGTGCCACCCAACTCGCATTAATTATCGTAACACCTAAAATTGGCTTATTTAATCACCCCCAAATAACACATCTCAGTCATCAATTTACCCCAAATCATCTCTCAAACCCTAATTTTCCAATTAAGCCCAATTCTCCACCAAAACCATGTCATCAAACCCAGAAACCTCAGATCAAAATTCCTCTTCTTCATCATCAGAAGAAGAAATACCACCATATCCATGGGAGCTTGATGATTCCGACTATGAAAGAGAACTGGAGAAACGATGGGATGCACAAGAAAGGCAATGGAATGCACATAGGAAGGGTGAACCAAGTCATGTACCCATTCCTGCTGAGAGAGAGCTTGTCTCTCCCTTCATCTGTACCTCTGATGAAGACTCTTCAGAGGAAGAAAATGAAGATCCAACCTTTCTTCCTCCTTCCACACCAGAGTGATCCCAACCAAGATCAAGTAAGAAGGATCCATCTCTTCCAACATCTCAAAATATGGTGTTGAATCTTCCTGCTCCAGGACCTGGTCTTCCACAACAAGAACATATTGGACAGAGCAAGAAGGCTGAGATCATACGTAAGGGAAAGGAGAAGCTGAAGTAGATGATTGAGGAATGTTGCCATGGAACAAAGTTCTTGAGTATTATCTTGACTTTGTTACTTGAGCATCTTCACAGTCTTCCTTCTCTTCTTTTTCCATTTTCATCTTCAGCTTCATCATTGTACTTGTCATAGCCTCAAGTATTTTGTAATAAGTGATAGAAGCTAGTAGTACTTAATTAGTCAAATGTTTAGGAATGGTCATTGTAATTCATTTGGAACTTAGAATGTAAGCTGTAACTTGTTTCTTTGAATGAATGAGAAGATCTTCTTTATTAATCAACTGTGTAAGACCTTCAGCATTAATTAACTCATCAGAAGAAACCATGTTCAGCACTTTTGACCTTATTCCTTTGACTACAGCTCTTGGTGACAACTTAATCTCAGAACATCTGCAAACAGACATAAGAATATGCACATACACCAAACATCTTGCAAACATATTAGTGGGTTAGTGTTAAAACTCAAAAAATATACAAAGTATACAAATCTACAAAGTTTACACTCAACATCCTCCCCTGAGGCATATGCCTCCCCTGAGGCTTATGCCTCCCCTTAAACTTTGCAATTAAGGGTTAAGCATTCCAATATGGACCACTAAATATTGAAACCTTGGTCCATCAAATGCTTTGGTTAACAAATCTGCCACATTTTCATCTGTGTGAATTTGTACCACTTTAACCAAATGTTTTTCATAAGCATCCCTTATAAAGTGGTGCCGGATTTCAATATGTTTGGTTCTATTATGAAAAACTGGATTTTTTAACAATACAAATGGTACTTTGATTGTCAATGAAAATGGTAGTATTCATAAAGTTATACCCATAATCCAGCAATTGATTTTGAATCCATAGAACCTGTCCACAATAATTGGCAGCAGCAACATACTCTGCTTCAGTAGTAGAGGTAGCAACAATGGTCTGTTTCTTGCATTGCCAAGAAATCAGTCTTCTTCCAAGGAATTGGCAACCTCCAGTTGTGGATCTTCTATCCAAATTTGCACCAGCATAGTCACTATCACTATAAGCTGCTAGCTGAAATGGAGACTCTTTGGGATACCAAAGACCTAATTTGGGTTCGCCTTTTAGGTACTTAAAAATCTTTTTGACAACATTCAAGTGAGAGGTAAGTGGAGTGACTTGGTGCCTTGAACATGCACTCACAGCAAATGTAATATCAGGTCTTGAGGCAGTCAAATACATCAAAGAACCAATCATTGACCTGTATAAATGAACATTCACAGGGAGATCAGGATCAAGATTGTTCTTTGGTTTGGGAGCCTCATAGGGAGTAGTGGCAGTCCTGACATTCTCCATAGCAAACTTGGACAACATATCTTTTACATATTTCTCCTGATGTATGAAAATACCATCAGGTTTTTGCTGAACTTGTAAACCCAGAAAGAAAGTGAGTTCTCCCATGGCACTCATTTGAAATTCTCCCTTCATCAGATCTTCAAACTCTCTACACCATGCTTCTTTGGTTGAACCAAAGATAATATCATCCACATACACCTGCACAAGAATAATATCCCTAGAATCTTTCTTGAGGAATAAAGTCTTGTCAATGGCACCTCTTCTGTAGCCATTCTTCAGCAGAAATGTAGAAAGTCTAGCATACCAAGCTTTGGGAGCTTGATGAAGTCCATAGAGAGCTTTGACAACCTTGTACACATACTCAGGATGATATGGGTCTTCAAATCCTTTGGGTTGAGTCACATAGACCTCCTCTTCAATCTCACCATATAGGAAAGCACCTTTAACATCCATTTGATAAACCATAAAGCCCATATAAGAGGCATAGGCCAAAAATATCCGAATTGCTTCAACTCTGGCCACTGGTGCAAAGACTTCATCATAGTCAATGCCTTCCTCTTGTCTAAACCCGTGAGCCACCAGTCTAGCTTTGTTCTTCACCACAATTCCCCTGGCATCTCTTTTATTCTTCAAAATCCATTTTGTCCCAATGGCATATTTACCATCAGGAAGAGGAACTAAAATCCAAACCTGCTGATTCTTAAATTGCCGCATCTCTTCTTGCATTGCCTCAAGCCAACTAGAATCTGCCAGTGCTTGAGGAACACTAGTAGGATCTATCTGAGAAATAAAGCATGCAAACAGACAATGTTTGAAGTCTGTGTGATTGTTCCTCTTTTGATTGTAGACATAAGAGATGAAAGCAACTTCACCATATTTTGTATTCTTTACAGTGCTTCTAGTTCTAACAGGATCTTTAGGATCTCCAATAATCTTGGATAGGGGATGAGCATTATGAATCCTTTTAGTTGCTGTAGTGGGAACATCAATTTTGGCATCAAGGTTGGTGACTGTAGGCCCAAACTCAGTATCATAAGAAGCTGAGTGAAATAGGCCAGGCTTTGGCTGATGATTCCCAAGATCAGAAGGACTTGGAAATCTTGTAAAGGGCTTTTCAAAGTCTGCAGACACTTCAGTAGAAATGGGAGAGTGAGCAGCATGAGTAGCAGCATCTTTGACCTCATCAGTGGGAATAGGGGTGCCTTCAGCAGAATCGTCAGCAGTATCCTTGTTTCCACTGACTGCTTGTGCTGATTGATGTAGGATAGCTTCAGTCTCTTGTGTAACCTTTTCATTGAGTTTCTGAGCTTCCTTAGTTGCAGCATGTTCTTGCTTCTGCAATCTTGCAAGATCCTCTATATAATGTGACTCATCATCTTGTTCAGCAGCAGAATGATTACCTACAAAATGGTTAGGTAGAAAAGATGGTACAACAATGGTATGTTCATCTGGCTCAGATTCACAGTCTGAGTCATCATCCATGGAACCTGCAGGGTTAGCATTTGGATCTTTGGTACCTGCATTAGGATTAGAAGCATGTCTTGTATAACCCAAATAGTCAGTCAAATAATCTAGGTCAAAATACCAAGAATGGCCTTGTCCCTGAGTATTAGGCTGATCTTCAAGAAATCTTAGATTAAGGGTCTCTTGAATCACATCATCTTCTTGAGCACTCTAGGAACCCTAAACCGTTTCACAAGAAACGTATATTCTAAAACTTCTTGGCAAGTTGTCAAATTTTCAAGTTTATGATATTTTCACTAAGTATAGTGAAATTCTCGACCTCAATGTCAAAGTCCTATGAAATGCATGTTTACGTGTCTATTTTTTGCATTGCCCAACCAGAAATGCCTTATCTTTTTGATTTTAGGAGTTTTCGAAAATTTTGAAAATCGTCTCACCGGTCAAAAACGCGGACTGCCATTTTTTTTGGGTCTGGCGGATCTGGCGGTACCCAATATTGGGTTCCACCAGTGTAAATTCTGGGAATTCCAGAATTGGCCCAACGGACCAGGCGGCACCCTCAAATGGGTTCCGCCTGTGTATTCTGAGGGTGCCGCCAGCAACCTGCAGAATTTTTGTTTTCATTTTCACCAATTCAACATCCAAACACCAAAATCCAATCCTTTTAGGTAGAAACCCATTACTTGCAATGTGTTTAGCATAATAGGATACTCCTTCTTCCATAAACTTAACCAAAACCAATTCCCGCCAAAATTCAAATTTTGCCATAACAACCTCAAGGACCCCTCAAACATAAAGGAAGGAACCCTTTTAAGGGATCCTTGAAATCCCTGAGATTTTTACTACCACAAATCCACCAAAACCACTAAGCATTTAGTGCAAACTTGTCTTCTCACTTCACCATTTTCATTGGATTGACTTCCATGATTTGACAACCCACAATTAGTTTTCCAAATCATTAGAAACCTCCATTTTTGTATGGACTAACATCAAATCCAAACACTCCTTTCCATAATCCATCAACACTATAAATTAAGCCCTCCTAAACACCATCAAATCACACCTTCCTCAACACAATTTCTGAAACTTATAAACCATTTTTCACCATGACTAAGTCAACAATCACCTCTCAACCATCAAGACCCATCCGGAAAACCGCCCGGATTAGTGTTAAACCACTATGGTCTAATCAACCCATCAACCTAAGCTCCTCATCCTCAGATGAATTCACATCACCCATCAAAAATGAACACTTTTTGAACCTTGCATCTCCATCACCATCACCCAATGAACCAAATGAGCTCACTCCACCACCAACTAAATCACCTATTGACCCAACTCCACCAAGTGCTCCAACTCAACCATCCAAAACTTCATCACCATCTCCATTACCCAAAATTGAGCCAATGGAACTATTTGGGTCTCCTCCCACATCACCACACCCATTTGTCCAAGATCATAATGATCTTCCACCAAGACCTACACAACCACCACCTTTTGCAAATCAATCACCAAGGTCAATTCTGGACCAAAATGACCTTTTTAACCACATTCAACCACCACAACAAGTGTACCATCAACCCAAACCATTGTTGTTTCACCCCATCTACCATGACATCCATGGTCCTCTATATGGAGAACCAAACTTTGAAAACCATGATCATCCAAATCCACCACACGCTCAACCTCAAACCTATGAGTCTTTATTTCCTTCATATGAGGATATCCAAAACATGGTTGAAAACCACCTCCATCAAGCAATGGAATCTCAAACCACCTTGCTTGACTCAATACCAAACCCATCATCCACCCAAGAACCACAAACCAACCAACCCTCAAACCAAGAAACCAATACCAACCCATTTCCACCTACTCATCCCCATGTTTGCTCAAATTGTGAGCAAATGGGTGCAAGCATCAAAACGTTGCTTCACCAACTCCAAGATGAAACCCGGTTTGCATTCCAACACGTCATAGAACGTTTGGATGCCCTTTCCCACCCAAACAAACCCTAGAGAACCATTTGGAGGCCGTTTGCCCCAATTTAGGAAACTAGGCTTTTATTTTTTTTTCTTGGTTAATTTTTTTTTTTTAAGTTTTTAGAAGTAGAAGAATTTTACCCATTTCTTGTCTTTTGACTTTTATAAGTCAAAATTTTACTTGGAATGCTATTTCTTTCTACTTACTTTCGTGCATTGTTGGTTGATCATTTGTATTGTGGTTGCAATGTGTGTGGTAACTACAAACTTGGCTTTATATATATATCACTAACTAACCATTTTTTTTTGTAGGATCCAAAATCCATGTTTCCCACCATGGCACTCCTTTTAGGGGGAATAACAAGCAAGGGGGAGCAAGTGCATTTTTCCGCTTCGCTACTCTACATTTTGTTTCGACAAAAAGGGGGAGAAATATATTGAACTTTCAAAACTTAATATGATTTTCATAAATTAAGTAAAACAAGTTTAATATAATTTTTTTTTAAGTCTTAAAAACCAAGATTTTGTGAGTTACTTAAAAACAAAGTGTATGTTTTGTCATCAACAAAAAGGGGGAGATTGTTAATACAAATATCGCCTAAAAACATTATTTATATTTTACGATCTTCGCTAAGTTTTGTTAATGACAAATGTAAACTTTAGTTTCTAAGTAAAACATAATCTTAGTTTTAAAGACTTGCATAAACTAGACTTTTGCTACATTTTACATTTCATAAAACACAACACTTCTTATTTTCTAAAAATAGAATTGTCACATCACATTTATGGCAAGTTTTGTCATTATACATTTATGGAAAGAAATGTGTTTGACTTACTTAGATGTTGCTTGCAAGTTTAGTGTTTGACTTGATATTATGTGATGTGACATTGTTTGGTTTGCAAGAGTAATGAGATGTGACTTTGTTTGGTTTGCAAGATTTATTGCAAAACCAACTGCAAGCCCGGCGGTACCCTGGAGGTACACGAGCGGAACCCTTCTTAGGGGTCCGCCTGATCCGCCAGACCTGCAGAAGGTTTTGGCTATAAATATTGAGCCACAAGTTGAATTTTGGCTCATCACTTGACATTATATTTTTACACACACATTCATTCTTTCATCTAACCTCTTAACATTTCATATGTGAAGTTTCTTTTTGTAGCAAAGAGATTCACAAGCTTACTAAAAGTAACAAGTATTCAACACAACGTTGCAAAACTTGTTAGCTTAGTATTGTGTAGACTTGTGTAGTTTACACATCATTTGATTGTGTATTTTCAGTAGTGATCGGTTAGTATTTTAGTCCTCAAAATACGAAGTGTATAGGGAGTAGTTGTACCCTTGTAAAGAACTAACGGGAGTGGTTGTACCCTTGGTAAAGAACTCGACATCTAGCTTTGTGTCGGTAAAAATACAAGCGACGTGGAAGGTTTTCTCCGCCAGTGAAAGGAGCTTGTTGACTAGTGAAAGAAACTCTCGAGTTGATACTCGGGGCGTGGACGTGGGGCAAGGAAAAAGAGTCCTTGTAGCCGAACCACGATAAATACTCGTGTTGTGGTTTGATCGTTTCTTTCATTTACTTGCATGTTATATATTGTGTTTGTGTACATATCTTTGATCAAACGGAAAGTTTCAAAGCTAACTTAACAAGTTAAAAAGATTTTAATCGGTAAACTATTCAACCCCCCTTCTAGTTTTCCACAGTTTGTTTTGACTTTCAAGAGTAGTTTGCAAGTGTTGCACGTGCTCTTTTAATTCCCTGACAGTCTGAGCATCTACACTTTGTTGTGGAGGAGATTGTGGTGGTGAGTTATGATCTGATAATGATGGTGATGTTGCAGATGGTGTTTGTGTTTGTTGGTGAGATGGTAATGGTACTGGTGATGGGTGTGGTGATGAATGATCAGATGATGTGGATGGTTCTTCAGAATGTTGTGGTAACATTTCCTCAAAAAGTGGTACTTCTTCTCCTTGAAAACCAATTTTCATGTTTGAAAACACCTTGTGTGTAAGTTTGGGAGTTTTAAAAGGTTTGTTTGGGGGAAGTAACAAATGTTTGGATTTGTTGATGAGGCACTGAATAAACCTTGGGTACATCAAAAACTTTGTTTCATTGTCCACATTTTTAACCAATCCTTCAAAAATATATTTTGAAAAGTTGAATTTCTTGTTTGTTGCCAGGCAAATGAGAGTTGCAGCCATGTTACCACTAAACTGCTCCCATGAGGTTTTCTTTTGGCTTAAACAATGAAGGATGGTATGAATCAAAAATCTCCATTGAGGGGTAAAATGCTTTTTAAGAAATGTAAGCTTTGTAGAAGTTACATTATACCCCATTTTTGTTAAATTTTCAAAGATTTTAGTATCAGGCAGTTGACTGATGCCATCTGAATCATCCAAACGAAGATGTCTTCTAATGGATGATTCGGTAAAAGTCAAGGTTCTACCATCCACTTTGACCATTAACTCTTAAATCCCATCCCTAAGAGTGTTAACTTTAGCAGTTTGCCAAAATTGTGAATTTGAGATTCAAAAATAGTGGGATTCACGAGTAAAGCAAACCTGACATAAGAATTGTTTAGAAAATCCACTGCTTGATGAAAAGTTTCATTGTCATCAGACTTTTCCAAAAATGCTAATTGGTTGTGACGTTTGACAAAACTTAGATGAGCCATGGTGAAAGGTTTGATGAAAAATTTGATTATGATGGTGGGATTTTATTGTTGTACTAGTAGAAGATGAAAGGTGAGTGTGAATTATGATAAGGATTGATTATGAGAAAATTACTTTTGACCGACTATTAAAGATATGGATAAGTAATTGAAGAGGCGGTCAAAAAGATCTTTTATTATAATAACTATATCCTTAATTCGAGGAAAACTCGAGTAATTCACAAAAATACCCTTTAAAAACAACGGCTATATTTTTAACCTGACAGACTCAACGGCTATGTAGCAGTATCTTTTTACTCTACCAGTACTAAAATTTGAACTACCAATACCTTGTTTTTGAAATAAAACTTGGCAGTCTCTTTGAAACTTTTAGAAAATATCCCTTATAGTTTTTAGCAAACTATCAGCTATCAACGGATTTGATAAGACTTTACCAAGAGCCGTTTGCTGTTAGACTATTGAGCTCTTTTAGTTTTGTAAAACTGGGTGAACTGATTACCTTATAGTTTTTAGCAAACTATCAGCTATCAACGGATTTGAGAAGTCTTTACCAAGAGCCGTTTGCTTTGGACTAGTCAGCTCTTAAGTTTTTGAAAAACTTGGTGAACTGATTACCATTTCCACATCCTGATTTTGTTAGCAATCTTGAGTAACCTGAAATGGTTAGTTGTAGACCAAAAGAACAGAGTGCAAAGCACTTGTTTTATAGCATTGTTAACATTTAAACATCAAGATGAGCAAAAACAGAGCAAACTTTGAACTAACAGTACCAATTATGTACTGACAGTACCTTATGACTAACTAGCAGTACCATGTTTAGAGGCCAGAACTTGTTTATTTATATACAAAAACACATGTTTTTCAAAGATTTATCATACCAATACCTGCTACCAGGTATTTAAACCTACCTAAATCAAAAGCTTTGGTGAGAAGGTCTGCAAAATTCTTTTCAGAATCAATTTTGACAACTTGAATTAACCTTTTCTCATTGCAATCTCTTATGAAATGGTGTCTGATTTCAATGTGTTTTGTTTTTGAATGTTGAACTGGATTTTTAATGATACAAATAGTACTGCTATTGTCAATGTAAATAATGGTGTTAAGAAAATTGTACCCATAGTCAAGAAATTGATTTTGGATCCAAAGAACTTGGCCACAACAACTTGCACTTGCAACATATTCTGCTTCAGTTGTAGAATTGGCCACCATTGTTTGCTTCTTGCATTGCCATGATATGAGTCTGCAGCCAAGAAATTGACATCTACCAGTTGTGGATTTTCTGTCTAGGGTTGCACCAGCATAGTCACTATCTGAATAAGCTACCAAATCAAAAGATGATTCCCTTGGATACCATAGACCCAACTTAGGCTGGCCCTTGAGGTATCTAAAGATCCTTTTGACTGCTGTGAGATGAGAAACTTTTGGATTTACTTGAAACCTTGCACATACACATACTGAGAACATGATATCTGGTCTTGATGATGTAAGGTACATCAGGGACCCAATCATTGATATGTAGTTGTGCACATCAACATCTTCACCCTCAGCATCTTTGTGTAACCCCTTTTCTGGATCCATTGGTGTACTTGCAACCTTTGAATCTGCAAACCCAAATTTCCTTAGGATCTCAGCTACATACTTATCTTGGCTGATAAATATGCCTTCATTTGATTGTTTCACTTGGAGACCCAGAAATAAAGTAAGTTCCCCCATGGAACTCATTTCAAACTTACTATGCATAAGTTTTTCAAACTCCACACACAATTCCTGATTTGTGGATCCAAAGATAATGTCATCAACATAAATCTGCACCAGCAAGATGTCTTTCTTGGTTCTTTTGATGAACAAAGTTGGATCAATCTTGCCTCTTTGAAATCCATTTTCCAATAAATAGAAAGCCAATGTTTCATACCATGCTCTAGGAGCTTGGTGTAGACCATAAAGAGCTTTGGTAACCTTGTACACCTTGTCTGGATATTCTGCATCAATGAAGCCTGGAGGTTGAGAAACATACACCTCTTCTTCAATAGTACCATATAAAAAGGCACTTTTGACATCCATTTGGTAGACAGTGAATCCTATGAAAGAAGCATAGGCCAAGAATAGCCTAATTGCCTCAATTCTTGCAACTAGAGCAAAAACTTCTTCATAATCCACTCCTTCTTCTTGAGTATACCCTTGGGCCACCAATCTGGCTTTGTTTTTTATCACTATTCCCCTTTCATCTTTCTTATTTCTGAAAACCCATTTGGTTCCAATTGCCCTGTAACCTTTGGGCAAATCAACCAGTACCCAAACCTTCTGCAGTTTGAATTGAAGTAGCTCTTCTTGCATTGCTTCAACCCAGCTTGAATCATCTAAGGCTTTTGTAATGTTTTTGGGTTCTACTTGTGAGAGAAAGCATGAAAACAGGCATATGTGGGCAATTTCATGGTTCTTTTCTTTATACACAGCTAGGACAAACCCATCTTTGTCTGAAGATAAGACTTGAGTTCTTGTTTTAACACCAGAATCAATGCTGCCAATCACATTATCAATGGAGTGATCTTTGAGAATTCTTGTGTTGTGTGTTGTAGGAACATCATAGGAAATTGGAAGGTTTCCAATCCCTACATCTTCTAGTAAGGAATCATCTGATAGAACATTTAATGGTTCAGCAGCACCAATTTGTGAACTGGCAGTACCATCTGTTGAACTGGCAGTACCATCTTGTGAATTGGCAGTACCATTTTCATTTTCAGAATTTTGTTGATTCCCTTGATCTTGAGTTCCATGATCATCTTCAACACCTTCATTTGTTGTATTTGAAGGCTCTCCATGACTTGAAGATGAATCCAATCCTGTCCAAATTGGCATCAAGATGTAATCTTGATCCTCAGATGTTTCAACATTGTCTTCAAGACCTGCATTATCATTAGTATTTGTACCTGTGACAGGCACATAATTCATAGATTCTGAAAGCTTATCAATGTTAAAACACCAATCTGGTCCAGTGCCTGCAACATTTGGTAGTTTTTCTTGAAACTCTATGTGCAGGTTTTCTTCCACTAGCCTAGTGCATCTATTATACACCCTATAGGCCTTACTTTGCAAAGAATACCCTATCATGTAGCCTTCATCAGCTTTTCCTTCAAACTTTCCTAGATGATCTTTGGTATTGAGAATAGTGACATGACATCCAAAAGGTCTCATAAAACTTAGAGATGGTGTTCTACCAAACAAAAGTTCATAAGGAGTCTTTTTATGAGGTTTAATCACAAGAACCCTGTTTTGTACATAACAAGCAGTACCTACAGCTTCAGCCCAAAATGAAATAGGTAACTTAGAGTCTACTAACATTGTTCTAGCAGCCTCTATAAGAGTTCTATTTTTCCTTTCTGCTACTCCATTTTGCTGTGGGGTTCTAGCTACACTATATTCTCTTTTTATTCCTTTTTCTTTGCAAAATTCATCCATAACTCTATTCTTGAATTCTGTCCCATTGTAAAATCTAATTACTTTTACTTTCTTATCAATTTGGTTTTCTATCCCTGTAATGTAGGACTTAAGGATCTCACTTGTTTCATCCTTAGTTCTTAAAAAGAAAACCCAAGAAAATCTGCTGTAATCATCAGTAACTACAAGACAATATCTTTTACCATTCAAGCTATTCACAGAAGTAGGACCAAAGAGGTCCATATGAAGCATGTATAAAGCTTGAGAAATTGATTTATGGGTCTTGGGCTTACAAGAAGCTCTATGTTGTTTGCCTTTTAGACAATCAACACAGGTTTGGTCATTTTGAAAAATCTTTTTGGGTAAACCTCTAACCAAATCATATTATGCAATTGTATTGATTGTTTTAAAGTTTACATAACCAAGTCTTCTATGCCAAAGCATAGATTCATCCAATGAGGCTTTTGCTACTAGACAGGTTAAACTCTCTTTAGGAACAATGTTCTTTAAATCAACAATGTACATATTGTTCTTTCTAGGGATTTTAAGAAGAATCTGACTTTCATCAGGAATTTTAAAATCAGGAGAAAGTACAATGCATTCAGTGTCAATAGAAAGAACATTGTTCTTTGTGTCACACATTTGTGAGACACTTAAGAGATTAAACTGTAGTTCTTACAAAGTACACATTTTCAAAATCTAATTTACTGGTTTTAATTGTACCTTTACCAGTAATCTTTCCTTTAATTCCTCCCCAAAGGTAACATATCCTCCATCAAATGATTTGAATTCTGTGAGGTAAGACATGTTGCCTGTCATGTGCCTTGAACATCCACTATCTACATATCCTTGATCTGCAATATCATTTGAATGTTCCTGCACATGTATACACATATTAGTTTCCTTGGGGTACCCAAGCCATGACTGACTTGGGTTTGCCTCGTGCATCAATGTAATCAAACCTTTTTAGGACTGTTGATGCACCATTTGATTGGAGTGGTCTCCAAATCCAACATGCTGAGGACTTAACAGCATTTTCATTTTTAACACATTTTGTGGCTTTTGGTCTAACAGTACCAAATTTGGCAGTACCATTTGGTCTAGCAGGACCATATGGTCTAGTAGGACCTTTTGGTTTTGGTCTCCAGTCTTGTGTTTTATCCACAAAATTCCTTTCAATATGACTTTTCACAACTTTTGGCGTATGTTTGAAAGTATTACTTGCACCCTTAGTAGTGAATTTTGGGTAAACATTCATTTGGTCTAACATTATGATTGACTTTTGGTGTGTTAGATTTCACAAAACCTTTTCTGGGGTTTGTTTTATTTGTTTTAGACCTTGATGTACTCCCAGAAACCCAATTGTTACAATAAGCATGAGTATGATTAAAACTACCACAGTAATAGCATGCTTTATTGTACAAAACAAAGTTATCACCAAGTTGATGTGACTTAAGATTGTTCCAATTTCTCTGACTACCTCTAGGTTTGCTATTACATTTAGCACAACATTCAACTATTTTCAGAACAACTTTAGTCTTAGTGATACTTTCTACACTTTTAGGACTGGTTGGCCCTACTTTGTTTTCTTTCTTAGAAACAGTCTCTTTTCCATTCTCATCAGATGTCCAACCTTCATTAGATGTAACATCTGAGCTCTTATCAGTGAGCACCTTTTCTTTGGAGAGTGAAGTATCACTTGTACTCTCAAAAGGTTCACTGTTTTCTACAGGTTTTACTTTTTCTAGTGATTTATTTGTGAGTTCATGTAAACCTAATTCAGCAAGATCTAAACCTGGGGGACAGGGAATTCCTCTGTAAGGAGGTGGACATGTGTTGTATCCAATCCCAGATTTGATTTTCTTGTTCATTTGATTTTCAACTATACTTTTAGTACATGCAGAAGCATTTTCTAATGTTGTAACAGTTAGTTGAATATTATCTTTTGCTTGTTTCACTTTAGCAAACTCAGTTCTTAACAGATTTATTTAAGCATCTTTAAAAAATATGTCTCTATTAAGAATAGCTTTTGTGTCAGAAAAGGTGAGTTCATTTTCTCTAAAGTGAATTATCTGCTTTTCAAGTTTGGACATACCACACTTATGATTAACTAGATCTTGATGAGTTTTTCTTTCTTCTACTTTCAGTTCATCATAAAGTTTTCTTAAGATTTCTAATTCTTTAAAAGCTTCACAAGTAGCAGAACATTTAGTAATTTGTACCTCAGGATTGGAGAGAGCCATTAAAGCCATTTCATTTGAGGATGACTCTTCTTCACCCATAAAGCTCCAATCAAAACCCAGCCCATCAATAGCTACCATAGCTTTTGTTTTAGTGATGTCCACTTCCTTGCTCTTGTTCTCATTGTTTCCCCTGTTCTTGTTCTCAAAACCTCTTCCCTTATCACCCTGCTTCTTTGGTCTTCTACATTCTCTTGAGTAGTGACCCTTCATGTGGCAGTTGTAGCACTCCACTTTAGACTTGTCATACCCAGCAGGTTCATTGCCATTGATGACAATCTTCTTTCCAGTCCTCATCAAATATTTCTTAGCCCTCATGCTAAGAAGTGAAAGCTGCCATTTTATGTCCATTTCTTCAAGAACATCATCACTGATCTCTTGAAGATCTTCAAAGGTCAATGTGGAACCATTGTGTTGTGATGTTAGGAAAGCACAACCAATTGTTTCATCTAAAATGGTTTTGGTACTGCTGGAAGTACTGGCAGTACCAAAATTTGTGTTGGCAGTACCTTCTTCTCCACCATCTTTTTCTTCATTAACTTTCTTGGAAGTACCATGAGATGACACAAATGCCATATTTCCTGAGTTTGAACTAGTAGACTTCTTTAGTTCATGCTCTACTATTTTGAAGTTGCTGTAAAGATCATTGAGACTCATGGAATCAATATCTGGTTTGTTTTTCCAGACAATGACATGCATGGCCCATTCAGAGGGTAGACTTCTAAGGAATTTGGAGTTTAAGTCTTCTTGAGATATTATCACCTCATGAATGGCTAACTGACTAGAAAGCTTTTGTAGTCTATTGAACATGTTGTCCAAAGACTCATTTGGTGTGGCTGAAAAGTTTTCAAACTGTTGTTTTAAAAGTGTTTTCTGAGTTTTCTTGGTGGCATCATTACCACCAAATCTAGCCACAATAGCTTGAAAAAGGGTTTTAGCACATTTGTACTTGTTGAAGATTAAGAGCTGGTCATTTGGAATAGACATGAGAAGCATACTCCTGGCTTTAAGATCATTTCTCTTTTGAATTCTTTCTTCTGCGGTTGTTGGGTTTACTTGCACAGTTGTGACAAGTGCATCATTTACTGTGGAGGTGGTGGTTACTGGTTTAAATGAGTTTCCTTCTTCAATAATCTCCCAGAGTGCATAGTCTTGCACTTGGAAGTATTGTTCAACCCTCAGTCTCCACATCTCAAACTCATTCTGTTTGAGTAATGGAAGTTTTGCAGCCACATTGGTTTGAATGTGCTCAACATCCATTTTTGCTTTGTTCTTTTATGTCGTAAATATCAGCCTTGCTCTGATACCACTTGTGGGACAGGATTCTTATGTGTAAACACCTGGGATGTTAATCTTAGAAATGTGTTTGGGATATTTATGAATGAATATGATTTAGTACGCGGAATTTACTAAAACATACTAAAGGAACAAAGGTGGTGAATAAGTAAACGAGAATGATTTAGAGTGATGAACACAACATGAATAACACAAAACGATTCAATATTATTGATGAAATAATACGGGTGATCTAAACTATCACCAGGATTACAAGTGTAACCTTGAATCTTTGATACGTGAAAGGATTTAACGATGGAAGTTATGCATGGAAAACTATGAGAAGGTTATGAAAGCTGTCTAAGAAGTCTTTTTAAGAAGGTGACTTAAGGGTTCCTTTTATAGTATAAGGAGCCCTTATTACAAGTTGTCAAGTTGCTTAATATAATATATTAGAGACTTATCTTATCCTAATATTACACCTTTCAAGGTAAAACACTCCATTATATCTACTGAGACTTCTGTACTACTTCTACTTAACGTATAACTTTGTACAAAGACTAATAATACAACTAAATATCTCTAAATAAAATATAACAACTTGTCATGAAAACTGGCAGGACCTTCTTTAACTAGCAGTACCTTCTTACCCAGAAGGTACTGTTAGAGTATCTTCAACATCAGCAAAACTGAAGAGGCAGGCTTAACTATCAACTAGCAGGCTCTTCTGGCAGACTCTTTAACTTGTGCAGGGATGTTAATCTCAGTAATGTGTTTGGGATATTTATGAATGAATGTGATTTAGCACGTGGAATTTACTAAAACACACTAAAGGAACAAAGGTGGTAATTAAGTGAACGTGAATGATTTAGAGTGATGAACACAACATGAATAACACAAAACGATTCAATATTATTGATGAAATAATACGGGTGATCTAAACTATCACTAGGATTACAAGTGTAACCTTGAATCTTTGATACGTGAAAGGATTTAAAGATGGAAGTTATGCATGGAAATCTATGAGAGAGTTGTGAAAACTATCTAAGAAGTCTTTTTAAGAAGGTGACTTAAGAGTTCCTTTTATAGTATAAGGAGCCCTTATTACAAGTTGTCAAGTTGCTTAAAATAATATATTAGAGACTTATCTTATCCTAATATTACACCTTTCAAAGTAAAACACTCCATTATATCTACTGAGACTTCTGTACTACTTCTACTTAACGTATAACTTTGTACAAAGACTAATAATACAACTAAATATCTCTAAATAAAATATAACAACTTGTCATGAAAACTGGCAGGACCTTCTTTAACTAGCAGTACCTTCTTACCCAGAAGGTACTGTTAGAGTATCTTCAACATCAGCAAAACTAAAGAGGCAGGCTTAACTATCAACTAGCAAGCTCTTCTGGCAGACTCTTTAACTTGGGCATTTTATTCCCAACACATATGATGTGGCATAGGGGTGACACATGCCGCCCTTACAATTCTTCTTACACTTTTTATTATAAGCCCTTTTTATGTTAACCCATATATATATATATATATATATATATATATATATATATATATATATATATATATATATATATATATATATATATATATATATATATATATATATATATATATATATAGTATGGATCTAGTAAAAAGTAAATTAAAATAAGAAGTGGTGAGAAGTGACCAAAATCACGCATTTAAGATGCAACGACTTGCATTAGATGCATTTCTATTCACATAGATGCAACATCTTGAGTTTCAAAAGTTAATTTGATGTATAGATGGTGCAAATTGATTTTCATGATTTCGGCACATTCAGAGGAACAAAAAACAAGAGAAATCATGAAATGCATCTAATAGACGTATATGCTTCCGATTAAAAGCTAGAAAACACACAATGGTGTGATAATACATCTAAGATTATAGGGATGCATCTAATTTAGGTCGGTGCATCGTGGATTTGCGGTTATAGTTCTTCTTATTCCTTCTTATTTTAAGTAATATTCTTATTTGATCCTAACACTATATATATATATATATATATATATATATATATATATATATATATATATATATATATTCTAAATAATCAATTAATGAAAAATAACTCAATTTTAGGAAAAAATATATATTTACCTAGCCAAAGTTTTTCTATACATTATTTATTTCAAAAGACTTTACTAAATTGGTTTTTAGAAAGAAAAATAATTAATTGTTGAGTTAATTAGTATAAGATAGTAGAAATTTTATTTTGTCAAGTTTAGGGTATTATTTTGCACCCTTAAAAGTTCAGGGTACTAGAATATCTAGTTTGCCATGTTTGAGGTGCTAATATTTGTTTCGGCCAAAATATTATGCAGTTTGAACACAAAAAGAAACATTATTTAATATTGAACCTAAATATTCTTAATTATAAAATAAATACTAATTACTGTTTCAGGTACTATATACTATTATGTGTTTCGGCCAAAATATTATGTAGTTTAAACACAAAAAGAAACATTATTTAATGTTGAACCTGAATATTCGTAATTATAAATAAATAGTAAATTATTTTATACTCTCCCCATTTCAAAATAATTATTTTGTCAAGTTCGGGTGTACTAATATGTGTTTCAACCAAAATATTATGCAGTTTAAACGCTAAAAGAAATTTTTTTTAATATTGAAACTGAATATTCGTAATTACAAAATAAATAGTAAATTATTTTATACTCTCTTCGTTCAAAATATACAATTTTATAGAAGCATAATTATTACTTTTTTTTTTTTTTTTTTTTTTTTTTTTTTTTTTTTTGCAGAATAACAATTTTACCCTTAGCTAATTAATTAATATCATTTTTAAAGTTTGTAATATTAATTTCAACAATGGCTAACCATGGCTAATATGATAAACACAATCAAAATTCTCTATGTGGTTTTTAGCAATGAATTTAAAAATTCACAAAAAAATAATAAAAAAAATAATAAAAAAAAATAAATACTAATTTAAAACGGATGGAGTAACTAATATTAAGAGAAGACATAGGGCGGGCTTGACCTTCGTCGTAGCAACCACCAACGTGTATTACTAATATGGGTATTAGTCCACTCGAATCGTTTTAGCCAACAGTCATCATTTGTGTTACGGTTTGTTTAGGAATTGATATTTCGCTGATTTGTTATACGAAGATATCGTTTTCACCTTGATACCTTAACTATGTTATTTATTATGTAGTTAATTTTATTTTTGGTACCTGATAGTTGTTCACCTTGATTTGTTACATGAAGATATCTTACGGGCCCTATTCCACATAGACCAATTTTATAATCTTCAACTAACCAGGTCCATAATTTAAAAATAAATATATGAATAAAGGGTATATTTTATGAGAAATAGGAGTAATAAACTATAGATCATTGCTGAACGGTTTCCTCGCGACACCGTAGAGCCACATTCTGTACACCAGCGTGGACCCGGTTAAGACAACATAGTCTGGTCAGAATGGTGGTTAGGGCCCTGGTCTTCGGGGTGGTAAACCTAAGTTGGAAATTTACCTGTCAAAAAAAAAAATCGTTGCCTAAAAGTCCACGTTCTTTGTCCGAACGTGAGTTTTTTTTTTTTTTTTTTTTTTTTTTTTCTCTCTCTCTCTCTCTCTCTCTCTCTAACTAAGAGTTAATGAGTCTCACGTCTGTTAATGCCTCTAAAAATAAGGAGGATCTCAATTTTTATCACTTGTGGATATAGAGGGAATAAAGTATTTTTATGAACCTCACCTATAATAATATTAATATTAAATGACAAGTGTGGTCAATCACTTCACTAAAAAAAATCAAAAAAAAAAAAACAAAAAAAAACCCAAACTAATTATAAACATCTACATTGGGCATTAGTGAGCTACTACCTAAAACAAAACCTCCACCAATTATAAGAACCAACTTGGACATAGCATTAGTGCGCTACTACCTAAAACAAAACATCCACCAACTAATTATAAGAACCAACTCATATATATAAAGTGTGTGTTTTTTAAAATATAAAGCGTGTATTATTTAATATTAATGTAGTGCGTATTTTTGAAAAATTATCAAATTAAAAATTAATTAAAAAAATAAATAAAATAAAATAAAAAAGCAGTAGAGATATATGATGAAAGACTAAAAGAGACTTATTTTATGCGAAATAGTAGTAATAACCTACTCCGTATGATTGTTGTGGAATAATGGTTGCCTAAAAGTCCACGTTCTTTGTTCAAACTTCAAACATAAGTTAATTTCCACGAGTATAACTCCGCCTAAACATCTACATTGGACATATCATTAGTGCGCTACTACCACCTACCGCAAAACCACCAATATGGACGTAAAAACCTCACCACCAACCACCATCCACCCTTCTCAGCCACCCTTCACCGATGACCACATCCTTCCTCTCTCACACCTCGATACGGACCGCAACATGAACGTCCCGTTTCGTTATGTCCGAGCCTATGCTGCAACTAACCAGCAACAAAAAACCGACCCATTCGATGTCATCACCAATGCTCTTTCCACCACCTTAGTCAAATACTACCCATACACAGGTTCTCTACATCGCCGAGCTAGTGATGGAAGGTTTGAGCTACATTGCAGAGTTGGTGATGGAGTTCAAGTCATTCCAGCCACCGTTGACTTCCCACTGAGCTCGGTCAACTACTTAGATGATGCAGATGAGGAGTTTATAGAATTGTTAGTTCCGAACCCGGATGAGAAAACAAGGGAGAGTAATCTGTTGATCTTACAAGTGACAAAGTTTAGTTGTGGAGGGTATACACTAGGGGCGTGTGTGCACCATGCTTTGTGTGATGGGCTTGGGGCGACGTTGTTTTTCAATGCTATGGCTGAGGTGGCTCGAGGGGCGAGTGGGGTGACCGTTGATCCGGTTTGGGACAGGTTGAGTTTGTTGGGGCCTAGAGAACCGCCTAGAACGGACTTTCCTATTGATGAGTTTTTGTGTTTGGACAAGAACTTTGTACCGTATTCGGAGTTGAGTGAAAAGGTGGTTAGGGAGTATTATCATGTCAAAGATGACTGGTTGGATCGGTTCAAGGCTTTTCTACATGAAAAGTCTGGTTCAAACTTCACCACCTTTGAAGCTCTAGGTGCTGCTCTATGGCAAGCCAGGTAAACTTAGCGTTTTGGAGTAGATTATGTGATTATTGCGTTTGTAAAACACAGATAGTCAAAAGTAGTGTTGGCAAACAAGGTTATAACAGTGACTATTTGCATTTTCATAGAGAAAAACAGAGTTTTGAAAATATATGTTTTGTAAACACAGTGCCAAACACCCTCAAAATCCAATTAAAAAGCATTTGTGAGAAGATTTTTAGGGTCATTTTACATAAGAAAAACGTTCTCTTCTACGGCTAACACCGAGTACGTGATTCTGATTGTTTCATTTACATAATTACCGCTAAAACACATTGCAGTGTTGGTGTAATAGATGTACTTGTATTATTTTTGTATCTGAAAGTATTAATTTTACGTTCACAAAAACAGAGTGAAAGCCTCAAATATTCCAAGAGACGAGAAGGTGAAATATGCGTACGCAATCAATATTAGGAGACTAGTCAAGCCCCCACTACCGGCTGGCTACTGGGGCAACGGGTGTGTTCCAATGTACGTACAGATCACAGCCGGAGATCTGATCGATAGACCCATTTGGGAAACTGCCGAATTGATCAAAAAGAGTAAGAAAAATGTTAGCGACGAGTATGTTCACTCATTTATCGATTTCCAAGAGCTTAATTATCACAAGGGGATCAATGCTGGAAAATGGGTTAGTGCATTTACTGACTGGAGGCACTTGGGCCATTCAACGGTTGACTTTGGTTGGGGAGGTCCAGTCACAGTTATACCTCTTTCGAGGAACCTTCTTGGGAGTGTTGAGCCATGTTTCTTTTTGCCCTATTCTGAGGCAAGCCAGGGAACAAAAGACGGATTCAAGGTGCTACTGTATCTTCGTGCAAATGCGGTTGTTGCTTTTCGAGGGGAGATGGAGAAGTTTCGTAACATGGAGTTTGCATAGGACCCTTTCTCATTGTTTTTAACATTATTCCTATCTATTACAAATAAGAGACTGAATCATTTGCAACCAAGGCATCAACAATGTATACAATGTTGGCTGGCATATTCGAGGGTGGAATCTTAGTCACTTGAATAATATATAATGTATTCGTGAACAGTTGGCAGAAAATGATTTCTGTGTTACAAATAATCAATATATTCTTATTTAAGTTGTGCATCTTTGCAATTTTATATACTTCTAAGTCTATGGAATTAGCCAGAGTTGGGTAACACGCTCAGGTCACTATGGAAATGTCAGAACGGGTTGGGTTAGCAATGTTTTGTGTGAATGTTGTAGATAACTAATGTACTGGTATGATTACAGACTATATTATTCAAACAATAATCTAAATTTTGTATAAAAAAACAATTTAGAGCATGTTTATCCCATTTGACACGTTTTCTTCCTATAAGCTAAGTTTTCTATCGTGTGTGATTTGTTACCGTTAAAATACAGCCTAAATTGCTCCGATTTCTTTAAAATGGCTTAGAACTGCTAGATTTACTCCAAATATTTAGAGGAGCCACCCAAACAGAATCTTTGACCACTTAGCTACAGAGACCCTATCTCCCGGTGAAGCTTGTTCTAGGACTGACTAAAAGTACTAAAATCCCAAAATAAGGGGCGGTTAGGATCAACAGTAGAGTGGTTACAAGGCGCAATTATTTCTACATCCTATTTCAGTAAGGTTGATAGTTTGAGAAGCTATCGCATTTATGTTTCATAAGTTATAAAGTTTTTTAAAAAATTATAACATACTTTGATGTGTTCTCTCAAATTTACTTTGCAATATTATACTATAAAGGAAAAACAAGGCAGGAACAAAAAGGCTCAAGTCATATACATTCATGGAAAATCAATCTTTAGGTATTTTACAGAAGTTTAATGAATGACAAGTCGTCTACCACAATATGCTTTTGTCAACATTTATGATGATTGTGTAGTTAAATTTCCTTTACAGGATGTGAATGTGAGTACATGTACCTGAAATCTTCACTGTGTGAAATATCTTCTACTAAACGCCAGTACGAGTAGCTGAAATCTTTACGGTGTGAAATATCTTCTACCAAACGCCAGTACGTGTAGCTGAAATCTTCATAGTGTAACATATCTTCTACCAAAAGCAAGCATACACTCTCCTGTATAATCACTAGACTTTAGAAGTAACAAAAACAACAGAACAACCTTTTTGCATCTACTTTGGTACTATGCAGAGTGGATGGGTTGAAGAAAGTACCTTATATGACATGTTTTGGTTCTGGCTAAAAAATTGGGGTTGGAAACTACTTCGATATCAGCAACTCAGCGAATTTCTGAACCATCCGGATGTGTCAAATATATTAAGGATTTAAACGTTCATAATCCAATACCCTCCCTTGTTCCAAACATTCAGAAAACTTGCAGATCAATACAAATAAGATGAATAAACAGTAAAATACATTAAAAAGGATATTTTATCTTGAAAGACTGGATGGTTGAGCATCGCAATATTATTGTTGTTGACGATAGCTCTGACAAGTAAATCCTTTGCCTCCTCGTGTTTCTCTTTCAGCATGTTACAGATCTGTATTAAGAAAATGTATCTCATTAACTTCTACGCTCATGACATGTGTTTCAAAATATGAATTTTAAAGATGATTAGCCTTAAAAAAAATGCATGCTTACATCTTCAAGTTTCTTTGAGCATGCCTCAGCCTTTTCAGCAATGCTGTCATCATCTACAGACGAAGATATGTCCATTTCTATTTGTGAAACATCAGACCTTGGGGACTTGTCATGTGCCATGGATATGTCCATTTCTGTTTGTGGAGCATTGATCCTAGGAGATTTATCATGTGCCACGCTCGCATGGTTGCAAACCTACATTCCGGAAACCAAAAAGTGTAAATTAGTTATTAACGAAATCTTGTAAGTGTTCTACACATGTTTCTAGGAAAAGTACCTGTTCTTCAACAACTTTTTGTGGTAATGCTCTAACACTGCTGCTGATTTTGATGAACAACACCATTTAGATATTATAGAAGCATAAACGAAAGTACACTTAGATAAAGGATTGTCATGATGGCACCTGGGTGATGCAGAGGGACGTTTCAGTGGAGCTAATCTTCGTATTGCAGCAGATTCCTGCATTAATCATTATAAAAATCAACTAAATGTTAGCTTAAGTTTCATATTCCTTTCTTAGAAGAAAGGTCTAGAAGAGGGAAAAGAGACCTCGGATGCTTTACGCTTCAGACTAGTAGGGGATGGTGTTTGCTTCTCTGTGTCAGCAGAAGGGTTCCTCTTCAACATCAAGTTTGCTTGCAACTCCGTGCCTTGCTCCTTGTTTCTCATGGATGTCAAATTCTTGGGTAACAAGGAACTAAGTGGCTTTGACTTTGGTTCTGTAACTCTACACAAGAATACAGATGGAAATCGGTACAATTTCTTCAAAGTTCAAAAGTTTTTGATAGACAAACAGGGGATATAGGAGCAATTAAGAGAGAATTGATCATGAAACCTAGAGACTCTTAGACTAGAAACTTCAGATTTCTTCATCTCAACTGTAGTTGGGGGAATCCGATTCTTCTCTACAACAATTTTCCTCACATTACGAGTAGATGTCATGTTTGTAGTTTGCAGCGCAGTATTTAGGCTAATCTGTGGGAGAATTTTTTTGGACTGTTCAATTGAATTGGCTGCATGGACATCAGACCTGAAGAAAAGGGTCCCAAGATATTAACATAGGTGGGTTGTTTTCCAATTTACAGTAATGATTTCAAAGTAATTGACGTTCTTTAGCAAAATACATCATAACGTATTATCTTAATAGCAAGCTATTTGCTCATGGAAGTTTTTCAAGGAAGGTGGTCTCATAATTCTCCACAACAGACACAATGGTGGTAGGTTTGGGCAGACAAAAAGCAAATTTCCAGCATGTCTAGGGTTTCATATACATAATTGATTTGGATAAATATTTAGAGCAGAACGGAAGTTCATGTGTAGATACCGAACCTGATTGCATTAATATGTTCACTCTTTTGGTCATTTCCCCTTGAAACAGATTCCTCCATCATTGGACCAGTATCATGTGTCACCATGGTCTTCATTCGTTCATTTCTGGGCTTTGCATTATTAGCATTTAAGCCCTCCCTGTCATTCAATAATAAGTTAAAATTTTCTTCCAAGACCTATGATACTAATAAATGATCTTCAGTTCAAGATAACAACGCCTCACCGAGTAGTTTCACGTCCTTTAACCTGGCCTCTCTCGGTGTTTTCGGTTTGTTTAGGTATGTCTCTGCTTAGCACTTTGGGTAGTGGCCTTGATATAGCAGTAACTTTGCTACCAGCTTCTCCACTTCTAAAACCAAACTCCATGTGAACATCATAATGAGCACTTCATAATATTATCATAAAGTTACTTGCATTGATAGAATGTCACCTTTTTTCAAGCGCGGGGTTATTTGGTAAGGTGCTCATTCTTTTGTTGCCATTGGAGATGAGTTTTGTTGAAGAGACTGATGCCTGCTGCAGTTCAGAATCACTGCCATCTTGTTTCTTGAAATATTTTGACTGGATAGGAATACTCCCTCTTTCTTTCGTTGACACCAACTTATCAATTTTGTTTCCACTGCATAGATCAGAAGCATAGTTACACCTATGCCTAAAATAGAGGTAAAGGAATTTGTCTATCAGATCAATAAAATGCTTTTCTCCCAGAATTGTTATTGTAATCCTCTATAAAGTATGCATTAACTATATTTGACTCATACCCTCTAGCTTAAGTTATATTGTGTATTTTAATCTGACTGCCATTACCATACTACAACCATTATATGCATCTGTACTAAGATCAGCACATAGAAAATATGTATAATCTCACCCATCCAGCGAGTCCAAATGAGGTTTGGAAAATGAATCTGCATTCCTCTTAACAGTTTCCCCAAGAGCCGAATTCTCTATCCCGGGTGTCTCAGAATTTTCAGGATGTGAATCAGCCTTCCTAGTATCATCACCATCAATATGGCTAATAATTGGATTATCATCCCTCTTTTCACTCATTTCATCCTTTTGAATTTGTAAATTCATATGTGCCGATGAGTTTTCCACTGATAAACTTCTAGGAACTGATTGGGCCACAGGCCTCACATTGTCATTTTGCGCATCCCGTGAACTCGGGCTCGCCATTCTATCCATAGTGCTAGTTTCCTCTTCTTGCAAGTCTGAAAACGTTTCATCAGTAGAAACATTATCAGCTAAAGCGTGACCATAGACATCTTGTGCAACTGGCTGAGCATGATGCTCAGGAGACGATCTCCTCTCTGGTGATTGAGATTCTTGTATAGGCTCCTGAAGACTGCTAGAAATACATAAACCAAGTGAGTTGAAATGAAAAATGTTGCCATGATAGATAGATAAAGAGAATAATCCAATATGACTTTCACTAACTCATTAAAATCAAAATCGAATTGGAAGCTATCTTTTTTTGCTCGTTGCTCTCCACCAGAAGGTTTTTCTTTAGATTTTTCCTTTGATTTTTCCGTTGATTTTTCCTTTGATTTTTCAGATTCCTGGGAAGATAAATCAAAACCAGGCATGTCCAGCTTGAATGACTTGCCAAAGTCAGCATCAAAAGAGAAATCCATATCCCTGGAAACAAAGTTATATCATGAATTTTAATGGAAAATATTATACAGTATAGAATTCTAGAATGACTCGGCTGCAGGAGGCTATTAAGAATCTGATTATGTATCTCTTAGATAGACCAGTAAGTATATCTTAAATCGAGATACAAAGTTTGAGCTGTTTCTACACATTAGCATAAAGTAGTAATTTCAAAGCTAAAATCATAGTAGATAACTAGATATGCAATTTTGTGGTTTTGCAATGCTTACATTTTGTCAAACTTGAAAGCCGTTTTCTTGCCTCCAGTGGTCGTGGGTGGTCCAAAGTCAAAATCCATTCCATTGTCAGCAGACTTCCAAGAGCCAAATAAATCTTTATCCATGTCTATATCTGCTATTTGACAAGATGCATTACTAAATCTCTCATTTATGTCAACAAGTTGCACGATCATTACAGGTGCTTAGCAAGAGATCATGGTACAGATATATATAACAAATTCATCTGAAACCTCTGATTATTTTAGCTGATTCTTAAAACAAAGGTCAAGCACTTCGTTGGAAATTTACCTAGCAGTGAATTTTTTTCTTTCGATTTGACCGATGGAGCAGCTGTTTTCTGTGATTCTGCCATCTGCATAGCAGAGTGATGATATGTTATTACCTTGAGCACAAAACGACACTGATAAAAAGTAAACAATACATATATAAAGATCTAACTTGCACATTTGATGAGCAACATCAAATTCAAAATGTCTCCATGTTCCATTTTTGGGGGAATTCAGAAGAAACCTAGTTACTAGTAACACTATATTACAACAATGTTACTATTAACCTGTAAGTTCTAGGACTCAAATAAACTACACATGCAGCAGTCGAGTTTAATGATTTTGAATAGTACCTAAATCTCTCACTATAAAGCTGATCACAGAAAATTCACCGTAAACACTACATCACAACAGATGACTAAAAAACAATAACTCTAATGTTTCAATTAACCTACATACGCAGTGGTTGGTTTTAATGAATGCGAATAGTAACTATAAAGCTGATCACAAACAATTCATCCTAAACATCACATTACTAAAGATCAGCAAAAAACCAGATAACTCTAGAGTTTCAATTAACCTGCATAAGCAGCAGTCGATTTCAACAATCTTTTCCGAACAGAATTTATATCTCTACTAATAAGCCGATCTCAAAAATATGTAAATACTACATTACAACAGATTACTAAAAAACCTGCAAGTTTTAGGGCTCAAATGCATAAGTTAAGTTTAACCCTCGCAAATAGTACCTAAATCTCTTTACTATAAAACCTATCACAAACGCTTCAATTAAACTGCAGCAATCGAGTTTAACAATCGCATAGTACCAAAATCTCTTTCTAAAAAAAAGGGTCAAAAACAATTCGTCATAAACACTAGATTACAACAGACTAACAGAAACCAGTAATTCGTCTTTCACTTACACTACATACGCTACAGTCAAGTTCCAACCTTCATGATTACAGATAGCACCCACATATCTCTTACTATACATCCCATGAACAACTCACTGTTAACACTACATTATAATCGATTATCAAAGAAACAGTAAATCTAGGGTTCCAATCACACTGCACATCCATAAGCTCGATTGCGGATATTGCCTATATTACTTACAAAAAGCACATCACACACCATACATCATAAACACTACATTACAACAGATAAACATAAATAGTAACTTCTAAGTCATGAATAAACTACACATGCATAAGTCGACTTTAGCGATTGCAATACCTAGATCACATACATTTTCACCATAAACAATACATTACAACAGATCAACTAAACACTACATTACAGCATATTAGTAATAAAACCTGTAACTTCTAGGGCTCAAATAGACTACAAATGCAGCCACCGAGTTTATCAAATGCGACTAGTACCTAATTCTCTTACGCAAAAGTAGATCACAGATAATTCATAGTAAACACTACATTACAACAGACTAGTAAAAGACCAGTAACTCTAGGGTTTCGATCAACCTAAATGCTCATCATCGAGTTTAACGCTTGCAAATAGTACCTAAATCTCTTACTTCAAAATAATCACAAGCAATTCATCTTAAACACTACATTACAACAATGTTCTATTAACCTTTAATTTCTAGGGCTCAAATAAACTACAAATGCAGCATTCGAGTTTCACGATTTCGAATGGTACCTAAATCTCTCGTTATAAAACCGATCACAAACAACTCATCATAAACACTACATTATAATAATTTTCTAAAGAAAGAATAATTTTATGGCTTCAATAAACTACACATCCATAAGTCGACCTTAACGATTGCAAATACTGCCTATATCGCTTATGCAAAAGCAGATCATCAAAAACAGTAAATTCTAGGGCTCAAATAAACTGCACATGCATAAGTCGACTTTAACGATTGTGAATAGTACCTACATCACAATAAAAGCTACATACGCAGCAATCGAATGTAACGCTCGCAAAAGGTACCTAAATCTCTTCCAATAAAGCCGATCAAAAACAGTTCATCATAAACATTAGTTATATGGCTTCAAATAAGCTACACATGCTTCAGTCTAGTCTAACGCTTGCAAATAGTACCTATATCTCTAACGCAAAAGTAGATCACAAACAAATCATCATAAACACTACTTTACAACAGATTACTTAAAAACCAGTAACGATTGCGAATACGCATAATTCGACTTCAACGCGTGCGAAATACTACCAAAATCAGTAAGTCTACTTCTACAATTACACTTCATACACATTATTCGAGTTTAACGATACCTAAATCTCTTACGCACCACAAATAATTCACCGTAAACATTCTAGGGCTTCAATTTTTGCCGTTAAATTCACGATCTGATCTACGATATACAGTTTTCGCGATTCGACGATTTAAACGGAGGATTTTAACAGATTTAATTAGCGATTAATGGAAATAACTAACTGATTAACGATAGATTGAAATGATGGAGATGGAGTGAGAGAGAAGATACCTGGAGTGTGTGTGATTGTTTGATTTGAGCGGTAAAGTGATTGAAGTGGGTAGGGTATTTATAGGTGTGAAGAATTGGGGGTGTTTGGGAAATTTTTGTTGTAACCGTTTATTTTGTTTTGAAAATAAGCTGTTTTGAGTTTTGAGAGGGGTGTTGAAAAGTCAAATAATGAAATTAGTTCGGTCGTGGCAGTTAGCGGTAGTTGTTTTGTTTTTATAAAAGTGTTTGATAATGTAAATGTAGTTAAATTTTTAGATGTAAAATGTTAAAGATACAGTGTATTTAGATGAGAGAATCTTGCAAGTTGGATACAAGTAGGCTCCAACTTGGATCTTAATTTGTCATCCATGATGTCATATTGCAAGAACTTTGCCTATAAAAGGCAATGCATCCGAGCTTCCATTGCATTCCATTCCATCTTTCTAAAACCCATAGCAAGATTTCTCTTGTAGTACTTGTGAGAAAGAAAGAAACCAAGAACACTTTGTGTTTCGCTTGAATGGGATGAGATGCAAATGAGAGAAAAATTCACTGCTGTTTATAAGAAAAGAGAATGACATCATGCATGTACAACTTGTAGGTTCATTTGTCAACTTGTCTAAGTTGCGCGATTCCTTTTTAGATACACTTTTAATATAAAATGAACTAAAAGTGGTTTTAGAACTTTAAAGCTTATCAAATTTAGTGTGATCATTAAATTTTTTGTTCAATTACTTTTTTGGTTTTACCAAAACAGTGACTTCTTCTCTCATTTGCATCTCATCCCATTCCTCTTTTTTGTTAAAAATAGTTTCAGTGACTTCTTCTCCAACCTCTTTTTTGTTGTAATTTTTATTAAAATTTCACAAAGGTGTTTTATTAGATAAATTTGTTTCATAAATCGAGTTTATTTTACGGGATCCTAACTCACAACAACACAAATATGAGCGTCGCAAATGACTTTATTTAGGCAATATTAAATGTACAAAGAAATATCTAAATACATTACATGTAAACACTTATCATAAAGTGATGGACACCCAACCCAATTTTAAAAGGGGGTTGTGTTGTACACATTGGATTATACCTTTTACACTTTCTTACTAAAATCTTCCCAGTAAAACCACCTTTAAATTGGCTGTAAAGTTTCAGTCATCAAAGTTATAAATTATTATCGTCAAAAACAACTCCTGTACAAATATCATGAGATGGCTCTAACGATTACTTGTGTCAATTACACGTTACCAAAGGGCATAAGTGGTTTGGGACAGGTTGAGTTTGTTGGGGCCTAGAGAACCGCCTAGAACGGACTTTCCTATTGATGAGTTTTTGTGTTTGGACAAGAACTTTGTACCGTATTCGGAGTTGAGTGAAAAGGTGGTTAGGGAGTATTATCATGTCAAAGATGACTGGTTGGATCGGTTCAAGGCTTTTCTGCATGAGAAGTCTGGTTCAAACTTCACCACCTTTGAAGCTTTAGGTGCTGCTCTATGGCAAGCCAGGTAAACTTAGCGTTTTGGAGTAGATTTTGTGATTATTGCGTTTGTAAAACACAGATAATCAAAAGGTAGTGTTGGCAAACAAAGGTTAGAAAAGTGACCATTTGCATTTTCATAGAGGAAAACAGAGTTTTGAAATTATATGTTTTGTAAACACAATGCCAAACACCTAAATCCAATTAAAAAGCATTTGTGATCAGATTTTTAGGGTCATTTTACATAAGAAAAACACAGTCTTCTACGGCTAACACCGAGTAGGTGATTCTGATTGTTTCATTTACATAAATACTGCTAAAACACATTGCAGTGTTGGTGTAATAGATGTACTTATATTATTTTTGTATCTGTAAGTATTAATTTTACTTTAAAAAAAAACAGAGTGAAAGCCTCAAATATTCCAAGAGACGAGAAGGTGAAATATGCGTACGCAATCAACATTAGGAGACTAGTGAAGCCCCCACTACCGGCTGGCTACTGGGGCAATGGGTGTGTTCCAATGTACGTACAGATCACAGCCGGAGATCTGATCGATAGACCCATTTGGGAAACTGCCGAATTGATCAAAAAGAGAGAAAAATGTGAGCGACGAGTATGTCCACTCATTTATCGATTTCCAAGAGCTTAATTATGACAAGGGGATCAATGCTGGAAAATGGGTTAGTGCATTTACTGACTGGAGGCACTTGGGCCATTCAACGGTTGACTTTGGTTGGGGAGGTCCAGTCACGGTTATACCTCTTTTGAGGAACCTTCTTGGGAGTGTTGAGCCATGTTTCTTTTTGCCCTATTCGGAGGCAAGCCAGGGGACAAAAGACGGATTCAAGGTGCTACTGTATCTTCGTGCAAATGCAGTTGTTGCTTTTCGAGGGGAGATGGAGAAGTTTCGTAACATGGAGTTTGCATAGGACCCTTTCTCATTGTTTTTAACATTATTCCTATCTATTACAAATAAGAGACTGAATCATTTGCAACCAAGGCATCAATAATGTATACAATGTTGGCTGGCATATTCGAGGGTGGAATCTTAGTCACTTGAATATATAATGTATTCGTGAACAGTTGGCTGAAAATGATTTCCGTGTTGTATCAAATAATCAATATTCTTATTTTAGTTGTGCATCTTTGCAATTTTATTTACTTTTAAGTCTATGGAATTAGCCAGAGTTGGGTAACACGCTCAGGTCACTATGGCAAATGTCAGAACGGGTTGGGTTAGCAATGTTTTGTGTGAATGTTGTAGATAAATAACGTACTGGTATGATTACAGAGTACAGACTATATTATTCAAACAATAATCTAAATTTTGTATAAAAAAACAATTTAGAGCATGTTTATCCCACTTGACACGTGTTCTTTCTATAAGCTAAGTTTTATATTGTGTTTGATCCGTTAACGTTAAAATACAGCCTAAATTGCTCCGATTTCTTTAAAATGGCTTAGAACTGCTAGATTTACTCCAAATATTTAGAGGAGCCACCCAAACAGAATCTTTGACCACTTAGCTACAGAGACCCTATCTCCGGGGTGAAGCATGTTCTAGACTGATTAAAAGTACTAAAATCCCAAAATAAGGGGCAGTTAGGATCAACAGTAGAGTGGTTACAAGGTGCAATTATTTCTACATCCTATTTCAGTCAGGTTGATAGTTTGAAAAGCTATCGCATTTATGTTTCCGTAGTTATAAAGTTTTTTAAAAAAATTATAACATACTTTGATGTGTTCTCTCTAAATTTACTTTGCAATATTATACTACTATAAAGGAAAAACAGGGCAGGAACAAAAAGGCTCAAGTCATACATTCATGGAAAATCAATCTTTAGGTATTTTAACAGAAGTTTAATGAATGACAAGTAGTCTACCACAATATGCTTTTGTCAACATTTATGATGATTGTGTAGTTAAATTTCCTTTACAGGATATGAATGTGAGTACATGTACCTGAAATCTTCACTGTGTGAAATATCTTCTACTAAACGCCAGTACGAGTAGCTGAAATCTTTACGGTGTGAAATATCTTCTACCAAACGCCAGTACGTGTAGCTGAAATCTTCATAGTGTAACATATCTTCTACCAAAAGCAAGCATAAACTCTCCTGTATAATCACTAAACTTTAGAAGTAACAAAAACAACAGAACAACCTTTTTGCATCTGCTTTGGTACTATGCAGAGTGGATGGGTTGAAGAAAGTACCATATATGACATGTTTTGGTTCTGGCTAAAAAATTGGGGTTGGAAACTACTTCGATATCAGCAACTCAGCGAATTTCTGAACCATCCGGATGTGTCAAATATATTAAGGATTTAAACGTTCATAATCCAATACCCTCCCTTGTTCCAAACATTCAGAAAACTTGCAGATCAATACAAATAAGATGAATAAACAGTAAAATACATTAAAAAGGATATTTTATCTTGAAAGACTGGATGGTTGAGCATCGCGATATTATTGTTGTTGATGATAGCTCTGACAAGTAAATCCTTTGCCTCCTCGTGTTTCTCTTTCAGCATGTTACAGATCTGTATTAAGAAAATGTATCTCATTAACTTCTACGCTCATGACATGTGTTTCAAAATATGAATTTTAAAGATGATTAGCCTTAAAAAAAATGCATGCTTACATCTTCAAGTTCCTTTGAGCATGCCTCAGCCTTTTCAGCAATGCTGTCATCATCTACAGATGAAGATATGTCCATTTCTATTTGTGAAACATCAGACCTAGGGGACTTGTCATGTGCCATGGATATGTCCATTTCTGTTTGTGGAGCATTGATCCTTGGAGATTTATCATGTGCCACGCTCGCATGGTTGCAAACCTACATTCCGGAAACCAAAAAGTGTAAATTAGTTATTAACGAAATCTTGCAAGTGTTCTACACATGTTTCTAGGAAAAGTACCTGTTCTTCAACAACTTTTTGTGGTAATGCTCTAACACTGCTGCTGATTTTGATGAACAACACCATTTAGATATTATAGAAGCATAAACGAAAGTACACTTAGATAAAGTGTTGTCATGATGGCACCTGGGTGATGCAGAGGGACGTTTCAGTGGAGCTAATCTTCGTATTGCAGCAGATTCCTGCATTAATCATTATAAAAATCAACTAAATATTAGCTTAAGTTTCATATTCCTTTCTTAGAAGAAAGGTCTAGAAGAGGGAAAAGAGACCTCGGATGCTTTACGCTTCAGACTAGTAGGGGATGGTATTTGCTTCTCTGTGTCAGCAGAAGGGTTCCTCTTCAACATCAAGTTTGCTTGCAACTCCGTGCCTTGCTCCTTGTTTCTCATGGATGTCAAATTCTTGGGTAACAAGGAACTAAGTGGCTTTGAATTTGGTTCTGTAACTCTACACAAGAATACAGATAGAAATCGGCACAATTTCTTCAAAGTTTTGATAGACAAACAGGGGATATAGGAGCAAATTAAGAGATAGAATTGATCATGAAACCTAGAGACTCTTAGACTAGAAACTTCAGATTTCTTCATCTCAACTGTAGTTGGGGGAATCCAATTCTTCTGTACAACAATTTTCCTCACATTACCAGTAGATGTCATGTTTGTAGCTTGCAGCGCAGTATTTAGGCTAATCTGTGGGAGAATTTTTTTGGACTGTTCAATTGAATTGGCTGCATGGACATCAGACCTGAAGAAAAGGGTCCCAAGATATTAACATAGGTGGGTTGTTTTCCAATTTACAGTAATGATTTCAAAGTAATTGACGTTCTTTAGCAAAATACATCATAACGTATTATCTTAATAGCAAGCTATTTGCTCATGGAAGTTTTTCAAGGAAGGTGGTCTCATAATTCTCCACAACAGACACAATGGTGGTAGGTTTGGGCAGCAAAAAGCAAATTTCCAGCATGTCTAGGGTTTCATATACATAATTGATTTGGATAAATATTTAGAGCAGAACGGAAGTTCATGTGTAGATACCGAACCTGATTGCATTAATATGTTCACTCTTTTGGTCATTTCCCCTTGAAACAGATTCCTCCATCATTGGACCAGTATCATGTGTCACCATGGTCTTCATTCGTTCATTTCTGGGCTTTGCATTATTAGCATTTAAGCCCTCCCTGTCATTCAATAATAAGTTAAAATTTTCTTCCAAGACCTATGATACTAATAAATGATCTTCAGTTCAAGATAACAACGCCTCACCGAGTAGTTTCACGTCCTTTAACCTGGCCTCTCTCGGTGTTTTCGGTTTGTTTAGGTATGTCTCTGCTTAGCACTTTGGGTAGTGGCCTTGATATAGCAGTAACTTTGCTACCAGCTTCTCCACTTCTAAAACCAAACTCCATGTGAACATCATAATGAGCACTTCATAATATTATCATAAAGTTACTTGCATTGATAGAATGTCACACCTTTTTTCAAGCGTGGGGTTATTTGGTAAGGTGCTCATTCTTTTGTTGCCATTGGAGATGAGTTTTGTTGAAGAGACTGATGCCTGCTGCAGTTCAGAATCACTGCCATCTTGTTTCTTGAAATATTTTGACCGGATAGGAATACTCCCTCTTTCTTTCGTTGACACCAACTTATCAATTTTGTTCCCACTGCATAGATCAGAAGCATAGTCACACCTATGCCTAAAATAGAGGTAAAGGAATTTGTCTATCAGATCAATAAAATGCTTTTCTCCCAGAATTCTTATTGTAATCCTCTATAAAGTATGCATTAACTATATTTGACTCATACCCTCCAGCTTATATTGTGTATTTAAATCTGACTGCCATTACCATACTACAACCATTATATGCATCTGTACTAAGATCAGCACATAGAAAATATGTATAATCTCACCCATCCAGCAAGTCCACATGAGGTTTGGAAAATGAATCTGCATTCCTCTTAACAGTTTCCTCAAGAGCCGAATTCTCTATCCCGGGTGTCTCAGAAGTTTCAGGATGTGAATCAGCCTTCCTAGTATCATCACCATCAATATGGCTAATAACTGGATTATCATCCCTCGTTTCACTCATTTCATCCTTTTGAATTTGTAAATTCATATGTGCTGATGAGTTTTCCACTGATAAACTTCTAGGAACTGATTGGGCCACAGGCCTCACATTGTCATTTTGCGCATCCCCTGAACTCGGGCTCGCCATTCTATCCATAGTGCTAGTTTCCTCTTCTTGCACGTCTGAAAAAGTTTCATCAGTAGAAACATTATCAGCTAAAGCGTGACCATACACATCTTGTGCAACTGGCTGAGCATGATGCTCAGGAGAAGATCTCCTCTCTGGTGATTGAGATTCTTGTATAGGCTCCTGAAGACTGCTAGAAATTATCTTTTCAGAAGAAACTGCTGTCTGTATTTCTTGTTCTTCAGCATCTGCAGGTTTTAGATGACAGCTTTCATCTATTACAGTTTTCAGGTTGTTTTCTTCATTTCTGGGATCAGGATCCTTATCGTGATCCATTTGAATATCAACCTCTAAATCGGAAGGACCCCGTGAAGCAGGAGGCTTAAATGAGATATCACTATCCTGTGATGTATCAAAATTCTTAGTGAAAAGGTCTCCAGAACCTTCACTGCCACTTCCGTTTGAGCATTCTTCCTTATCTTTAGATTTGCTAGACTTTCCATCTACCTTTGTCTTATTCGACTCAAAATCGGAAGGACCCTGTGAAGTAGGATCACTATCCTGTGATGTATCAAAATTCTTAGTGAAAAGGTCTCCAGAACCTTCACTGCCACTTACGTTTGCGCATTCTTCCTTATCTTTAGATTTGTTAGACTTTCCATCTACCTTTGTCTTCTTCGGCTCAAAATCTAAATTTCCAAACCTACAAATACATAAACCAAGTGAGTTGAAATGAAAAATGTTGGCATGATAGATAGATAAAGAGAATAATCCAATATGACTTTCACTAACTCATTAAAATCAAAATCGAATTGGAAGCTATCTCTTTTTGCTCGTTGCTCTCCACCAGAAGGTTTTTCTTTAGATTTTTCCTTTGATTTTTCCTTTGATTTTTCCGTTGATTTTTCCTTTGATTTTTCAGATTCCTGGGAAGATAGATCAAAACCAGGCATGTCCAGCTTGAATGACTTGCCAAAGTCAGCATCAAAAGAGAAATCCATATCCCTGGAAACAAAGTTATATCATGAATTTTAATGGAAAATATTATACAGTATAGAATTCTAGAATGACTCGGCTGCAGGAGGATATTAAGAATCTGATTATGTATCTCTTAGATAGACCAGTAAGTATATCTTAAATCGAGATACAAAGTTTGAGCTGTTTCTTCACATTAGCATAAAGTAGTAATTTCAAAGCTAAAATCATAGTAGATAACTAGATATGCAACTTTGTGGTTTTGCAATGCTTACATTTTGTCAAACTTGAAAGCCGTTTTCTTGCCTCCAGTGGTCGTGGGTGGTCCAAAGTCAAAATCCATTCCATTGTCAGCAGACTTCCAAGAGCCAAATAAATCTTTATCCATGTCTATATCTGCTATTTGACAAGATGCATTACTAAATCTCTCATTTATGTCAACAAGTTGCACGATCATTACAGGTGCTTAGCAAGAGATCATGGTACAGATATATCTAACAAATTCATCTGAAACCTCTGATTATTTTAGCGGGTTCTTAAAACAAAGGTCAAGCACTTCGTTGGAAATTTACCTAGCAGTGAATTTTTTTCTTTCGATTTGACCGATGGAGCAGCTGTTTTCTGTGATTCTGCCATCTGCATAGCAGAGTGATGATATGTTATTACCTTGAGCACAAAACGACACTGATAAAAAGTAAACAATACATATATAAAGATCTAACTTGCACATTTTGACGAGCAACATTAAATTCAAAATGTCTCCATGTTCCATTTTTGGGGGAATTCAGAAGAAACCTAGTTACTAGTAACACTACATTACAACAATGTTACTATTAACCTGTAAGTTCTAGGACTCAAATAAACTACACATGCAGCAGTCGAGTTTAATGATTTTGAATAGTACCTAAATCTCTCACTATAAAGCTGATCACAGAAAATTCACCATAAACACTACATCACAACAACAACAACAACAACAAACCCAATCCCGCCGGGGCAGGGTATGGGGGAGGTAGAATGTAGACAGATCCTACCCCTACCCAGGATAAACCCGGGAGTAGGGAGACTGCTTCCAACGAAACACTACATCACAACAGATGACTAAAAAACAATAACTCTAATGTTTCAATTAACCTACATACATAGTGGTTGATTTTAATGAATGCGAATAGTAACTATAAAGCTGATCACAAACAATTCATCCTAAACATCACATTACTAAAGATCAGCAAAAAACCAGATAACTCTAGAGTTTCAATTAACCTGCATAAGCAGCAGTCGATTTCAACAATCGCGAACAGAATTTATATCTCTACTAATAAGCCGATCTCAAAAATATAATCGTAAATACTACATTACAACAGATTACTAAAAAACCTGCAAGTTTTAGGGCTCAAATAAAATGCACATGCATAAGTTAAGTTTAACCGTCGTGAATAGTACCTAAATCTCTTTACTATAAAACCTATCACAAACGCTTCATTTGAACTGCAGCAATCGAGTTTAACAATCGCATAGTACCAAAATCTCTTTCTAAAAAAAAGGGTCAAAAACAATTCGTCATAAACACTACATTACAACAGACTAACAGAAACCAGTAATTCGTCTTTCAGTTACACTACATACGCTACAGTCAAGTTCCAACTTTCATGATTACAGATAGCACCTACATATCTCTTACTATACATCCCATCACGAACAACTCACTGTTAACACTACATTATAATCGATTATCAAAGAAACAGTAAATCTAGGGTTCCAATCACACTGCACATCCATAAGCTCGATCGCGAATATTGCCTATATCACTTACGCAAAAGCACATCACACACCATACATCATAAACACTACATTACAACAGATAAACATAAATAGTAACTTCTTAAGTCATGAATAAACTACACATGCATAAGTCGACTTTAGCGATTGCAATACCTAGATCACATACATTTTCACCATAAACAATACATTACAACAGATCAACTAAACACTACATTACAGCATATTAGTAATAAAACCTGTAACTTCTAGGGCTCAAATAGATTACAAATGCAGCCGCCGAGTTTATCAAATGCGACTAGTACCTAATTCTCTTACGCAAAAGTAGATCACAGATAATTCATAGTAAACACTACATTACAACAGACTAGTAAAACACCAGTAACTCTAGGGTTTCGATCAACCTAAATGCTCATCATCGAGTTTAACGCTCACGAATAGTACCTAAATCTCTTACTTCTAAATAATCACAAACAATTCATCTTAAACACTACATTACAACAATGTTCTATTAACCTTTAATTTCTAGGGCTCAAATAAACTACACATGCAGCAGTCGAGTTTCACGATTTCGAATAGTACCTAAATCTCTCGCTATAAAACCGATCACAAACAACTCATCATAAACACTACATTATAATAATTTACTAAAAAAAGAATAATTCTATGGCTTCAATAAACTCCACATCCATAAGTCGAGCTTAACTTTTGCAAATACTGCCTATATCACTTACGTAGAAGCAGATCATCAAAAACAGTAAATTCTACGGCTCAAATAAACTACACATGCATAAGTCGACTTTAACGATTGTGAATAGTACCTATATCACAATAACTTCTAGGCCTAAAATAAAAACTACATACGCAGCAATCAAATGCAACACTCGCAAAAGGTAACTAAATCTCTTCCTATAAAGCCGATCAAAACAGTTCATCATAAACATTAGTTATAGGGCTTCAAATAAGGTACATATGCATCAATCTAGTTTAACGCTCGCAAATAGTACCTATATCTCTAACGCAAAAGTAGATCACAAACAAATCATCATAAACACTACATTATAATAATTTTCTAAAGAAAGAATAATTTTCTATGGCTTCAATAGTTCAATTAAACTACACATCCATAAGTCGACCTTAACGATTGCAAATACTGCCTATATCGCTTATGCAAAAGCAGATCATCAAAAACAGTAAATTCTAGAGCTCAAATAAACTACACATGCATAAGTCGACTTTAACGATTGCGAATAGTACCTATACCACAAAGATTACATTACATTACAGCAGATCAACATAAACAATAACTTCTAGGCCTAAAATAAAAACTACATACAACGCTCGCAAAAGGTACCTAAATCTCTTCCTGTAAAGCCGATCAAAAACAATTCATCATAAACATATAGCTATATGGCTTCAAATAAGGTACATATGCATCAGTCTAGTCTAACGCTTGCAAATAGTACCTATATCTCTTACGCAAAAGTTATTCACAAACAAATCATCATAAACACTACATTATTACAACAGATTACTTAAAAACCAGTAACAATTGCGAATACGCATAATTCGACTTCAATTACACTTCATACACATTATACGAGTTTAACGATACCTAAATCTCTTACGCACCACAAATAATTCACCGTAAACATTCTAGGGCTTCAATTTGCCGTTAAATTCACGATCTGATCAACGATATACAGTTTTCGCGATTCGACGAACTTAAACGGAAGATTATAACAGATTTAATTAGCGATTAATGGAAATAACTAACAGATTAACGAGAGATTGAAATGATGGAGATGGAGTGAGAGAGAAGATACCTGGAGTGTGTGTGATTGTTTGATTTGAGCGGTAAAGTGATTGAAGTGGTAGGGTATTTATAGGTGTGAAGAATTGGGGGTGTTTGGGAAATGTTTGTTGTAACCGTTTATTCGTTTCTTATTTAGGAAATGATTTGTTCACCATTTATTTTTTACTATACACTACTAAATCACAGTACAACACCATTATGCATAATTTAATGATGGATGGCAAAAAAAAATGGTGTATAAATCACCTCTCTTCTTATTTTGTTTTGAAAGTAAGCTGGTTTGAGTTTTGAGTGGGGTGTTGAAAAGTCAAATAATGAAATTAGTTCCGTATTATGGCAGTTAGCAGTAGTTGTTTTATTTTTATAAAAGTGTTTGATAATGTAAATGTAGTTAAATTTTTAGGTGTAAAATGTTAAAGATATAGTGTATCTAGATGAGAGAATCTTGCAAGTTGGATACAAGTGGGCTGCAATTTGGATCTTAATTTCTCATTCATGATGTCATATGGCAAGAACTTTGCCTATAAAAGGCAATGCATCCAAGCTTCCATTGCATTCCATTCCATCTTTCTAAAACCCATAGCAAGGTTTCTCTTGTAGTACTTGTGAGAAAGAAAGAAACCAAGAACACTTTGTGTTTTGTTGGAATGGGATGAGATGCAAATGAGAGAAGAATTCACTGCTTTTTATAGGCAAAGAGAATAGCATCATGCATGTACAACTTTTAGGTTTATTTGCCAACTTGTCTAAGTTGCGTGATTCCTTTTTAGATACACTGTATCTTTAATATAAAATGAATTAAAAGTAGTTTTAGAATTTTAAAGCTTGTTTTACCCGTGTTAAAAAAAATAGCTTCGGAATTTTAATGCTTGATTTAATCGCAACAAAACTTTTTATCAAGAATGTTGCATGATAAAAAGCTAATCGCTCATAAATGCTCCAGATGACAAATTATTATGAAAAAGCGGTTATATGTGTTTTTTAGAATACAAAATGCAGTTTTGAAAAAGCTGATTAAGATCTATTTTTTCAAATACAATCTCAAACACTCATGTTCTTTGTTATGTGTCTAAATAAGAAAGTCAACGAAAGTCAACTAAGGAAGGTCAAACAAGAAAAGTCAAACAACGGCTTTTCCCGTCAAAACCCATTTTACCCATTCCCTATTCCCTGTATAAATACAGCATTAGTGCTCATTTGTAGTTAGCTATTCAGTTGTAAACTTTTCCTCTTCTTTCACTTGTGAACAACTCTTTATCCTAATAATAAATCATTTGTTCATCTAATTCGAAATTCACTTCTTAATTCTTGAATTTCCTGTTATTTGAATGTGTTCTTCTTCATTTCAATTCTGATTTACGGAAGAACCAACTGATACATATCATTCTTTTATCAATAATCGCATAATTTATTGCTAAAATGAAAAATTAATGACATGCATGTTGAAAATAATAAGAAATCTCGAAAAAAAAATTGTCTTTCTTCTCTTGACAAACAAAGAAATATGTAACATTTTTGTTCTATCAATCACTTTTTAAGCTTATCAAATTTAGTTTGTTAATTAAATTTTTTGTTCAATTACTTTTTTCGTTTTACCAAAACAGATAGCATTAACTTTTTGCTAAAAATAGTTTCAGTGACTTATTCTCCAACCTCTTTTTTGTTGTAATTTTTATTAAAATTTTACAAAGGTGTTTTATTAGATAAATTTGTTTCATAAATCGAGTTTATTTTACTGGATCAAAAACTCACAACACAAATATGAGCGTTGCAAATGACTTTATTTAGGCAATTTGAAAGAGAAAATTGCAAAAATCGTCCCTGTGGTTTGGCCAAATTGCACGTTTGGTCCGTACTGTTCATTAAGTGCAAAAATCGTCCGGATTTGGCACTGTTTCATGCAGTTTTGGTCCCTCATGTTAACGCCGGTTAAGTGAGTTTCGTTAAGTGACACTGTTTAATTCACTTTAGGTCCCCAATGTTACAAGTTAGCCCCTTAAGGCAGAAATTGTTGCAGCGCCCGTCCTTTTTCTGGAAAATATTTTTTTTTTTTTTTTGAATTCGTTTTTTTTTTTAATTCAAAAAAATTTATATAAATTCGAAAAAACTTATAAAAATTCAAAAAAACTTATAAAAATTCGAAAAATATAAAAATTTGAATTTTTTTTTAAAAATGCGAAAAAATTTATAAAAATTCGAAAAAACTTATAAAAATTCGAAAAAAATTATAAAAATTCGAAAAATATAAAAATTCGAAAAAATTTATAAAAATTCGAAAAAACTTATAAAAATTCGAAAAATATAAAAATTTGATTTTTTTTTTTAAAATGCGAAAAAATTTATAAAAATTCGAAAAAACTTATAAAAATTCGAAAAAAATTATAAAAATCCGAAAAAACTTATAAAAATTCGAAAAATATAAAAATTTGATTTTTTTTTTTTTAAAATGCGAAAAAATTTATAAAATTTTGAAAAAACTTATAAAAATTCGAAAAAAATTATAAAAATTCGAAAAATATAAAAATTTGAAAAAATTTATAACAATTCGAAAAACTTATAAAAATTCGAAAAATATAAAAATTTGAATTTTTATATTTTTATAAAACTTATAAATTTTTTCGGATTTTTATAAATTTTTTCGAATTTTTATATTTTTCAAATTTTTATAATGTTTTTCGGATTTTTATAAATTTTTTCGAATTTTTATATTTTTCGAATTTTTATAATTTTTTTCGAATTTTATAAGTTTTTTCGAATTTTTATAAATTTTTTCGCATTTTAAAAAAAAGAATTCAAATTTTTATGTTTTTCGAATTTTTATAAGTTTTTTCGGATTTTTATAAATTTTTTCGAATTTTTATATTTTTCGAATTTTTATAATTTTTTTCGAATTTTTACAAGTTTTTTCGAATTTTTATAAATTTTTTCGCATTTAAAAAAAAAATTCAAATTTTTATATTTTTCGAATTTTTATAAGTTTTTTCGGATTTTTATAATTTTTTTCGAATTTTTATATTTTTCGAATTTTTATAATTTTTTTCGAATTTTTATATGTTTTTTCGAATTTTTATAAATTTTTTCGCATTTTAAAAAAAAATCAAATTTTTATATTTTTCGAATTTTTATATGTTTTTTCGGATTTTTATAAATTTTTTCGAATTTTTATATTTTTCGAATTTTTATAATTTTTTTCGAATTTTTATAAGTTTTTTCGAATTTTTATAAATTTTTTCGCATTTTAAAAAAAAAAATCAAATTTTTATATTTTTCGAATTTTTATATGTTTTTTCGGATTTTTATAAATTTTTTCGAATTTTTATAATTTTTTTCGAATTTTTATAAGTTTTTTCGAATTTTTATAAATTTTTTCGCATTTTAAAAAAAAATTCAAATTTTTATATTTTTCGAATTTTTATAAATTTTTTCAAATTTTTTTAAATTTTTATATTTTTCGAATTTTTATAATTTTTTTCGAATTTTTATAAGTTTTTTCGAATTTTTATAAATTTTTTCGCATTTTAAAAAAAAAATTCAAATTTTTATATTTTTCGAATTTTTATAAGTTTTTTTGAATTTTTATAAGTTTTTTCGAATTTATATAAATTTTTTCGAATTCAAAAAAAAAATATATTTTCTAGAAAAAGGACGGGCGCTGCAACGATTTCTGCCTTAAGGGGCTAACGTGTAACATTGGGGACCTAAAGTGAATTAAACAGTGCCACTTAACGGAACTCACTTAACCGGCGTTAACATGAGGGACCAAAACTGCATGAAACAGTGCCAAATCCGGACGATTTTTGCACTTAATGAACAGTACGGACCAAACGTGCAATTTGGCCAAACCACAGGGACGATTTTTGCAATTTTCTCCAATTTGAAATGTACAAAGAAATATCTAAATACATTACATGTAACACTTACAATACACATTAGATTATACCTTTTACACTTTCTTACTACAATCTTCCCAGTAAAACCACCTTTAAATTGGCTGTAAATTTTCAAGTTATAAATTATAATCGTCAAAAACAACTCCTATTCAAATGTCATGAGATGGCTCTAACGATTACTTGTGTCAATTACGTGTTACCAAAGAGCATAAAGTGGTTAGGACTTAGGACTGAGAAGCTCAATAACCGATCCGTTTGACAAGTGAGCGTTAAGGCTACATATGTTAGAGAACTGCATCATACTCCAAAAAAAGAGCCCGGCTACGCAAAATATGCTTTAGAGCTAAATATGAATGTTGTGACGAAGAGTACAAACTTCTAGAAAAATAAATTAGTTATTGTTCCATGTAATAGCATTTGACTGTCAAACAATAGCCTCTATGTAATAGCATCTCGTTGCCTCAACAAATCAAGTCTATTTAATGTCAAATTGTATCTCATTTGACTGTCACACAGTAGCATCTATGTAATAGCATCTCGTTGCCTCAACCAATCAAGTCTATTTAAGCACCCAAATCTCTTCCTTGCACATTCATAAAAACAGAATAACAGGTGAAACTTTGGAGGCCAACATTGGTTTACCTGAAACCACCATCAAGGTATACAGCAGCTAACCATTCAGCAATTAGTGACACTCATCATACGAAAACAGTTCTACCATTATCGACACCCCCCACATGTACTTTAACTCTGATGTGTCCGTTGCTTAGAATCAGATATATGGAACATAAGCTGCAATGGAATGAAGCTTTCTATTCAATTAAGTATAATTTGAGGATTATTTTAGAAAATCCCAAATGCGAGAAGGTTGAAATGTTCTTATGGAATGGAGGGTATAGGATATTAATAGTTATGTACCTTTGTGCCAACATAAAATGTTACAAGCAAGCCAAAAAGAGTAGGCAGTCCTGAAAAAGTAAGAAAATATCATCACTTTCCAATAACAGAATGTGTACATGATTTGGGAGGGGGAAATGCATATAAAGTTAACATCCTACAGGCGAATTTCGATATCAGGCAACGCAGTTTGTTTTCAACCTTAGAAACCACTAAACTTTGATTGAAGGTAACAAACTTGCAAGAAAAATAAATCTAAATCCCAGTTGATGATGCTGCAGCTGTTACATCAGTAACTTTGGCCACTCTAACTCCAAATCTTGGAAAGTTAAATAGTTTTTACAAGTGAAAACAAAGTTCGTTACCTAAAGTAAAAAAAGTCGCCTACAGTACTTTTCAATGCAAGTACCTAACATGGAAAATTAGAAGGGTGAGAAGAAAGAACCTTCTGCCTGAAGAAATACAGATTTTAGCCAACTTATGCCTGATGGTCCAATGACAAAGCCAACAAGGTTCGCCACCTGCCCAAAAGAACAAAATGTAACTTTAGGCTTCATTAGGAATGTTTCAAAACTAATGGACAGATATATGCATACATTTTTGCATTTTGGGTCAGACAAAACTACTTAGTAGACTATAAGCTGATCAGTCGATCAGTTTCATCAATTAATTTGCAGGGAATATAAGAACATATACAAACCATGAGACACGTGATTGTGATTGCACCAGCAACTGCACTAAGCTCACGGAAAATAAACTCCTTAAAAGCATTATCAACCTGCAAATGATGAAGTTAGATGAGATGAACAGGAACTTATCTACTTGTGATGGAGAGACTGAGATTGCTACTTCCTTTAGCTTTAGAAAAGGGCAGCTATTCTCTTGTACGGAAAATAAACTCCAGGTTAAGTTTTAGCTATTTTTCCATTATCATCATTTTAAGTAACCAAGTGATATGGCCCAAGATTTCTTGACTTCCTAGTTATTTAAGAATTAAGAGTATCCCGAAAATAATTTTGATAAACACTCAACAAGCATATGATCACCTTAACAGAAGTTGCTGCTGATTTCACAAGCATTTCCGGAATAAAGAATATGCATGTCAACCATGCCCATGAAAGAAGTTTCCTGTAAAATTAATAGATATTCAGATGTGGAAACCTGAAAAGAGAGAGATAAAATTAGTTGGGACAGAATAAAATGTACCATTCAAGATCATGCCATATGGCAACGAATGTGAAGACAACCCACACATTCAAAAGCTTCCTCCTAGATCCCCCAAGGGGAATGTACATGTACCTATACTCATTCGTAAGAAAATAATCATTGTATATGTTCTAGATCTTAAAATAAAAAATAACATTGAAAACATGTACCTCACAAGCCATTTGTTAAAGGAAGCATGCCAAGTTTTCCAAAAGCTTTCCAGGTTGTAGCAGTTATTGATACAGCTTGGCATATTTTCAGGGGCTTCAATACCACTTACCTATAATTGCATATAACCAAAAGTTATTTTAAGTTATTCCAGATGGAAATGCTGCATCCTCAAACTACATAGCTAGAAGTTAAATAAATGTGCGTCTTAAATAGATCTACCAGTGCCCAAAACCGGAAGTAGCGCCAGATGAGGAAAAACTTGAGCCACATGAAATTTAGGACCTGTAACAGCAATAATGGCATTTAAAGTCTCGAGCTATTCCACATAACTACTGAGATATTGTAATAGACACAATATAATGAAATGTGTTCCAAGAGACCCCCCCCCCCCCCCCCCCCCCCCCCGACCCCGAGATAGAATATACTAAATTCAAGAACAAAATTCCTGAAGCATGGAACTCTTCATTGCCGTTCTACAAGATGGCATACAGTATAGAACAGAGATGTTATTACTTATGAATTGGTTGAGTTAAGATGTGTTTTATCTCAAATGAGTCAGATGGGTTAAATCGTAGAATTTAGCTAAACCTGGAACAGGTCAAACAAGCTAAATTGTTGAAAGTCATCCAAATTCCCTTTTTACTGCATGCAACCACCTAGATCTTTTTGTTCAAAGATTTAGACTATCATTTAGTTATATGTTTATCTAAGCATAGCTAATGCATTTATTATTTACAAGCAAAACAATTAGAAAGGACTCAACCAGGCCAGTTTTGACCCATTACCCAACTACCAATCTTGCTAACTCTTGTATAGAACAACTCAGTTGCCCCATTGGTTGACCACTGAAGGTTTCACGACATATACACATATTTTTGGGAAATGTCAGGTAGTACTGAACATCTGGGATAAAATCTTTTCGAAAAGGGGCATTTATATTCGGATCAACTACAAGAAAAAATTAACACGCATTCCAGACACAGAGAACGCATTCTTCCACGATACATCGCATTTAAAAAGGGGTTGTTATAAATGCAGTATGTCATACATGCTATATAAATATTAGCATATCAAGTGAGACAGTGAAATCAAGTACCATCAGCTCTCACCCCATATCCAACAATGAAGACCTCCATAGGTGACAACTGTTTCCAGATTCCACTAAATGCACAATATAGACAATCAATCAAAGACGATACAAATTAAAAAAGTTAAATACAATATAGGGATATATTTTTATTCATAGACTTACCTGATGGCAAAGGCATTGTAATAGAAGAAGTGTGTCATGATTTCCATAAGGATAAGGCTAAGGACCCAACGAATACCATACCATGCTACTTGTTTCAGTGTATAATTCTTTTGAGGTGTATCCAACTGCCAGAAAAGGAATCACATTTTATAAACTGTACCAATTATTAAATAAATTGTACCAGTTGTTACATCTTCATTTGTTCTAACATCATATACATGGAATCCACAATATGAAAATGCCAAACGACAAGAAACCAGTTGAGCCTTCATGGCTGTTACAGATCCAACTGAACTTTGCTGTAATAACTAATGTTTGTCAAAATTATATTGATGAATTTCAACCCAAATTACATTAATTTGTAACAATACGCAAATTTAATGTACTAGATGATATGATTCCCTAAAGGTTGTATGTTATATGTCATAGCATGTAAATTGCAAAGCTAATCAAGAACAGTAGGTCACAAAACCTGGGAGGCAAATGCGTTGAAGCTTATAATGGGTCCAGCAATATAGAGAGGTGCGTATAGCAAATAACATAGGTATGTAGTATACGAGAATTTTTCGATCCCCACACTTCTCTCCTGCCAAAAGAAAAAAAATGTATTTTGAAATAAGTACTGACGAAATAAATCACTAACCCTAGTAACAATTAACTACTTGCCTGTAACATTCTGTAACATATTTTTCCTGAAGAACAGGTGGTGCAGTGCCGAATGTGCTTCTACAATCACCAGAAAAACCAGATTTTAAAAAATAATCCCAGGTTACAAGGAATACAGTCAGCTAGAAAGCATGGAGACATCACTCAAAGACAGAAATAGATATTATAGGGGTCTTCGGCAATATACCTCTTGGTCAACAGAAGAATTATAATCTGACCAGTGGTAGTCATACCCAAAGCTAATCATGCGCAAAACAACTGCCATTGAAATATAAAAGAGAATTCTGTGAGCAATATAAAGAAGTAGAGAAATATTTGATTTTAATAAGATGCGTTAAAAGACACCCAAATAGTGGCATGGGGCTATATAACGTGAAGAGAGTGTTACTCAACAATCTGAATAGAGCTGTATAGTTTAGCTTAAATCATAAAATGCATATCCACTAGGTCCAGCTAAGGAAGCATGTGCAATTTATGCTAAATGTGGAGAAATTCATACGTTCTTTATTATGAGAAGCACCAATAAGCAGACATGTGAAACGTGTGAAACTTCATAGAGCACTCTGTTCCTAAATCCATGTGTGTGTTATCTATCGAGATTTAAGTACAGTAGTCCAATAATATAATTAAGCTTGACAGTGAGAACCCTTCGAGGTGCTCTGTATTGCAGAAAGATTCACATATGCCCTCAACAAACAGAGGTAGCTATATATGTGCATATTTAAATCATATGAAACAATAACTATGCAAGCATAGAGATAGAGCGATACCAAGACCTAGAAAGAGGCATAGGGAATACCGAAGTTAAAGCAGATATGCCATCTGAAGGTACCCCTAAACTTATCCAAGTAAGCCCAACGGTCTCTGCATTTTCAAATTAAACCTATGCATTAAAAAACTGAGTGACAAGAAATTATAGATATCACTATGATGAGAAACTAACCCAAAACCAGCGAATGAGTATCCCTCATAAACACGGTTACAAAGAAGAAAAGATAGGTTGAACACCCAAAGTACAAATGGGAAGTATTTTGTTCGTCCAAGTATCTGCATCACAAAAACCAATAAAGCATTGCAGATTATTTGTTGATATGAAACGGAGGCACGAACTTCTAAATTAGTAAAACCATTAAGCGATGTTATCTGATTGTACCTTAACCAAAAAATAATTGGCTGATGCGATTGAGAGGATAAAAAAGATGCTGCATTTGGATGAAATATGTTAGACCAAAACCACTACAGCAAAATCTGTGTGCCAAATATCATACATAAAACCTACAGCCAATAAAGTTCCACATTTGACTTTTAAGTGAGCAGAAATAAGATAAATGTGTCGTAGACTATTGTTATTCTTACACTAAATTAGGGCACTATTGCAGTCCGATAATTCTAAAAATATACAAAAGAATAGGCATTTATGTCTGGTTTAAATTTAAAAAGAAATAAATTTAATAGAGGACATACAATGCTCCATGTAGATATGCCAGATATGCCAATGAAATTGAAAGCCAAACAACAGACATCCCCTCTGCCTTTAAATTATAGAATGCCCTTAGTGTGTTAGCGATCAATATGAAAAGTCCAAAGACAAAGGTAAGAATGGGTAGATTGCTGCGAAAATTTCTCCATTGTGCATCAGAGACATCCTGCAAATAAAAGAAAAGGGGAGGAATAGAAGAGACCGTATTAGTTATTAAAGTGGCCTCAATTAAACTGTTTTCTTGCAATTGCAAATGCAAATGTGCCTGAACAGGCCCTGCCATAGGCACTTGGATTATTTAAAATCTGTCATGGGCATGCTGAAAAGAGATCGAGTAAACATAAAATGAGTACTTTAAATGGAGTAAAATACTTAACAATATTACATAACCACTTAATTTATATAACAAATTCACCATCAGACATCAGCAGTCACACAGCTTCCCAGAACGTCAGGGTGATAAGTGATTACTCTTATTCAAATTAAAGTCTCATGAGAAATATGCCATAGCAAACCTTTTAGTTTAGCTTGTTGTCTTTATTTTGAAAAAAGAAAAGGGTTCACTATTTCCAAACCATTGCTAAGTCAGATGCCTTTTTTAATTCTGATACAACTGGTTTTATACAAGAATAACTCCTTATGTGTGTGTTAACCAAGATCATAAACCACTGATTCACTTTTCATCATATAGGGTACAAGTATCATTAAAGTCAGAGCAATAGCGGTAAACTAGCGGGTCAAAATTGCTCAACAAAAGCATAAACGTCAGTCTGATCTCCTTTTTTTTTTCTTTTTTAGGGGGTTGTGATTTGCGAACACAGGGTAAGCATAGACTAATTAACGCCAAACAAAATCCTAACATAAAGCCTATATTCTGAATAATTCTAATCACTAATCAGACAGAAATATGTATAACAGGGGATAAGGGATTTATATGAAACGCATCGTCCATACGGCAATGTGTGCGGGAGGGAGATCTACAATGGTCGGTTCTCGATATGAAAGTATCCACCAACTAGGCTCATGTGTTAATAGACAGCAATGGAAACACCTCAAAATATTATAGTTGCATACTTCCATCACATTATTTAAATCGAATGTTAAAACTAGGTAGGATGAAGTTATATACTCAGCATTGGGAGCCTCTAAAACCTTAACCGCTCTTCCTTTTTTCTAAATTCATTCAGATCCCAACAGCTTATAAGCAGTTTTTGAGCCACGGGTAACTCACGATCATCTGAGACGCATACATACCTAGCTAAAATACCTAAAGATACTTCAAAGACTTAAGCTTTTATGTGAATTTACTATGCTTGTAACCAATACTTCCGTTAACTCAATCGTTATAAACAACTATCGAAACAAAGAAAACATACATTGAACTGACTTGAGATCAATCCAGGCCGTAAACCATACAGCTTCTTGTAATGATCTGTTATATAAAATCAAATACATATTAGTAATAAAAAAACCATCATCAAATATTTCTTTCGTACTCTGAGTCTCTAATAACATATCAATTTAAACTAAAGAGTTTGTACCATTGGACAGCTGGAGAGAAGAACGAATAACAATAATGTAGAAGATAACCGCGTAAATAACTAAAAGCACTAGCTCTTTCTGCCTCCATGAGTTATTCATCCCTCATCAACCAACGATAGCAATCGCAATCTGTGAATATTAACATTTAAATATATAAAATCATGATAACTTCATAAACTAATGAGTTCAGTCCATTTAATAACAGCGTAGTTTTCCAAATGTAACGTTTTCTGTAATGATACATGAACCCAAATAAATTCCAATATACCCCAAGTACTTTAATATTTGTTCTCGATATCATACTGATGTTGACGCGTCTAAAGGAATTTTTGATAAATATTTTAGAATATGACATGTCGGCATACGTATATGATATCGAGATGGGCAGGGAGGGTACATCTGGGGAAGTATGTTGTTATTAAGGGGGTGTCTGTTTTAGCTTATTTGATGGGCTATCGAGCTTGTTGAGATTTTAATAAGCTCATAAGGTCATTATTAATTATAGCTTACAAGCTCAAGTTGATGAGCTTATAAGCTGTAGCTTATAAGCTCAGGTGGATAAGCTTGTAAGTTATTAATAATGAGCTTACGAGCTTATTAAAATCTCAAAATGCTCAAAAGTCCATCAAATAAGCTAAGACAAACACCCCCTAAAATGGACTATCCTTAAACTAAATAACATAAAAATCAATTGACATAACTTTGAATGTTCAATTATAATCTAGAACAAATCATATGACCAGTCAAAAATAACAACATCAATATCTTCGTAATTTACTTTTATGGGGTTATAAATTTTCTGTAGAATTTTGCATATAGTTAGATCAAGACATAACAGATCGCTTCAATTAAAACTAAGACGAAAATCAATTAAGTGTACTGTAACTTGTTTCATTAAAATCTATTGGAAGTTAGGGTAACAAATTTACTTACCGGAAGGAAGGAAATCGTCGATGCTGGAATTGGTGCTGTGGTTCAAACCGAGTGAAATGGGGGAGGGAAGTTATGTGACAAAATCTAAGGGGTTGTTTGGTTTGTTAGGCTTGGATTTAATATGGACCCTTTTCAATAAACCAAACACTCTCTACTTTCGAGTTTAGAAAGAAAAACAAACACCCCAAAATATTGTTTTTCCTTTGGGAATTTATTTGCACACTCAAACTTTTGATTGAGACACTCCACTTTGTGCATTGGATACTTGTACAAGGTTCACAGTGTGCTTTAACTTAGTGTACAGTTGAGTGTCTCAATCACAAAGTTGAGTGTGCAAATCACCTCCCTTTTCCTTTCTTTTGAGTAATTCCAACTCTAACACTCTGTTCTCAAGTCAATTTTTTAAAGAATGGAAGGAGATGGGATGGGAATGGCAAAATATGGAATGACACTATAAAGAAAGTGGTTATTTTTATTTGTGTTATTGAGTTTAATTTTTAAGTTGCAAGAAAATGATAGTAAGGTACCTAAATTACCAATATACCCTCAAATCATAATTTACTCTTTATCACATTTTTTCCCAAATTAAATTTCGATTACTTTCAAAATTCATAACACCATCTAATGATATATCAATTTATACGCACCATCGATAGAAATAAATAATCAGTTGTCAAATTCGTTAATGAGTTACTGGTATCCACTAATGCATAATTTAATTGTATAAATATTATACTTCAAAAAAGTGCATCAATATAGCTAATATTATACTTCAAAAAAAGTACATCTAATATCGATTCACGTGAAGGAAACTGTCATTGTGCCATACTGTGCGTGATACAGATAGCATGAGAGAAAAATTGCTTATACTTTTATAGGGTCAAACTTGTAAATTTACAAAGATATCAACAGTTGTTAAAGGCTTTCCTCATCTATCCACCCAATTTTGGACGGATCCAATTTGGGAACTGTTAGAAATGAAGCTGAGCGATATTTACGTGAATTGGAGTAGACAACTAATATGCATATAATGCAGGGACTACTAATGTCATATTGTAATAGTTGTCTTATGTTTGCCCTATATAAACCCCTCAAGTCTTCACTTGAGAGGTGTGAGTGTGTAACCATTTTCTCTTAATAATAATATCTTTGTTCACCTCAAAAAAAAAAAAAAAAAAAAAAAAAAAAAAAAAAAAAACTTGTTAGGACCCTTGATCTTATATCTTACACAAGTTATATAGTGATAATAGAAGAGATTAGTAGAGAGAGAGAGATGGAGAATAGAGATGGATACTTCTAGTGAGAGAAAGGAAAGATGTATTATATTTAGAGAGAGAAACACATAGAATTACACATAGAAGCACCACCTCCAAATGGGAGCATTTGGAGGTTTATATAGCTAAGATAAAGAGATGGGCCGGGCTTGGGCTTTTGTAATGAGCTAGACCTAAACTTATACAATATTAGATTAAACCAAGCCCGTTTACCCTTAAATAAACTACAAGACTATTACAACATTATTACAAGACTCGTTGATACAATAATGATCGTCACTTCTATTTTTAACAATCTCCCCTTAAGGGGCGATCATTGAGATCTCTCTTTGATTCCAATGATGATCAACACTTCCAATGCTAACAATCTCCCCCTAAGGGTGATCATTGAGATCTCTCTTATGTGACCTTGATCTTTGTTCTTTGAAGCTTGTTTTCTTTGAACTTTGAGTCTTGTTGTGTAATAGTTTTGCTAGTTTCTTTCTTCCTTCATGGTTTGTGATCTTTGATGATTGACTTTTCATCGTTCTTTGTTCCTTTGTGATGTGGAGTTATCTGCCTTTCGTCACTTCTGCGTCTGTGGTGGTAGTCTGCCATTCCAACATGCTCATACGTCTTTAGTCTTTGTGATACATGCATTTGTAGTTCCCGTTCTTTCACACAGATCTTGGGCACTTTACTACAGTAGATTCTTTCACATTGTGTAGAATCTTTCTTTGAACCTTTCTTTGCTTTGATCTTTGTGAGAACTTTCCTTTGACTTCGAGATGCATGTATGAGCATGTGGAATCCTTCGCCATGGAGATGATGTATAGCTGCATGAAAATAGTTAGCAATAAATCAACCGGTACTTATAGATAAGGAATTAGAGATCGTCAACAGCATAGTGTGAAGACTCCTTCTAACCCTTACCAAGGCCGTTCCCATGTCAGATACTCCGAGGGAGCTTACAAGACCTACTTAGTAGCTCAATGACTGGGTGAGTCGCTGGGGATCACTCCACGACTGTAGACCGTTTGAAACCACCGCGAACACTAAGCGTAACCCATAAAGAATTACCTAAGTGACCTGCTGTCAAGGCTGTTAGATGTTGACCCTGGCAGGATTTCCATTCAATCATTGAGAATCCATCTCTATTGTAATTCTATGTGTTTCTCTCTCTAAATATTATACATCTTTCCTTTCTCTCACTAGAAGTATCCATCTATATTCTCCATCTCTCTCTTTCTACTAATCTCTTCTATTATCACTATATAACTTGTGTAAGATATAAGATCAAGGGTCCTAACAAGAACAAAATACACATGACGTCCCATCCTTTCCCTTTCCCTAATCCTTCCTTCCTTTCCTGAAAAAACTCAAGAATACCATTTTTTCATGTTTCCCTTCCTATTCCATTCTCTTCTTTTAAATTAAAAACTCAAGAACACAGTGTAAGTGCTCGTTTGGTTTATAAGTGGGTTGGATTAAGATTTGGATTTGGTATAAAACTTGGATTTGGGGTAAGTTTAGAAGAGAGAAATTATATTTATATATATTTTTATAATAAATATTGAATAAAACATATTATTTAAATTTGATTATTTTTATTTTACAAGTAATAAATGAATAAGAGTGGTTGTTATGCAATTTGGGCTCACAAATGTCAGAAAACATATGTAAAGACATATTTTAGATGAGTTTTCACAAAAGTGCTATATGTTGGGTTCAAACCCTTGTGTCAGAGAAAAAAATGGTACTAAACGTTTGACTAAGATTGCTTTCAGCCTAAACCTATCAAAACCCATAAATCAAACTGCACCTAAGTGTACATTTAGTTGTCAGGTTTAACAAATATACTCAATCACAAAATCGTATTAATTATACTATTAAGTCTCATATTTTCATGACTTGTGAATATTTTTCATATTTTCGTGACTTGTGAATATTTTTTCAATTATTGTAAGGGGTTTGGGATTTCTTTTTTTTTAAAATTGATTTGATGGATATTTAAGTATTTAGTTAATTTATGTATTATGATATGATAAGTTGAGTGAGTATTCAAATACTATTATATGAGGTGCTAGTCTTGTATTTTTGTGAAACGGGTTTTGCCGTGGACTAGTTTTATACTAATGCTAAATGCCCCATAAATTGTATTTTTGTCTAAATTATGCTTATTTGTTTTAGGGTCATTTAGCCCCGGTCTTACATATACTACACTACAACGGTTAAGTACACTGCCTAGGGGGTTTAAAACTTCGGTGTTATAACCGGCGCACCAACTTCCGCACATACCTGTTGAATGGTTGTTCTACCGAACAATATGTTATACTTGTAATTTGACTTGAAAACGTGAAATTCCATTATGACTGTTCTTGACAGTGGGTGAGTTCCCACCATAGTTTCCAGTTGGAGTACTTCTTCAGGCATGGATCTTTCAGACGAGAATCCAATGAGAGGAGTAGTTAGAAGACGTATCATTTTCCTGATTTCTCAAACAGTTGTTTGAAACAATGATCATATATGATGTTGACTAAGCTACCCCTCCATTCATATATATCATGTTATCTTATGTGATGAATCACGACTGTGATGACTACTGGGTCTGCTAAAGGTATGAATCCTTCCCACGGGAAGTGTTCCTTAGTTGTTGGAACCTGTGTTTAAAAAAGCGCACCTTTTTACACCCGAGGTAGTGAGGTCATCGACCCTTGATGCGCAGCCATTGCATAACACGATAAAAGGTGATGCTTTTTGGCGCCTTTTAAGAGCGCTTTTTTAATGCCTCATGTGTTTAAGTGGACCTTTATTAGTCCTTTCTAGTTGGGTATTGGGCTTTAAAAAAGCCTCCGATAAAGCCCAACTTAAAGTAATTTAGGTTTTTATTAGGTAAAAACCTAAAACAACTACTCACCACAAGTAATTTTCTCTCTCATCTAACCTTCTTTTTTTATGATATATCATCATCAGTTACTTTACTTCTTAATTCCTCTTCTTGTTTTCTTTTTTAAACCTATTATGTTCATACTTTTGTGTTTTTAAGATCAGCTTATGTGTTTAATCTTATTTTATTGACTAATTTTCTTATTTTTTTAATTCCTCTTCTCATTATTGTATGTTTCATGCTATTTTAAGAGCAATTTATGGCTCAAATTTTTTAAAAAATACTTCTTTTGCTACTAGTTTCTTACAAAATTTTATGTTGCTAATTTGATGATTTGCTCATTTGTAATTTGTTTAATTTCTGAAATTTCACATTAAAATGGACGCGACCAACCCAAGCAACACTAACCCACACAAACCTAAGGATCCAACAAGGAGATATTCAGTCCAGGATCCTAAGAACAAAAACAATTTTAAATGTAACTTTTGGTTCAAAGTAACCAAGAGTGGAGCATTTCGTCTAAAGAAGCATTTATTTTGGAGGTTTTAGGGATGTTACTGATTATCCTAGTTGTCCAAAGCATGTTAAAGCAACAGTTCGCGAGTATATGATAAATAAGCAAATAGTGAAGCGAACTAATCAAATGCTCCCAAGGATAAATGAAGTAGATGAACACAGTAAGGAGGATGAAAAGGATTGTGTTATCACATCTATGAAGAGAGGAAGTGGCTTGGGAGAAGGAAGTAGCAAAGGTCTTCCTAAAAAGCCAAGACATAAGGGTCAAATGGACATATTCTTTGCTCGTAATCCTGAAGATGTACTTACAGGCAGAAAACGTGGAAGACAACAAACGATAAATGAAGTGTGTAAAAAGGAGCTAAGATTTCATGCTTGTAGAGAGATAGCTAAGTGGTTTTATGATGCAGGGTTTCCTTTCAATGCGGCTAACTATAATAGCTTTCAAGTTACAAGGGAAGCAGTAACTCAATTTGGTCCGGGATTTAAACTACCTAGCATGTACAAGCTTAGAGTTCCTTTACTCAAAAAAAGAAGTGGAAGAAACTGATAACAACATGATAAACTACAAGAAGGAATGGGCTGTAAAGGGTTACTTTATAATATCTGATGGATGGCGTGATTCCACGGTTCAAAAGGATATTGTGAACTTCTTAGTGAACTCTCCAAAAGGTTCAATGTTTATAAAATCCATAGATGTCTCTGAAATTAAGAAGGATGGCAACACATTGTATCAAATGCTTGACAAAATAGTGGAAGAAGTAGGAGAGGAGAACGGATTCAAGTTGTTATTGATAATGCATCAAACTATGTTAAAGCGGGTAAGAAAAATAGAACTTTTTACACTTTTTTGCTACTGTTTTGTTGATGCTTTGGTGCTGATTTGCTAATGCTTTGCTGTTGATTAACAGGCGCATTGCTAGAAGCCATAAGACCGAATCTTTATTGGACACTATGTGCTGCTTATTGTATTGATCTTGTGTTATAGGACATCGAAAATCTTGAAAGAGTGAAGAGTTCTTGGAAAAAGGCTATGTTCGAAATTGTTATATATATAACCATGTTGGCCTTGTGAACATGATGAAAAGGTTCACAAATCAAAGAAACTTGCATAGGCCTGCAATCACTAGAATTGCAACATCGTTCATCACTCTTGCACAACTACACATTCTGTGGAAAACTAGAAGGGGGGTTGAATAGTTTACCGCTTTTTAGATTCTTTTTAACTTGAATATCTTTTATGTTTGCTTAAAGATATAAACACAATGTTATATGTTTGATTCTTTGAAAAGCTTTTTATGTAGATATCAATTCTAACTTTACTAGTTTCATACATTGAAAAGCTTTGTTTGTGATAATCTTAACTTTGCTTGTTTAGTTATTAGGAAAGCGTTTACTTTTGTTTGAAGATACAAACACATCTTAACTAGTTTAGTTATTTGAAAAGCTTTATATGTAACTTAGAAATTCTAACTAAATAACAACATGTAATAAGCAAAGATAAAGAAAGAAACGATCAAACCACAACACGATTGTTTATCGTGGTTCGGCTACAAGGACTCTTTTTCCTTGCCCTACATCCACGCCCCGAGTTTCCAACTCGAGAGTTATAAGCACTAATCAACAAGCTCCTTTCACCGGCGGAGAAAACCTTTACAACGTCGCTTACACTTTTACCGACACTAAGCTAGATGTCGAGTTCTTTTACAAGGGTACAACCACTCCCGTTCGTCGCTTACACTTTTACCGACACTAAGCTAGATGTCGAGTTCTTTACCAAGGGTACAACCACTCCCGTTAGTTCTTTTACAAGGGTACAACAACTCCTGACACACTACGTATTTTGAGGCCTAAAATACTAACCACTTACTTCTATATACATGACACACATGAAGTATAAACTACCAAAGCTTATACATGACCAAGCTACCAAGACTTGCAACTTTAGAGTTGAAGCTTGTAACTTCTTGAATGATCTTGTGAAGTCCCTTGCTACATAAGATAATCACAAATCAAAAGGTTACTGAGTTAGTTGAGAGAGTATGTGAATATATGTCCTAAAAGGGTTATACAAAACTAACAAATGGTTTGGTATTTATAGCAAACCATTCTGCAAGTCTGGCGGATCAGGCGGACCCCTCAAAAGGGTTCCGCCCGTGTACCCCCAGGGTACCGCCAGGGCTGCAGTTGGTTTTTGCAATAAATCTTGCAAACCAAACAAAGTCACATCTCATTACTCTTGCAAACCAAACAATGTCACATCTCATAATATCAAGTCAAACACTAAATTTGCAAGCTACCACTTACTAAGTCAAACACACTTCTTACCATAAATGTATAATGACAAAGCTTGCCCTAAATGTGATGTGACCTTACTATATTAAGAAATAAATGTGATGTGACAAGACTCATTCCAGTTTAAGAAATAAAAACAATGTTTTGTTTAAAAGGAAATGTTAACCTTAGTTAAACAAGACTTAAACACTAAAAGTGATGATTTACTTATAGCTAAACTTCGTACTTTGTCATTAACAAAACTTAGCAAAGATCGTAAAATATAAATAACGTTTTTAGGCGATATTTATATTAACAATCTCCCCCTTTTTGTTGATGACAAAACATAAACTTTATTTATAAGTAAGTTACTAGTTTTAGTGTTAAGTCTTATAAAGATAGGTATAAAAACTTGTTTTTGCTAAGATGATGTGATATACAAAAAGAATTTTTGAAACAAGTTTATATCTAAAATTCTCCCCCTTTTTGTCGAAACAAAAATAAGAGTAGCGAAGCGGAAGTAACCACTTGCTCCCCCTTGGACGATACTCCCCTTAAATGGAGTGCCAAGAGAGGATACATGGATTTTGAACCTATAAGAAAAAGGTTAGTTGTTGCACAAGATAAGTCATGAAAGTAATTCATGTTTAAACGCAACTAAGAGTTATAGAGTGAAATAGTACAACACTCATGCTCCCCCTTGAATATTACTCCCCTAAATGGAGTATCAAGGAAGGAAAACATGGAATATGGTCCTACAAAAAGAAAGGTTAGTTTAAACAACACAAGATATATGTATGGTACCATAGCAAGGTATATTTCACTTATTATACCTAAATGGTCAACAAACAATGAAAACCTTGTAGTGTAATGAAATTCATTTCATGTAAAATTTTGACTCTTAAAAAGTCAAAGACAAGAAATTTGGATTACACCATCCTACTTCTAAAAATAAAGAAAAACTACAAATATGCTAAGACCATAAAAAGCTACAAGGAAATCATCATTTTCCTTTGTGAGAAATGTAACAATTCGCATTTTCAGGATAATTACTATTCCCGGAAAATTTCACTATTCACTTTTACTATTCATTTTCCCCGAAAATTTTCCCGAAATTTGATTTTTATTTCTTGGGCTCAAGTGATAAATCATTTCCATGGCAAATTAAAAGTTTGACATTCATAAGCTCATTTTCGTGAAAGTTATTAAGGAATTACACGGGATTACACGTTTTAGGGTAAAACGTCATTCAGAAATTCTACGCACAACGAAATTCGGTCGCGTTAATTTTCCCCGTATCAGAAAAATGTTTGACACACTCATGATTTATTTGAGAATAAATCATGACTGAGAAAAACATGACCAAAATAAGCCTCGGCCGTGAAAAACTGGAAATTTCAGTTTTTAAGCGTTTTTACTCAGCCGTAACCTTAGCCTATACCTGCACCGCGTTTCTAAGACGATTTGAGTTTTCAACTTATTAGAAAAAGTCAACATATTTTTCCCTCCTCCATTGACCAAAAATCATCCCTTGATTTTATAAGTCATTCCTTGATTTTTAGGCTTACGGTTTGATGTCTAAAAGACATTTAATACCAACCGACACTAGACTGAGCCCAGTCTAGACATTATAAGTCATTTTAAATCATTTATAACCTATTAGAAAAGTAATATTTTACTTTTCTCAATTTTACGCAATATTCGTACATTTTACGTATTACGCGTTTTAGACCCGTGTTTTCAGTTTTAGCAGGGTTTTACCACCCAAATGGAACCTACCACTCATTTTATATTTTATTATGGAGTATTTTGACATGTTTAACCATTCTTCCAAGTTTCGTATTTTTACGATACCCGGTTTTACGTTTTGAGGCTTAATCATTTACGATTGGCATTTCCCGGAGTCAAAACTAACCAAGTATCTTGGATAATATCATCAAAAGTCCACACCTTGTTCCCCAAGCATATGAACCGCCACTAGGGGGGGGGGATTCACACTAGGTGGCTTGATCTTGTGCTTAAGGCCTTAAGATGGTTACATGTGTAGAACTTGGCCTCCAAGGGTTGACTAGTCATACATGTAACCTCCTCAAGACCTTATTTAAGCCTTCTCCTCCCACTCCTTGGCCATTTGAACGACCCACACACACAACACACTTCATTTTACTAGTTTACTTCAAGTTCCATCCAAGAAATCAAGTGCAATATCCATACATAAACCCTAGTTTAGTTTTGATTCATCAAAACTACTTCAAATCTTTAGAACTTTGGTGATTTCTCTTGAGTTTAAATCCACTCAATTCACCTCAACCTTCATCATCCATATTTCAAGATTACAAGGGTAGAAAGATTTCATGAAAGTGAAAAAGGGTTGAAGCAAGTCTATCAAAGTCCTATCCTTACATGTTAACTTCCTTTCATCTTTGAAAGCCAAAAGTTGTAAGCCAAACCTTAACATGATTCTTGTTAAATAATCATGTTCATGTTATTTATATATTATTCATGCTATATTATGTCTTGTATTCATGTCCATGATGTATAAAAGTGAGTAAAACAAGTTATTGTACATGATTGATAAGACAAGTTACTATAACAAGCAAACTAGTGACTTTCTTGGTAAGACCTGATCAAAATGGTAAAAATATGATATTTGATAATTACATATTACAGTATAGGACTTAACAAGGAAACCGTAGCAACTTGAACCACCCAAAACGAGTATACGAGTCAAAAGTTACGCCCATTTGAAGTTACCAAAGATTTCCGGCAAAACTGCCTAAATAGCATTCTGATCAAATTTTGATTTTGAAAGTCCCACTTCTGGTCCGATTCATCAAAAAGTTAAAACACGAAAGTTGTCCGGAACGACGTTTTCGTTCAGGAACAAAGAAGCTCGAGCCCTGAAAACGCTTTCCGAGTGATAAATTCTTCAAATTCTTAAACAGCCCATTTTTAGACCAAAGTCACTATATTATGGTTATACTTTAAAAGGAACAAGAGGTCTTATGACCTATAATCAAGACCACAACCATGGCTAGAGCCAAGGTTGAGTCTCATGACCTTGGAACAAGGACCAAAGGTCATGGATAGGCCATGACGAAATGACCATGTAAGATTACTTAGGCGAAAACATGAAACAAAGTATTGGCGATAACTTGAACAAGCAACTTGGATCTACTTCATCTAAAGGAACCATGAGATATTACAAAGAGAAAATGGTCATACAAAACTTATGAAACTACCCCTAATAACAATCTTCATGTACTAATAAACTTTCCTAAGTTTATTCAAGTATCGGACATGTAACTTTTCGGATCAAAACTTATATCTATATATTTCATCAACTACTACAATAGTAGGGAGCCTCATGTGAGGAGTTCATTATGTAAGCCGTCGAGATGAGTTGTGGATTTACGAGTTAAAGTGTCCTGGCTCCTCGAACGCTTACTAACATGACTTCTGAATTATGTCGGCCCGAACGGTAGTAAACGATATACAAAACATACATGTTTCATGAATCATTTCTTTCAAAGACTTACACTATACATCATACCATATCATGGACTAAATGCAAGATATATATATAGGCACTACTTCATATTCTTTACTCCGATCCTAAGTCGCAACATTCTAATATAGGTTGCTCGTAGAAACCTTCGCGATTCGACCATCACATTCATTACTTGATATCTTACTTAAGGTGAGTTCATAGCCCCACTTTCCATTACTTAATTGTTTTACAAACCCTTGGGGGGAATACATGCTATTTTTAGCCGAGCACAATGTTTTTTTTTTAAATTGTATGCTTGCCTGATTGTTTTATTATCACTAAGTACCATCCTTGCCAAACCGAGATCCCTTATTATGAACCATTTAATCACTAGAAATAGTGAGCGCGTGTAACAATTCGCAATTTCAGGTTAATTTCTATTTCCGGAAAATTTTACTATTCATGTTACTATTCATTTTTACTATTCATTCTTTCTGAAATTTTCCCGAAAGTTGATTTTTATATCATATTCTCGAGTGATAAATCATTTCCATGGCAAATTAAATGTTTGACACTCGTCAGATCATTTTCGTGAAAGTTACTAAGGAATTACACAGAATTACACGTTTTAGGGTAAAACGGCAATCAGAAATTCTACGCACAACGAAATTTGACCCCGTCAGGTGACCCCACATCAGAAAAATGTTTAACACACTCATGATTTATTTGAGAATAAATCATGACTGAGAAAAATCATGGCCAAAATAAACTTCGGCCGTGAAAAACTGGAATTTTCAGTTTTAAGCGTTTTTACTCATCCGTAACCCTATCCTATACCTGCACCGCATTTCTAAGACGATTTGAGCTTTCAACTTATTAAAATAAGTCAACATATTTTTCCCTCCTCCATTGACTAAAAATCATTCCTTGATTTTATAAGTCATTTCGTGATTTTTAGGCTTACGGTTTGATGTCTAAAAGACATTTAACACCAACCGACACTAGACTGATCCCAGTCTAGACATTATAAGTCATTTTAAATCATTTATATCATATTAGAAAAGTAACATTTTACTTTTCTCAATTTTACGCAATATTCGTACATTTTACGTATTACGCGTTTTAGACCCGTGTTTCCAGTTTTTAGCAGGATTTACCACCCAAATGGAACCTACCACTCATTTTATATTTTATTATGGGACATATGGACATGTCTAACAATACTTTAAAGTTTCATAATTTTACGACACCCGGTTTTACGTTTTGAGGCCTAATCATTTACGGTTGACATTTCCCGGAGTCAAAACTCATCCTAATATCTAGATATTATCATCCAAAGCACACCTCACCCCCCTTATCCCTTGTGAACCGACTTAGGGGGGGGGGGAGTCATCCCTTGTGTGGCTTGATCCTAGGCAAGGTTGTCTTGGATGGTTACATGTGTTATTTTGGCCAAAATATCTTAAGTAAACTAACCTCCTCATGAGACTATAAAAGCCCCCCCCCCCCCCACCCCTTGTGTTTGCCGTCCATACCACACCACACAACACTCTCTCCATAGCTTTATTTCCTTCAAAGTTCTAGCAAGGTTCAAGTGTTTCTTCAAGGTAGAAACCCTAGTTGATCTTAGGTTACCAAAACTCTTCCAAACCCTAACATACTTGGTGATTTATCTTGAGTTTAAATCCACTCAATTCACCTCAATCTTCATCATTCATCTTTCAAGAATACCAAGGGTAGAAAGTTTGCATGAAGTGAAAAGGGTTGAAGCAAGTCTATCAAAGTCCATTTCCTTACTTGTTACTCCTTTCTTTAATTAGAAAGCCAAAAGTTGTAAGCCTAAACCTAACTTGCTTCTTGTTTATTAATCATGTTCATATCATTTACATGTTATTCTTGCTATATTATGTGTTGTATTTATGTCCATGATGTATAAAAATGAGCAAAAGATGTTGTTATAATAGATTGTTGAGACAAATTACTATAACAAGCAAACTAGTGACTTTCTTGGTAAGACCTGATCAAAATGGTAAAAATATGATATTTGATCATTACATATTACAGTAGAGGACTTAACAAGGAAACCGTAGCAACTTGAACCACCCAAAACGAGTATACGAGTCAAAAGTTACGCCCATTTGAAGTTACCAAAGATTTCCGGCAAACTGCCAAATACCATTCTGATCAAATTTGGGTTTTGAAAGTCACACTTCTGGTCCGATTCATCAAAAAGTTAAAACACTAAAGTTGTCCGGAACGACGTTTTCGTTTAGGATTTAAGAAGCTCGAGCCCTAAAAACGCTTTCCGAGTGATAAAATTCTTCAAATTCTAAACAGCCCATTTTTAGGCGTAAGTCACTAGATTATGGTTATACTTTAAAAGGAACAAGAGGTCTTATGACCTATAATCAAGACCACAACCATGGCTAGAGCCAAGGTTGTGTCTCATGACCTTGAAACAAGGACCAAAGGTCATGGCTAGGCCATGACGAAATGACCATACCAACTTACATAGGCGTAAACATGAATCAATGAATTAGGCGATAACATGAACAAGCAATTTGGATCTACTTCACTTAAAAGGAAACCATGAGATATTATCAAGAGAAAATGGTCATACAAGACTTATGAAACTACCCCTAATAACAATCTTCATGTACTAATAAACTTTCCTAAGTTTATTCAAATAACGGACTTGTAACTTTTCGGATCAAAACTTATATCTATATATTTTATCAACTACTACAATAGTAGGGAGCCTCATGTGAGGAGTTCATTATGTAAGCCGTCGAGATGAGTTGTGGATTTACGAGTTAAAGTGTCCTGGCTCCTCGAACGCTTACTAACATGACTTCTGAATTATGTCGGCCCGAACGGTAGTAAACGATATACCAAAACATACATGTTTCATGAATCTTTCTTTCAAAGACTTATACTATACATCATACCACATCATGGACTAAATGCAAGATATATATATAGGCACTACTTCATATTCTTTACTCCGATCCTAAGTCGCGACATTCTATTATAGGTTGCTTGTAGAAACCTTCACGATTCGACCATCACATTCATTACTCACTACATAACTTAAGGTGAGTTCGTAGCCCCACTTTCTATTGTTTAACTATTTTACAAATCCATGGGGGGAATACATGCTATTATTTTTCTACTCGAACACAATGCTTTCTATTGTATGCTACACGACGATGTTTTATTATCACTAAGTAACGATTGCCATGTTCGAAGTCCCTATATCATGAACCATTAGTCACTACCTTTAGTGAGCGCGAATATTGTGAATAGATTTATTGGGATTGACGGATCCCATTTGTGTTGAACAACGATGAGTTCACACAAATGCACTATATTTGAGATTTAGCGGTATAATGGCAAAAGTACCTTGGTAGGGCTTCTATAATGCCAATTTTGTTGGTTCGATGTTAATGCTTTGGTTGCATGAGCTTAGTGAAATAAATAACGATTTTGTTTTCTAACTATGAGTGTGAGTCTACAGCTCACACTACGACATATTGTGTTCAAACGATTTAACTAAACTCTACGAATTCCACTCAACCTTTGTGTTGACCTCTCAAGCATGTATTTCAGGTTTATGACGATCAAGGATGGCACGGAAGGACACGGATACTCAAGAGGGCAATAAATTTTATTATCATTCAAAAACTCACTTAATGTGATTTGTAAACATGGAACCAATTGGGACCTCATTTTGTAATCTCTGATATTTATATAATTTGAATGATAAATCTTTTAAAACGACTCAATTGGAGTTCGTTTTCTATTATTGTGACTATTGTACCGTCCAGTAACACCCAGTTCGAATTCCGCTGCATCCATGAATTGGGGGTGTTACAGATTGGTACCAGAGCCATGGTTATAGAGAAACGGGTCTAATTGAGACCTAAACTATAACTACAATCACAAGCAAAAACATTTTATAGCCTTCCGCTCTTCGTGCCTTCCATCCTCCAGACGATTATGGACTTATTATGCAAGTTAGGCTACATAAACATATTAGTATATTGCTATATATATGCTTGCCATATTTTGAGCACTCCCCATAAACGATAGAATTATATTAACATTGTAATTCTTCTTATAGAAATCATGTGCGTACCCACTTCTCCCGATTATGTGCCCACTCTACCTAATAACTTCCAAGTCTTACCACCCTCACCCGAGTTCGGATTTGACTTCGTAAATGCCTTTGCTTCTGATGACGAAGAAGAACCTTTCGAAGATTCAACCGACGAAGAAGAGGATGAACCAATGCCAAATATTTTTGCATCGAATACTTCTGATTATGTTGAACAAAATTGGGTTGAGGCAGACTCCGAGGAGGATAATGAATACGAATATGTACTAGAGCCATTACCACCACCACTATCACTTCCCTTTGATATCCCTACATGTGATGAATTGGATCACTCACTATGGATCGTACCTCGACCACCATTGATCCAACAAGAAAGTCAACATGAAAACTACAGCTTCTCAAACTTCATCGACTCGTACCTCTATGACACACTAAACCAAGAAGTTGCCGATCAATCAGAGCTGCTCGGACCTTCTAATCCACAATAGACTAGTGTGATGATACTAGTTAACTTTTGTACTACTAAACTGATTAGACTCAGTTAGTAAATGTTACGAAATCTATGTAATAACTAGCGATAGTAAAAACGTTGTAATTACTAAACTGAAAGTATCAGTTAGTAAATTTTGAAGAAGCTTGTAATAGGTTTCGATTTTGTAAATCAACCAACGTTGTACGAATAAAACTCTTGTTTTATATACTATCATGTGTTATGCTTTTAAGTTTCAAACATTATTATCCTACCATTCTTATAAAAAATTGTGCTCATCTTACAACTCTCTAATTACAATGTATCTTTTGAACAATAGAATCATGGCGCCAAAGAAACAGACACCACCAACGATGACGCAAGCCGCCATCCGCAAACTGGTAAAGGATAGTGTCAATGCAGCACTTATCACGGAACGAGCAGCCGTAGCTGCAGCAGCTGCAGCAGCTGCCGAAACCGCCACAGCTGCTGGTGCTGCTGATGCTGCAGCAGCCGCAGAAGCCGCCACTGCTGCGGAAGCTGCTATAGCTGCAGAGGCTGCCAGAATTGCCAGTCTTAACCTTGGAGGACCTACCCCTCCGGTGACCAATGTTACTACAGTACCAAAGGGTTGCTCGTTCATTTCCTACCTGAAATGTGAACCCATCAAATTCAAGGGTACTGAAGGGGCTGTAGGTTTGACCCGTTGGTTCGAAAAAGCGGAGTCAGTATTCTTAGTCAGTAAATGTACTGAGGGTGACAAAGTTCAGTATGCCACAAGTACTCTGTTGAATGAGGCCTTGTCCTGGTGGAACTCAATTGCTCAACCCATGGGCATTGAGAATGCCTACAAAATTACTTGGGCTAATTTGAAACAAATGATGATCAAGGAATACTGTCCTCGGAGTGAAATACAGAAGTTGGAGGTTGAATTCTGGGATCATACGGTTAGGGGAAATGATATCATAACTTACAATCGTCGATTTCAAGAATTAAGGATACTTTGTCCAACAATGGTTTCCCCAAAGGAAAAATTGTTGGAAAGATATATCTGGGGACTTCCATCCAGCATACAAGGACATGTAACTTCGGCAAATCCAAAGGAACTTGATGAAGCTATGCGGATGTCCCGCAGCCTCATGGACCAAGTGGTACGAATGACAGAAACCCAAAAGCAAACCAACCTCAACACCAACAACAACACCAACAACGCCAGCAATACCAATAACCCCAACAATTCCAACTACAGTAACAACAATAACAATAGGAACAACAACAACAAGCGACCATGGGATGGTAACCATGGAAGTAACAACAATAACAACAACAACCAAACTCAAAACAACAACCAGCAAAACAAAAGACAAGAGACCGCAAAGGCTTATGTGGCTGCACCAACTAGAGGCGCAGGATATACCGGGAATGCTCCACTATGCAATAAGTGTAACTTCCACCACTCAGGTCCTTGCCCGGCTAAGTGTCGCAACTGTCAGAACACTGGACACCTTGCCAGAGATTGTAGAGTCAAGGATGTAGCTACCGGTAGCAACGCACAACCAATAGTTATATGCTTCGGGTGTGGAGAAAGTGGACATTACAAGAACCGATGTCCCCAAAACCAAGGTCAACAAGTTGAAGACAACCAAGGGTGAGCATATATGATAAGAAGAGAAGGAGCTTATCAGAATCTCAACAACACTGCAGAACAATGAAGTTTAGAACTTAGCAGTCATATTTATTTATGCACTCTGTTGTACTATGTGTATGTCATCCCTAGTAATGGGAGTTTTATGACTTAAGAATATTTATTGTTCAATAAACGACTCTTTGTGATAATTCTCATCTATTGTACTTTCTATCTCCAAACCAATTTGATTGTTTAGCAGACTATTACCATTCTATGAGACTTACTCAGTTATCTTATAAACCATTCAACAAATTTTACTTCAAGCTAATTTGTTATCACTTGATTGTTTCACATCATTTTACTCCAAGATATTCTACCACCATCCTAGAAATCCCTTCATTGATACCACCCTATAAATCAATATCATGCCTTCATTTCCAACTTTCATCACAAACCACTAAATCTCAACATACCAAAATGAAGAACACAAACCTTCTTAACCTTCTCACCATCATCATCATCTTCACAACCCTTAATCCCACAAGCTCACTTTCTGATTTTGATGCACTTTAAAGCTCAAATCATCCTTAGTTACACCACAAGCAACCTCATCAGCCTTACAGATTGAATACCATACGTGACTAAACCGAACATCACATTATCGGTCCTAAATTATACATAGCTTGATCACCTATGTCTAATTCAGGAGGGATCATGTTATGCTGGGAGCAGTCACTCGTATGTTTTCTTAGAAACAAACTTCTCATAAGTAACCTCATTCTACGCCATACACTGAAACGACAAATCAAACTACATCACTCTAATCCTCATAAGTAACCACACCTCTTCATCGACACCACTCCAACATATAACACACACAGAACTTCGGGACGAAGTTCCCCGTAAGGGGTGGAGACTGTAACAATTCGCAATTTCAGGTTAATTTCTATTTCCGGAAAATTTTACTATTCATGTTACTATTCATTTTTACTATTCATTCTTTCTGAAATTTTCCCGAAAGTTGATTTTTATTTCATATTCTCGAGTGATAAATCATTTCCATGGCAAATTAAATGTTTGACACTCGTCAGATCATTTTCGTGAAAGTTACTAAGGAATTACACAGAATTACACGTTTTAGGGTAAAACGGCAATCAGAAATTCTACGCACAACGAAATTTGACCCCGTCAGGTGACCCCACATCAGAAAAATGTTTAACACACTCATGATTTATTTGAGAATAAATCATGACTGAGAAAAATCATGGCCAAAATAAACTTCGGTCGTGAAAAACTGGAATTTTCAGTTTTAAGCGTTTTTACTCAGCCGTAACCCTATCCTATACCTGCACCGCATTTCTAAGACGATTTGAGCTTTCAACTTATTAAAATAAGTCAACATATTTTTCCCTCCTCCATTGACTAAAAATCATTCCTTGATTTTATAAGTCATTTCGTGATTTTTAGGCTTACGGTTTGATGTCTAAAAGACATTTAACACCAACCGACACTAGACTGGGCCCAGTCTAGACATTATAAGTCATTTTAAATCATTTATATCATATTAGAAAAGTAACATTTTACTTTTCTCAATTTTACGCAATATTCGTACATTTTACGTATTACGCGTTTTAGACCCGTGTTTCCAGTTTTTAGCAGGATTTACCACCCAAATGGAACCTACCACTCATTTTATATTTTATTATGGGACATATGGACATGTCTAACAATACTTTAAAGTTTCATAATTTTACGACACCCGGTTTTACGTTTTGAGGCCTAATCATTTACGGTTGACATTTCCCGGAGTCAAAACTCATCCTAATATCTAGATATTATCATCCAAAGCACACCTCACCCCCCTTATCCCTTGTGAACCGACTTAGGGGGGGGGGAGTCATCCCTTGTGTGGCTTGATCCTAGGCAAGGTTGTCTTGGATGGTTACATGTGTTATTTTGGCCAAAATATCTTAAGTAAACTAACCTCCTCATGAGACTATAAAAGCCCCCCCCCACCCCTTGTGTTTGCCGTCCATACCACACCACACAACACTCTCTCCATAGCTTTATTTCCTTCAAAGTTCTAGCAAGGTTCAAGTGTTTCTTCAAGGTAGAAACCCTAGTTGATCTTAGGTTACCAAAACTCTTCCAAACCCTAACATACTTGGTGATTTATCTTGAGTTTAAATCCACTCAATTCACCTCAATCTTCATCATTCATCTTTCAAGAATACCAAGGGTAGAAAGTTTGCATGAAGTGAAAAGGGTTGAAGCAAGTCTATCAAAGTCCATTTCCTTACTTGTTACTCCTTTCTTTAATTAGAAAGCCAAAAGTTGTAAGCCTAAACCTAACTTGCTTCTTGTTTATTAATCATGTTCATATCATTTACATGTTATTCTTGCTATATTATGTGTTGTATTTATGTCCATGATGTATAAAAATGAGCAAAAGATGTTGTTATAATGGATTGTTGAGACAAATTACTATAACAAGCAAACTAGTGACTTTCTTGGTAAGACCTGATCAAAATGGTAAAAATATGATATTTGATCATTACATATTACAGTAGAGGACTTAACAAGGAAACCGTAGCAACTTGAACCACCCAAAACAAGTATACGAGTCAAAAGTTACGCCCATTTGAAGTTACCAAAGATTTCCGGCAAACTGCCAAATACCATTCTGATCAAATTTGGGTTTTGAAAGTCACACTTCTGGTCCGATTCATCAAAAAGTTAAAACACGAAAGTTGTCCGGAACGACGTTTTCGTTCAAGAGCAAAAAAGCTCGAGCCCTAAAAACGCTTTCCGAGTGATAAAATTCTTCAAATTCTAAACAGCCCATTTTTAGGCGAAAGTCACTAGATTATGGTTATACTTTAAAAGGAACAAGAGGTCTTATGACCTATAATCAAGACCACAACCATGGCTAGAGCCAAGGTTGTGTCTCATGACCTTGAAACAAGGACCAAAGGTCATGGCTAGGCCATGACGAAATGACCATACCAACTTACATAGGCGTAAACATGAATCAATGAATTAGGCGATAACATGAACAAGCAATTTGGATCTACTTCACTTAAAAGGAAACCATGAGATATTACCAAGAGAAAATGGTCATACAAGACTTATGAAACTACCCCTAATAACAATCTTCATGTACTAATAAACTTTCCTAAGTTTATTCAAATAACGGACTTGTAACTTTTCGGATCAAAACTTATATCTATATATTTTATCAACTACTACAATAGTAGGGACCTCATGTGAGGAGTTCATTATGTAAGCCGTCGAGATGAGTTGTGGATTTACGAGTTAAAGTTTCCTGGCTCCTCGAACGCTTACTAACATGACTTCTGAATTATGTCGGCCCGAACGGTAGTAAACGATATACCAAAACATACATGTTTCATGAATCTTTCTTTCAAAGACTTATACTATACATCATACCACATCATGGACTAAATGCAAGATATATATATAGGCACTATGATCAGTGCTGAACCATCAGATTATTATTAACCAAGGTTAATAAGTCAAAAACAGCTTAGACTAATGCTCCATGGAGTACAAGGTATCCGCGGGTCGTTTATCCCAACGAGGCGTGAAATCTGTAATAAAACGAATTTGGGAACGGGTGATTATGAACAGGAAGGGTTTGAGAATGGTTTGTATTACTACTGATTGAATGAGAAATTATTTGGAAACAATAATTAAGCATACAACAATCAGATATACAAAACACGTAACACAAAGTATTAAAAACGTAAGTATGAAAAATATAAAGACTAATTATGGCAAGTTTATAACTACAAGGGTGTAAAATGAAAATTAAAAACTTTTTAACTTAAAAGAAAATTAAAATCTAAAAAGAAAATATTAAATTATTATTATATTAATTTAATATTAATTAATTAATAAAAACTATTTAAAACTTATTTAAAATCTAATTAACTAAATCTAAAATGTGTTATACTACAAATTTAACTAGGAAAATTATAAAAATAATTTCTAAAAATCTAAAATAACTTAAAAGATTTATAAAAAATAAAAAGAGATATTTTTGTCTTTTTATGTAATTTTTATTAATTAAAAACTATATTATTAATTTAAATCTAATTAAACTAAATAAAGGTGGAAAAATAGAAAATGAAAAGGGAAAGTTATAAAACTATTTTTTACAGGTTCTAATAAAGTTTATAAACTTAGGAAAATTATAAAAATGAAAATTATATAAAATCTAAATAACTATTCTAATTTTTATTTGGTTTTTATGTTTTAAGTAATTTAAATAAAATTAAATGTAAAAATTATAAAGACTACAGTAAAAATTCTAGAAATTTTATTACAAACTTAAAATCAAATAAGGAATCTAGGAAAAATATAAAAACATACTACAGTAGTACAACTTTTAACAGTTACAAATTATTTAATAGATTTAATTAAATACTAAATAAACTATAATTAAATCTAATAAATACAAGATAAGCACAGAAAATTCTAGGAAAATTACTACAACTATAAAATATAACAAAGTAATTTAGAAAAATATAAAAACATGTAATCACTTAACAAAATATTAAAAAGGAAAATTAAAATTAAATTATATTAAATAGAAACTATCACTTATTTTTATATTGATTTTTCTTGAATTTTATTTTACAAACCTATTTTATACCTAATAATAACTAACTTTTATAAAAACAATATTTTTATAACTTAATAATAAGCTAATAATAAGTTATTAACCAAAACAGTTGACTTAGTTTGACCAACTAAGCAATTTAGCTAAACTGAGCTTGTGTGGGGTCCACTTGGGTAAAAATTGGTTCCTCAAAGTTAATTGAACATGTATAAGCAATAATAAGCACAAGGGTTCCACTGGATAAGCCAATAAGCCATAATAAGCTTATGCTTATTGGTTTTCTGAGACAGAAAATGGGACAAAGTTTAAAGCTTGTTTCAGGTGGGTCCCATGGGTCTTAAGGTCAAACAAAAAGTCAATACTGAGAGTCTACCAGGAGGGGGGTTGGGAGAACCAAAAATGGGTCAGTGGGACCCACTATGGTGGCCAGAATCACCCACCAAAGTGGTGGAGGTGGCCTGGGTAACTGGTGCACAGGGGAGGTCTTTCCCTTGCAAGTAACTTTGGGGCAATGTGGGGCCTACAAGAATGATCAGAGGTCTAAAACAAGGTGTGATCCAATAAGCTGGGCTGGGGAGGTTCTAAATAAGCCAAGGTTCAAGCCCTGGGGTCTACTAATTAGCTTAGGGGAGGCCTTGGATTTTGGTCTGTTTGGATATATACCCTGGTGCAGGGTTCTTATTTGATCAGTACACCAACTTTGATCCAAATTTTTAATGAGCAGATGAGATTCAAATTTTAATTTTCTTATTGATATGAATGCACAAGCTGGCCAAGAGTCTAAATCAACAAACTTTTTCCATTTTCATCATCAATTAAGTCCTAGAGACTAATTTGAAAATTACACAAATTCTGAGTATGCAACTTTGACCTTTCAAGGTAATTTTGAGAACTTTGACTTAAATGGAATTTGAATGGTCCCAGTTGTTTCAATGATGTTTATTAAACCTAAATGGAACCACTTCAAGCAAGTTTAACTATATTTGAAGCAAATTGAAAAGGATGACTCAAAGAATCACAACAGTTAAGCTGTTGTGACTCATAAATTGCAAATTTGACTTTTTCTTTAAAAGTGACCAAACCAAAGGGTCAACCTAAGTTAATATGAACCTAAAGACAGTAAACAACAAAACTTAGCTCCTAGTAGCAACCATAACATACAGAATCAAGTAGTGCCAAACACCCCTTTATGACTAATCTGTTATGAGTTTATGAACCAATACAAGATTTTAAACTAATCCACCATTAAATTAACTTATATTAATACTAATTAAACATTATTAAGTAACTTTAAGCAACAAATAACATCAAAAGCTATGTAAAACAGATTATGCATAAAAAATTGAAAACATGCTTACCATTGGATTCATTCCAAGAACATGGAACCAAGGATCATGTCACATCCTAAGCCTCCCATAAGGCAACTAAACCAAGGGTAACCCTGCTTTTATCCTGTTTCTTCTTCTTGATCATTCACCATTAATTTGTTTTTTTTATTTTTCCACTAATTATTTGTATTTTTGGTGTTTTTCCTGTTTTTAATGAAACTGATAACAAAGGTTTCTTAAAAGCTTATCTAAACTTTTGTCAGAAGCTTATATGAGCTTAAAGAGTCCACAACAATAATAAACAATCTTAAGCCAATTTGTCAAATTTTCTTAAAATTGCTAAAATTGAAATTAATAAATAAAACTTGAAATTGAAACTTGCAATAAATTTAAATTACATAAATAAGACAGGTTACAACTAAAAAAACTTGAAATGACATTAATTTAAATATTACACTACTCTACACTACTTTTACACTAAATTAAAACTACTCTTGCTTCCTTCTGCCTCTTCTTCTTTATATAGCATCCAAAAAGGTTCTTGTGGGTCCCACAGAGCTTTCCCATCACCATTTGATCATTGAAATCAATCCTGGCCGTTTAACCATTTTGGCGGGAAAATCAATATTGAGCAATTGGGGATTATGAAGGCTATTGGTTGGTTATGGAGGTGGAAGGGACAAAAGGGTGAGCTGGTGGATAGGTAGGGTGAGTTTGGGGTGGTGGAGATGGAGTGTTGGCAGGTTAGGGGTGTGGTGGAGATGGTGGGGATGAAACGTGGCTTATTCTGAGGTAAACCCAAGAGTGGGTTTTGGTTTAGGTGGTGACAGAGAGGGGGTGAGGTGGTGAGTGAGTAAGGTGGAGGTGGAAGAAGAGGGAAGCAGGTGATGCAGGTGGTGAAGGTAGGGGATGATGGAGATGGTCAAACGGGTCAATAAAAAAGTTCCCAGGGTTTTATTTTTAAAAGGGGTGTTGGGCTTTTTTTATTGATTGGGCTTTGGGGTTATGGACTGGACCAGGTTTGGTTTGGTTGTGTTTATTTTTGGATTTGGATTATTAATTTGGTTTGTAAATATTTAGCCCATGGATCTTTTATGTAAATATCTAATTTCCAGGGACTAAATCTGTAATTATTCCAAACTTTATCAAAAGGTACTTTTTTGTCATGTTGTAATAATATAGGGACCTTTTTGATAATTTCCACAATAAAACAACCGGGGACCATTTTTGTCAATTTTCAAAGTTTGAGGGGTAAAAGTGTAATTTTCCAAAAGTTTATCAAAATGGACTTGATTTGTCAGGATAAATAGTACAAGGGCCATATATGTAAGTTTTTCTAATTAAAAATGCCCAGGGACTATTTTTGCCATTTTTGAAACTTCAGGGACCAAAACTGTAATTTCCTCAAACTTTTTATCCAAAGGTCAAATTTGATAACTTGTGAATTCCCAAGGACCATTTTTGACTTTTTCTTCCAAATTAACTTTCCAGGGACTAGAATTGTCATTTATGAAACTTGGGGGACCTGTTTTGCCATTTGTGCAATTTTGAACTTTCAAGGGTAAAATTTGTCATTTCTTGATTCCTGGGGGACTGTTGTTGACTTTTCTTCAAAATAATTTTCCCAGGGACCATTTCTGACATTTCTTGAAAGTTCAGGGACTGATTCTGCCAATTGTGCAAACTTTGCACGTTTTTCATCTGTTTTCAATCCTTTTACACCTGAAACATATAAAAACACATTCCAAAGATATTTATAGTATTATGTGGTATTTCTATGTGTTTTTAACTGTTTTCGTATTTTAAACAGGATAAAAATGATGAGTTTTTATGAACTCATCAATCCCCCACACTAAACTATTGCTAGTCCCTAGCAATCTATAATCCAATAACAACCCATTTTCAAAATTTAATGGTTTTAATGTCTCTTTACCAAAAGCCATTACTTCTGGAGTAGCCAGGTGTGAAAACTGTGGTACACCTGATAACCATGTGATTTTGAGCAAACCACCAGCTGTCAACGGATTTGATTAGTCTTTACCAAAAGCCGTTTGCTTCTGGACTAGCCAACTCTTGATGGAATAGTCAACATTTTGGTGAGCTGATTACCAATTATGGATTTTCCACGGCCTTTACCACAAGCCATAATCTTGCGGGCTAGCCAACTCATTCGCTTTATGGGATATGGGGAGTTGAGGAACCATACAATTTTTGGCAAATTGCAAGCCATAAACGGGTTTGAGTTATCTTTACCAAGAGCCGTTTGCTCCTGGATTAGCCAGTCCTTGTGTGGATTAGACATGGTGGACTAATAACCATTTGTTGCGTTAATGCCAAGTATTTCATTTAAGTAAAAATTAAATTTTTTTTTTTAAATTTTTGGCAAAAACGGGGGGTACTAGATGTATAATGTGATTAAATTCGCTAGAATTTCCCCCCCTACACTTAGAAATGAATATTGTCCTCAATATTCAAAGTCCCGGCTATTATGCCGACTCTTTGAATGTAAAAAGGCAATATTACAAGCTAAATGTAGGAACAACTTTTATTTTATTTTTGAATTTTTTCATTTTTTGCTTTATGTACTTTATTTACAGTAGGGAAACTCCCCTACACTTGGGTGGTACACACGGGTGAAAACCCATGTTTATGCTACTGTTTTTTGATTTTTAATTTTTATAAATGTTTTTGTATTTTTAAATTTTATATATATGTACAAAAGAAAGAAAATTCCTAACAACCGCCCCTCGAAAGGGAATCTGGGTCTGACAGAGCTCAGTAACTGTAAACAGCCAACAACCAAATGTTGTAACTAAGAGACTAATCAAACTGGGCAAGTTGTGTGCAAAGGAAAAATATTTTTGTATTTTATATTGTTTATGAAATGAAATATGATATAATATATGTAATCACTACCTCCCAGGCTTGTGTCAGGTTTACCACGCTAGCTAATCACTTGTGAATGATTAACTGTAATAAATATGCCCTGACAGCCCGGGAGTTGAATGATAAAGTATATATAATATACATACAAGGATAGATATTTGAACAAAATTTACAATTCATTATTTATTTATATGTACATGATACTAATGTTTTTGTTTTCCGAGTCACTAGCTTGACTCGACCCCGCATTAATTAGTCCGTGGGGAAAGTTTGGAGATCTGGGACAACCACTTGTGGTATGTCCCCTCCAAAGTAGTGTTTCAAACGATGTTCATTTACTTTAAAGTTGGGACCGTCGGGTTGTAATAACTCAACAGTTCCGTATGGGTATACTTTTGCTACAGTAAATGGTCCAGACCAATGGGTTTTTAGCTTGCCCGAGAAAATTTTCAATCTTGAATTGAAAAGAAGAACTCTGTCACCAACGTTGAAAACGCGGTTCTTTATTTTAGAGTCATGTATCTTCTTAGTCTTTTCTTTATAGATTAAAGAATTATCGTAAGCTTGATCACGTAGTTCATTTAGTTCATTTAGCTGAACCTTACGGTGATCACCAGCTGTCTGAATGTCAAAGTTTGCATGTTTCAAAGCCCAGTAGGCTTTGTGCTCTAATTCGATCGGAAGATGACATGTCTTTCCATACACCAACTTGTATGGAGTACACACAATGGGTGTTTTATAAGCTGTACGAAAAGCCCAGAGTGCGTCGTCCAATTTGTCCGACCAAGAGGCACGGTTTTCTCCTACCGTCCTCTCCAGAATTCTCTTTATGCCTCGATTTGAGACCTCCACCTGCCCACTAGTTTGGGGGTGATATGCAGTAGAAAGACGGTGAGTTACACCATATTTCAGCATCACTCTTGCAAATTGATCATTGCAAAAGTGTGTACCACGATCACTGATAATGGCACGAGGAGTCCCGAATCGAGCAAAGAGAGACTTCAGAAATTTTACAACTACTCGGGCATCATTGGTGGGTAAGGCTTTTGCCTCAACCCATTTTGACAAATAGTCGACTGCCACGAGTATATACTTGTTACCTCTTGAAGATGGGAATGGGCCCATAAAATCAATGCCCCAGATATCAAATATTTCACAGACTTGGATGATGTTTTGAGGCATTTCATCCTTCTTAGAAACATTCCCGTGATGCTGACAAGCATCACAAGTTTTGACAAGTTCTTGGGCATCTTTATAGATGGTGGGCCAATAGAAACCAGAATCAAACACCTTTTTGGCGGTGTAGTTTGAGCTGTGATGTCCCCCAGTGGGTCCATCATGACATGCTTTGAGGATTTCCATGGTTTCATTACCATGGACACACCGTCGGATGACTTGATCCGCACATATCTTAAAGAGGTAGGGGTCGTCCCAGAAATAGTGTTTAACGTCTTTGAAGAATTTTTTCTTCTGTTGGGACGACATCCCTTTCACAACGAAATTACCCGCATGGTAGTTTGCAAAATCTGCAAACCATGGGGTAGAGGTATCATCCCTGGTAGAGATTAGATTGAGAGTCTCCAGAGGAAAAGTTTCATTAATTTCTTTTCTCTCGAGAATATCCTGATGAGGATTCTCTAACCGGGATAAGTGATCAGCAGCAAGGTTCTCTGCTCCTTTTTTGTCTCGTATGAGTATATCGAATTCCTGAAGGAGCAGGACCCAACGGAGCAGTCTTGGCTTTGCATCCTGTTTAGTGAACAGGTATTTCAAAGCCGAGTGGTCCGTGTACACCACACATTTGGTTAGGATTAAGTAAGACCTAAATTTCTCAAAGGCATATACCACAGCTAATAATTCTTTTTCTGTGGTGGTATAATGTACTTGAGCTTCACTCATGGTCTTACTTGCGTAGTGTATTGGCTGAAAATGTTTGGATTTGCGTTGCCCCAGAACTGCACCAATAGCGAAATCGCTAGCATCGCACATAAGTTCGAAGGGTAAGTCCCAGTCGGGGGCAATAAGGATTGGTGCCTCGGTAAGCTTTTTCTTTAAAGTAGAGAAAGCTTCGATGCACTCGGGGGAAAAGATAAAAGGAGCATCCTTTTCAAGAAGATGAGTCATGGGCCGGGCTATTTTGGAGAAATCCTGAATGAATCTCCGATAGAACCCGGCATGGCCAAGGAAACTCCTGATTCCTTTAACAGTGGTGGGATGAGGCAGTTTAGCTATAACATCAATTTTGGCCTTATCGACCTCAATCCCGCTTTTTGAAATTTTATGGCCGAGGACAATGCCCTCCTTAACCATAAAATGGCTCTTCTCCCAGTTTAGACAAAGATTAGTGTCTTCACAACGTTGAAGCATCTTTTCTAAATGGGAGAGGCATGAGTCGAAAGAATTCCCAATGACTGAGAAGTCATCCATGAATACCTCCATAGTTTTCCCGATCATGTCATGGAAAATAGCCATCATGCACCTCTGGAAAGTGCCCGGAGCATTGCATAACCCAAAAGGCATGCGACGATAGGCAAATGTTCCGTAAGGGCATGTGAAGGTAGTTTTATCTTGATCCTGTGGATCAATGGGAATTTGGAAGTAACCCGAGAAGCCATCGAGGAAACAATAATACTCATTCCCCGCTAGTCTCTCGAGCATCTGATCCATAAAGGGCAGAGGGAAATGGTCTTTGCGGGTGGCTTCGTTAAGCTTTCTGTAATCGATACATACTCGCCACCCTGTAACCAAACGAGTTGGTATCAACTCGTTATCCTCATTTGTGACAACCGTGATGCCACCCTTTTTTGGAACACAATGTATTGGGCTAACCCAAGGACTATCTGATATAGGGTAAATCAATCCCGCATCGAGAAGTTTGATAACTTCTTCCTTGATAACTTCATGGATTTTTGGATTTACTCTTCTTTGATGCTGCACGGTAGGTTTAAAGTCCTCTTCCATTAGGATTTTGTGTGTACAAAAATCCGGGTTAATACCCTTTATGTCTGAAAGTTTCCAAGCAATTGCTTGCTTGTGGGACTTTAAAACCTTATGCAGCGCGGTTTTCTCCACATCCTTTAAGTCTTTGGCAATAATGACCGGTAACTTATCGTTACCTTCCAAGAATGCATATTCTAGATGAGGAGGCAGGTCCTTAAGTTCGACCTCGGGGAAATCATCAGTTTTCTCAACATTTTTGACTTCCGCGTTATGAAGTTGTGGAGGTAGAACAGGAATGGGAGAGGGATCTTTGTTCAATAAATTCTCAAGGAGAAGTATATCCCTTTCCGGGTCAATCTCTTGGTTATCAATCCCTTCGGGAACTGAATCACTTTTGAGAAAGGCCTCTAATTCCTCAAGGACGAAATCACTTCCCTCAAACGGAGTGAGGGAAGGAAAAGAATTAGCGATTATGGGGTGAGAAGAGGGAGTGGGATTGCCACTCGGAAGACTATCAGCGAAACCAAGGATTTCCTGAGCATACTCCTCGGATGCAATGTCAATGACATCAATTCGGTTGACCGATTCAGCATCATAATTCGAGGAATATCTCGAGGTTTGATCAAGATTGAACGTTATCGCTTCAGTGCCAACTCGTAACGTGATTTCCTCATCGAAAACATCGATTAATGCACGACCCGTCCTTAAGAATCCCCTCCCAAGAATGAGAGGAACTCTTGGATCCGCATCGAAATCAACAACTACAAAGTCTGCCGGAAAATGGAACTTTCCCACCCTTACAAATACGTCCTCGGCAATACCAAGGGGACGTGAAATTGAACGGTCTGCAAGCTCGAGAGTCATGCATGTGGGACTAAGTGCCTGAAGAGAGAGCTTTTTCCAAACTGAGTAGGGCATTAAGTTGATGCTTGCACCAAGATCGGCCAAGGCAAAGCAGTCAACCATTCCTGGAAATACGCAAGGTATTAGAAATTTTCCAGGATCTCCTAGCTTCGCGGGAAGCTGTTTCAACAGAACTGCCGAGCAGTTCTCGTTGAGTGGAGTTCGTGCCATCTCAAACAGTTTTTCTTTATTGCTCAACAGGTTTTTGATTGTCGATGCGAATTTGGGCATTAAAAGAAGAGCATCCGCGAAGCTAATATCGAAGTGTAGTTCTTGAAAAATCTGAAAATTTTTTTCCATCTGATGATTAGCTTTTTCACGGAGCTTCTGGTCTTGCAATCGTGAGGGATATGGAATTGTTGGTTTTGGGTTGGCTTTTGGATTTTCAACAGGACCTTCGGTAGTTTCAAACACAACTCTTTTAGGAGGAGTCGGGATAACTGGAGGTGGGACGTCGTCGGTACTTCCTTTATCAATAGGAGGTATCGTGTTCGTTGTAACCTCAACTTCTTTTTCCAGTACCTCGGGAGAAGAGAAAGAGGTAGATGGAGTTTTAGGTCCTTTATACGAAGCTCCACTTCTTGTGGTGATCGCCTTAACATCGCCCCTCGGATTAGCGATCGTGTTGCTAGGTAAAGTACCTGAGCCCGAGGGTCGATCATTTAAAGATTTCTTTATGTCAGAAATTTGGCTGATCAACAACCTGTTGGTTTCTTCCTGTGCTTTCATGAATTGTTTTAACAATTCATCAGAAGAGGTAGGGTTTGGAACAACAGCTGGTGTTTGAACGGGAGGGGTTTGCCCTCGAGTGTTCTGCTGAAACCCTTGATTTTGGAATTGTCCCTGATTAGGGTTTCCATGAAAGTAGCCAGGATTATAGTTACTCGGTCCCTGATTTCTATTCCCCTGATTTTGAAAGTTTTGGGAATAACCTTGATTAAAGTGACCTTGGTTAGGATAACCTTGGTTACTTCTGTTTGGGTTTTGGGGACGGTTTTGTGTGTTCTGGTTAAAACCAGGTGGTACAGAGTAAGTGCTCGGACGCCATGGTGGCTCAGCAGGAGGACGATACGGATTGCCTCCTTGGCTAGAACTACCAGCAATCGCGTTGGTTTCAAATGTGTTATTGTCTGTGGCAGTACAATTATAATAGGCATGTGGTCCACCACAGGTAACACAAACATCCACTTTCTTCACTTCAGCATGTGAAGGATTCTGTGGGAACGAGACTTTCTTCTGATTGGAGTGAACCAAGGCTTGTATAGCATCCGTGAGTTTATCAATCTTAGCATCGGTGCTGGATTGATTCACGGTAGAAGAAGAAGGATCGACCTGTTTATTACGTATGGTTCGAACCTTGGACTTATTTTCAATTATTGCTAAAGCTTCCTTGACAATACGACTCAAAAAATTCCCTCCTGCTGAGGCATTAAGGGAATCTTGGTCTGCTTGGCTTACTCCGTTATAAAATGTGTCGAGTTGCATCAACTCAGAAAATCCATGGTGGGGGCATTTGCGAAGCAACTCTTTGAATCTATCCCATGCTTCACTGAATGTCTCACCAGGTCTTTGTGAAAACTTGGTGATCTCATTCCTCAGATAGGCAGTTTTGGATGGTGGATAGAATTCATTCACAAATTTTTTAACTAGATCTTCCCATGTTTCTATGGATCGAGGGGGTTGTTTCTCTAGCCAGACTCTGGCTGCTCCCTCGAGAGAAAATGGAAACAGAAGTAGTTTAATAGCCTCCGGCGGGACATTCTTATATTTGATGGTAGATGTAATTTTGTTAAACCATCTTATATGTGAATGAGGATCGTCCCTTTCGAAACCATAGAACTGATTAGAAGTAACCAGATTAAGTAATCCGGTTTTTAATTCGAAATTATCAGATACTATGGCGGGTACAATAATAGCATCTCCATAACCCTCGATGGGTGCCTGGAGAAGCTCTGACATTGGGCGTTCTTCTGCCATGATGACTGCAGTTTTAGGTTCAGTCTGTATTTGAGTTTCAATTTTCGGGGCAGATTGTGTACGTTTTCGAGGAATACTGACAAGCTCGCGATGAGGACTTGTAGACCTAGAAGAACGTGTGTGCATGTACTAAAAACAAAATTTTCAAAACAAGATCGAGGCAAAACCACAGTAAACTTAACCCAATAATCACAGGCAAAATGGCTTCTTTATAAAAGGTACACCACTTACACGGATATTACGTTAAAATTTTTTATCTTATGTTGGGAACTTATTCTGAAGGTTATTTAATTTATTCACAAGAAAATGTTTTTGGGTATATGTGTATGGGTGAAAACTTGGAAAATATTTTTGGAATCGATTCGTTAACCGAAATCGTTCCTTTAAAATCACTCGCAGGCTAGCGGGAGGAAATAAATGGATTCCTCTTCAGTTCGCAATTTAATGTCAGAACTTACCTTATACCAGCTGTATAGGTTGTGATTTTAAAGAAAACGAAGTAATTTAACTTCACGATTTATTTTGTTTGTTATTTAATTTTTTTTGGTGTTTTTAACACTTTAGGAAAAGTGTTAGTGAACTTTTCAGTTATGATATTTATTTTCACAAAAATTTACAGACTGATGATATTTGTACAGTGAGTTGATATTCAGAACCACGTATGCTTCCAAATTCGTTGTACGCAGCACACCTCCCCGGCAACGGCGCCAAAATTTTGATCAGTGCTGAACCGTCAGATTATTATTAACCAAGGTTAATAAGTCAAAAACAGCTTAGACTAATGCTCCGTGGAGTACAAGGTATTCGCGGGTCGTTTATCCCAACGAGGCGTGAAATCTGTAATAAAACGAATTCGGGAACGGGTGATTATGAACAGGAAGGGTTTGAGAATGGTTTGTATTACTACTGATTGAATGAGAAATTATTTGGAAACAGTAATTAAGCATACAACAATCAGATATACAAAACACGTAACACAAAGTATTAAAAACGTAAGTATGAAAAATATAAAGACTAATTATGGCAAGTTTATAACTACAAGGGTGTAAAATGAAAATTAAAAACTTTTTAACTTAAAAGAAAATTAAAATCTAAAAAGAAAATATTAAATTATTATTATATTAATTTAATATTAATTAATTAATAAAAACTATTTAAAATCTAATTAACTAAATCTAAGATGTGTTATACTACAAATTTAACTAGGAAAATTATAAAAATAATTTCTAAAAATCTAAAATAACTTAAAAGATTTATAAAAATTAAAAAGAGATATTTTTGTCTTTTTATGTAATTTTTATTAATTAAAAACTATATTATTAATTTAAATCTAATTAAACTAAATAAAGGTGGAAAAATAGAAAATGAAAAGGGAAAATTATAAAACTATTTTTTACAGGTTCTAATAAAGTTTATAAACTTAGGAAAATTATAAAAATGAAAATTATATAAAATCTAAATAACTATTCTAATTTTTATTTGGTTTTTATGTTTTAAGTAATTTAAATAAAATTAAATGTAAAAATTATAAAGACTACAGTAAAAATTCTAGAAATTTTATTACAAACTTAAAATCAAATAAGGAATCTAGGAAAAATATAAAAACACACTACAGTAGTACAACTTTTAACAGTTACAAATTATTTAATAGATTTAATTAAATACTAAATAAACTATAATTAAATCTAATAAATAAAAGATAAACACAGAAAATTCTAGGAAAATTACTACAACTATAAAATATAACAAAGTAATTTAGAAAAATATAAAAACATGTAATCACTTAACAAAATATTAAAAAGGAAAATTAAAATTAAATTATATTAAATAGAAACTATCACTTATTTTTATATTGATTTTTCTTGAATTTTATTTTACAAACCTATTTTATACCTAATAATAACTAACTTTTGTAAAAACAATATTTTTATAACTTAATAATAAGCTAATAATAAGTTATTAACCAAAACAGTTGACTTAGTTTGACCAACTAAGCAATTTAGCTAAACTGAGCTTGTGTGGGGTCCACTTGGGTAAAAATTGGTTCCTCTAAGTTAATTGAACATGTATAAGCAATAATAAGCACAAGGGTTCCACTGGATAAGCCAATAAGCCACAATAAGCTTATGCTTATTGGTTTTCTGAGACAGAAAATGGGACAAAGTTTAAAGCTTGTTTCAGGTGGGTCCCATGGGTCTTAAGGTCAAACAAAATGTCAATACTGAGAGTCTACCAGGAGGGGGGTTGGGAGAACCAAAAATGGGTCAGTGGGACCCACTATGGTGGCCAGAATCACCCACCAAAGTGATGGTGGTGGCCTGGGTAACTGGTGCACAGGGGAGGTCTTTCCCTTGCAAGTAACTTTGGGGCAATGTGGGGCCCACAAGAATGATCAGAGGTCTAAAACAAGGTGTGATCCAATAAGCTGGGCTGGGGAGGTTCTAAATAATCCAAGGTTCAAGCCCTGGGGTCTACTAATTAGCTTAGGGGAGGCGTTGGATTTTGGTCTGTTTGGATATATACCCTGGTGCAGGGTTCTTATTTGATCAGTACACCAACTTTGATCCAAATTTTTAATGAGCAGATGAGATTCAAATTTTAATTTTCTTATTGATATGAATGCACAAGCTGGCCAAGAGTCTAAATCAACAAACTTTTTCCATTTTCATCATCAATTAAGTCCTAGAGACTAATTTGAAAATTACACAAATTCTGAGTATGCAACTTTGACCTTTCAAGGTAATTTTGAGAACTTTGACTTAAATGGAATTTGAATGGTCCCAGTTGTTTCAATGATGTTTATTAAACCTAAATGGAACCACTTCAAGCAAGTTTAACTATATTTGAAGCAAATTGAAAAGGATGACTCAAAGAATCACAACAGTTAAGCTGTTGTGACTCATAAATTGCAAATTTGACTTTTTCTTTAAAAGTGACCAAACCAAAGGGTCAACCTAAGTTAATATGAACCTAAAGACAGTAAACAACAAAACTTAGCTCCTAGTAGCAACCATAACATACAGAATCAAGTAGTGCCAAACACCCCTTTATGACTAATCTGTTATGAGTTTATGAGCCAATACAAGATTTTAAACTAATCCACCATTAAATTAACTTATATTAATACTAATTAAACATTATTAAGTAACTTTAAGCAACAAATAACATCAAAAGCTATGTAAAACAGATTATGCATAAAAAATTGAAAACATGCTTACCATTGGATTCATTCCAAGAACATGGAACCAAGGATCATGTCACATCCTAAGCCTCCCATAAGGCAACTAAACCAAGGGTAACCCGATCCTAAGTCGCGACATTCTATTATAGGTTGCTTGTAGAAACCTTCACGATTCGACCATCACATTCATTACTCACTACATAACTTAAGGTGAGTTCGTAGCCCCACTTTCTATTGTTTAACTATTTTACAAATCCATGGGGGGAATACATGCTATTATTTTTCTACTCGAACACAATGCTTTCTATTGTATGCTACACGACGATGTTTTATTATCACTAAGTAACGATTGCCATGTTCGAAGTCCCTATATCATGAACCATTAGTCACTACCTTTAGTGAGCGCGAATATTGTGAATAGATCTATTGGGATTGACGGATCCCATTTGTGTTGAACAACGATGAGTTCACACAAATGCACTATATTTGAGATTTAGCGGTATAATGGCAAAAGTACCTTGGTAGGGCTTCTATAATGCCAATTTTGTTGGTTCGATGTTAATGCTTTGGTTGCATGAACTTAGTGAAATAAATAACGATTTTGTTTTATGAGTGTGAGTCTATAACTCACACTACGACATATTGTGTTCAAACGATTTAACTAAACTCTACGAATTCCACTCAACCTTTGTGTTGACCTCTCAAGCATGTGTTTCAGGTTTATGACGATCAAGGATGGCACAGAAGGACACGGATACTCAAGAGGGCTATAAATTTTATTATCATTCAAAAACTCACTTAATGTGATTTGTAAACATGGAACCAATTGGGACCTCATTTTGTAATCTCTGATATTTATATAATTTGAATGATAAATCTTTTAAAACGACTCAATTGGAGTTCGTTTTCTATTATTGTGACTATTGTACCGTCCAGTAACACCCAGTTCGAATTCCGCTGCATCCATGAATTGGGGGTGTTACAGCGCGAATATTGTGAATAGGCCTATTGGGATTGACGAATCCCATTTGTATTGACTAAGTTCAAACAAATGCATTAATATTTGAGACATTAGGTATGACGGCAAAATACCTACCGGGATAACTCCGCCGATTGATATTGGTACCCGTTAACGTTTTGGTGTCATAAGCTTAGTAATTGATAATAACTGTTCCGGGCGTATAACAACGTGGCCCATCTTTGTTTTCCAAACATTGGTGTGAGCCTATAACTCACACTACCAACATATTGTGTTCAAACATTAAACAAACTCTATGAATATCACTCAACCTTTGTGTTGACCTCTCAAGCATGTATTTCAGGTTCATGACGATCAAGGATGGCACGGAAGGGCACGGATACTCAAGAGGGCTATAAATTTTATTATCATTCAAAACTCATTTATTATACATTGTAAACATGGAACCAATTGGGACCTCAATTTTGTAACCTATGATATTTATACAATTTGAATGATAAATCTCTTAAAACGACTCAATTGAAGTTCGTTTTCTATTATTGTGACTATTGTGCCGTCGAGTAACACCCAGTTTGAATTCCGCTGCATCCATGAATTGGGGGTGTTACAAGAAACATTTTCCAAAAACAAGGCTAAGGTTCTTTAAGGATGAAAATGTGGGTTGTGGTTGTAGCGGGCTTTATTTTGAAGGTTGAAAGGATGACACGGTTTTGGTTTGTTGGTTTAAATGGGAAACATTTTCCAAAAGAAACGGTGTTGTTTCATTTTGGAGACTCTAGGGTTGAGGTGTGTGAGACGAGGATTGTAGAAGATCCAAAATGTGGTTTAGTATAAACCTCATTTCTTCGGATAGCTCACGAATTTCCCTTTGACACCCTTCACTTATGTGAGCGGTTCTTTCGCAATGATTGCAATCATGGCGGGGAAAGTTTGGTGGAAGGGTGGTTTGATGTGTTGGTGGTGGATGGTTTGAACTTGAAGGAGCAAAGGTGGAAGGTTGAGTAGTGTTTTTGCTTCCTTCATTTGTTGATTGAAGTGTTGTTTGTAAAACCATGATATGGTTGATTTGAGAGTCAACCATACGTTTTAAGGCATGAAGGTGGTTTAAATGAGTGTCAATCTCATTATGAAGGTTTTGAGGTTTTTCCCATATGGATGCTTCTATTTTCTTATAAGAAGAAAGTAGAGATTCAAGGTGTTGGGAAGGTTCTTGTGATGATGGTTGTTGTTATGGTGGTGGTTGTTGGTTTTGAACAAAATGGCGGAAGCTTGTTTCGCCGGAAGGATTGCCATGAAGGTCTTTGTAAATTGGGTGAAACACAAATGATTGTGAGTGGGTATGGCCTTGATCATTTTGAAAAATGGATGGTCTAGCATAACGGTAAGCCAACCGTTCTACTAATGATGGTTGATGGGGTTCATCATCTAGTTGCTCACTAGGTTGTTGTTGGGTTTCCATTTGAGCAATGGTGTCAAAAAGTGACAAAGATGGTGGATTTGATGATTTGGGTAATAGGTCTTCTAAAGTTTCCAAATAAAGTAGTGGTGATGTTGGTGGTGTATGGAAAAGTTCCATTGGTGAAATTGTTGGTGATTGAGGTGATGAGGTTTTTGATAGTTGAGCTTGTTGAGAAGGTGATGATGAATCACTTGAAGGTCTAGTTGTTGGAGGAATGGTGGCCATGTTTGTGTAGCAATGTGTTTGAGAGGGTGTTGGAGTATCAAGATTAAACAATTCTTGAAAGGTCATAACATTGGTATTACAATGTGTTGGGGATTGTGTTGAGGTAGTGAAATTAAGGAAATCTTGGATAGGTGAAGAAATGTTAAGTGAAGCTTCACTTGAAGAAGATGAGCTTGACTTGACGGTTTTGTTAAAACAACAAGGTTTAACACTAATCCTAGTGATTTTTGAAAGGGATTTTGATGACTCGGATGATGTGTTGGATTTGGTCATTTTTAAAGGTGTGGTTTTAATGTTTTGAGAGAAGAAGGTTTAATGGTAATGGTGTGATTTGAATTGTTGCAAAGCTTTCAAATTTATAGTATGAAGAAGATGTTGAATAGGGTGTTTGGATTTAATGTTCTACCATTCAAAGGTTGAGGTTTCAAATGATTTGCAAAATTTTCATGAATATGTCAAATCAATGCATGTCATTCCAATAGAATAAGGTGGAGTGAAAGACCAACAAATGTACTCAATGCTTTGTGATCATGAGATGTGATTTGGTTGAAAATGTTTCAATGGTTTTGAAGGATCCTTTAAAAGGGTTCCTTGGGTTGGTTATGTTTGAATTTGAATTTTTGGAGGGAAGTGGCTTCCTAATTGTTTTAATGAGTGAAAGTTGTTCTAATATGGTTATTGGAGTTAATTTAAAATGTTTCTCACTTAGGATAATGGTTTTGACACATTACAAGTTTTTTTGACTTAAGAAAAATAGAATAATTTTCTGCAGGTGTCTGGCGGAACCTTCAGAATACACTGGCGGAACCCATTTGAGGGTACCGCCTGGTCCGTTGGGCCATTTCTGGAATTCCCAGAAAATACACTGGCGGAACCCAATTTTGGGTACCGCCAGATCCGCCAGAGGTAAAAAATTAGGCAGTCCGCGTTTTTGACTCGCGAGACGATTTTCAAAATTTTCGAAAACTCCTAAAATCAAAAAGATAAGGTATTACTGGTTAGGCAATGCAAAAATTAAACACGTAAACATACATATCATGGGACTTTGACCTTGAGGTCGAGGATTTTACTATACTTGGTAAGAATTGTCATAAGCATAAAAAAATGACAAATACCTTAAACATTGTCATTATGCATAAAAGTTCATACAAACATAATCCAACAAACATAATAAACCATGAAAGTGAAAAACACATAATTCACGTAGTTTTAACACAAAGATGATTCTAAAGCATTCTTATGCCAAACACTCCTTAATCTTCTCACAACCGGTCTATCTTCTTGTTGAGCTTGTTTAGGTACCTTCTAAAGCACTTGAACATTCCTTTGGTTTGCTTGAACTCTTCGGAAGCATTTTCAATGATGGGGAGAGCTTGAAGGTATTCTAAGGGAGGTAACTTAGAGTTTGGTAGTTTAACATCCTCGCTCATGCCGGATGATGATGATGATGGTGTAGGTGATCGAGTACGTTTGCCCTTATTTTTGTAAACTCGTTTATCACTTAAAGGAACGAAGATGTGAGGAACGAGAGCGTAGTCAAGGCGTATTCCATTTTCGTTAGGAGAAATGGGTGAGATTGCTCTAAAGAGGCGGGTAAGAAGCATTCCATATGGAAGAACGGTTGTTCCGACCAAGGATATGTCGGCCATTCTTTTAGCTAGGTAGTAGGCTAAGTTGAAGGGTTGACCGGTGGAAATGCTATAAAGCATGTAGCATAGGCATGTGTTGATGTGATCTCTATTTCCTATGGTACTTATGACGTTAGCCCTAAGAATTTATTCCCACTTCTTAAATTGTGGTTTAAGCTCATTGAGCTCCATACCAAAAGGATCCTTGTCTACAGTATTCCCTGAACGATTCACCCTAGTGGTAGAGGTTCTAACAAAGAGGTGTTCCTTAATAGTTTCCTTACTAGCAAGAGGTGTATCGTATGGATAAAAACGATCAGTAGTATCAAGACTTGAAATGGGCCACTTATTCGTGTAGAGGCAAGTTCCCTCATTTGGTACACCAAGAATTATAGCTAAGTATTTTAAATCTATGTCATGTGATATTTGATTGGTTGTGAAGTTTAATGATATCCTACCACCAGCACATGAGGAAAGGTTTACGGTTGCATAAAATTCCAAAATGAACCTAGGACAAATTGGCTCATCTATATCAAGGAGACAATCAAAGTGAATTGCGGCAAAGTTTTGGCGAATAGATGTTCCTTCTAGAAAGGATGGATCAATGGTTCTACCTTCGTGAACATAGCGTTTTTCTAATGCCTTAAAGGTTTCTACTTGAACCGAGTTGAGACCTTTGGTCATATGGTGTTTGGGCATGTATTTAAGGGTTTCTTTGTGATCGGATTTGTTTGCGGGAGGCATGTTGATTCCTAGAAAACATAAAATTGTATGTTAATGACTTTTAACAACGAGGATGTTCTAATATATTCCTATATGCAAAACAATGTGAAGACATGGTTCTCTTGACCCATTTTGATTCCTAAATCATTTTGTTATGCAAATTTTGTTGTAAAAACAAAAGATAACCAACACTCTCCTAATTGAATGTGTCTTCGATTGAATGTACCCGAAAATACATATTAGTTATGTATCCCCTTTAGCATTCAAGAGATAGTATGCAAGTGATTTTAAAATGATGTTTTTCATTTGTTTTAACAATGTGGTGATGAATCATGTTGCAATTTGAAAAATAATGCACTTGGTGTGTTTGATAAATCAAAGTAACAATGAAAAGATACATTTCTTAACTAATGAAATACATAATTGACTAGCCACCAAGTTTTTCATTAATCATGAAGTTTTATGCAAAAGCCCTAAGGTTCTAGTTAATGATTGTAAGCAAGAATGTTATAATTAAATAAAAAATGCAATTGTGATTAGAATACTTACAAAGTTAGTTGGATTGTAAGAGATTGGATTAGAAGCCCTAAAATTCGTGAGGATATGTGTTTTAGAGAGGGTGATGCTGTTTGAAAGTTTTTGTTAAGATTTTAAGAGGGTGTTTGGTTTTGAAATTACAAATAATACACTCTGAGGTTTGGCGGACCAGGCGGAACCAAAAAGTGGGTTCCGCCCGTATCGTCTGAGGGTGCCGTGGGTTCTGCAGGGAGAAACTTAAAAGGAATTGTCTTGATTTTTATGGTTTTATCCTAACGTTCAAAACTTAAGGTTTTAGGTCTTATGAGTCCTTGACTAAGCCTAGGAATTATGAATGCTTTTCATTCAAGAGATTTTGATAACGCGATGATGAAATAGTTAACGTAGAAGACTTTCTTAGTTAAGACGTTCCTCAATGAACAATCTTACCTAGGCGATGATGGTGGATCACAATATGTCAATTAAGAACATAATGGATTGAATTGTCGCTGAAGTCGATGCTTCCTTTGTTGAAGGTATAACAATGTTGATAAGATGAATTCCGTTGTCGATGCGAGTTTGCTTGTTCAAGCGGAGCTTGTTGATGTGCTTCTCCATTCGATACTAATTTGAGAGTCATACGTGTTTTTGGAGAATCATTGGGTAAGTAAGCATAAAAGTGCAAGTACCACTTGAGCTTTTCTTATCAACTTATTACCGACATAATTCCATTTGTCAAACACTTATGGTTTCTATTCCCGTTCTTTTGGGAGACCATAATTCTAGTTGTGTAGTACCTTATGATGTATCTAAATAGGCTCAACTAAAGAGTTGTTTTAGGATTTTCTTTAACACGAGCACATAGACAAGAGCTAAACATAATGCTGAATCTAATTGTTATGAGAACAAGTAGTCTTCCAAACATTTCTCTACATTTAGTTTTACCTACGGATTTACTAATCTCATTCTTGATAAGTCATCAACAACTTAACCATTGAGAACAAGAGAGCAACTAGGAATGTCTTTAAGTTAAAATCCCTTGCTTTTGTGGCTTGCTTTTATTATCAAAAGGTCTTTCAAATATTGACACTATACTCACTTGATTACTTTGAAATATCAATTTCGTTTCACTAGTTGTTTTATTCTAAATTCCAAAAATTGTTTTTTTTTTTTTTTTTTTTTTTTTTTTTTTTTTTTTTTTGAATTTGTTTAGACACAACTATGACCTATAAATCAAGTTTTATAACTTATGTCAATTTTGCTTGATTCAATGTTTGTCTCATGGTGAGGAGATGTTATTTTATACTTTTATTCTTAATGTTTTACACAACATACTTGTCTTGTCATCATTGGACTTTCGACTAAGTTATCATCTACCAAAGATGATATCATAGAAGGAGGAGATCACTCGTTAAATGTCATATTCAACGACTCCTCGATTCTTTGGGTTTTCTTACTTAAGATACTATGAACACTATTTATTTTGAAAAAGTCCAAGAGGTACAACATCATGAGACTATGTGTCACATTTGATGTGTAAATCCTAGATGTTGAAGACTCATTTTCTTTTACACATCCTAATATATGCTATTGTGGTTTATTTCACCTTGTGTGTTTTATGTGAGATTATCATAAAGGAGTGATTGAAGAAAAACACAATTTAAAGACTCAAAGTATGGTGTTTGAGAAAATTGTTTAACAAGGGTTTGTTTTGCAAGCATCACAAAAGTGTTAGACATTTTAACACTTAGGAAATTCTTAGTTAGCTCACTTGTAAGCAAGAGTTGAGTGAGACAAACTCAAGAGTTTTTCGTGTTTATCTCTTGATGGTTAAAGAACCAAAACACCTTATATCTCCTACTAGTACTAAAGACTAAATTCCTTGTTGCATAGAATCTAATCTTAGTTATTTACAAATAGCAAGTAGACACTCTAGAGTATTACAAATAACACATATTCGAACACGTAATGCTAGAAACAAGATACAATCAAAGTCAAGTTGAAGTGATACGTACCTTTTAAATTGCATAGAGATGCTATCAAGCGGATAAGCATTACACGTAGAAACATGGTTTGACGATACGCTTTGAAACTCAATAACTCACGTATCCAAGAAGGTTAGATAATCATATAAAGGCATAGAGAATGATAGTCTTAATTCTTATATCATGAGTTTCTATTAGAGATTGAATAATCTCTAAATTTCTCTTCTAGGTTTGACAAATTTTACATGCTTTGTTTTATTAGTTGATGATGTTTATGAGTTAAATCCTAATCCGGTTTTATCTTAAAACAACCTTTGACTCCTCAACAATCTTTCAAAAGATTTTGAGCTTTCATCAAATTTAACTAATAATTTTTCCTTTCTCATTTTGCATTTTAATCTCATGTTTGTAATCTAGACATAATTTACATTCTAGATTAATTTCAACATTACTCTCAATTCTAGACATTTTATCTTCTAATAAGATTTCCTTTTCAAAGATATTCTTAAGAGATTTTGAAGACTCATTCTTGAAGATAGTTTTTAGGTCCATGTTGCATAAACGTTTAGACTCATTTTCTAGTTTAGAAAACTCTAGGATAAAATAATCAAAGCAAAAGAGTTTGGTTTCAAGTGTACCTTGCTTGATGTTTTATCTAGTTTAGAATCACAAACCGGATGATTGACAACATCTTCATCCGAGTTATTCCATGAATCGCGAGCAAGACTACTACGAGCTTGACACGAGTAATCACCTTTACTAACACCTTGCTTGTTGTTTCAAAAAATTGACAATTAACTACCGGATCATTGTCTTCGTCAACATCCATTATATTCCAAGATACGCAAGCAGGTTCATCAAAACACACGTACTCATCTTCACTTGTACCTTCATTTAAAACATTTAAACTAGTAGCACATGTATTAACTTCTACTAAGTGTCTATCAATTAGTTTTTCTAAAACTTCTAATTCATATGTAAGATCAAATTGATCATCTTTGACTTGACATATTCCTTGATGAAAGTTTACCATATTTTTCAAACATCATTAGCATTTTGACAAAAATACATTCTTTCATATTTGGTACTAAAGCTTTGTAAAGCATTGTTTTAGCTTTAGTATTTTTATCAAGTTTAAGATAGTTATCTTGGTTTTCAAAAACTTGTTTTCTTTGGTTTGAAATTACCAAAAGAAATAATATGCCAAAGATCTTGATCAATTGATTTCACATAGTTTTCAAAATTACTTTTCCATTCAAGTAAGTTTTCTTTTTCAAATAGCGGTTGGTTTTGAATAGGTTGCCCTTCTTTGAGATTTTCAAAATCCATGGATTGATCCAAGTTTTAAAATACATTCTATTTTAAAGATCTTGAGTAACGTAGCTCTGATACCAATTGTGGAAAACTAGAAGGGGGGTTGAATAGTTTACCGCTTTTTAGATTCTTTTTAACTTGAATATCTTTTACGTTTGCTTAAAGATATAAATACAATGTTATATGTTTGATTCTTTGAAAAGCTTTTTATGTAGATATCAATTCTAACTTTACTAGTTTCATACATTGAAAAGCTTTGCTTGTGATAATCTTAACTTTGCTTGTTTAGTTATTAGGAAAGCGTTTACTTTTGTTTGAAGATACAAACACATCTTAACTAGTTTAGTTCTTTGAAAAGCTTTATATGTAACTTAGCAATTCTAACTAAATAACAATATGTAATAAGCAAAGATAAAGAAAGAAACGATCAAACCACAACACGATTGTTTATCGTGGTTCGGCTACAAGGACTCTTTTTCCTTGCCCTACATCCACGCCCCGAGTTTCCAACTCGAGAGTTATAAGCACTAATCAACAAGCTCCTTTCACCGGCAGAGAAAACCTTTACAACGTCGCTTACACTTTTACCGACACTAAGCTAGATGTCGAGTTCTTTTACAAGGGTACAACCACTCCTGTTCGTCGCTTACACTTTTACCGACACTAAGCTAGATGTCGAGTTCTTTACCAAGGGTACAACCACTCCCGTTAGTTCTTTTACAAGGGTACAACAACTCCCGACACACTACGTATTTTGAGGCCTAAAATACTAACCATTTACTTCTATATACATGACACACATGAAGTATAAACTACCAAATCTTATACATGACCAAGCTACCAAGACTTGCAACTTTAGAGTTGAAGCTTGTAACTTCTTGAATGATCTTGTGAAGTCCCTTGCTACATAAGATAATCACAAATCAAAAGGTTACTGAGTTAGTTGAGAGAGTAAGTGAATATATGTCCTAAAAGGGTTACACAAAACTAACAAATGGTTTGGTATTTATAGCAAACCATTCTGCAGGTCTGGCGGATCAGGCGGACCCCTCAAAAGGGTTCCGCCCGTGTACCCCCAGGGTACCGCCAGGGCTGCAGTTGGTTTTTGCAATAAATCTTGCAAACCAAACAAAGTCACATCTCATTACTCTTGCAAACCAAACAATGTCACATCTCATAATATCAAGTCAAACACTAAATTTGCAAGCTACCACTTACTAAGTCAAACACACTTCTTACCATAAATGTATAATGACAAAGCTTGCCCTAAATGTGATGTGACCTTACTATATTAAGAAATAAATGTGATGTGACAAGACTCATTCTAGTTTAAGAAATAAAAACAATGTTTTGTTTAAAAGGAAATGTTAACCTTAGTTAAACAAGACTTAAACACTAAAAGTGATGATTTACTTATAGCTAAACTTCATACTTTGTCATTAACAAAACTTAGCAAAGATCGTAAAATATAAATAACGTTTTTAGGCGATATTTGTATTAACACATTCAACAAAACAACTTGAAGAAGATCACTTCTGATGATTAGAATAATGTCAAATGGTCAAAGGAGGTGGCTGGGAAGCAAGTGGCAAAAATCATTCTAAATAATTCATTTTGGAGAAATGTTGCTTATGTTCTTAAGTTAACGGGACCACTTGTAAACGTTCTTAGAATGGTTGATGGCGATATCTGGCGATGGGATATATCTATGAGGCTATGGATAGGCTCAAAGAGGCCATTGCTACAACTTTCTCCTATGATGAACACCTTTACGAGAAAGTGATGAGTGTCTAAATACTCATCATTTTATACCAATCTGAGCTGCCAAAACATACAAAAACACTCAAATATGTATCAAAATACTTAAAATATCTTAGAAGTGTGTTTTATATGTTTCAAACACAAAATATGCAAAAACAGATGAAAAACGTACAAAGTTTGCATAATTGGCAGTTTCAGTCCCTCAAGTTTCATAAATTGTCAAAACTAGTCCCTGGTTATTCTAAAAACATGAAAATGTCACCAAAGGTCCTTTTTAATCATAAAGTTACATATTTAGTCCTTTGGTGCAAAGTTTCACAAAATTACAAGTTTAGTCCCTGTACTTTGGAATTTGACAGAAATGGTCCCTGGGATGTAAAAACTTTGAGAAAATCAATTTTGGTCCTTGTACTAATAATCTTTTGCAGGAATGGTCCTTGGTATGAAGTTTGGTGAATTTACATGATTGGTCCCTGAAGTTTCACAGTTTGGCAAAACAGGTCCCTCAAAGTTTCAAACTTGACAGTTTTAGTACCCGGGTGTTCAAAATGGGAAAATTATCATTAAGGGTCCTAGGGAATTCATAATTGTCAGTATTAGCCCCTGGGTGAAAGTTTTGAATAAATTACACATTTAGTCCCTCAAGTTTCCAAAATGACAAATTTAGTCCATGGGTATTTTAAATTAGTGAATTATCATTTATTACCCTTGTACTAATCACACTTGGCAAGATAGGCCCTTTTGTTAACTTTGGTAAATTTACAAAACCCCACCCTTAACTTTCACCAAACTACAAAATTGGTCCTTGTTAGTTAATATACAAACAGACCCTTTTATTAATATAACACCAAATCCTAATCCACTACCTAAACAGCCCATCCTACCCTTTTATTAAAACCCCAAGCCCACCCTACTAGTCCTAAGCCCATCTGAATCCAATCCACCCCAGGGTCAATACCCGGTCAACACAAACCAAAACCACCCCAGCTTTACCCTTTCCCTCCCAAACCACCTCACCACCACACAGACCACCATACCACCTGGTATTCCACCTCCACCTCACCCCCCAGCTGTCCAACCTTATCCCTCCACCTCCACAACACTCCAACAACCCATTTAATGCATTGAAAACCGCTCCAAGTAATCTACAGTTGCCCCCATGACTTTGGCGCCAAAAAGTATTTCAAACGGCCAAGATCAATCAGACATAATCAACGGCTCATATGTGGTGGGAAAAGTCTCTGTGGGTCCCAATAGCTCTGAAAAACTCTACAAAAGGGAAGAGAAGCTGTGGTGATGGAGTATTAGTTTAGGTTTAGTGTAAATTAGCCGTAGGTAGTGTAAACTTTATTTTCAGTTGTATTTTCAATTAAAAAAGCTTGTACTCAGTTAATGTTATGTATTTCAATAGTTAATTAAAGTTAATTTAAAGTTTCAGCTCACTTCTCAGTTTATGCATTTTCATAAAATTCTCAAAAATCTCACATAGTTGTATGTTGTTTGTTGTTGTTGTTTTATGATCTCATAAGTCCATTTAAGCTCTGACAAAGCTTTTGGAAGCTTTTAGATATCTCAGAATCTAGTTTAGTAGTTAAATACAAAAATTCCAAGAAAATTAAATAAAATAGTGAAAAATAAAAATCATAAGAAAGAAAGAAGAAGTAAGCAGAGCAGGATGGTGATTGTGGATTGCTTGGGGAATTAGAACTCCATGGGGAGTGTAGATTTTTCTTTGTGGCCTTTGGTTCATGTTTACTGCTTGGGAAACCTTTTGTAAGTCATATTTCATATTATTTGAATATTATTAGTGGTAGTTATTCTACTTGATTTCAGTATTTTTATGTTATTCTACTGTATTAAAGCTAGTTTAGATTAAATAAAGTCATGCTTGTTAATTAATTTCTAAGGTTGCTAATATTTTTGTTTTCACTGTGAAAAAAAAGGATATTGATGATCTTTGATGATTTGTTGTTTTTAGTTGTGTTTTTATGCTTAAGTAAGTTCCTATTAGCATATTATATAATGATGATTTAATAACTTGGTCTGAATTAGTGGAATTCTTCAAAACTCTCACAATCAAGCTTGTTTAGGACTGTTTGGATTTAGGCAGTCTAGGGTGACTTAAGATGTCTCAGTTGATATTTGCTGTTCCATTAGGTCATTTTAGGTTGTATTAGGCTAAGTAATGAATAAAAGTGGTAGGTTTAGTTAAGAAAAGTCAAAATCCCATTCAAATCCACCCAACAGCCTAACTGTTGGTGGTTTGAATTCTCAAACCTTTGATTTCAATACAAAAGTGGATAGGATTGATAGATCAAACTTCATTTAGGTTCAATATAACATAATCAATCAATTAGGATCACTAGAATCTCACAATAGTCAAACTAGTTAAGTTTTGCTAAAAAGTCAAATTTTCACTTTCAGATTTTCACAAAACTTCAAGGATTTTTATAGATTTATGTAGTGAGATTTAGACTGTGAGATTTTGAGGTTTAGTAGTCTACCACCTCAACTTTTTCATCCCATCTTAGTTATATTTTTAGCATTTTTGTTGTGGGGTCCACAGACCCTCAAAGACAGCTGCAGGGCTGAGTACTCCCCTGTACAGAAGATCCATGGCCATCACCACCACTTTGGTGGTGATTTGTGACCACCACAGTGGGCCCCAGACATTCAACTTAGTTTCATTGAACTCCCCTCCTACCAGGCTTGAACCCTTGACCAAAAGTTTGACCTAGCACCCAGTGGACCCCACTTAGATTTGCCATTGAAAGTTGTCCCTAATCTGTCTCAGATTCCTAAAAGCCAAGTGCTTATTTGAGCTTATTGGCTTATCCAGTGTACCTCACTAGCATTTTAAGGCTTAAACAAGTTTCCTAAACTTATTTAGATCTGAATTAGTCATAGTGGGTCCTACACAAGCTCAGTAGAGCTTATTTGCTTAGTTGGTCAACTTTGGTCAACTGTTTTGGTTAGTAGCTTATATCTAGCTTATTTTTAAGTTATAGAAATATTGTTTTCACAAAAGTTAGTTATATTTAGGTATAATATAGGTTGGAAAAAGAAAATTCAAGAAAAACAAATATAATAGTAAGTGATAGTTTCTATTTAATTTAATTTAATTTTAATTTTCATTTTTATAATTTTATTAAGTAAGTTGTGTTTTTATATTTTTATTAACTTCCTTTTAAGTTAAAGTAATTTTCATAATTTTCTCAGATTTTTGTTTTGTCATTTAGTATTTATTATAATTAATATTAGTTTATTTAGTAATTAATCAATAAATAAGTTTTAAATAGCATAAATAGTTTTTATAAGGTAACACCTATATTTTATATTTTTCCTAGCTTCTGTAAGTCATAAAATAATTTTAGAAATTTTATTGTGATTTATACTGTTCATTTAATAGTTTTTATAATTTAAATAGTTTAAATAGTAATTAAATAATAAATAGAATAATAAATAGTAAACTAGTTTAAAAATACATAAAATAAAGTTTTTATAATTTTTTAGGATTCCTGTGATGGTTAATTAGATTTTTAAAAATCTTCTTAATTATCTAAGTGTTTTTAGTATTTATAATAATTTAAATCATATAAATAGTTAATTAATAATTAAATAGTCAATAATTAATAATAATTAGATAAATAGTATTAAAAATATAATTTTATTTTTAAAATAAGTTTAATAATATTTTAGACTTTTACAAGGTTTAATTTCATTTTTCTAAGACTTATTTTACATTTTATTAATTATTAGTGTATTATTAAATAAGTAATAATAGTTATTAAATAATAATAAATAATTAAATAATTAGTAATTATAAATTGAATATTTTAAGTTTATTTTAATTTGCATTTAAGCCCCTAAGGTTTGCAAATTAATACTTTAGTTAAATTTGTTTTTTGTTTCGTACGTTTACGTAAAATTAAATTAAACGTACGCGTTTTTAGTTATTAAACGTTTTTTATCTAGGTTTTATGTAATCGTTAAAATAGTTTAATTAAGTTATAAAACCCTAGTGTAATCACTCACACACACTTATTCATATCCCTGTTCATATTCACTAATCACAGATTCGTTGTTAATAAAACATCGCACACCTCGTTGGGACATTACGACCCGGGAAAAGATTGTATTTCACGGAAGCATTTGCCTCAGATGTTTGACTATTACAGTTGGCCATTCACAAGTGGTTGATCAATAATTATCTGACTGTTTGAGGCGAATCAGAAAGCTTTAAAGATCATTGATCGAATATGGACTACCCAACTTCATATACCTTTGCAAGCGGCAGAACATTTTCTAAATCCGGAGATGTTTTACGGCGAGGAAAAGAAAGCTACCTGTGAAGACGTTACGACCAGATTGTATGATTGAATTCGGAGGTTGACACCTGATATTAGAATTCAAGACCTTATTTCTAAGGAACTTGATGTATATCAGAATGCCTTAAATTTTTTGGAGATCCTATGGCAATACAACGTAGGAAGACAAAATCTCCAGGTATAATGTTACATCTCCATAACATATCAAACTCATAACATCTCTGTAACAATTAACATACGAAACTGACCACATTTCTTTTTTAGCGGATTGGTGGATTTCATACGGATCATCTGTTGGGTCACTGAATTCCCCAATCTTCCTCTAACTAGGATTTGAACATAAAATAACCTAAGTGTTTAATATCCGTAAACACAAACAAGTCACTGAGTGAACAGTAACTGAGTGAGTCATCTTCAGGATGCTTAGAACGAGCCTATGAAGAAAGGTTCACCATTCAGTGAGGCGGAACTCAGCGAGTGGCATCTAAGCCAATAAGAAGGTGATGGGTTCAGTGAGGATGACAATGACTCACTGAACCCCCAAGACTCCTCAACAACTATTGAAGTACTGAATACTGAAGATCTGAAGACTGAAGAATGGGCGGGACAAAGCGGGAAAGTTTGAACGTATCAATAGGTGTCCTTATCAACCTGAAGTCAAACTTTCCCTGAATGGCATTATGTCAGGATGGTTTCATCATTGTGCATCAAAAAGGCACATTTTCCTTTACCCAATATAGTCTATCGTAACAGAGACAAAATATGTAAGTATTTTGTCTCTACTAGATAGGTCATCAATTTGTCTTTATCAGTAACGTTGTAATTTACTTGTGTATAAATAGGTAGCATAATCGAGGAGTAAAAGTTGACAAGTTTGTGCAATTAATGCTTAGACATTCACAAACCACTTTTACTCCTCCAAAGAACAACACGGTCCCTGAGATTTCTCAGTGTGACCTTTAGTTGTCACTCAAACATAGTTTGGGTTTTGAGAGGAGTCATACCATACTTGTCGTTTCAATCCCAAGTGTTATTCCGAAAACACTTGGGTATAATTCTTTGATTAACTTCTAATAAGAATTAAACGTTGAAAAATATTGTGTATCTTTTCTTTTCGTTTATCTTTGTTGTTAATTATTTATATCTTTGTTAATAGTCATGGAACTTGGTTAGATTAACTCTCTAGTTAATTATAACTTAGTAAACGGGACCAACAAGTGGTATCAGAGCCTCTGATTTGTAAAACTTTTCTAAATCTGTTTTCAAAACTAAATAGTGTTCAAAAGTTTTTAAAATCAAGATCCCACCATGGCTGACACTGATGTTCCCCAACTTGTCGATAAAAAGGGTGGAAGTTATTCTGCTACTGCCCCTAGACTTGAAGTTGGAAAATTTAACAAGTGGAAAAAGCGCATGCTTTACTACTTGACTGGGATGGAACCAAATTACATTAAGCTCATTAATGATGGTCCATATGTCCCAACAACTGCCAGGGTTTAGTTAAACCTGAAGCTCAGTGGACCCAAGATGAAAGGAGGGTGGTCAATCAAGACCAATGCCTGAAAAGCATAATTATATCTTGTCTTCCTGACGATATAATGGAATCAGTCATCAATTGTCCTACTGCTAAGCAGACATGGACTGACTTGGTTCACAGCTATGAGGGTCCCTCAGATACCAAGGAAAACAAGATCATGGACCTGAAACTTGAGTACAATACTTTCAGGGCCAAAGACTCTAAAAGTCTCTTAGAGACCTACACCCGGTATAAGACCCTCTTGAATGAGCTGACCAATGATGGTGTCACCTTGTCTAAGCATGAAATCAATGTTGGCTTTGTCAACAGTCTCCCTGAGAAGTGGTTAAACTTCTCTCAGGGTCTTAGAAATGCCAATCATATCCAGAACCTTGAGCTCCCTGAAATTTATGGGAAGTTTGTCTATGAAGACAATCTCATCACCAGGAGATACCCTGGTAAAGCTCAGGAGACCAAAAAGACCCTGACCTCCTCACCCATATCCATTGCTTTCTATTCAAATGGTGTTGTGCATGATTTTCAAGATGGATCTGATGATGAGATTGATGAAAGAACCTGTGAGGAGTACCTGAATGATTTACAAATTGAATTTCATGAAAGGGCACTCCTTGCAAACTCAAAAAGGTTTATTAAAAGAAACAAAAATTTTTCTAACACAAAGGCAAATGACAACACTGAATGTTTTAAATGTGGTAAAAAGGGTCGTTTTGCAAAAGACTGTTTCTCAAAAACAACCTCAGAACCATCTTACAATTTCTCAGGAAACAACTCTTTCTCAGGAACTAGCAAGTTTCAACCAAAATTGCTTCAATCAAGTCAGTTTGTTCAAAACAAAATTGAAAAAATTCCTCAAAAAGATTTTGAAGCCAAATACAGAAAGGCTAAAGCCAAACTTGCTCTTCTTGAGTCTACCTCCTCAGTCACTCAGTCACCTCAGGCTCCTAAACCTGCTCAGGCTAAAAACAAGGGGCTAGTTGCTGAAACATTTGACTGGGATGAAGTTGAAGTGTCCTCTGCTGATGAAGAAGTTCATATCAGTGCCCTGATGGCTCTCTCTGAAGACAACAAGCTTGCTGTAGGAAAGAGTCATGCAAGGAATGGAGAGTGGGTCAACGTCACTATGAGAAAGGTAAACATCTTACTTTCAATGGATGATGATGCTGATTGGAAATCTTACTTAGATTATATTAATGTTGATCTTAAGTATGTTGAAGAGCAGAGATTATTTTTTTTCAAAATTTAACAAACTGAGTTTTGAATTAAGTCAGTGTAGAGATGAGGCTGTCACACTTCAAATTTAAAATTCTGAACTTGTAAAACAAAATCAAGCTCTTCAGGAAGAACTTAAGAAAGAAAAGGTTGTCATTTGAAAATGGACTCAGAAGAACCCCAAACTCTTTGACACACTGAGTCTCACACCCAACACCAAAAAGGCTGCTCTGGGTGAAGATCAACTCATTGAGTTGTCTGGGGAGAGTAGCCATTCAACAGCCTTTCTATCAGCTAACAAACTCTCTAGCAAAAAACTTGCACCAAAACCCAGTGATTGGATTGAAAGAGTCAATCTTGACACTAAAATGCCTAACTTCAACACTGGAAGAATTTTGGAGCCTGAAAGTCAGGCCATTAAGGAATTGCTAGGAGTCACTGATGAACCCAGGAGTACTGAATCCATCACTGAGTCTAAGTCAGATTTACAATCACCACTCCCTCCACTAAAACAACTTCAGGGAGCTGCACCTAGTTCTGATCTTGCACCATCAGTCTATCAACCTCACTCTCTAAAGGAGAAAACAAGTCCAGGAATAACCATCCTGAAAAGACCTACATCAGTACCTTTTGAAACCCACACACCTTCAGTATCCACTGAAGTGAAACCTGAAAGCACTGATTCAAAGTTTGATCAGTTAGCTGAACTTGTCAGGAAGTTGAGTGAAAAGATTGAGTCCATTGAAAAACACTCTGACTCAATATCTAAACAACTAGCAACTTCCTAAAGTTCCTCCAAACCAAAACCCACATCCAGACCTTCAGTGAGATGTGAACTTTGCAATCATCCAAACCACTCCATTGATAATTGCTACAGAATCCTGTTCTGCATGATATGCAAACAAGAGGACCACAGGACTTCTAATCACAACTCTCACTCTGCTTCTCTAAAAGCACAAGGTCTTTACAAAACACAAGGCTATCAGTATGACTCATCTTCCAAACAGAGACAGAAGGCTAAGTCTTTCTTGCCATGTCCTCACTATGGGTTCAATGATCATCTACCTGATGATTGCATGATGAACAATTGTTGTAACATCTGTGGAGACCCCACACATGATGACAGAGGACATGACAAGATCATTCAAGCCAGAAGAAACACCACTACCAGCACTTCTCAGTCAACTGAGTCTTCAACTACCACAAAATGTAAAACATGTGGAAGCTCAGTTCACTCTACTTCAGATCATGATTCTTTAGCTAAGTTCAAAAGTCCCTGAGGACTAAGCCCACTAGGAGGTGGGGTAACAAGAAAAACTAACCTAGCTTACTATTTGTGCAGAAACACATCAGGGATCCTGCTTGGCACCTCGACAGTGGATGTTCAAGGAGTATGACTGGTGTGAAAAGTTATCTGCATAAATATGTAGAAGAACCAGGACCCAAAGTATTATTTGGTGATAACTCATCAGATCCTACTGAAGGTTATGGTTCAGTAAACTGCAATGGTATAGTTTTTACAAGAATAACTTATGTCAATGCTCTCAAGTACAATCTGATAAGTGTGAGTCAACTATGTGATGCAAAATACATAGTTCAGTTTGATGACAAGAGAGGGACCATCTTTAATGCCAACAAGGAAGTTGTGTTGATTGCTCCCGGGAGAGATGATGTTTATGTTCTAGACATGTCATCCCTTACTCAAAATGGGACTTGCTTCTTCTTTAAGGCAAGTGAAACAATCTACTGGCTCTGGCATAGGAGACTCTCTCATCTCAATTTCAAAAGCATCAATAACCTGGCCAAACAGAACAAGGTTCTTGGCCTTCCATCCCTGATGTATACCAAAGATAAGCCATGTTCTGCTTGTGAAAAAGGAAAACACCACAGGGCATAATTCAAAACCAAACAATCCTTTTCAATCAAATGCTGCCTGCATCTCCTCCACATGGACTTATTTGGACCTGTCAGTCCTATGTCCATTCACCATGAGAAGTATACTCTGGTTATTGTGGATGAATACTCAAGATACACTTGGGTTTACTTCCTGACCAAAAAGAGTCATGCAGCTGACACAATCATGTCATTTGTCAGGAACATTGAAAATCAAAATGATGTCAAGGTTAAACAAATTAGAACTGACAATGGCACTGAATTCAAAAACTATGACCTTGAGTGTTTTTGTGATGAGAAAGGGATTTCTCAGAACTTCACTTCTCCCTATACTCCTGAACAAAATGGAGTAGCTGAAAGGAAGAATAGAACACTCATAGAGGCAGCAAGGACACTGTTGAATGGCTCAGTCCTCTCAAAACACTTCTGGACTGAGGCAGTCAGAACAGCCTGCTACACTCAAAATAGGTCCATTAGTGTGAAAAGACACAATAAGACTCCCTATGAGGTATTCAAAGGAAGGATCCCTGACATCAGCTACTTTTATGTATTTGGGTGTCTTGTGTTTATTCATAATCACAAGGATCACTTAGGTAAATTTGATGCCAAAGCTGACGATGGATACTTCCTGGGATACTCTCTGGTTTCCAAAGCCTTCAGGGTATTTAACACAAGGAGACAAAAAACTGAGGAAACATATCACATAACTGTTGATGAGAGCACTGAATCCATCAGGTTCTCCAGTTCCTCGGTTGAAGAGATTGGTATTGATGATTCATCAAGGTATCCTCCTAATGAGTATCTCCCTGAGAATCACACTTCAACTCAATACCAAGCTGATGCTGATGTCTCATATTACATCATCCCTCACAATCTACCCCAACCAACCATCAGTGAATTCATTGAAACCCAACAAGTATCCAATGAGACTGCTACCACTGAACCGGTTGTTCAGGAACCCTCAAACCAAACCATTCATCTTGAAGTCACTGAAGATCAAAATCTTGAGTTACCTTAGGTTCCTGTGACTGAACCCACTCCAACAAATCAGGCTTCTACAAGCTCTAACTCCTATCCTAGACCTCAGGATAGCTGGACTAAGTCCAAAATAATTGAGCTTGTGAACATCATTGGTGAGCCCACTGAAGGCATGCTTACCAGAAGCATGGCTACCAAACTCAAGGCAGCCTCAGCCAATGTTTGTCTCTATGTGGATTTTCTTTCTGACATATAGCCCAAAAATGTTAAAGAAGCTTTAACTTATGAGAGCTGGGTTCAGGCCATGAGAGAAGAGTTGGAACAATTTGACAGAAATGATGTCATGACCCTTGTTGAATGCCCTAAGGGTGTTTTAGTCATTGGAATGAAGCGGGTCTACAAAAATAAGACTGGTGAATGTGGAACACTCATCAAAAACAAGGCAAGACTTGTTGCAAAAGGATATAACCAACAGGAAGGTATTGATTATGAGGAAACCTTTGCACCTGTTGCTAGAATGGAAGCCATCAGGATCTTCCTAGCCTATGAAACATACATGAACTTTAAAGTTTACCAAATGGATGTAAAAAGTGCATTCCTGAATGGTAATATTAAAGAAGATGTCTATGTGCAAGAACCTCCTGGATTTGAAAGCAGTGAATTCCCTAACCATGTCTGCAAGCTTAACAAAGCCCTTTATGGACTAAAGCAAGCACCCAGGGCATGGTATGAAACACTTTCAGCCTTCCTGATCCAAAACAAGTTTGTCAGAGGAAAGATTGACAACACCTTTTTCATCTATAGAACAAAAAGTGATGTCATCCTTGTTCAAGTGTATGTTGATGACATCATCTTTGGCTCAACAAGTTACAAACTTTGTAAACAGTTTGAAAAACTCATGACCACAAAGTTTGAAATGAGCATGATGGGTGAACTCACTTACTTTCTTGGACTTCAAATCAAACAGACTGACAAAGGAATATCCATTTGTCAAGAAAAATACATTAGGAACCGACTGAAGAAGTATGAGCTCACTGACTGCTCTTCAGTAAAAACCCCTATGGTTCCTCCAAACAACCTTGGTCCTGACCTCACTGGTAATTCAGTGAATCAAACCCTATACAGAGGAATGATAGGGTCACTGATGTACTTACTTGCCTCAAGGCCTGACATTCAATTCTCAGTCTGCCTATGTGCTAGATATCAGTCTGAACCAAAAGAGTCTCATCTCACTACTGTCAAGAGAATCATTAGATACCTGAAGGGTACACCTAATCTTGGTCTGTACTACCCTAAATGTTCAGGGTTTGATCTCAAAGGATACACTGACTCAGACTATGCAGGCTGTAATATGGATAGAAAAAGTACTTCAGGATCCTGTCAATTCCTTGGTGGCAAACTTGTATATTGGAGTACAAAGAAACAACAGTCAGTGGCCATGTCCTCAGCTGAAGCTGAATATGTGGCTGCTGCAGGGTGTTGTGCAAATGTACTTTGGATGAAGAGCCAACTGAGTGACTATGGCATTCAGTACAAGATGGTACCCATCTTTTGTGACAACACTAATGCCATAGCCATCTCCAACAACCCTGTGCTTCATCAAAGAACCAAACACATTGACATAAGATACCATTTCATCAGGGACCACATCATGAATGGAGAAATTGAATTACATTTCATCCCCACTAAGTATCAGTTAGCTGATATCTTTACCAAACCCTTGGATGAACCCACTTTCACCAGACTGAAAGTTGAATTGGGCATGTTGGACATTGAATCAGGCAACTGATTAAAGTTATTCCAACCTGATGTAAATTCTCTTAGGTCCCTGATTAAACCCATTTCTCAGTGATGTACACCACATCACTAATCATCAACACACTGAATGATAAATCATTCAGGGGACTCAAGATATCAAATAACATTCAATACCTAACTAAATGCTCTAAGTACTTAGTTAGTAAATGTCCCAAGTAGGTAACTGATTTCTATTAAATATAGGAATATATGTTACTTACACAACTGGCATCCATATCTTGGGCCCCCACATCTACATCACCAATACCACTGAGCATTAAATGCTCCCTCTCACATATGTACTTATGTGGTGACCTCACTCTGCAAAAGCATTCTTTGCAGAGCCACACAACTGTTCATCTAATCATGTTGCGAAAAATTGGGGTAATGGGATTCGTGCAAATTAATGCGGATGTCAAACAACCTTTATAACACCATTCAAATTAATAACAAAAACGTTTGATATCCGCAACCTCACAACCCTAATTCATTCCCTATAAATACCCCCACAAAGATAAACACACACACGCTTTTTAAAATTAAGTAAACTCTTGCAAAATTTTTCAAGAACAAAAATTTGACTTCAAACTGTGTGTATTCCATCTTGTGATCAAAATCTTTTTTCTAAAAACAGACCTAATATTCACACATGGCTTCTTCCAAAGCTGTTACATATGCCCCCAATGTGGAATTCCAGATTAAGGGTGTTGACCTAACCAAAAACAATGTAGTGGGAAATTTTGCTTACCCTGGAGGGTTCCCTGAATACAGGGAGGTGGTAAAATACCTTCAAAACTGTTTTCTCACCACTGCATTCACAAAACCCCCCTCTATAATCTATCATGATTACTTGAGGGAATTTTGGTGCACCGCAGTGGTTGACAACCCTGATGCACCAAAAAATGCCACCGTAAGGTTCTCAGTGGAGAATGGGACAAAGTCCCTCACTCTCAACTACAAGACCTTTGTCAAAGCCACAGGCCTTGACTACACTGAGACCTTTGCTGCCCAACCTAAAGAAGAGGAGGTGAAGGCAATTTTGCTGGAACTAGGGCCCTATGATAAACTCCACCCTGATGTGACCCCAGGGGCCCTCCTATCCAAAGCCCCTGGGGGTGTTAACGATCCGAGTCGAGTCGAGTTTCAGTATATTCGAGCTCAGCTCGATTAACTATTACTCGGCTCGAGCTTGAATAGTTTCTAAAAATCTTACTCGAACTCGAGCTCGAGTGTTTTATATTTGTTCGAGCTCGAGCTCGAGGCTCGTTTAGCTATATCAATCTTTTTTTTTCTAAAACTATATAAGCTCGAGTTTTTCAATTTTACCTTAGCTCGTCTAGCAGCCTATTTTAAGACAAAAATAAATAAATAAATAAATAACAAAAACCTTGACTAAGCCATTAAAATGATTAAATAGAGCTATATTTATACATTAAATATATAGCTCTATGTGCAGCTACTTTTTTAAAGAAGGATTGGGGCTCTGAGTTTATAGAGTGGTATTCTCTTGGTGGTTTTACTTCACAAGCTATGTGGGACAAATGAAAGTATTATTATTGTCTTTGCTTTAATATTTTTTGTTTGTTTTCATCTGTTTTATTTAACCTTTTTTCTTATATATTTTTAGTTTTTTATTAAAAAATGAAAAAAAAAAAGAAAAGAAAAATCATTTTACGTTTATGTATTTATAGTTTTACGACTAAACAAAATTACAATAACTTAATATACATTTAGATGCTCATGATTACATTGAGTATTTTGTTTTAATTGTCTTTGATTTATAATCTTTACTTATTGTATATATAATAAAGAACCTACGCAATGATAGAAAAAATATTAAAATGTTACAAAAGTAAATTAGGGATATTATTAAAGATAAGTATTCATGATCCAAGTATGTTTATCACGGTTTGTTGTGTAACATTTTATGTGTTCTTAGATTGCTATGCTAAGTTTTTTTTGTTCGTTTGTGTGCAACACGCATAGACCAAATGGTGTTGGCTTGTGAGATTGTTACGTCACTACTAGAAAAAGGTCTATCATTGACTCGCATTTTATGACGCACGCTACAAGATGACGCGCAAATAGCAAAGTCATAAAATAAGAGTCATAACGAGTAAATGTTTTATTGGGGATGACTCGTTTTCAGAAGCGTCATAACATAGGGTAATAATCAGTTAAAATTTAGCCTACTAGATGACGCTCGTTTTGCTTCGTCCTAAATAGGGGTTATCTATGTTTTTTTTCCCCAAATGTAACAATAAATAAAAAAATAATAATAAAATATTTTTACCAAAAATATATTTCTTTGTTTTTTCCCATTAAAAACAATTGATTAAAAACACTTTTACCAAAATCTGTATCTGCTTCGTTTTTTTCCCCCAAAACACTTCCCTCTCAATCTCAATCTCTCAAAACCTAAAAATACTCCCGTTCTAACACTAAAAATCTTCCCTCTCAATCTCTCAAAACCTAATCAAACACCCCTCTCAAAACTCTCAAAACACTCCCGCCCTAATTTCCCATTTCAAATCCCTCTCAAAACTCTCAAAACACTCCCGCCCTAATTTCCCATCTCAAACCCCTCTCAAAACACTCGACATTGCCCTAATTTTGAAAGGTATGCCGTAATTTGCCCTAATTTGTTTGTTTGAGAGTTTTATGTTTTCTGTTTTAATGTAGTTGTAGAGTTTTATTTAGGTTATAAAATCAATTTATTGATTTTTAATGTAGCACACCAGGTGTTTGTGAAAATGTAACTAGGTTTTTGTATCAGTTTTTGTATCATTATTTTAATGTAGCACACCAGGTGTTTGTGAAAATGTTACTATGATGTAAGATAATATTTTTTGGTGTTCGTGAATAATTTATAGGCCTCATGTAAGTTAACTGTAAATAATGTAACATGTATAGTTTAATAGAGTAAACTTTAACTGTAAATGATTTGTAAGCTGGTGTTCTTGTTTAACATGTATAGGCCTCATGTAAGCTGGTGTTTGTGGTTATCTTTTTATGTTTTAGTTTAAATTAATTAATAAAAATTAACATTAATTAACAGAATTTGTTTTTTGTTTTTTGTAGAAGACATTGGGTGTTAGGTGTGCTTAACATGAAGACAAGTACCTGCTATTATCTTGATTCCCTATCGGTTAGCGACGTCAATCATCAGTTCAAGCAAATAGTGGATGCGTAAGTAATACAAATTTATAGAATCTTTATGATGTATGATGTAATACTTAACTGGGTTAATTCTTTGTAGGGCAATTGCATTGTATGATGTAGAAGCTGGAACCAATAAGAGGACTAAACTTAACTGGGTTAATTCTAAGGTTAGTTATTTGTTATGGCTTATTTGCATCTCCTAGCTTATTAATAGTCTAAGTAATACTAGTGTAGAGTGGTTTTTAGTTTTAATCAGCTTAGTATAGGGTAAAATTGCAATACAGATCAGTGTAAGGGTGTTTGGTTTAAGACAGCTTATAGGTTAGTTTGGGTATAATCTGAAAAGCATTGTTCATGTGCCAAGTTTCTGAGTTTGATTGAACTGATTCAAAGGTATTTTAGTTGTTCTCATCAGAAGATAGGGCAGTTTGATGGTTATTTAAAGTCTGCATTAGATATTTTAGTTTTGAGCTCTTATCTGCCCTAATAAGCTTAGCAATAAGCTGAGCTTAATTTGAGTTCATTTTGGCTTTGCTAGTTAGTTCAATGGTGCTTAAGTGAGTGCCTATGAGTTGGTCTGCTGTGGAGTAGTCTTGCTCAAACTTTGCGCCAAATTCCTAATCTACTACCACAGATTGTTTTGCAGCAATTAGTTATCTGCACTGTTTTGCGCCAAATTCCTAATCTGCTACTAAATTCCTAATCTGCAAATAAGCCCATATACCCTGTGCAGACCATTCTTGTTAATCAACTGTAGTTGCATATCATATACAATTTGTGTTTCTTGTGTAGTGTCCACGTCAGCCCGGATGCACCGAATGTGGGTACTTCGTGTTGAAGTTTATAAAGGAAATAGTTAAACATGGAGTTCGGGCTCTCGAAAATGACAATGTAAGTAGTTAACTGTTTTAAGTAGTTTAAGTAGTAATTAACTGTTTCTAAAATGTTGTTGTATTTGACTAGATTGGTGGTGATAGCAATGAGTACACGGAGGCGGATTTCGACGATATTCGAGAAGAATGGGCAATTTATGTGTCGAATTTCATTTTTAGGTAGAAATCGCGCGTATTGTAGTAACTTTAACTAATTATCGGTCTATATTTTGACTTGAATTGTTATGTAATGAATTGGCGGTAACGCATGATTTTGATATATATGAAATGCGTTAATTTTGTACAATTATCAGGTTTATTGTCAGTAATTATGTATATAATCAAGTTTTAAAAAACAGGAAAAAAAATGATTTTAAGGTAATGACTCGCAAAAACATATGTCAGAAAAGTGTGTCATAAAAGTTAGTCAAAATGATTTTAAGGGTAATGACACGCAACGTGTGTCATAAGTGCGAGTCATAGAAGGATGACGCACAAATGCGAGTCATGAAGCTTTATGACGGGTCCTTCCTTGACTCGCATTTGCGCATCATAAGGACTCTTCTTGACTCGCATTTGGAGTCAAGAATAGCTGTTTTTCTAGTAGTGGTAGGAAGAAAAATTAATGCACATTTGCATGGTTGCAGAAAAGGCTAAGCGATAATGAGGCAGTCGACCATTGAAGCATGGAATAAGAGGATTAGACTTTTCTAGATAGAATATTTAAAATACATGTATATATTGATTAATTTAATCTTCTCTTCTTCTCATCTACAATAATTACTTCACATAAGTACCTACTTTTTACAATAGTGCACATTTGGTAGTTTGACTACGAGCTAGACCAACACACTAAGTTTGTTTATGTATGGTATGTAAATTGGTTTAAGAGATGAGATGGGAATGGTTTTGTCGTTTGGTTTCCCGTATAAAATGGTAAGGACCCGATGAGAATGGTAAGGATCAAGAAGCTCGGATAACACTTAGACAAAGACCACACTTTACTGCTGTGAAGCAGTATATGCCCAAGTGTGTAAACTTGTGAAGTTGTGTGTGTTGCCTTCTATTTATAAAGAGGCGAGTAGGGTTTTGAGATAAACCCTTGTTGGATGATCATGAGAGTGTTTTGTCTCCTATTTTATTGGTCGTGTGTTCTCCACTATGAGTGTCAAACTCATACGTTTTAAGCGTTTTTTGACAGTTGTCTCTTGTGCATGTACTATGCGGCCTGAGAAGCGTTACTAGGCCTAGCTCGGCATGGGTTTACATAGCTCTTATCATGGCCTACTCAAGAACTCTTGTTGTTCGGGCTTGATTCGAACGTATGGTTAGTGGGCTTGGGCCACTAATAATGATATGCCATCAAAGTTATTATCGATGCGTTCTATCAAACCCTAATATTCGCATATACCATGTATACATTACAATGGTTAAATACACTAATCACGTAACGAGTCAATACCCCAAATAGAGGTGTGTGTCGTATAAGTTAAGGAGTACTACATGTTGGTATTGTGTGCATGACAAAACATATAAAGGTGTATTAGTTCTTATTTATGAGACATATAAACACGTAAAAAGAAAGACACTAATCTTTTTTAGCACCACCAACACTCGTTATTTTCTTCACCGTCCTATATCAGTCATTTTGACACTAAAGTTTATTCTCTCTACTGGACCATTGAAAATTAGTGTCATCACCGAAATCTTATATTCCAAAAACTTTTGTTGAATATGCTTTATATTATGTTAGTGTTATGAGAAGTTGGAAACATTTTACTTTTGATACATATAGTTTATATAAACTAATACTAACAAATTGTTATGCACATAATACTTCATTAAAAATATTATCTAGTCTAGAATATGTATAATATGTTATTGGCTGCATAATTTCATAGATCCTACAAATGTACATGTTTCATACTCGATTATAATTATTTAGTCCCGAATTGTTTTTCTCACATAATCCTTATATGTGTTCGGTGGGTGTTCAAAAATAAAACTTAGATTACATCCCACATCGGAACATGGAGCAAAAAGAAAGAAAGGAAGAACCTATAAAATCAAAAGCTCAACTGTATAAGCGACACTTAACTCTAGTATCTACAATTTGATTTGATTTTGATGCTAACAAAGTTTGACATGCTCCTAATTATGCTTTTTATTCCAAATTGTTTTATTAAATTTATTAAAATATATAGAACATAATATTTGTAAAACGTAAATGTTAGGCTCGATTAGCTCGTATAGCTCGTTTAACTCGATAAGCTCGTTTGGCTCGTTCGACTCGATAAGTTAAACGAGCTTTCGAACGAGTCGAGCCGAATAATAGCTTTTAAAGCTCGGCTCGATTAACTAATCGAACATTATTATTTGTTCGAGCTCGACTCGAGCTTGATAAATTTCAAGCTCGAGCTCGAGCTAAACGAGCTCGAACTCGAGTAGCTTGTTAAAAAGCTCGACTCGTTAACACCCCTAAAAGCCCCAATCATCAAAACCTGGTTTCCTGGCCCTGGAGAATCCTGATGACCTTTGTCTTTCAGGTCCTTGGGGGAAACAAATCCTCCACTGAGCAACTTAACACTACTCAATCAATGATAGTGTATTGTCTCCTGGAGGGTATAAAAATAGACCTTGGAGAAATCATCTTCAGGGACCTCATTGCCAAACTGGGTGGGAAGTCTAGGCAAAAACTTATGTCATATCCTAGATTTATTTCCTTGGCCCTGCAAGACTTGTTGGGGTCCGGGTATATTAAGCCTGATGGCCTAGGCTTTGAGCCTGAGGTCTTACACAAGACCAATTACTCTCGTGACCCCACTAAGGTTACACCTGTCGCCCTGACCACGTATATGCTAACTGCTATCCAGGGTGACAACAAGATTTCACCCATTCCCTCTCCCACCAAGAAGGTGAAGAGGAAGAAGGGACAGGGGTCCAGGAAGGTGGTTCAACCTAAGTCACTCGCCACTGGTACCTCTGTCTCTAAGCCTGAAAAAAGGAGGCAACAACAGAACGCGCCTATGAAGAAAGGTTCACCATTCAGTGAGACGGAACTCAGCGAGTGGCATCTAAGCCAAGAAGAAGGTGATAGGTTCAGTGAGGATGACAATGACCACTAAACCCCCAAGACTCCTCAACAACTATTGAAGTACTGAAGACTGAAGATCTGAAGACTGAAGAATGGGCGGGACAAAGCGGGAAGGTTTGAACGTATCAACAGGTGTCCTTATCAACCTGAAGTCAAACTTTCCCTGAATGGCATTATGTCAGGATGGTGTCATCACTGTGCATCAGAAAGGCACATTTTCCTTTACCCAATATAGTCTATTGTAACAGAGATAAAATATGTAAGTATTTTGTCTCTACTAGATAGGTCATCAATTTGTCTTTATCAGTAACGTTGTAATTTACTTGTGTATAAATAGGTAGCATAATCGAGGAGTAAAAGTTGACAAGTTTGTGCAATTAATGCTTAGACATTCACAAACCACTTTTACTCCTCCAAAGAACAACACAGTCCCTGAGATTGCTCAATGTGACCTTTAGTTGTCACTCAAACATGGTTTGGGTTTCGAGAGGAGTCATACCATACTTGTCGTTTCAATCTCAAGTGTTATTCCGCAAACACTTGGGTATAATTCTTTGATTAACTTCTAATAAGAATTAAACGTTGAAAAATAATGTGTCTCTTTTCTTTATGTTTATCTTTGTTGTTAATCATTTATATCTTTGTTAATAGTCATGGAACTTGGTTAGATTAACTCTCTAGTTAATTATAACTTAGTAAACGGGACCAACATCATCAACTCCAAACTTACAAAAGTTTGCTATACGTGTTCTTAGCCTCACGTGTAGTGCCACTGGCTGTGAGAGGAACTGGAGTGTTTTTCAACATGTAAGTTCACTAAGTCGTAAATTAGGACGTCATTCTAACATATATCTATACACATCAATATCTATGCAAATTGAATTATTGAGTTAATACTTGTTTTTAACAAATCTATACCAAGAAAATAAACAGATTGACACAAACCCAATTAAATGACATAGTCTATGTCAAATATAATCATGCTTTGGAACGTCGATATAAGAGAGCGGATACCACTGATCCTATTTTTTTAGACGATATCGATGAAAGTAACGAATGGGTAATGGGTCAAATGGATGGTGAAGAAGGTGCAACAAATTTTTTTTTGAAGATGATGAGTTAACATGGGCTGATGTTGATAGAGATGCTGGAGCATCTGAGCCAGCTTACTCTACTAGAGCTGGAGCATCAACATCAACAATTCCTGCGCATGTTCAACCAAGAAAGGCAAGAAGTCAAAAAAGTAAGAGTGTTGCTCATGTTTCTACTTCTGGTTCCAAAGGAAAAGATCAGTTGTTTGATGAAGACGAAGAAATGGAAATGGATATTGGACTTTCCTTAGATCATGAGGTGAATGAGGTGCTACAAATTCATGATGATCATGAGGTGCTTCTGATTTGCATAGATTCCCATTCAATCCTATGCATTGCATGGTTTTTGTTCATCCATGCTTTTGTGATAAACTTATGATCTATGGGTTTTAATATTTAGTATTTTAGAGATAGGGAATCCCAAACTTTGAGAATGAATGGCTAATGTATGCTTTCTTCTGATTTGCATAAATCCCCATTCATTCTTATGCATTGCATGGTTTTGGTTCACATGCATGCCTTTGTGGTCCTTTGGTTATTCTCAACTAGGAATTTGATAAGCTTATGATCTTTGTCTTGTAATATCTAGCATTTTAGCGATATGGAATCGCAAACTTTGAGGATGAATGGGGAATGAATCGTTGTTATTGTTGTTAAATGTCTTCTTGATGTGTTTTTATATATGAATTATTCATTTTAACACAGTCGGAACCATTTTGTACAAAGTATGCGCCTCGCCTATGAAAGGCGTGCACTTTCGCCTCATCGCCACGCGCTTCAATTTTTTGACCCTTAGCCCAACAGAGCGCTTCACGCTTTTAAAACCCAGGTTGGAACCCATTTCTCAAGTACCTCACATTTTTCACTTTTTGCATGGCATCGAGGTTTGAATCATGCGTATGTGAGGTAGTTAATCAAGCTTTGTTTTTTTTCTTTTTAAATAAATTTGGTTTTGTTCATGCTCATGTGTTTTAAAACAGTGTTTTTTAGTTATGACAATAAGAAGCTAGATAAAGGTTTTGTTCGTGTTTGAAACAACAAAGTGAAATTTAGGATTTCCAGTGGCGGAAAAATGAAAACCGATGGCTTTGTTTATGTCATGGTCCCACGAATGGCACCATGTTTACGTAAAGAAGGGATTAAGATAAGTTTATGGTATGGGATTAGGCTAGTTGATGACGTCAAATAATCATGATATTTAAGTGTCAATTTCCCCCAGTATGCTCGTTTATTCTACTTATTATATAGATATATACTTTGATTTCTTTACATTTTGTATCCAGGTCATGAATGAGCATAGGAGCTAAAGAGACGAGGAATTTGGAAATAACGCGCAAAATATACACTATTATAGTATGCTTGAAGAAGCTATAGCGTAACTCCACTCTCTATTACGCCGTAGCTGGGAATTTAAACTTGAAGACCAAAGTCAATGCGGATCAAAAGTTACGGCGTAATCAAATCCTTAGTTACGTCGTAACATAATTAAGTCTTCCAAGCTTCCCTCAAATTGGTGGTTACGCCGTAACAGGACTATTGAGTTACTACGTAACAATGACTATGAGAGTAATCCTAGATCCATGAATTAAGCTACGACGTAACACACTTGAAGACTACACCGTAGATGAAACCCTAATATTGGAGTTACGGCGTAACACTTTCCTCAACTACGCCGTAACTCATGACTTGTGGATAAGATCTTACAGGATTACACTAGCTACGGTGTAACACTATTTTGAGCTACGCCGTAGCTATGATCAGGCCTATAAATACAACCCTAATTTCTGCATTTGTCATACAACTTTCTTACACACAAAGTCAGAGATCATTGGGGACTTCTCAAAGGCCTTTCTAGAGTAGCATACGGAGCATTTCCAAGGGAGAAATCACGCCTAATACACCATAAAGTTTTAGCATTTCATTATTTCATTTACATTTCGAATTCATGACTCTTGTAAACATTTATTCGAGTGTTCTATTTAATATGATCGGCTAAGCACATCTGATGCTAGCCTAGTTATGATTCCTATATTGATTTAATTATGTTTCTGCACTTTTCTTAATGCTTTTACTTATGTGCATGCTTAGTTTATCTTGAGATCCTTTAGTTGCGGTAGTTTAAAACACCCGGTTATACTCGGTATGCTAGGAGAATTGACCATAGGACCTTGGCGTAGTTGAGTTGCGAGGATATGGTTGGGATGACAACCAATCACGAACCTTGTGTGCTAATTGACGATAGGATCACCTTCCGGGGTGGAAGAACTTAAGTAGTTAAAGTATGGTTTATGATCGTTTCAACGAACCATAAAAGATAAATCTAGCATGTAGTGACACTTAATGACTCAAACCCGTCTACCGTACGTCGGTTTACTAGCATGGGGTAGTGCCTGTGGTTCCCAGCAGGATTCGAGGGAGATAGGCTATGGAACTTGACCATATGACCCTAGTGATTTATGTCCGCCCAACCTAAATCATTAGATTAGTTTTATAGGAAACATGATTTCAAGCAATGTGGGATGAGTAATTAGGCTGGCACATTTCTCTCTTATTGCTCACAACTCTCATTTCATTTTGCCTTTTTATTTACTTTTCAGTATTTAGTTTAACTAATCATTTCAACTCTAAAATCAGTTAAAATCGTGACACCTAAACTTAGATATAATCCAATCCACATAGCTCTTGGGACGACCTCGGTTTTACCGAATACTAGTCTACACGCGACCGGATTCTCTGTCCGTTAGTGCATATAGGTAAACCTTAGGTAATCGAGCAATTATAAATATTAAGACCTGGTCAGTAAAACCTGCATCACTAGTCGTATGTTCGGTTCCCCTTAAGTGGTAAGAACCCTAAGATAATAGTGTTGTCTAAAGATGGGGTAACACTCACATACAACTAGGAGTTAGTGTGTGTGAAAATGAAGAAGATGAACTTGGTTGTTCTCATGAAATTCATGTGTACTTATAGGGATGCATATAGGGTAGTATGAGATCCGTGGATGTGATCCAACGTTCTTGGGAGACTCACGTGGGAGTCATCCCATACATAAGATGATAAGAAAAGAATGACACGTGGCTTGATATTCTTGGCTTTGGTGTTATGAGAATCTTCGTACGAGGTACAGTCTATATGTTATAGTGAAAAGCATGACACACTACCTCTTACAATAACGGTTTGAGGACAGATTGTTATGCCGATTGTTGCCTGGAGATTGGTTCTTCAGTCGAACCTGCCGTGTCTTTAGCTAATAGTTGTTGGAAGATTGGTTCTCTAGGCAAAAACATGTTGTGGCTTTGGCCTTTCGAGCATATTTTGGTTATACGTATTTTAACTATTATACTAAAACCACCGTACGCTATCATTATCTTTTTTTTGTTTAATTTTATAGTAATAATAATATTTTTCAAATAATGGCGATATGATAAACTTTCAGAGAACTAGTGAAAAAAAAAGAATCGAAAAATAATATGAGAACGAGGGAGTGGTATTTGTATTTTCAAAAATGCTAAATTTTTTTATTAAATCATCTTACAAAATTATCTACTTATAGGATTCTGTTAAGTGTCAGAACTGATGATTTGGATGCAGAGAAAGAATGAGTAAAAACCTATTTAATATTATTTTATATAGAAAAATTTGTAGGATAATTTAGTAGGAGGTCGTAGCAAATAGGTTTGTATTTTTTTATTTTGTTCTGTTTAACAATGAATGGCTACAAGAAGAGTATGGAGCCACGAGACCAAAAATCACCATAAAGTGCCCATGAGTCAATCAAATCAAACCTATCCTACTTCTTATCCACAAAACACACTAAAAATCACCCACTAACATAACTACTTGTAATAACAAACACACTCAACTTCAATTTTCTGAGTAACCAACAATGGCTGGATTACTCGGAACTACTTCTTCAACTACAGCATTACTCAGCTCTCGACCAATTTCTTCTTCTTCTTCAAAGGCCTCTATTCGCGCTTTATCTTTTAACCCAGGTTTACTTATATGTTTTGTCTACTTTTCTTTATTTCAATCTCATTGTTGTGTTGCATTTCATTACTTTTTATGCATTTTTGTTTTTTTAGTGAAGCTAGGTTATGTTTTTGTGTCACTTTAAGGTTTTGTTATTAGGGGATGTGAGACTACTAAGTTAATGTACCTGTTTTAGTTTTACAAATAAACAAAAGTCTGAGCTAAGAATGTAGAATCATATGATCCTCCCCCCCCCCCCCCCCCCCCCTAGATGCACCTTGTTAGGTTACAGATAGTATTTCAGTGGAATTGGGAGAAGGGTTTTTAACTTTGGGAGATACTTCATGCTTACTTATTGATGTGAAGAATAAGAAAAACAACAAGAGGGAGGAGAATTTTGTGATTGATGAGGCTGGAATTGAAGGGTAGGCATCTCAATTTGAAGGTCAGGAAATTGAATTGAAGCCAGGGTAGCTTGAGTTGAAGGTAAGTTAGAAAAAATTGAAAGTGGTAAGCTCAAATTGAATGTGATGAGGGTGAAATTGAAGATGAGGAAGATAAATTCATGTTGAAGGTGAATTTGAAATAAAGTTGAAGAGAGTTGGTTCTCAATTGAAATCTCATTGACCCCTCCACTACCGTTACGAGCTATTGAGGAACATCCAATCATGATATTATGGGTTGAGTTTGCGCAAATGGATGCTAAGAAGAAAAACTTGGCAATAGTTATATCAATAGGACGTTCCTCAGTTGGCCGGCGGAGGTGGGCAGGTTCAATGTGATATGATTTTGAGAACCAAAGCACTTCCTCTTAGTTTCACCTTCAACTTCTACATGCATCTGTGTAACATGATCAATGAATTCTTCTTTCTCATCTATATTGTCAGAGCTTCATCACATTTAGTTTTAGCTTCATCACCTCCGGTTTATCCACCTTTGCTTCAATTTAGGTCGCCTAATCTTCAATGCAAACTTTGTGACTTCAATATGAGCCAAGTCAGCCAACTCCCTTCAATTTCAGCTCCATCAATCATAGTCTTCTTCTTCTTCATTTTGGCCATCTTATGTTTCTCCTTCCGCTAAGTCTTTTTCGAAGCATCTGTTAGCGAGTATTGCCTTTATTAAATGTATTTGATGTTGACCACCAAATTTCTTCAACTTACGATCACCGTTAACTCTTTCACGTTGATAAGAAAATCACCTATTCACCTGTTTTCTTTGGATGTTCATTTGTGCCACCACCCTTATCCTACAATAATAGAATATCAATGGAGCAAAACACAAACAGATGTAGGAGCTATTTGATAAATCAAATATAGAAGCGTTGATGTTATTGCTGACATTGTGATATAGAAGCTATAAATAAAGTGTGTATAGGAGCTATAAATACTTGCGTGAGGTCAACATACCCTGGGGTTCACCTTCGGGTTTACCCTCGGCTAGGGGCATGACTGCTCACATCCTACCTCCCCCATACCCCGCTCCGGCAGGATTGGGTATTGTTGTTGTCTTTGTGTGTGAAATAAAGTATGTACACAAATGGTGTAAATGAATGAAAACTTATACTTGAGTGCTGATTTTATTGCAGTTCATAGCCAAGGTAGGAGGTTTTATGGAGGTATTGGAGTTCCATTGAGGAAAGGAAGGTCCCACTTGACAATCTCAAATGTTGCGACTGAAATCAGTCCTGCCCAAGAACAGGTACATTTGTTTTGTGCATCCATTTTATCCAAAAGATTATTATACGAAATGACCATTCTATGCTACTGGCATTGGTAGGCTTTCTTCCTAGTTATAAGCCTTGAATTAGTATGAATCTAATCATTCAAACATTTTAAGATTTCAATACTCGAGCCGACACATGTTAAAATGCCCAAATATAAGTAACTTTGTTACACTTTGTAAAAAATAAAACTAGACAAGCTAATTCGGCATAACTTTGTTCCACTTAAAAGATATAACTAGAGGCAGCAATTTAGACATTTACTTACTAGTTGGTCAACTCAGGTTGTGTTTCATCTCAAATGGGTCAAATAAAGTTTAGCTTACAGTGAAACCAGCCAAATTTAGACCATTTACTTATGAGTTGTTTAACTCAGGTCGTAACTACCACATTCACTATTTATAAAAGAACAAAATTGGAATAAGTGTCACTGGATCAACCCGACCGGGTCTGTTTCCACCCATACTAAAAGTGAGACCCATTTCAACGTGTAATTTGTTTTGACCTGTTACCCAACCCACCTGACCCATCTATCTTCATAAATAAATCACGGTAAAATATTGACTATGTTATTGTTAATGAATTCCAGGCTCAGAAATTGTCGAAGGAAAACCAGAGACCAGTTTATCCATTTGCTGCAATAGTCGGGCAAGATGAGATGAAGCTATGCCTTCTACTAAACGTCATTGACCCAAAAATTGGTGGGGTTATGATCATGGGGGACAGAGGTACAGGTAAATCCACCACCGTTCGATCACTGGTAGATTTGCTTCCGGAAATTACAGTGGTCGCTGCCGACCCGTTCAACTCAGACCCAGAAGATCCAGAATCAATGGGCATGGAAGTAAGAGAAAAATTAATTAGAGGTGAACAACTTCCAACCATAAAAACCAAAATCAACATGGTTGACCTTCCATTAGGAGCCACAGAAGATAGAGTATGTGGAACAATCGACATTGAAAAGGCTCTCACGGAGGGTGTTAAAGCATTTGAACCTGGTCTTCTTGCTAAAGCCAATAGAGGGATTTTGTATGTTGATGAAGTAAATCTTTTGGATGATCATTTAGTTGATGTTCTTCTTGACTCAGCTGCATCAGGATGGAACACAGTTGAAAGAGAAGGTATTTCTATATCACATCCAGCTCGGTTTATCCTCATTGGGTCTGGAAACCCGGAAGAAGGTGAACTCAGGCCACAATTGCTTGATAGATTCGGGATGCATGCTCAAGTGGGTACTGTACGTGATGCTGAACTTAGAGTCAAAATTGTGGAAGAAAGAGCTCGTTTTGATAAAAACCCAAAAGAGTTCCGTGAAACTTACAAAACAGATCAAGAAAAACTTCAAGATCAAATCACGGCAGCTAGGAGTTGTCTGTCTGCTGTAAATATTGATCATGATCTTCGTGTTAAGATCTCGAAGGTTTGCGCTGAATTGAATGTGGATGGATTAAGAGGTGATATTGTGACAAACAGGGCTGCAAAAGCTTTGGCTGCTTTGAAAGGAAGAGATCAAGTGACACCTGAAGATATTGCTGTTGTGATCCCGAATTGTTTGAGACACAGGTTAAGGAAGGATCCTTTGGAGTCGATTGATTCGGGTTCACTAGTTATCGAGAAGTTTTATGAGGTTTTTAGTTGAATAATATAAATTTTGTGTTTGTCTTTGTCATTCTTTCGACAATATTATGGTCCATATGCTGGTTTACATGCAACTTATGGTCTATATGATACGTTTTGACAAATGTAGATTTGTTCAACAAGAGGCATATGTTACTTTTGATATATAAAATTGCATGTCTTTGTTCCATGGCGTTTATAACTTTCGTTTTATGTTGACCCTGGAACTATAAAATCACTTGTCATGACGATGGGATTTGTTTCCGCTTGACGTTTTCTAAAAAAAAGAAGCCAATAATGTGAAATGTTCTATACTTCAACATATGGTTTTCATCTATTGCGAATACAAGATACAAATAAAGTTGCAATTCATTCCTAAATAATGGTCCACAACGAAAATATTATATCCTGGAACTTTAGAGTCTGCTATGGTTTTTGTTCCATGCTTTAGGCATCCTTGGTTGAAATTCTGGCGGTCGTTGGTAACCGATTGATGCAGCCGTTATCAAGATAGCAGCAGTCACAGCCCATATCACATACACCTGGTTATTTGTTTCATGATGAAAATAGTGAAACAAACATTTATCTCCATAAAATTCTCTTTCCTCCTGTCGTCTGTTTTCGTCCTGAATCGGCAAAATACCATTTTCATGAATATATTCGGAGTTAAAAATGGCAACTGAAGAAGGCTGATAAAAATAAGAAAAGAACCTTGAGAAACATGTCAAAAGGAGCATAGAAAATTGATTCTACTTCATCAGCATTTGGAACTGGATTAAATGCTTTCTTATTCCATAGTATGCCAATCACCGGAACCACAGTTACATACCCCTGCCATTACAATCAAATAGTTAACATGTGAAAATGAGTGCAGAACAATTAAGGGGGCGATAATCAGTTTCAAGTTGTCTAACTAAAATATTTGGTGTATAAAAGCGCAATGGACAGATAAGCAGTTCTGATAAGCAACCCAAACGGCCCTAGAACACGATATAAGGACATCTTAACTAGTATTTCGTATTGGAACAAAATATTTTACCTTGTTAACAAAGGGTTCAAGAACAGTAACAACATCCACCAGGGCAGGATCCAACCCAATTTCCTCCTCAGCCTCCCTCAACGCGGTTCGAATATCATTTGTATCCCCTTCATCAGTTCTACCTCCGGGTAAAGCCACTTGTCCTGCAAAACAAACAAAACTCAGTTTAACTTCATTCAAACATTTAAACAGAACAACTTTCTTTACCAGAGAAAGAAGAAAGTTTTGGTGATCGTTTGGTTAGAATAACATATATAACATCTTCTTCCTCGAATAGGCATACTAGAACTGCAGCCCGGTTTTTTCTTTCAGACCTTTGAGCATTCGAAAGAGGTGAAAGAGACTTCCATTGACGAAACTGTAGAGACAAGTCTAGTAGTTTTTGTGATCTTGTAAAGTTATTAGCATCCATGAATAAGATTTAAACAAATACTGTACTAGATTTGATCTTCAATTGCTGTTGTTCTCATGTTTTTTTTGTGGTCAACATCCATGTACTAATAATAAAGACTAAACAATTAGTAATGTTGACAAGTAGTTTGTAGTTGTACAACATTTCTGATTTCTCCCTCCATCTTAAAATACAAGTTTATTTTGATTTTTTCTTTTCCAAACTTTGACTTCAATTATTATTAGGGTTATTTACACATATAGGTAACGAACTCAGAAAAATTTCCCGTGTTATGTAATGAACTTTGAAAAATATTAGGTTAAGTAACAAAAGTTTGCAAAACCGTTAAAGTTAGGTAATTAACCGGGAACCAATTTGGGCCCACATACCACGTCATCTACAACGGATATAAACCCAATCCCCCTTTTCCCCTTTTATTCGACCCGTTTTTTGCAAAAACCCTAACCCTCACAATCTTAAAAATTCAAAACAATCCCCAACAATAATCTAATTAAACCATGTCGTTTCATTTGTATGATGATAATTGTGATTGTAATAGGCCATCAATGGTGGTAACATCATGGACACCCACCAACCCTGCTAGACGATTCATATGCTGCCAAAATCGATGGGTAAGTATAGGATACGTTTTGTTTCAAGATTTATAGATTGTAATGTTTAATACACTACATTTTGTTGTTTTTAGAAAGCTGGTAGGAAGAAATGTGATAAATGGGATTGGTATGATCCGGAGGAGGATTGTGAATGGTACAAAATGCACTTGTTTGAGATGTATAGCAGACTCAATCCTAATCAAAGGCGTGAAGTTCAAGCTGAGGCTAATCGTCAAAGAAAGATTGAACAATTGGAGAGTGAGTTGAAAAAAGCTTTAAAGAAAGTCACCCTTTGGAAGTCAATTCTATGTGTTTTTGTTGTTCTGGTTTCCTTGCTACTTGCACTTAAGTAGATTAGTTTGTTAGGCATAGATTGTGTAGTTTTGTTTGTAGTGTAAGGCTTAGATTTAGCTTAGGCAATGTCTATTTTTCATGCCTTGTACACAATCTAATGTATGAAATTAATCTTGTTGAATGCAATTTAAATCATGTTTTTGTATCCTTGTTGTGAATTAATTAACATTGCATTCATAATTCATGGTTACAAGTGTTTTATTCTACACTGGTCTAGGTTGTACACCTAAACCAGTTACATACTCACATTGTTGTAACCATAAGCATTAGTAACAGAAGATGCTTTCAAGGCATCTGATTTTTGCCCTTGCCCTTTTGATGTTTGGGTTCTTTTTTCTCAAATGGTTTGACACCAAAGTCTGTCAATTTTTTGTTGCACGGCATGCCTAGTACCTTAAGTCTTGCTTTAAAGGCCATTTTTTGTTCCTCATTGCTTGTCAAACTTGAGCTTGTTTTCACCCTCCTTGCAGGCACAAAATAGTCACTTGGCTTATAATCTTTTGGAAAATAATCCTCCCATCCCCAAGGCCTTGCATAAAAATCTGATTCAGAGCTATCACTGGAAATTGCAATGATTTCTACACATGAACTAAAAAACATAGGTTTTGATATTCTGTATACATGTTGCAGTGATAACAAAAAAAAAAAAAAAAAAAAAAAAAAAAAAGCCATAATGATACCTTTCTTCTTGCTTGATGCCATTTTGTGCAGTGAATGTTAGGTTCCCTTTGTGACTAATGCTATAAATAGTATAATGCAGTCAAAGTTCCTAACCATTGTGCAGTAAATATGTGGTGATGAATGTGATGGTAAAAGCAATGTAAGCTTTTGCAGTTACTATGTGGTCAAGATGAATTCCCAAAACTCACAAGCCTAATAGTAATGCAGTCAAACTTCCTTAACATTGACTGCATAAAATATAATAAAATGCCATAAAAGACATGCTTAATAACAGGTTTAAACATAAACTAATTTGCATTCATCAATATGTGTAACTAATGGGGGACACATACATAGTGTTTTGGGTTCAACTTTAACAAAAGTTGTGCCCTGGTTCATTGTTTAGTACATCCACCATTAAACAAAAGATTACAATCCTGATAATGCAAATATTAAGATAATACATTCAAATAAAGTTAATCAACTGAGAAGGCAGAATCTGGTGTAGACCCTTCACCATTTGGACCAAAGCCTTTCTTTTTCATATTTTCACCAAAGATCCTCTCTGATCTTCCCTTATTCTTGTGGTAAATCCTTAAAGGATCATCATGAGCCTACCTTTTTTTCCCCTGCTTCTTAGGTTGAGGTTCAGCTATTGCTTTGCCCTTGTTTGATGCAGGATCAACAACTTTTGGAATTTGCAAAGTATCATTATCATCTGTAGGTGGTGCATCCCTTATCCCTACAAATATGGATTCTTGAGTCTCAATAGTGTCATTAACAGACACCAAACCTCTGTTATATGGTTCTTGGTCAAAAGATTCATCATCAGAGTTGTTGTTTGAAGGTGGGACATCTTTTTTCTTCAAGTCTTCATCTGATATGTAGCATGATGGGTGTAAACCCATCTTCTTATCCCATTCTTCCTTTTCTCTTTCCTGTTCTTGTTCCATCTGAGTATCCCAGTCTTTCCACCTTGCCTCTTCTTCCAAAGTCAACCTCACAGCTTCTTCATCAAAAGCTTCTTGTTCTAGCTTTTGTCTGTCTATAGCAGCTAACCTATCTTCTTCTTGAACTAGCAATTCTTCCATGTATTCATCATGCATATTCTTTCTGATTTCTTCCTCATCCATAAACTGAAAACAATTGACAAGTATGGAGTTAATAACTTAAACTGTAAAATAATTTAATATTTACAAAATTTTATAGAACATACCATATTGTTCCTTTGTTGACCTCTGCCACCACCCCTTGCACCTCTGCCACCACCCCTTGTACCTCTGCCACCACCTCTTCTACCTCTTCCCCTGGATCCTCTTCCACCACCTCTAGCAAATGCATAGGTTGTGAAATCAGGTGTGGTTGTGTTGTTTGAAGCCCTTGTTGGCTTAGGTGGCTTTGGCACAGGATCTTTCTTACAACTAGATTTGTTGTGCCCCCTTTCTTGACAGTTACTACAAGTCATCACTCTTCCCCTTCTTGTAACTTGTGAGGTGTTCTCATCTGGTGCTATGATCCTCTTTTTCTTTAGCCTGCCTGTCATTGTTCTCATCAAGGGTGGTAGAAGTGGTGGATCCCTTGTTCTTTTCCACATACTACTCCCATACACAGGCCTTATAGAAAATTGGTATGCTTCAAACCATTTCTATTGGCTATACCAGTCATGTACTCCTTGAACAGGATCCCTATTCATGTGTTCATAAGCTGCCACAGCATGAATACAGGGTATTCCAGACAACTCCCACATCCCACACATGCATTTTTTCCTTGTCAAGTTAACACCATATGCTTGATTACCACTCCTCACTTCAAGTTCTTGAAAACCACTAGGAACAACATGTCAATACCTGTTTGTATAAATAATTGGTTAGTTAATACACAAAATAAATATGAATAGGTGCATAAGTAATACCTGAGTTGAAACTCAATCATCTTGTTCAATCTTTTTCTGATAGATGGTGTAATGGTGTCTTCCCAAAGCCTTGCAGTCCTATTCATGGCCACTAGTCTCTGCATCACATATACTCTGATGTCCTCAAGCATTGTTATTATAGGCTTTGTCCTTTGTACCAGAATGGCCTTATTGAAACTCTCACATATTCCATTCTCAAAATTTGGACACTTGCTATCCACACTGAAGAAAGCTCTGCTCCAACTGTTAGGGTTCCTCTGTATCAGGTAATCATATGCCTCTTGGTTGACAACCTTCAATTCTTCCATCTTTGAGTAGAACTTATCTTGCACAGAGGTAGAAGCAGCTTGCCAAAACAGTTTTTGTAACTCCACTCCACTGAATTTTCTTTTAAAATTGGCATATAAATGTCTTGTGCACTTTCTATGTTCTGCATTAGGAAGGAAGTCACTCACTGCATTTTCTAGACCCTGTATTAGTTCATAACAAATTCATGAGTGTTAACCTAAGTAAAGTAGTTACAATCTAGATAAATAAGCAAATTTAACATACCTTGTGAGAATCTGAAATGATTGTTACACCATTACCCTGATGCAACTTGAGATCTTCACAAACTAAACCCAAGAACCACTGCCAATTATCATAGTTTTCAACCTTAACAACAGCCCATGCTATTGGGTACATTTGATTATTAGCATCTCTCCCCATAGCAACAAGCAACTCACCTCTACATTTATGTTTCAGAAAACAGCCATCCAAACCTATTACCTTTCTACACCCTGCAAACCAACCATCTCTCACACCTTTGAAGCAGACATAAAATCTTCTAAAATAATGTATTCCAGAAGAGGTTTCTTCATCATCTAAAACACATGTGCTGCCTGGGTTTGTATCAAGTACAACATTCCTATACTCCCACAATCTTGCATAATGTTCTTTCAACCCACCTTCATAATCAAATAATGCCCTCTGTTTTGCTCTCTGGCATTGCCCAACACTGACATTAATATGATACTTTGCCCTAATTTGTGTTTGCATTTTTAACAAGGGAATGAATGGGTCTTCAATTAGTTCCTTGGCAAAATGGTGTGCTATCCATTTGTAGGTCACCAAGCTTCCTAAGTTATAGTTCCTAGAACATTTGTGTTTGGGTTTTAAGGATTTGATTTGGAAAGAATTCTCAGTTGACATCCATGAAGCAAACAATCTAAAACCACAAACATCTTTTTCATCATCAGTTAACTTAACAGGTTTTCTTTTAACTCTAGTCTTTTTAGAAGTACCCTCCTCATCTTTAGAACAACCCTGAGCATCTTTTGAACAACCCTCACCATCTTTTAACTTTTTCTGTTGTGATCTTTTTTTTAAAGTTGCAGCCCCAGCACATCTACCTGCTTCTACATCCCTACCACAATTCACTAACAACTGCTTCCAATCATTCCTTTCAAACCATAATTGATATCCATTGTGGACACCATAGTTGGCTAAAGCAAGTTTTAGTTGTTCATTTGACTCAAATCTCATTCCTAGCACAGGTACCATTTTATCCCAATCCTGTGTAGGATCATGCCTAGGATAAATGATGTGTGGCTTAGCTACATACTTACTATCAACAGGTTGTGGGTCTTCTAATACTTCTATGTCATTAACATTGATTGGTTCATCAATGAAACCCTTAAACTCACCACTATTAGAGCACAATTTATTAAGAAACGGGTCTTTTGTAGACATACTCTTAATTTCAACATTTTGGTCAGTTTCATGAAAGAATTCAACATCACCTAGGTCTTCCTCCTCATCACTAGAACAATAGTAATCACTAGACTCATATCCCTCATCTGTTTCTATGGCTTCTGTTCTGTTCCTACATTGTATAGCATCTTCATCTAGATGTTCAGCATACAAGTCAACAACCCATTTTGATTCATAACCACATGCTACAAATGCCTGGACATTATCATCATTCCTAATCTCCTTAATACCTATCCTTAATGGGGTTCCTATTTTGCAATAATAAAGTCTCTTAAGTGGAGAATGCACTAAATGATCAACTACATCAAAGAGTTGTACAAATGACATACCTTCAAAGCTAAGATCCGTAATTTGCTTCTCATCATAGTTCATATAACCAAACGGTTTTATTGTAAATAGACCCTCATGTTTTAGGTTGACTGTGAAAGGTCGATTCTTGTCGGGTTTAGCTTTACCCATGTTTAATTTTACATGGATTTGATAAGTGTTTGTGAAATTTGGGATTTAAGGTTTGCGTATTTGGGTATTTGGGAATTAGGGTTCGTATCAATTTTGGGGGAAAAGGTATTTGGGGGAAAACTGGTCAAACGTAAATTATATAAGTCAAAAAAATTTTACCGGGTCAACAGGTCACCAGTTGCCAGTTGGGGTGAAATTACCTAACTTTAACGGTTTTGCAAACTTTTGTTACTTAACCTAATATTTTTCAAAGTTCGTTACATAACACGGGAAATTTTTCTAAGTTCGTTACCTATATGTGTAAATAATAATAATAATAATAATAATAATAATAATAATAATTATTATTATTATTATTATTATTATTATTATTATTATTATTATTATTATTATTATTATTATTATTATTATTATTATTATTATTATAGCGATGTAAAAATTTACATAAAGTTGGATGAGAGTCTAGACACAAGCTGTGCTCCCACTCATTTTTGAATATAAAAGCTAACTCTATGAAAGATAAAAACACCACTTTTAGCATTATTTGAGTGGCTAATGACAATAGACTTAATACGTGAAAGTGTGTCCAAAGCCTTCGCATCTAATTCCCCAAACGTAGAAAAAAAATGGTATGAACTTATTATTATTATTATTATTATTATTATTATTATTATTTCGGTTAATATAATAGAGTAGTAGATAAAAAAGTATATCAAAGAAAATACATTTAAAACACAATTCATTTCTATATTTTGTATCAAGGATTATATAATACGAAAAAAATAATAATTAAGAGAATGATTAGGAGGCCTAAACTCATGCCTAATTTTGTATCTAAACTTGGATGTCACTTTTTTATTGGTCGTAACCGAGGGACCAAATATCATAAAACAATGAGCTAACGCCACATACTTTTAGGCACAAAATTAGTTACAGTATAAGTTTAGGCATCATAATCATTTCTTAATAATTAAGGTAAAAGTTGAAGAAAAAAAAAATCAAATTAACTTATATTTAAAACGGAGAGAATTTTATAAACGGTTATATTATTCCCACCTCTTTTACCCACTTTATTGACATGACAATACAATTTTTTTTAGTTATTGTACTGTTGATATGTTTGGACATGCAATCTTTGTATTTTGATTCCAAGTAGGGGTGAGCATCGGTCCAGGACCGGACCGGACCGGACCAACAAGACCGATAACCAAATTAGCCAAAAAGCCAAGACCGAGGACCGGACCGAATGTGGTCGGTCCGGTCCGGTCCGGTCTCGGTCGGTCCGTCGATCGGTCCGGTCCAACAAGGCCAAATAATCGGTTTGTGGTCCGGACCGGACGAGACCGATCGGACCGAAGATCGAATTAGCCAAAAAACAAAGACCGAAGACCGAACTGAATGTGATCGGTATGGTCCGGTCCGTTCGGGTCATTTGCTCAGCCCTAATTCCAAGTTATATTTATTTTTCCAAGTTATATTTATTTTTAGAATGTCCTTTGCCCCTTTGGTATAAAAACATTCATTTATAGCCTTCGTTCACGTCATCCACACAATACATACAGTAACATCTATTAAATCCTTAAAATCAGTTTCAATTTTACTTTTTCAAGCTATAGCGTCTTCGTACGCATAGAATGCCGGGTAAAAGATAGTGATTCGAGTTGGACTCATGCCTATCATTTCATTTCGAAGACGGCATGTTAGACGCATGATGTACCATTTTCAAACACACGATTGCGGAAGGCGGGGGAGGGCATGAACTGTTCCCTTTTGTCCTCTCACCTAAGCTACCAGACAATCCCTTGGCTGTAACTATAGTTAAATCAGCACTCCAAGGTTGCAAAGTAAAGGGAGGTAGTTTGAAATGTCTACAAAACACATATACTCGATCAAGTACTAGGGACAAAGTTTTCACCCTGCAGATATAGTTTTTCCATGAATCTATTTAGAAGATTGAGTATACTCGATTAATACATTTACCGTTTCAATTGAGTCCTCACTGCAGGACCATCGTTTGTTTAAGCTATCAAGTATATTTGGAATCTGACAAGCCAGAATTCTGCTCATGTAAAGACTACTGTCAAGATCCCTGCGGTTAGAGCCAATATCACATACATTTTGTAACTAGTTTCGGGATCAAATGCTGTAGCAGTTATATATCATCTTGAAATTCTTTTTCCTCCTGCCAGTCAGTTTTGTCCTGAATTACAATTTCAAGAATATAAATTGATCTGAAGCAGCAAGAAAAGGGACCTTAAGAATTGAATAGCATGCTTGTTATTCCGTAGAATACCAATCACTGGAACTGCATTAATGTTCCCATGCCATTACATTTTAATAGTCAACATGTGGAAAGAAGAGCAGCACAATCACGAACCCATATAAGTAGAGTATTTACTCCATATACTTTTACCGTGTTTTAGAAATGGTGCATGAACTAACAAGGAAGGATCCAAACCAATTTCCTCCTTATCCTCCGTCGACCAGTTTGGATACCATCCGCATCCTCTTCGCCTCTATCTCTGGAGTAAGACACTTCTCCTGCAAACCAAAACATAATGAAGTCACTTCGTATTCACTTAGACATTTTATCAAAAAACCAAAAATGTACAGCTTTGCTTACCGAACAAAGACGGAAGTTTCTATAATCATTGGGACAACTGATAACATATACACATCCAATAGACATATCAGAACGGCAGCTCTGTTCGGTCTTTTGAATCTTTGAGATTTGGTTAAATTGACACATATACTGAACTTGATCTTCTGTAGCTGTTTGCTCCTAAGTTTGTATGCTCTGATGGTCAGCATTAGTCAATCAAAAATGACAAGGGACCATTAAAAACAATTAAACAATAAAATAAAAATAGTAGTAATAGATCTCTAGCTCCCTAATCCCATGTTTAATGACACGGTAATCCCATAGTGCCTCAGTTATGGGTTAATGATCAACAGTGATAAATTAATAATGATAGGGTATGTCCTATAACCACGTTTCATATAAATGATACATCTGGAGTTTGGATCTAAAACATACATTCTGGAGTCCAGACATATGTATTACAATCTAATCCTAATAAATACATACAAAGTTAAGAATAAATTCCTCACAGTGGGACCATCATTGCTCCGATTATGATTGTATCAATACACACTGATAATGAATTCTTACATTGCTCCGTTATCATAGTTATTCAATTTGACATCATATTTTCTTGAGCTTTAATATTTGCTATGATGGTTTTTGAACCAGAATTTAGGCATCCTTGGTTGAAAATCTGGTTTCCGCTGGTAAACAAGAGACGCAGCTGCTATCAGCATCCCTGCTGTTAGAGCCCATATTACATATGTTTTGTTATCTGTTTCGAGATCAAAATACTGAAGCAAATATGTGTCTCCTTCAAACTCTTTTTCCACGTGCCGTCTGTTTTCATCCTGAATCAGCAAATCCAATTTTCAAGACTATAATATGATTCTGAAGTCTAAAAAAGCAGCTAAAGAAGGTTAAGAAAAACAAGGAAAGGAACCTTGAGAAACATTTCTAAAGGGGCGTAGAAAATTGATTCCACTTCATCAACATTTGGAACTGGATTGAATGCTTGCTTATCCCATAGTATACCCATCACTGGAACTACAGTAACTTTCTCCTGCCATCAAAACCAAATAGTTGACTTCATGTGAAAAGAAGAGAATTGTAGAGTTGAACGTCAATCTTTCAATCTTAAAGCAGAACAACTATAAATCGACTTTCAGATCTCAAGCAGTAAAGATATTACCAATGCAAAATCAAATTTGTACTTGCTTTTATCAAGAGAGCTCTTAGCTAAGTCTAAAGATCTATATAAGAAATTAAGATCCTTTGAAATTATGCGACTTTGGACATTATCTTTAGCACAACTCAATATAAGTACGATGTAAGTTTGTAATATAGATTAAAAAATCTTAACACGTAATCTCAATGTTTCTTACTCTACAGAACTGCACTGGACGCATCACAATATCACATATACACCCATAAATGATAGCAAAATATCTTTACTTCAATATCTAATATTCTAATGAGTCTAGTACGGTTCTATAAATAAGCACACACTACCTCTTAACATCTTGGTATGCATAACATGTCTGCTATGCACGCCATACACAATTTTAGGCTGTGATCCATTACACAAGTTTAACATAACACTTTTCACTACTCTGTTCACATATTTATAACTTTCTCACTCTGTCGGATCAGACCGACAAACAACTACATCGTTATTACACGACATTTTCTCGAAACTTCCCAAGGTAATAATAAGGGTATATAAAGCATTATCAATCTACATTTCATATTACCAAAAAAACATTTCACCCACTTTTTACCTTAGTTGTAAACGGTTCGAGAACGGTAACAACATCAACAAGACCAGGATCCAAACCAATCTCCTCTTCAGCTTCCCTTAACGCAGTCCGAATATCATCCGTATCCGCTTCATCCTTCCTACCTCCCGGCAACGACACTTCTCCTGAAAAAACCAAAACAAACCGAACATAAATTTCAACTTCAGGGGTGTTTGGGATTGCTTACTTTTACTGCTTATCCGCTAGTTTTTAAGCAGAAGCCGTTTTATATTTGTGTGATCAAATACGCAGTTTCTGGTATGCAGGTCTTAAAATTATTTAGTACGTAACATATTTGACGTTAAACATTTTATAATCACCTAAAAATGCAGTACCCATTTTTCTAGTGGTGCATTTTTTTTTTTTTGCTATTATCGGCCTTAAACTTTTTGATTTCGGCTTTTGTGTGTTTTGTTATGTAAAATGACTATTTTGCCTTATGTTGTCAATAAGAGTGATTACAAAATACAAGGGTAAACTGGTAAAATGATAATTTTATATGAGTAAAGCGCAAGGCGAGGCTCGCGTGACGGCGTGACCAACGCCTTAACGGCTAAACTGAAGCTTTTGCGTTTATAAACCGTGCAATAAAACCGCACAAAATATGAAAATATTTATATATTTATGTTATATTTCATATATATCTAGTTTACAAAAAGATGTGAATAAGTCGGTATAACGCGTGACATGACCAAGCCTCACGCCTTCGCGAGCCTTTTGGAACCATCGTAAATACACATATATATCAAAATTCTTGGGATAAAAAAAAAAAAAAAAAAAAAAAAAAAAAAAAAAAAATGCTACACACAAGAAAAATGGGTAAGTATACTACATTGAAACCACTCCCAAACACCCCCTAAATTCACACATTTCATCAAACATAAAAACTGCACTACTTTGTATACCAGAATAAGTGGACAATTTCGGTGATCTTTTAGTCAAAATGACATAAATAACATCATTTTCCTCAAATAAACAAATTAAAACTGCAGCTCTGTTGGGTTTTTTGGATATGTGAGATGAGTTAGATTCAGTTTGTATGGGGTGAGGAGGGGATATTATTGGTTTTGAGTGATGAAACCGTTGAGATAGTTGAAGTAGTTGGTTGGATCTTGTGATGGTGTTGGAATCCATGAACAAGATTCAACTGAATTGCTATAAGTGTTAATAAGGTTGTTGAGTGTTTTAAAGTTTAGTTTTTTTGTTTAATGGTCAATTTCGGTTAAAAAAATAAAAATAAAATCCGAAATGATAAAGTCCGTAGACATCTGAATTACTCGTCTTTATGTTATAATAATAATAATAATAATAATAATAATAATTTGTAGTCGTCTTCTTCAAATAATTTCAAGAGAAAACCTCATCCATTTACATGATCAACTTTAACGTGGTACTAATCGATCAAATGTCAAAAGTGGGTTGGCATTAAGGTGGAAATCCTCGTCACGATACACTAAATGACACGAACATAAAATGAAGTTATATGATTTTTGATTGAAGATAAACATGTTTGAGTAAAAAATGTTTAATAAACAAGTCGTATTTTGGTTGAGTAAACATTAAACAGGTCAATCGTAAATGTAAATTTCACTGGAAAAATTGTAAATGTAATGTAAGTTTTATATTTTTGGATAAAATATTTAATATTTTTGTATAAATATAATATTTAATTTGAAATTAGTTGGTTTGAAAAAATGGAAAAGAAAATAATGCGGCTTTTAAAAAGTAGAAATGACTTGCGTTATTAGTGAAAAGGTATTTTGAAATGTGAATATGAAAAGTAAAATCTTGAGATGGCGTTGAGGTGATGAAACGGCTCAAGCCAGTATACCCGTTGCTCTAATGCCAACTTAGCTTAGGAGTTTGAGGTTCATACACTTTCTTTTTAAAAGAAATTACCAAATAAGACCAATAACATACTATTTTACGAAAACAAACCAAATTTCAATATTTTACAAAAACGAACCGCACGCTTCATGTGCCATGCTCGTGAGCACCTCCCACAATATCCAATTCATGATGGACACATGTACCCCGCGCACTTCATGTTTATGTGCGTTGCGCGCTTAGAATTATGAGGATCGAGCTTTTCATTTACTTCATCTTCAGCGACGTTTTTCTGGCGTGTGTAACTTTAGCCCATGTCCTCATGTTCTAGTTTCATCCATTTCGTCATCTTTTACATTTTTCTTCTTATTTTGAGTGGTAGCTTTATTGAAGAATAATGAATACTGAACATGGGTTCATGAAACGAAATGGGGAAAAAAAATGTAAAGAATGGTGATCCAAAATGTAAAAGGATTATTGATGTCATAGTACTTTTCAAGAATTTTGATACTATTACTAGGTTTTTACTATTTCCAAAGTTTAGTTTTGTATGCAGAAGGTTTAATTTTACTACTATTAATGTGGTCATGGACGGAATTTAGAAAGGACTAAGATGGGCCGCGGCTCCCTCTAAAATTTTTGACCCTATTACATTTTATACCTTTATATATGGTTTTAATCATTTTTAATACAAATATTTCAGCATAGTGTATATTGGGCCTCATAAAATAAATATTTTCAAGTTGCCCCTCCCCTCCCCCCCTCCCCCAACACAAACAGTGTTCAAGTTCCGTCCCTGAATGTGGTTTATATCCTTTTTTGAAGCGTGCTCTTGTAGACTTGCGCATGTGTTTGATGTGCATTGGATATTATTGAAGATGCGCGGAAACTTGTTTTGCTTTGCACACTAAAAGTTTATTTTGGTAAAAAGAAAAAATCATGGTTTATTTTCATAATAAGGTAATAAAGAGTTCATATAAGTAATTTTCTCTTCTTTTTATGTATTGTGTAAAAGCTTTGCCTTTTGCTTCTCGTATTTTGGCATTTATTCTTATAATTGTGGCTCATTAAGAACTTTCGGACAAAAGTACCATACTAGTATAAGTATCTGACGAATAATTTATGGACTTAGGCTGCCCCTAGTAAGGGTTTGTGATCGATTGAGTCAATCGATTCCTACTCGATCGGCTTATTGTGACTAGTCGATCGCCCCCTCCCTTTTTTAATCATGGTCGTTGGAGAGATCAATTGATTTCCTTGTGTATTTAATATTTTAACCGTTACACAACGGTTTGCAAAGTAAATAAAAGAAAAAAAAAATCAAAGTAGCCGTTTGGATTGTAACGGTTTGAAAAAATAAAGAAAAAAAACTTTTATACTAACTTAGAAATACACAATATATTAACTCACTTCAATCCACAAATCTCACACTTCTCTCTATTCAAAATGTCTAAGAAAACACCACAACCAAAAGGCCGAAAATCCCGATTGCCACAAAACATTTCGCAATTAACACCGAATCCGAATTTCCGGTTAACCAGTGTTTCACCAAACGTCAATTTTCGACCCGGTACTTTAGATTATCAATCGCAACAACCTCCACAACAACAAACTCTCAATCCATTTTTTATAAAGTCATATCAATCGTCTATTTGTTCCACCGTATCAAAACAACCAACAACAACAACAACAAAGCCACTCCTGTCGAAGCTTATCCCAACAATCTATGTATGGCTCACCAGAATCGGTGTATCATCCAACAATGAATTCATCAACATCTTCCCTTTCAAATTATCAACATTATTCTTTGGTTAACCACATGAATCTTGATGCTTGTGATTTTGTTGATCAATTATACAACAATCCATATTTTTATGTGGGAACTGGTTCGGGTTATTCGGCTGAAGGTTATCCGAGTCAAGAGTATTCTATGGCTCAAGGTTCGGCTCATGGATCGTATCATGATTCGGTTCCAAATGATGATGTTGCAGATGATGATGATGACAACACTCTTTCGGAAGAGATGTCACTGGTCAAACCTAAGAAACGAGCTACAAAGGCTAAAAAAAAGACCGTTGAGAAAGAAACCAAGAATGATTCATCGATTTGGACACGCAATGAAGAGATAGTGTTGTGCCGAGCTTTGTGTGATATGTTCGAGAATAGCGTGATGGGAAACAACCAACATGCTAAGGGATTTTGGAAGAAAGTTATTACTTACTTTAAAAAGAGGTTGGTGCAAACAGAATGTACAACTCGATTATTACCAAGTGGAAAAATAGGATTCGTCCTAGAGTTGGTCAGTTTTGTGTCATTTACGACAATACTTTTAAGAATTATGGAAGTGGTGGGAATGATCTCACAGTTTACAGACGAGCGTGTGAAGAATACCAAATAGTGTATGAGCATCTGTTTGTATTGGAGCATTGTTGGGAAATTTTGAAGGACCATGAGGTTTGGAAGGATACTGAGATGCCGGCTTTTTTAAGCCAAGATGTGAGTCGAAAAAAAGCAAGGACGTCTGAAACCGGCTCGGATGTGCCTACTAATGAAGAGACTCGAAATGAGCGACCAATTGGTTGTGACCAAGCTAAGAAAAATAAGAAGAAATCATCGGAGAGTTCCAAGTCTTCGTATATGGAAGGGGTAGCCGACAAATGGAAAACCATTAAGTCCATGGCATTGGGAAAGAAGAAGGAGCTGGCAGACAAATACTACGAGTTGAAAAAAAAAGAGTTGGAGCAAAAGCAAATGGAGTTGGAGTTGCAAGCAAAAAGAGATCAGAAAGCAGCGAAAATGGTGGACAAAAGATTTGCACTAGAACAACAAAAAATTGAATTTGAGCGAGAAAATATATATAAAAAAGACATCATATTCTATATCACACCAATCGACCCATCTTTGCCCGCACTACAACGACAAAAAATGCAGGAAATCAAAGATTCGATCAAGGCACGCCATAACTTATATTATTAGTTTTTAATAAGTGTTGTAATGTTTTAAATTTATTTGAATTATTATGTAACGTTTTAACTATTAATAAAATTTGAGTTTATGTTTAAAAAAAAAATAAAATAAAATAAAATAAATAAATAAATAAAAATTGATGAAGGTCGCCGTTACTGGGGCACCCAATCGCCTGAAATTCGTTGGAGAGAAAGCTGACGTAGGTGTAGGTGGACTATAAAATTAAGGTGCAGAAAAACAGTGAGGAAAATGATTGAGAGATCTAAAATATGTGACTAATTGTGTGCCTAATAAATGTAGCAATAAATTATTGATTTGTGAAGAAGTGGGTCTCCCTGCTGTCCCCAATAGAATGCTAACACATATGTTTAGACGTATTATCACATATGTGAGTTAGGCATTTTAATCAATGCTCAAACAGTAATATATGACCGAGTAAGTTATTGTTTCGGCCTCTTGAGAGTTCAGCCTAATAAGTTGTTAAACGGAAGGGAACTAGAAAGGAAGATCTTTTAAGGTTTTGTGTATAAAACTTTCCTCGAATTTTTGGAGGGAAAAATAACAAAAGTAAATAGCTTATAACTAATTATAAGTTTAATTAAATCATTTTAATAAACCTAAAATTATCAACTATTACGAACAACTCAGCACATAAGCTGTTCAATATCAACTTTTGTTATCTTTCCTTGATAACCGGGCCGAGTTTGCACTTCCAGTTCCCCTTCACATGAACTTGTACTTCCCCTAACAATAGGTATGCCTCCATCAGATCGAACGTCAACCTTTCTGTTAGGTGATAAAGCTAATTCTCCGAATTGGTTCCCAAAAGAATTTGTAAAAACGTATATTAGAAAAACCTTTTAAATGTCATAGTACGTAATGACAAAAAACGGGTTATTCTATATACACACACCCTTTTATGCATTAGCGGTGTTGTACGGTGTGCATCACCAGTGTATTTTTTATACTTTTTTTTTGTACCTTTTGTACTATTGGGGTGTTGCTATAGCAACCGCCAAAACTAAGCATTTTCAATCAAATTGTTGAAAGCTGATATAAAATCACTGTGATCACACTTTCAGATATCTTTGACTGACATGTTATCTTTTGTTACCCTCCTTCCCACTGGGTGATGATACTGATGTAATGATATTATTGCCTCCTCGTAGATGATCAGACCAAATGTAGCTCGGTTATGTTGGTTGATAAATTAATCGTAAAAAACGACATATGCAGCATCTTGCAAGTAATTATTTATGCATGCCTAAACAAATACCCTGATTGTAATCGGACTTGAAATCAGATAATTACCTGATATCCAAAAATCCTATATAAGATGCTTTGTTAAAAAGTAAGGGGTGTTTGTATCAACTTATTTAGGGCACATATTCTCTTATTTCAGTTTCAAACAAAAAAAAAAAAAAAAAAAAAAAAAAAAAAGAGCTTATGAGAGATAATTGGCTTAATTCTTGGAAGAAATTTTGTCGTCATTCTGAAACAACTGGAGCTTTCCACATATGATAGTTCAAACACTTTGACATTCTAAGGGAATCATGGATGTACCAGAGCAAAATATTAATATATCTCCCTTAAAGCCATTGTCTTTAAACAAGGATTTTCTAGTCCTGAAGATACGCAATATGCCAAAAAGACGAGTAACAAAACCAGGTGTTTTATTAATTTTGTGTACAGCTATAACAAACTGGCGCTAAGCTACCCGTTTATGAAATCAAAAAAGCTCACACTTGCAAATAAAGAACAGTAACTGATGGGTCGTAAACTTGACAAAGAATCCTCCTATCCCATCTTGATGTTGTTTAGTTATTGAGATGATTGTTTGAATCATTGATCCTGTAGTGTGGGGGAAACTTGTGTCAAGTCATTCCTGCTTTTCCCTTTCTTCATTTTTGCTTTAAACTGAGACTTCAGTACAAGAGTCTGCACTGTGTTTGCAAAATTCCCGACAGCCATAATTATCAGAAGGATCCCACACGTAATTACCTGCCAAACACAATATCATTCAACTTAAGCATGATCAGAATGAAATTTTACTGTGGCATGATGGTGAGCCACGCAGGTTGGGTAATGGGTAGATACGGTTCGGGTAAAAACAACAAGTTGGGTGGCATGATTAGGAGGCTGTATGCATTTAATATACACCTTGGGTGACTTTTAACCAATTTGAATCATTCCTTTTTTGCTAAAACAAAATGAACTTGTATCTCACAAGTATTGTAAAGTTTCTTACCTGCCATTCAGAGATAACACCCGCCACTGCAGTTTGTAGCAATAGCACACCCACGTATGCTTCAAAAGCCTGTAATGAGAAAATAAACAGTGGGTGTATAAATTTTAAACATGTCTTCAAATTCTCTAAATCTTCAAGCTGATTTAATATCAAGAAAAGGGACTAAAAATGTAAACTCAAAATATGTTTACTTAGAAGAATTGTGGTTACACCAGTAAAACGACAGTAAAATGGAGATTCATTTATTCAAGTAAACTGGTGGTTGCCATAAATTTGCCTCATTTACAACTACCAGGAAGTGCCACGGTTTTTCAATGGTGCCTCTTTACAAGTATCATCTAGCTTCTGGTCTCTTCAGTTATATGATACGAGATAAAAAATGTGTATAAAGATGTGAAAGTGCAAATATGACCCCAACTCTGTCACATGTTGCATACGTGTATTTTGAATTCATATGTTTGTAAAATCCAAAGTAATAAAGTTTAAAAGAAGAAAAATGCAGACTAAAATTATTTGAGATGCTGAAGGTTTTTCTCCAACCACTCTGCAATTCTACGTACTGGATCATCAGTGTATGCAATGCTATTGTAATAGTTTTAAATAAATTTCTCAAATTAAAGTTTCCATTATGATGGAAGCCACTAGATGCTTCCTTAGTTCCTTACACTAGCATCACTCAACAAAATGGCTATGAGCAACTCACCTGCAAGACGAAGAGTATGGGCAATAACAACCATAGTTGACCTTTTACTCCAGCAGTTTCACCCCACACAACGTCCATTCTTCTAGCCTAAAATCAAAACAGACTATTGATATATGTTTCCTGAATAAGAGTCCTCAAGGATCTCACAACTGATCATACTCGCTTATTAGAATAGGGTATACAACAGAGAAAGTATGTATAATGGTTTTATTGAGTAATCCTTAAAAATTAGTTCCCACAAGTAAAAAGGCGTCTATATATTTTGAAGTATTTTTTATGTTCTTCTGTCGGTACGTTAAATTGGAAGACTCAGCATGACAATATGCTCAAAAAGTAATGAGGCATTTCAGTAACCGCACCTTTCCTAGTGCAATGCGTGTATAGAGTCTCTGCCGTTGGTATCGATTTTGGAGAAGCATTGCAACTCCTTGCATGATTGCCCATCTCAAAAATAATTGTATACCTTTCTGCAAATGGGGTAATTACACACATCAAGAGTTGGTTCACAAATCTTAGAATTTAACAAAAATATATAGAGGTGGCAAATTGATGGGTTTGGTATCACGTTACAGCATATTTTTTGGAATAAAATGTACCAATTTTAACTTTTTTAGTATCGGTTGGACTGGCCAGTTAGGTTTGAGTTGATCCACAAACACTTTAAGTCCATTTTTTTTATAAATAGTGGATGTGTTAGTTATGATTACAATAACAATCCAAATCTTCAAATAGAGGGTTTCAGGTGGCTGTATGAATCAAAAACAGACATTAGGCGATTTACAACTCATTCAACCCATTTGACCTGTTTCCCTTTAAGCTAACCTCTATAATTTTATCCACTTGACATGTATGAGAGTAATACACAGCCAGAATCAAACCAAAATCGATTCTCATTGCCACCCCTGGATATAAACAATATTCTAACCTGCTTCTGGGCACAGTCAGGTTGCCTTTCTATTTCCCAAGTGAGGCTGATAAGTGCCATAGCCATAGCACAATAATGATGGTATATCCACCTGCACCATCACAATTCTTAATACATCACTTACTCTCAAATCAATCATACATTTATAACGCATGGATGAACTTGATTAGGTTAAACTTTCAAAGCATACAACATTGCATAAAAATGCGATAAATTCACAAAATATGTAGAATTACCATGGACGTATATCACTTCCATTAACTCTCAAAATATTCTCTCTTAAAGCTAACCCTGTGTAGAGAAAGAGCAACCACGCCTGGAAAGGACACACTGATTATGCTCTTGTAGCATGTTTATTCATTGATAGGTCTTAACAGGACATAGTAATTACTGAGAAGTGACAATATGTCTACCTGGTAAAGCTGGACAGGTAATGCAGGGAAACATCCATCCCAAAGCCACGATCTTAACCCCAGTAGAAGTGATGGAAAAATCAGAAACAGATATGCAGTTCTATCCTGCGAATAGTCCATAGAAATCCTTTTAAGTGGTCAGATTTAACTAAACAAGAAAAAGGCATCTTATACATGCTTTTGGGCAATAACTAGACAACTAGAAGCAGCTTGCATGTATGGAAAGAATATGGAGGCCTGCAAAGAGAGCTCTTATACACCCTATCGATCACAAAGATCTACGCTAACTTCTAACTGCAACCCTACACTAGATACCAAACACACCACGATGCTACAGAACTCAGCTCGGGAAGAGAGAATGTGGTGTAAAGGGAAATGTGGTATAACGAAAGGATCTCGAGTGAGAGTGATGAGTTATACCATAAGAAATTAACACCCAGGTAGCCCCATTCACCAGTTTGGAGCATTTGATGATATCAATGATGTCCTCATTGGTCAGGTGAAGATTATTACTACCATATAAAACATTCTTGTACAACTAAATATATTGTTCTTTTAAAGACTAAAAGATATCTTTCTACGAATTTTAAAGGTTGGCTTAGCGAGAAGATCTGCTGCTGTTGGAAGTAATATCAATGATCAATCACGACTTCGATAAAGAATATACTACTAGTTTTATGGGAGGTAAGAGCTAGTTTTTTTCTCAATTAAACCCTATTCCACAATAAATATAAGGCATAAACATCGAGATTATCAAATTGTTCAACAAACCAATGATGCACATAAGGATAAGGGATGTTAATAGTGAAAGAAGATCCACACTAGTAGGTAATCTAATTTATAAACCGTTCAGACTTCAGAATATAGACAATGTCAGATGGAAGATGAATAAGGTATGTTAATTCCTGAAGCACGCTATCCAGAGAATTTGTTTAACTCACTCACTAGTGATTAAGCAGCAGATAATGTCTACTCATAATGGGTCCACAACATGAAAAACATACATAATAACATAGAAGCAAAACGGAAAATTTCTTACTCTGAAACTATAGTATTCCTCCTTCACTTTCAATTGAATATCCTTTCTGTTAGCACGGACGTTTATTGGACCAAGAAACATTCTCAAAAACCTTCCTGTAACCCAACAACAACACTCCATCAACAAACTAAAGTTTATAAAATAAAGTGATGCACTTAAATCTAACTTCCATCATCTAACAGATACAATGTTAAGTCAGATTTCTTCTATGCATGGTATCAATAATTAAGGGGATGTCTGTGATTGCTTATATAAACCAACAATACTCAATCAACAACCAAAACAGAATAATGCTCTCCATTTCGAATACATAAACACTTAAATTTAACTTCAATGTGAAAGCTGAAAAAGGTGTCACGTAAATAAGGGGATGTTTGGAATTGCTAACTAAAACTGTTTATCTGCTTATCATGTTTCAAAAAAGATGCTTTGAGTAAGCAGTTTTAAGCCGCTTATCGACAATAACAAAATAATCAGATATACACTTTGGATTAGTAATCCAGAAACCGTTACTAAAATTCTAATACTAGCAGTTTTGATAACCCAATCTCAAACACCCCCTAAGTATCATCATAACTCAAAACTACTCGTCTGTTCCACTTGGCTTTAGGAGGGGAAAAAAAAAAAAAAAAAAAAAACAGTACATCACGGGCAGAGCCAGAATGTTATAGTCGGAAGGGGCAAACTTTGATAACTTTTAGAAACTATGCTACAAATCGGTTCGTTAGGGGGCAAATTACAAAAAATAACCAGATATTTTAAAAGTTTTACACTAAACTTTTTTCGCTAGGGGGCACATGCCCACCCTGCAGTACATTTTAAACTCAACTAAGGACTCACAAGTCGCAACCATCTACACAATCTCTAAACATTCTGCTCAAAATTCTGCTCAAAACTATTACTTAATAAACATGCAGAAAAGAAAAATTAGATAAAATTAATACCATGTGATTTACAAGGAAGAAAAGTAGCAGCATCTCCTTCACTTAATGTATAACTTGCTCTACTTAAATCTTCACCCAACTGTATACAAAACAACAATCAATATTAAAAAAAAAATATTACTGTATACATAAAAAAAAGTAAAAAAAAAGATTGATTTTTTTATACTTTATCTGCATGTTTAGAATCCAAAGCCCCTTTTTTAACTTCAGAGCTAATAAAAGACTTGATAATCTTGATATTAGAATCAAGAGCTAAAGCTCGTTGTCTTAAAGAAGCTTCTTCAATTGAATTTTTAGAAATTAAATTCGACGCTGATTCTTGTAACTCTTTACTTTCTTCTATTATTCTATTCACTTCTGAACACACGTCCCTGTCACTATCTTTATCTTTATCAACCCCCGTTGTTGTTGTTGCTGTTGAATCACCCATCAAGATTCAATTGATTTGGTTTATTTATATGTATTGTGTGTGTATTTTTGGTGATGGTGGGTGTTTTTTTTCCGGCAGGCGGAGAAATAAATGTCGACGGTGGTGATGGTGAAGGTTGTGGTGGTGGTGATATGCGAAAATTGTGACCACGTGCAACTCAGGTTTCTTTATAAGATTGGTTTCTACACGTATACACTCTTTCTTTAGTACCAAGTTTATTACGTAGTAAAAAAGTTTTACTCAATTGTTTTACATGATAATAAACATGTCGACCGACATAGTTCAAAACAATTTTTTACATAATAAACATTAGGATGCTTTATATTTTAAGATAGAAATTACTATTGACATATTTTAAAAGCATCAAATATAAAATAAATAACATTATGTATATAGAGATTCTTTCAAAATAATCGATCACAATTTTTCATTTTTTAATCATTAAAAAAAAAAAAAAAAAAAAAAAAAAAAACTGATTTTAATTTTAGGGTGTTGATACTCACACTATTTTATTTGATAGTTACACCACTTTGTACAAACTGTACAATACACTGTACAACACTGTAATACACAGATTGTGGTGAAAATATAAAAAGTTGTTGTGTGAGTATCAACACTCTTAATTTTATCATTTAAAAAAAATAAATATAATATCTCACAAACCGTTAATCGTTACGTGAAAAAAAATGACACCCTCTCTACGAGAATTAAATTATCTTTTCATAAAAGGTACTTCTATATACTTTCTATGAACTTTTTTTTTCAATTTGTTTTGTAAGTGTTGAAATTTACATATGAAGAAATATGGTGATTTGTAATTTTAAAGTCACATGTGATTTATTAAATCACATGTGATTTCTAACATACAAATCACATGTGATTTTTTTTATACAAAAATTTTAAAATTAAAACAAAACTCGAAAAAAAGACCAAAGTATATTGAAGTGCTCGTCTATCGAAAAATAAAATAATTCTCGTCGCAATTGTGTATTTTTTGTCGCATTACGATTTACCCTTTTGCAAGATATTTTATTTTCAAAAAAATTTGATTTTCATGTTGATTAATTCATACATTATATAATTAATTACATTATCAATATTTATATTTAGTAAGATTGAAATTGAAAGTTAAAATCTTTTAAACAATATTATATCTCTTACATGGTTTTATATAAATAATGATTGTTTTAAATATGATAAAAATTATATATTTATGTTCGTATTAATCGTGAAAAAAATGTGAATATAATGAACATAATTTTGCATATTCGTAAATGTTTACGTCGATTGTTATTATACTTTAAATATTATAGCATTAAAAGTTTGTGAAATGGTGTAAAAAAAAATTGTGAACTATTTTTAGAATGTAAATAATAATTATTATTATTATTATTATTATTATTATTATTATTATTATTTTTAATTATGTCCGCATTTAATGTATCCATTATTTTCACCTTAGCATGTCATGTCATGCATTCTTGCCACATCACATTTGAGAGTCATCATTACAATCATTATAAAAAAAAAACCTTCTACTTTATATGTTTAGATTGAAAACGTTGTTTCAGAGCTATTTAAGAAAACTCAATATTAGCGGAAAGCAAAACTAGACTAATATCGAGTGTAGTGGAGGTTACACAACGCGTCCCCATCCCCTCACCCGCGGCTCGGTCATTCCTTATTACACGATCGCCCCACAATTCTATCGTCAACCAATTTTGCAAACAACTTGGTCGTGCAGACGATTGAGTTTTTTTTTTATTTGTTTGTGTGTTTGTGAGTGGTATTGTTGGGAATGTTTGTGTTAAAGTGAGGTATTTGATGAAGTTTATGGACTTATTATACATGTTTGGTGGTGGAGTTGATGGTAAAGAGAGAACATGATATGACGCTCAGTTGACGATAAAAAATGCACCAATACACCTAGTCTAATAAAAGAACTCAATTTGAGCATGTCGCGTTTTGAGTCACTTAACAAATTAAAGTCAAAATTGAGTACTTTATTAGTCAAAAGTGGCTTAAATTAGTCTCAAAAAGGATATAAAAACGTTGGTTAAATTATAAAAGACACTTAAAGAAAGGCAATTTAGGAATTGTGGGGCTTAAAATCAAAATACGTTATGTTTTGATTGTTTAATAAAATTTACTATCAATGTTTTGATGTAAGTGTAAAATTATCAGTTATTTCATTTGTTATAAATTTAAAAAATAATAATAAAAATAAAATAAAATAAAAGCGTAAAGTTTATATTTAGAAAAATCACTGTATTAGAATTGTCTTTGTCCTTATATTATCGTTAATATATTTCGGGTAAAGGGGAAATCCCCGGAAAAATATCGTTAATATATTTGTTTTCACTTTACCAATTCCGAATATTTGTTTGTCGAAGAGTTATAAAAATAACAAGAATAAAACTATTGCTTAAGTGCATACTTATTGTGAATGAGAAGCCTAAATTTTGTGAAAACGCAAGAAGCAATTCTAGCCACTAATTTTTCCTCCTTTAACTTTAATCTAAATATCTAATTGCTAATATTAGTTAATCAAATTTTTAAAAATTTCTAAAAAAAATTTGAAAACTTTTTAAAAAATTTTCGAAAATTTTCAAAAAAATTTCTTTTCGAAGAAATTTTTTCGAACTTTTTTTTTCGAAATTTTTTTTTCGAAAAAAAATTTATCGAAATTTTTATTTTCGATTTTTTTTTCGAAAAAAAAAATTATCGAATTTTTTTTTTCGAAAAATGTTTATTTTCGAAAAAAAAAATTCCTAATTTTTTTTCCGAAATTTTTTTCCCGAATTTATTTTCGAAAATTTTTTTTTCGAAATTTATTTTTCTTGAAATTTATTTTCGGCACATGTGAAAAAAAAATTTGGAAATTTTCCCGAAATTTTTTGTCACGTGTGAAAAAAAATTCGTCACATGTGAAAAAATTTCGTCGCATGTGAAAATTTTTTTTTCGTCAAATGTGAAAAAAAAAATTCGTCACATGTGAAAAAAATATTTCGAAAATTTTTCAAAAAAATTTTCGAAATTCTTTTGAAAATTTTTCAAAAATTTTTTTTAAAATTTTTTAAAAATTTTTCAAAAAAAATTTTGAAATTTTTTTGAAAATTTTCAAAAAAAATAGTTAGCTAATATTAGCCATTAGATCAAAGTTTAAAGAGGATAAAATGAGTGGCTAGAATTAGTTTTCGTATTCTCACAAAAATTAGATTTCTCACATGAATAACCCCAATACTTATTTAAACAAAATCAATTTAGAAATGTATAATTCAAAGTCATATCGCTATTGTTTGATATGTAAAAGTTAGCAATTCATGTCATTAATGAAGCTAAGAAAAAACTAAATCGTAATCGATATAAACAGAAACAAATGTATATTTCTTTAAAAAGTGAAGAACGGTGGATCAAACAAATGTAAATTTAGGTGGTTTATAAAGTAGTTTTACTAGATAAACAACCTTATTAAGTTGAATAATTCGAATTTTGTGATGTGTACAAAGCAATAAATAAAATGATGCATAAGATATATATTCAAGCAAAAACATACAAGAAACCGTTAGTTGTACAGAAGCCGATCGCAGTGAGTTTTAAATTCCTCTTTTACGGGCACGTGTGCATGTATGCGTATACAGTCACTCATAAAACAATTGTGTATTTGTATTATGATGTAAAAATATACTTTTGAATTCACTTACGAAAGATTTGTATCTAAAGTCTAATGTCTATCCATTAACTTGATATAATTTTTAAACTTGGTAATCAGATTATTGATAAACCATCGTTGACAAAAAATGGTATCCAAAAAACAAATAAACATCTCAAAGGATAAACGCACACGTATAAGGACTAGCTCAGCTTAAGAAGACAAAAGAAGGGTGGTTGGTTTATTCAATTGCTTGTCGGTATCAAGATCCTACTTTTGAATCTTTATACTTTTTTTTTTTTTTTTTTAAACAGTTCTTTCGGAGAAATCCTTGACCAATGAAACCCGATGGAGGGAAAACCTTCAACTTAAGCCGCCCGAAGGCACGACACTTAATTCGAAGTAAACCCTGCCTTCTCCAGATTCGAACCCTAGTAGGTTGAAACCTTCATTGAAGGACTTTGAAAGCCTGGTATCAACAAACCCTGTGGTTAAAAAGGACTTCCCGGATGGTCACCCATCCGGTACTACTCTCTCTGTGGCTCACTTAACAAGTTAAGCACTCACCACTAGACCACATAGTAGTTGATTTGAATCTTTATACTTACCTACTACTACTTGGCTAGTGTATGGTATGTTGTAATGAAAAAGGAAATGGAAAAAATTACTACCATTTTGTTAGCATATAAAGTGATTGTTATTATAGTGCTAGTTTATGATCTTTTAAATTTACGGGATTAAATTGAAAACTATGAACTAGTAGTTTTGTTATTATTTAAAAACAATATATATGTTTATATAATCGATTGATTTGTGTCTGTGACATCAATAAATGATATGTTAAATGTATGAATAGATAATAGTCATGTTACATAAGAATAAAATAAAGTTTAAAAACGATACTAAAGACATAAAATATGATCATAGGATGTTAAGAATAATGTTTGTGTGTACGGAAAATGGAAACAACTGTTAAAAGTTACGTATAAATATTAATATGTAAATGACTAGTATCGAACCCGAGACCTCGGGATTGCACACAATACAAACGAGAGTCAAAGATTAATAAATATTAATTGTTAGTTATATTTATTAATAATACAAGTTAAAGGATTAATGATCGTTAGTTATTAAACGTATGGACTAATTATCGTTAAAAGGAAACGGAGAGGACTAGAATGTAATTTGGAAGACAAGAAGGATCCGGAACACCCTTGTGGGTGTATGGCCGGTCGATCCAAGGCCCAAGGGGGTCGACCCATGCCTTGCTTGCTCTCCAAGATTACTATAGTATATAAGCAAACCTTAGGGTCATTCCTTCACACCTTTTGTGCACACACAATACCCTAAAGTTTTCTCTTCTCCTTGTTTTCTTCCTTGGCCGATCGAATATTCTTAAGTACCTCAGGGCTACTAAAGAAATGTTCTTAGTTTATGGGGGTACTCCATCTGCAGAACTTGATGTTACAGGTTACTGCGATGCTTCTTGGAAAGGTGATAAAGATGATACGAAGTCTCAGACGGGATATGTCTTTGTCATTAATGGAGGAGCTGTGGATTGGAGGAGCAGAAAGCAGAGTGTACTGGCGATGTCAGCTATTGAAAGTGAGTATATAGTTGCTTCAGAAGCTGCAATGGAAGCTGTTTGGATTAGGAAGTTTGTTTCAGGGCTTGGGGTTATGCCTTCGATTCAACGACCTATAAAAATGTATTGTGACAATTCAGCTGCAATTACATTTGCCAATGAACCTGGAATCATGAAAGGCACCAAACATTTCCCGATTAAGTTTCACTATGTTTGAGAACAAGTCGAAATAGGTGAAATCGAAATGCTCAAAGTTCACACAGATGAAAACTTAGCAGATCAGTTTACGAAGCCTTTACCTGGCACTAAGCTTTACAAGCATGCTGAAGGAATATGACTTAAATTAGCTGAAAGTTTCATGCCCATTTGTGATTAGTATTTGGATAAGGGATGTAATGTACAATTATTATTTTAATGAAATAAAATATTGGTTATGTTTATTTATTCATTGTCTTAATAATATATCATATATTTGCATGTTTAAATCCGTTAATAAATTATTATTCTAAATTATCCGTTGTCGATTAATGGTATGTGAATATCATTAAACTAAGACAATTTTGAGTATTGGTTCAGGATATACTTGAAAGTATATTGATGCGTAGTCATACCAATTTCACATGATATTCAATGAATTGAGTATTGGACTTATCCCAACAATATGATTTAATATTTAATGTGAGAATCATATTTAAAGTTATCATCAGACTTGAGATACCAGATAAGTGTCATGGATGTAGTGCATTTTTGTGCAGCAATCTACCACTTACCATAATTGGAAGTTATAAGGGTTGTTTTCAGAAGTGTTGCAAAATTCATGGGTTATTCTTGTAGTCAAGAGAGAATTTGTTCCTTCTGATTTGTTCAGAAGTTTAATACTGCTGGGCCCCTCGTAGGGTTGACAAAATGTTTGCGTGGCCACGCCCAAAGTCTATCTGGAATACGTTCAGATGTTTTGGTAATTTTGTTCAATCATATAGAGACGAGAAACAGAATGTTAATAAAGAAGCTCACATCTTTATTAAAGTAGTATTAGAAACAAAAGGATAATTATAATGATGAATCATTAAAGGTTTTCCAGGAAACCTAGCTCGAGTCGTGCTAGGGGCATTGGAGTGTTGCAAGACGCCAACCAATGTCATTTTACTATTAATAGATATACGAGTGGGAGCTGTTAAAAGTTACGTATAAATATTAATATGTAAATGACTAGTATCGAACTCGAGACCTCGGGATTGCACACAATACAAACGAGAGTCAAAGATTAATAAATATTAATTGTTAATTATATTTATTAATAACACAAGTTAAAGGATTAATGATCGTTAGTTATTAAACGTATGGACTAATTATCGTTAAAAGGAAACGGAGAGGACTAGAATGTAATTTGGAAGACAAGAAGGATCCGGAACACCCTTGTGGGTGTATGGCCGGTCGATCCAAGGCCCAAGGGGGTCGACCCATGCCTTGCTTGCTCTCCAATATTACTCTAGTATATAAGCAAACCTTAGGGTCATTCCTTCACACCTTTTGTGCACACACAATACCCTAAAGTTTTCTCTTCTCCTTGTTTTCTTCCTTGGCCGATCGAATCCCTAAACCCTTAGGGTTGGATCGAAAATTTTAATAACAAAACATAACTTGTGTTTTAATCTTGCAATTAATTTGATTCGGTATTAGTTTATGTGTACAAGAACAAGGTAACAACTCACTATAGTTGTTATCAAGGAATCGATCAATAAAACGGTAAGGGATTGATCATTGATTCATAAACCCTAATTAGGGTTCATCAATTAATTCAAGATTTGTTATTTTGATTCTTGTTCTGGCTAGAATCATCACGGTACGTTCCTATTTATGTTTTAGTTAATCTTATATGTTATACTTGATCCTAGCTTCCGCATATGTGTACTTTGATTGTTAAACTCTAACAATGGTATCAGAGCCATGTATAACATGTAATTGATTACTAAAACGTAATAAAAATCGGATCTTTAATTGTTTTAGATACATGTTTTGATCTAGGGTTTTTCTTTAAAATTTTTTTTATAAAACTTGAAACCCTAACCCTAATTTAAGGGGGGGGGGGTCGATTTTCCACATAAAACCCCAATTAGGGTTTGTGGTTTAATTGATTAATTGTAATCACTAGAAACCCTAGGTCTTTAACCGGTTATGTGAACGTATCTTGTGACCTATGTGCTAATTGTTAGGTTATATCCGTGACGAAACATGCATGTTAGTCATAGATCTTGTTGTGTTTTTTTTATGTCACATGTTTTAGATAGATCTAAAATTAGGGAAGACTCCAATATATATATATATATATATATATATATATATATATATATATATATATATATATATATATATATATATATATATATATATATATATATATATATATATTAAAATCAATTTATATGATATGTGGTGTGTATATTAGCTTTGGCCTACGCAATTGATTCGTCAATGCATGTGGCTCTCTTCCATTAAGAGGAGAAGGCCTTAGTTGATTACATGCATATTTATACCTAGAATTGATTTTATTAGGATCTTTTTAATAAAGTTTACATGTGGCTAATTGTTTCACTTTATTATTATTAGTTGTTTGTTTTTCTTTGAATTACTTGTTTTTATTGTTTCTTAATTGTTTGACTTGTTGTAAGCAATAAAAATGGTGATTTTTCATGAAGAAAATAATACGGACTAATAATGGTGAAACCCTAAGTGATAAAGATTGAATCTTGCGGAGTCTTATGTGCCAACAACGGTTCGCTTCGCACGGTAATTCGCTCCAAGGCGAGACTAGCAAGATTCATACTTTATTACATGTTTTGAGATTGAATCCATAAACTTTTGCTTCATTGATGTTTTGTACAAACGTGCTTTTAAAAGTAACTCTTTTAAGACAAAATTCATAACCGTGATTTGAAGGCTTAGAAAAGAGCCTTAGAGTCTGCCTTGGTTATCACAACCTTGAATACGTCTTAAACGAATTTATTTTAAAATCATGCTTGTAGAAAGTCATCTTAGGGTTTTTTAAACCTCAAGTAAAACTTTGTGTATTAATTTAGCGAATTGGTAATAAAAAGGTTTTGAAAATTATGCTATAAAGATGAGTGCATGCATCTTTATACATATTTTGATTAACATATCAAAATTGAATACTCTTAAAATTTAAGTTACATGTCATCTATCTATAAGGAACACTTGGAATTTTAATTTAGTAAACGTGAGGCCTAGGCTAAATTATTATAACAAGGTAAAATTCTTTTAGTGCGTGAGACCATAATTGTAATTTTACAGTTTCTAAGGTAGATGACTTAATTAAGTTGTGCGTGAGACCTAGAACTTAAGGCATGAGATGGGATGAAACATGCTTACAAGGCAAATTGATGAATCAATTTGATGTAAATTCCATAATGGTCTAGGAATTGGAAATCTTGTTTGCCAATTATTGTTCGACAGATTACCATCTTTTGTACTTTCACCACTATCAGATCAACTGATTTGGTGGAACTATGTAAAGTTGGATCCTAGATTTTCAAGAAAATTTTGGTGGTTATATGAATATAGACTATGGGTATTTTATTTTCTTGAAGATAGTTATTATCGAAAATACTAATGTTTGAACTTTTATCTGTAGATATAGCTCAACCCGATAACCCAACTGTGATTTCTGCTTTTAAGAGTCATCTTGAGAGAGAAAAATTAACTGGAAAGAATTTCAATGATTGGCACCGTTCGCTCAGAATTGTCTTGAGGGCGGTCGGTAAGCTTAATTACTTGACCGAAGAATGTCCAGCTGAGCCTGCTGCTAATGCAACAGAAGCAGTTAAGGCGGAGTGAAGGGAGAAAGATGCTAAGTTTAATGAGGTTGCTTGTTTAATGCTCACTAGCATGAGTGCTCCATTACAAAAGAAGTTTGAGTACTTTTTCCCAAAAGATATGCTTGAAGTACATCAGCAGTCTTATGAGAAATCTCCCGCAGTTGAATTGTATGATGAACTTGACAAGCTACACAACTGCAAGCATGGTGATGGTAAACCAGTTGAAGATTATGTGACTGAGATGAAAGAATCTTTTGATCAGCTACACAGAATTGGATTTGGCTACACAGAGAATGTGCAAGTGCACTTGATCAATAGGGCCCTTAACAAGGACTTTGCTGGTTTTGTGCAAAATTTCAACATGCACTGCTCGGGGAAGATAGTCTCAGAATTACTCGCACTGCTTGTTGATTGTGAGAAAAGTCTACCAGCCAAGGTCAAGGCTCCTACCCCGCAAGTGTTGGCAATTCATGGGGGAGAATCCAGAAGAAATCGCATGTGAACAAAGGCAAGGGGAAAGGTGATAAAGGCAAGCAGGTCATGGCCTATCAACCTCAACCCAAGGTGAAGAAGCATCAGCCTAAGCAGAACAAGGTGAATCCGCCAAGCAAGAAGGATCAGGCTTGTCACCATTGTCATGAAAAGGGCCATTGGAACCGCAATTGTCCTCTCTACATTCATGACTTGCGACTCAAGAAGCAGGAGAATGAAGCTGGTAACCCCAGTTCATCAGGTGCGTTCTTTATGATTGAATTATTCACTCTTACTCCTAAATTGAATTCATGGGTATATGATACGGGATATGGCATTCATATTTGCAATACCTTGCAGGGGTTTAGAGTTGAGAGAAAGCTGAGCAATGGACAACAATTCCTGCACGTGGGTAACGGAGTGCATGCAGGAGTTGAAGCTATAGGAGTTTTTAATTTAGTGTTGCCTTCGGGCTTAGTACTATCTTTAAATAATTGTCATTATGCACCGTCAATTGTGAGAGGTGTAATTTCATTTTCATGTTTGTTGAACCTTGGTTTTGATCATACTATTTCAAGCAATGGAATTTCAGATTCTTTAAATGGTGTTTTTTTATTTTAATGTTATTGCTGTGAATGGTGTGTTTGAAATTGATATGAATGATAATGATAATGCTTTTGTTAAAAATAATTCAATGTATAGCATCAATAATAAGAGAATCAAGAAAGGTCTGGATTCGTCTTATCTTTGGCATTGTCGACTTGCTCACATCGGCAAGGATCGCATGAAAAAGCTGCAACATGATGGGCTTTTAGAAAATATCAATGATGAATCATTTGATAAGTGCGAATCTTGCATTGCTGGGAAGATGACAAAGAAACCCTTTAAAAATAGGATTGAAAGGGCTAATGATCTACTTGGTCTAATTCACACATATGTGTGTGGAGCACTTAGACATGTGTCAAGGAGGGGTGCTAGTTACTTCTTAACATTTACGGATGATTACAGCCGTTATGGTTATGTTTATTTACTTAAACATAAACATGAGGTGTTTGAAACATTCAAAGTGTTTAAAGCAGAAGTAGAGTTGCAACTTGGAAAGGGCTAATGATCTGTTTGATGTTACAGGTTACTGCGATGCTTCTTGGAAAGGTGATAAAGATGATACGAAGTCTCAGACGGGATATGTCTTTGTCATTAATGGAGGAGCTGTGGATTGGAGGAGCAGAAAGCAGAGTGTACTGGCGATGTCAGCTACAGAAAGTGAGTATATAACTGCTTCAGAAGCTGTTTGGATTAGGAAGTTTGTTTCAGGGCTTGGGGTTATGCCTTCGATTCAACGACCTATAAAAATGTATTGTGACAATTCAGCTGCAATTACATTTGCCAATGAACCTGGAATCATGAAAGGCACCAGACATTTCCCGATTAAGCATTAGTATGTTTGAGAACAAGTCAAAATAGGTGAAATCGAAATGTTCAAAGTTCACACAGATGAAAAATTAGCAGATCAGTTTACGAAGCCTTTACCTGGCACTAAGCTTTACAAGCATGCTGAAGGAATAGGACTTAAATTAGCTAAAAGTTTCATGCCCATTTGTGATTAGTATTTGGATAAGGGATGTAATGTACAATTATTATTTTAATGAAATAAAATATTGGTTATGTTTATTTATTCATTGTCTTAATAATATATCATATATTTGCATGTTTAAATCCGTGAATAAATTATTATTCTAAATTGTCCATTGTCGATTAATGGTATGGGAATATCATTAAACTAAGACAATTTTAAGTATTGGTTCAGGATATACTTGAAAGTATATTGATGCGTAGTCATACCAATTTCACATGATATTCAATGAATTGAGTATTGGACTTATCCCAACAATATGATTTAATATTTAATGTGAGAATCATATTTAAAGTTATCATCAGACTTGAGATACCAGATAAGTGTCATGGATGTACTGCATTTTTGTGAAGCAATCTACCACTTACCATAATTGGAAGTTATAAGGGTTGTTTTCAGAAGTGTTGCAAAATTCATGGGTTATTCTTGTAGTCAAGAGAGAATTTGTTCCTTCTGATTTGTTCAGAAGTTTAATACTGCTGGGCCCCTCGTAGGGTTGACAAAATGTTTGCGTGGCCACGCCCGAAGTCTATCTGGAATACATTCAGATGTTTTGGTAATTTTGTTCAATCATATAGAGACGAGAAACAGAATGTTAATAAAGAAGCTCACATCTTTATTAAAGTAGTATTAGAAACAAAAGGATAATTATAATGATGAATCATTAAAGGTTTTCCAGGAAACCTAACTCGGGTCGTGCTAGGGGCATTGGAGTGTTGCAAGACGCCAACCAATGTCATTTTACTATTAATAGATATACGAGTGGGAGCTGTTAAAAGTTACGTATAAATATTAATATGTAAATGACTAGTATCGAACCCGAGACCTCGGGATTGCACACAATACAAACGAGAGTCAAAGATTAATAAATATTAATTGTTAATTATATTTATTAATAACACAAGTTAAAGGATTAATGATCGTTAGTTATTAAACGTATGGACTAATTATTGTTAAAAGGAAACAGAGAGGACTAGAATGTAATTTGGAAGACAAGAAGGATCCGGAACACCCTTGTGGGTGTATGGCCGGTCGATCCAAGGCCCAAGGGGGTCGACCCATGCCTTGCTTGCTCTCCAAGATTACTCTAGTATATAAGCAAACCTTAGGGTCATTCCTTCACACCTTTTGTGCACACACAATACCCTAAAGTTTTCTCTTCTCCTTGTTTTCTTCCTTGCCCGATCGAATCCCTAAACCCTTAGGGTTGGATCAAAAATTTTAATAACAAAACATAACTTGTGTTTTAATCTTGCAATTAATTTGATTCGGTATTAGTTTGTGTGTACAAGAACGAGGTAACAACTCACTATAGTTGTTATCATGGAATCGATCAATAAAACGGTAAGGGATTGATCATTGATTCATAAACCCTAATTAGGGTTCATCAATTAATTCAAGATTTGCTATTTTGATTCTTGTTCGGGCTAGAATCATCACGGTACGTTCCTATTTATGTTTTAGTTAATCTTATGTGTTATATTTGATCCTAGCTTCCGCATATGTGTACTTTGATTGTTAAACTCTAACAACAACTTGGCTGTGAATTGTAACACCCCCAAAATCTGGTTTAGCGGAAGCATACATGTTTGGGTGCTACTAAAATGGTATCACAACACAAAGTACAGAGAACGGTTTTACCGCAACCGTTTAATAGAAATTTCATATTCAAAAGGAATTTGTTTACAGCATTCCAAAAACAGTGTGGAAATATAAGCCCATAAAAGAAATAAAGCGGTCCCAAATACATCAGAGTCATCTATGACCATGTCATGCCCTGCCAAAGCCTCCCACAGAAAGTTAACACTTTATACATGAAAATACATGCTAAAATGTCAACACGAGGTTGGTGAGTTTATAAGTTTATATAAATAGCAATTCAGTGTAAAAGAAATGTGGACCACAAGGTTTTCGCGTGTGAAAAATTGTTCACATACAAATCAAATTCAGTTCTAGTGACCTCCGCTTCACTTGCAGTGACAGGAGAAGATCAGTCAAATTCAGCTTAACAGTAAATCAACACAAATGGACCATAGCAAATAATTCAGCAAACACACACTAATTCCGTATGCAACACTAAGCTCAACAACCGAACTAGACAAAAGCATGCCAAAGGCATAAGTACAATAAAGGTGCCCGCGAGTGATAATCCCTAGTCACTCGGCAAAAGGTCGTCATGGTATATGTCCGCGTTTGCCTACCCGGTCAAACCGAACGGGGGAGTCACCCACAATAGATCTATTTATATCATACGCGTTTTCCAGCAGAAATTGACGGTTGTCGATAGTGGGCAAAGTGGGATTCAAACAAGTTATGTTTCCGCATACCAGTGTGTAAAAACAAGTTCAGTTTTGGTCCATGAAAACAGTTTTGCATGTTTCTCACCCCAAAGTTTATGAAACAGTACTTATAAGAAAATGGGGCTATAAACTCACATATAAATATCAAGCACTTGTGTCCATAGTAAAATAACCCAGTTTGTAAGGATAAATCAAGTCATGCGGTTAAACAACCGATCAAGTAATATAGCAAAGCACATAAAGTTTTCGAGTAAACAATTCGTTGTTTTAAGTAATGCAAATACTGGATTTAGTAAAACAAGCATGTATTCTCCCCCAAAACAGTCATAAAACGAGTAAAATAGGGGGGGGGGGGCATGAACTCACCTCAATAATAGCAATCTGCTAGACAACAAACAATACAATGCAACCGCTCCGACATGCGGCCTAAATCAGTATGGTAAGTCTTAGCGCACTATTCGTGTTTTAAATGTTTTGACTCCTTTGAAAAAGGTTTTATGTGTGAGCATGTGCTCGTGTATTTCTTGCTTGTTGTGTGGTACGTACGTTTCAAAAAGTAGTTTATTAGAAAGGCTCTTGGTGATGGCTCGTGGTGAAAGTGTATGGTGAGAGATTGTATGACGGAACATCCGTGCGTCATACTCGTCGTTACAATTCATAAGTAATATATACATATATAACTTATATATATATATATATATATATATATATATATATATATATATATATATATATATTAGGTAAAGTTTATAATTATGTATTTAATTAATTAAAATTAATTAAACATGTGTTGAGAAATTAATATAATAATAGTGCTAGTGGAGGAATATTATATTATAAATATTATTTATAATATAATATTAATTATAAGTATTTGAAATAAATATTTTGTATTTGGAAAATTTTATAAGTGCAAGTATTTTAGCAAAATACTCTAAGTGTTATAATTTTTAAAAAATTTGGGCATGACCTATTCGTTTATTCAACGTTTCCATCTTTCTCAAGTGTTGCAAATTCCTCAAAAATACGTATCGTTAACTACTTTGCAAACTTTTAGTACGTAGGTATATATTAGTCGTTATAAGTTTATTTATCTCTAAATATAGTTATCGTCACTTGGGATGATATCTCCTGATACAAAATCAACGTTTAGCCAAAATAATCCAAAAGTCAACAAAAGTCAATATTCGTTAAATTTGGCTAAAAATCGAATTATTAGGCTTATTCGGTGAAAATGAGTTTAATTTAGCATTTATCGATATAAATTGTTTCACTATATAAAAACAATCGTAGAAAGCTCAAATATGTTTCAAAACTCATTTTCGACACCCGAAATGTTTATTGGGCCAAAATTTCATCATTGGGTCCGTTGGTCCAAAAGTTAGCCCAAAACCATTTAGTCCGATATAAGTTACGATATATATATCGTTATATGTCAAAATTAATTTAATACGTCCGATAATAATTTTTGGTCAAAAAATCAAAGTTGGGAAAATATGTGTTGGGCTCGGCCCAACTGCCACCGAACACCATTTGGGCCCAAAACATTAACCTTGGCCCAAAAATCCATTTTAGTGTTATAATTTCGTAACGAATTAAAATTAAACGTAATTAACACTTATAATTAAGTTATTAATCTCAAAAGTCATGTGTGGTCAAATTTCACCTCATTCGACCCATATGAACTCAATTTAACCAGAAATAATTTATTTCATCAAAAATTGTATTTTTACTAGTTAAATACAATTAGTCATGCTTAATTGGGTAAGTGATCTAATATAATCTTTCGAGCATAAACTCCACCATTTCACCACTTGAGCCAAAATTTTATGTTTTTCAAAACCCCAATAATTTCATATTTTTATTGTGAGCCGATTTATACATATATACACATAAGTGTATATTTCGTCTTAAACTCGTGTAATTAACACAAATTACATTTGTATCATCAAATTAATCCACAAGCAACAAGATTTACCACACAAGCAAGAAATATCCTAATTTGTATGAATACTTCATAAAAGTCAAGCACTAGCAACAATATGTCAAACCATAGCTTTTTCATTTTAGCAAAACATATACATTTAACATTTGGTAACACCATTAGACATCACAAGAACATGATATGGACAAGATTAGAAAAGTTTTGATGATATATTACAAAGATGGTGTTTGTACGTGGCTAGGCAAGACCGAGGGAGACCCAAATTGCTTCAAATTAACCCAAATCACGTTCTGTTTACCCCAAAACTCTTGAATTTAATACCCAATTAACTTGAACTTCAGAAATTATTTATGGATCTTGAAATCTTGTAATTTTCGGCTAGAGGAAGTTTTGAGAAGATGATATGATGAAATGATAAGATCTAGACACTTATTTACCCATGTATATGTAAGGTTTACTAGTTATGCTTTTAGACATTGGACAAAAGAGTGCTTCATGGATTAAAAGGTAAATTGCATGTGTTATATTTGGGTAAGTGTCACAACTCACCATTTCAGGTCATTTCCCAAACTTTGGAAAAACACTATTCATCAAAACACTATTCATCAGTTTACTATTCATCATTTTTTGTGTCAGTTTGACATTCCGAGAAACATTTGAGAATTTTACTATTCACTAAACACTATTCATTGCCGGAAAAGTTTTCACTATTCACTTGCATTACACATTTCATCGTAAATTTAGTTTACGGGTATTAAAATTCGCGTAACCGTATGGGTTTAGGTGCGAATTCATTTCATTATCAGTAAGGACACTGCATATGGACTAGAGACAGTCTGCATATCATCAGTAGGTCATTTACATGTTATACCACTCTTAGGATTTTCAAATTTATATATATTTGATACATTTAACGTTTTCTTATAATTATTTATAATAAACGTTAACACCCGGTTTATACACGACGAATATATCTAAATATTCCCACAATGGTCCCGACATATTTTTATATCCATTTTATCATCATAAAAGTTATAACATTCATTTACCCAGTATTTTGGAAATTTATTTTATTTATAACGTGAGTTTATAAATATTACAACGGTTTTCGTGAAAACTAAACAATAATCACCCGAACACTCAGTAATTGTACCCAACATATTTTTAACATTTTCATGACTTTATTAAGTCCCGGTTATCTTCCTTAATATTTATTTCTAGCAAACCCGGTACCCGATTATAACTAATACTTACACTAAAACTACACTAACTTATCCTAAGCAACTCAAAACCGATTTTGCTTCTCTTGTTCACATTGAAAACCGGCCATGCCCACCCCTAGACCACATGGATTTTATTTTTTTAACCTTATGCATTTATGTAATCATATTAAACCATAAACCTCAAAACTTATATCAAAACCAAAAACCAAAAATCATAACATCACTTTTCATAAGCCAAAAAGTTTTCTTCCTTCCTTCTCCACTCCAAACCCACGACCCAAATCAAAAACCATGATCAAACCATTATTTTTCTTAGTACAAAGCATCAAAGTTGCTCATTTCATCATCCTAATCAAGAATCATACAACAAAAACACAAGAAACACAAGATTTCTCATCATCTAATCACCTATTATTTCAAAGTGAGTATTCAAATTTATTTTCATGTTTTCATCTAATTAACATATGTATCTTATAGTATTCATGCTTAATTTCATGCACAAACTAGCTATACCACTTTATTTTTGTAGACTTTTGAAACATACAAACCCTAGAATTGGTTTTAGGTGTTTCCTTGTTAAATTAACTTGATTACTAGTTATTAGGAACCCATGGCACCCTAAGAAGGTGTATGGTAGGATTAGTATAGCTTTGTGGTGTTTGCAAGAGATTTGGTTGATGTAGAAACTAGTTTTGAACCTTGGAAATGGATTTGTAACAAGTATATAAGCCTACTGTCCCATTTTGGTAAATCCAGGAAAATCAGTAAACATAAAGTAAACTTTGGCAAAATTTTTAGAAAATACTTTCAAAAACGAATCCGTAGGCGAAAGAACGGATTAAAAAGAGTTTATAACGAAGAAGTTATGATTTTTGCAAGTTTATTGACGAAAACTATTTACCGGAAAAATACATGCTGTTGGATGTTTTTCGTCGGTCAAAAAGAGGCTTTAGACGTAACCCGGAGGAGCCAAGCTTTCCAAAATATATTACTACATACTAAGACGTAACCGTGGATATAAAGAACAAGTAAAACGGACTTATAACGACAAAGATATTCACGTTTCAATATCGGCAAAAATCCTCTATAATTGACAGCTTTTAGAAATAATACTAAAACTACGTAGTAACTCTAGATTTCTAGAAATATTAACCAAGTACCCAAATTCATAACTAATGATGTATTAGTGAACCCAAGTATATTTTCATTACTACAAGGCGTTATTTCAAGGATTTCAAACCCGAGGATTTCAACACTAACATTGATACGTACGATATATATATATATATTGCAACTAGCTTTATTTTTCTAATAGCCATATTTTTCCTAAGTCTTGGAATATATATATTTTTGATAACAACAAGTATTTTTCAAAGAGTAGAGTGGTATAGAAAACATGTGCATGGACATTCATAACATCATTTGGTGATCTAAAGTAGATCGTTCATCATTCACATTAGGTTGCGGCTAGTGTGCGCGCCTTGTTTTTCAGCTCATTACATGTTCATGGTTGTTCATTTCACTTCATCACAGTTTCATCAGTTAAGGTGAGTTTTCATAGCCTCGTTTTCAATTCAACATTTTTGATTGTTTTCAAATCCCACGGGGGAATACATTGCATCAACAATTTTAGTGCGAGCCCAAGTATCAAAACCTATGTACATTGCTTAAGTAGCTTGTCTGCCATGTGATAAGTCCCCTAGTATCATCATGAACCGTTAATTTGCCGGTAAGCGAGAGTGTGTGGATAGATCTATCGAGGGTGACGCCTCCATCTGTGGTAGTAGTTACCAACAGGAAGCAGATGCATTGCATTTCTGTCACAGTTGAGTGTTTTGGCAGAACATTCAGGAGGGGCATAGAATTTCATCAGTCTAGCTTCGGTGTCATGAGCTTAAGGTCTATTGTACAATTTTACGTGACTTTTGTCATGCACTTATACTTGACGTGGCCGTACATCATTACATTTTATAAACCTATGGAATTCACCAACATTCGTGTTGACGTTTTAGCAATGTATTTCAGGTTATTAAGGTAGCTCATGTGACATGCATTTGGACCTTCATGGAGTCGCGGGGTCGACGCGTCTCATCATTATTTCATGCACTTATGTAAACTTTTGATCTAGTATGGCTTGTTTTTCATAAACATGCAACACATTTTGGGGACCTCATTTTGTAAACTCTGGATTATTTCAATGATCAAATGCAGTATTTTTCAAACGACACTTTAGGTCGTTCAATGTAACTGTAATTGTGGTGCTATGACAGACACCCCCAGGTATTCCATTCCGCTGCAAGTCAGGTAAATTGGGGGTGTGACAGATTGGCATCATAGCTAAGGTTATAGCGAACTAGGATGTATCTTAGACCCTAGACTATAACCACATCAGCATAGCATCTCATCATTTCATCATAAGTGCATAATCATGATACATGTTGTTTCATGCATGCCCTGTGCAAGTTATTTATACTCACATTCGTATTTATATCATTTTATTGACCTGGTTCACAAGTGACATGCCTTCAGATACTCACCCTGACATCCTTTTATCGGATTCCGACATTGAAGATGCCTTGTCATCTTCCACTACCATTATACCACCAGTTGCACTTACACCACCATTAGCACTATTGATTTGCCATAGGAACAGGGTTTTCCTATCATTCAGCCCATACATAGAATGCCTTTTGGTAGAGTATTCAGACTTAATCCTAATGGACTTATTAGGATGTTTATTGCAAGGAAGATGGTATGTTTCTTTCCATCACTAGTAGAGCACTCACTATTCAGGTACTACCATCACCATCAGTTACTTATTACACTATTGGTCGTCCTATAATGCGTACTTCAGTTTTACCTCTTAGATGTCGCGAGGTAGCGCGAAAGAGGGTAGTATTCCATTCACTAGTACCATCATTGTCGTTTTCCTTTTCCATTCCCACTTGCCATGAACTAGATGACACCTAGTAGATAATATCAATATCACAAACTCAACAGAAACATCTGCAGATTCTTCAGAAATGGTTCAGAACCTACATTATCTAAGATTTGATCGATGCACAACTTCAGACACCACTTCAGGAATATCTCGACCTTATGATGCCACAAACCTAATTTCACACAGAGGGACACCAGGAAGTCCCTAGACCAGACTTATATCCTCACTAGCTTTTACTATTATCCTAGCCACATAAGGTGTGGGACATAGTCTAAAGAACTTGTTGTCTTTTGATTGTTGTACAAACAAATATATCAAGTGTGACTCTACTATGTAAGGAATGGTTGTGCTATTTGTGATACCGGTTCACGTAGACTGAAATTTTCATGTATTATATTCATGTGTTATAGATATGATGACTTTGATTAACTAGATTCTCATGGTCACTTATGATTTGATGAAGAGAGATTTAAGCAAACCACTCCAAACATGACGCAAGCTGCTGTTGGACAAGTCATTGCCATGAACATAGCCACCGCCCTCACTAAGGAACTTACTCACGTGGAATTTATGGGGTGCAATCCTCCTTCCTTTAGCGGAACTAGAGACACAAAGGAATTTCTCAAATGGTTCGAAGAAATAGAAACAATATTTCAATGTGGCGACTGTCGTAAGGAAGACAAGGTTAAGTTCGCCACATGCACTTTTCAGGATCATGCCCAGGAATGGTGGACCAAACATATTAAGATGGTGGGAGTTGATGCTGCCTACTTACACTCTTGGGAGAAACTAAGAAGGATGATGAGTATAACATTTGGTGTAGGAAGTGAATTACGAGCAAAGGAACAGGAAACACTAAACTTTATCATGGTAGGAAATGATGTGACGAGTACACTACTCATTTTTATGAATTAACACGACTAGGTTCTGCGATGGATGAACCGGAAAGCAAGAAACTTGAAAAGTACATTGGGGGACTCTCAAATGAAATTCGTATGTTGGTCATCGCATGGGAACCCGATACCATGTCTGAAGCTATCAAAATGGCGATCGAGGCAAAGGAACTCATAGTTCACGCCGAGACATCGGGAAACAATAGTGACAATAAAAGGAAGTGGAACAACAATCTAGGTTGCAATGCTGCTCAACAATCACCCAAAGGACAAGAAATGAATAGAGCCTTTGCTGCAGAACCGCACACAAAGAGAAGGTATATTGGAAAGTTACCTTACTACAACCTGTGTAATCAATATCACCGAGGTCATTGCAGTAAAACGTGTGGAGTGTGCAAGAAGCGGGGTCATCAGACTGAGGATTGTAGGAAACTCACAAATCAGGAGATCTCAGGGAGTTGCTTCAAATATGGAAACTTAGGGCATTTCAAGAATGACTGCCCGGAGCTAAGGAACAAGGAAAAATCAGGAACATGGAATCAAGACTGGATCGCTCGAGGAATAGCGTGAGCTGTTGAAAGAGTACCGTCAGGATATTAGCAACATCAAGGATAACAACAATGCTTCAGCAGGGGGAGCTTTGTTTCGATATATAAACCGTAGTTCGAGCTCTTTAGGGTTGTATCTTTCCTTTTGTACTTACCATTAGTACGATGACATAACCTAGTTGTATTAAGCACTTTCCTATCCACTGTAATATCTATCTTTTGTTACCTAGGTGATAATCATAACCTTCGTTTACTCCATTTTCTATCCCATTTGCTCAGACTTCAATCGTTTCGCAACATTTTAGCATTGTCTTATCAGGGATTAGGTTGATTTCGTATTTGACGAATTAGTAGACTATTACCATTCGACAAGATTCACCCACGTATCCAATACACCATTCAAGCTATTTTACTATCATATGGGGAAACTGTTTTACAGAAAAATTTCTGAAGTAAGCTATTTTATTACCATCCTATAAATTGATTTTCTGTCATTACACCAAGTATTTACTATTATTAAGCGAGGCAATTTTCATGTTACTTGAAAGAAAACATCAGGATACCATTTTTTAATAACAATGCGTTGAACACCATCTAAAACTTTTGAGAAAAGTTATGATATTTTTACAAAATCTAACATCGCATCATTAGTCCTCAATTGTACATAGCCTGATCACCTATGTAAAATTCAGGAAGAATTATGCCATGAAGGAAATAATTACCTTTTCAAAAGATTGTAATAACAATCTTCATTTAAAAGTTTTGTAAACAAAGGAACTCTTCCATAAACATCCTTTTTGCCGAACTATCCCTGGATACTTACCTCACCTGTCACCCACTTAGCCATTAAGTTGATTTTTCCCATTGACTTCCCTAGGAGAGACTTTCCATTTCAATTACATGCAGGATTCCTCTATACAAGAAAAGCAACGAAAGGATTACAGAACTACTAACCAGGACTAGAAGTATATAGTGAGAGAATTCATAACTCAACAACAAATCCTAAGATACTGCGAGACCATCCGAATCACCATCTTTGACTTAGTTGTCAAATTCTATCATTTAAAGGTACTAGCTAGACTGAGCTACAGGATTGAACTCAATATAAATGTCCGCAGGACAACACAATAGAAATAAACCAAGCTTCTAATTGAGACTGTAGAGCATTTCATTTAAACATGGCCTCATCCATACATAAACTTTCCTGCAGTAAGTTTTCACAAAGGACAATTGTTTGAATCAAGAATATCGATGTAGATTCCTCTAAGGCATTATGTCTCTAGAAATTTCAGATAACCTCACCTTCATACCAAGCAAAGGATCAAACAAGAACATATCTCCTCATCTACAAGGGAAAACGGAATAGACATTCATCGACACAACAACAAGTGATACCTTCGTCTTGCCAATTACAACGATAAAATATTTCAGGACTTAAGTTAGTCTAAATACCTATGCTTGTAGTTATGCCTGATAACCACCAATAGGCATTATCCAACCTCAGTAACTAAATGTTAAGACATCTATGCATTTAAGCGAACATTTCCCATTCTACCATTTTATCCTTGTTAGTGTTTTCACTTTTAAATAAAGTTGACGCATTTACATAAATCACATACCTTGTGGAAAAATGATTTCTGAAATTCCTATTTTGAACAAGTACGATCCTTTTTGGTCAATCTTTAGCAACACTATTGTACAATGAGAAATATACATAAACATCAAACTTTGGTAAGCAGTCTTAATCACAACATGTTTGAAAACATTTTTCTACTTCATAACTACTGAAATTTTGAATCATCAGGAAAAATATTACTTAGTAAATCATTTGCTCCATTTTCTAAACTCGTTTATTCAGGAAAAGATTTCAACCAAAACTCACAATCGCGAGACAAATTTCCAGAACCACTTTCCCATACAACATCGCTTATGCATTTAGGATTTGTGACTTGACAATAAAGAATATTTGGAATATGTGATGAAGGAATTAGGAGGAACATCACAAATTAATCACGAACTTCAGTAGTGGAGACCAAACCCACTAGACAAAGAAGGACATATGTCTTATCATCCGTTGGAACAAAATACAAGGAATCAAATTGTTACCTATATTCTATCCCTTTCAGTTAACGTCAAGTTCGAAGGACCGAACGTTGTGGAATTAGTCACAAAGGTTTATTGTACCCATTTCGGTTATTCCTATTAAGGAAACCGATTCACCTTGGACTTCAAGTAATCATTTCAGGATTTTCTTCAGAAACCCATTTAGATGTGAACATCACCTATCATCCTCAGAACGATGGTCAAATTGAGAGAACAATTCAAACATAGGAAGGTATGCTCAGATCATGAGTGATTGACCCTAGAAATGGTTGGAACAATCATTTAATATAAATCAAATTCATCTACAACAATAGTTATCACACCAACAGCGAGAAACTGGCAGAAGTTAGATTGGTACATAACACATATCATTTGGATTGGGTATCCTGAACAACAAACCATCCAGATTCAATTGGGAGAACAAACTAAGTTAAAAGCATTGCCTTGGATTGGCATGATACAAATTGGATAACAAGAGAAGTTGAACTTTTAGCATATTGGACCATCTAAGATTCATTTTAGAATCGACCAACTAGCATACAAACTCGAGTTTTGGCAGAATTCAACAGTATATATTACCAGTATCACATTTAAAACATTAAGAAGTGCAGACCATCGATTGATGGGCCAAACTCAGAAAAGCTCAACTCACTAGTCTAGTAGGCATTCATGAGATAACCAGAAATTTCCTACAAGTCAAGAATCAGTTACAAGTTCAATAAGTTGTAAACCATTAAAACTTCAAGTTGGTAGACAGAGTTATGCAGAAAGTTCTACCTAGGAAAGGCAGGATATCATTCAGAAAACTTGAAAAGTTAAACCCGATATACACTGGACCATGTAATATTTCAGACAGAGTAGGCCTAGTGGCCGTCAGACTTGAGCCTTGTTAGAGAACAACAGGATTACACAACCATGTATTATCATCTTTTCAGATTAGTCACTCATAATTCCATTTGGAAAGGAATCCAACCCAAAGTCAAACATAAACCTTGCAGGAGAACAAGTAGAAATCATGGACAGTCAGGTCGAACAATTGAAGCAGAGTAGAATTCCGATCGTTAGAGTTCGCTGGAATTCTCGAATATCATCACCTTTTCACCAATATGTTTTCAGAAACCAACATAAACTGAACTTCGGGACGAAGTTCCTTTTAGAGGGGAAGACTGTCACAACTCACCATTTCAGGTCATTTCCCAAACTTTGGAAAAACACTATTCATCAAACACTATTCAAAAACACTATTCATCAGTTTACTATTCATCATTTTTTGTGTCAGTTTGACATTCCGAGAAACATTTGAGAATTTTACTATTCACTGAACACTATTCATTGCAGGAAAAGTTTTCACTATTCACTTGCATTACACATTTCATCGTAAATTTAGTTTACGGGTATTAAAATTCGTGTAACCGTATGGGTTTAGGTGCGAATTCATTTCATTATCAGTAAGGACGCTGCATACGGACTAGAGACAGTCTGCATATCATCAGTAGGTCATTTACATGTTATACCACTCTTAGGATTTTCAAATTTATATATATTTGATACATTTAACGTTTTCTTATAATTATTTATAATAAACGTTAACACCCGGTTTATACACGACGAATATATCTAAATATTCCCACAATGGTTCCGACATATTTTTATATTCATTTTATCATCATAAAAGTTATAACATTCATTTACCCAGTAGTTTGGAAATTTATTTTATTTATAACATGAGTTTATAAATATTACAACGGTTTTCGTGAAAACTAAACAATAATCACCCGAACACTCAGTAATTGTACCCAACATATTTTTAACATTTTCATGACTTTATTAAGTCCTGGTTATCTTCCTTAATATTTATTTCTAGCAAACCGGGTACCCGATTATAACTAATACTTACACTAAAACTACACTAACTTATCCTAAGCAACTCAAAACCGATTTTGCTTCTCTTGTTCACATTGAAAACCGGCCATGCCCACCCCTAGACCACATGGATTTTATTTTTTTAACCTTATGCATTTATGTAATCATATTAAACCATAAACCAGAAAACTTATATCAAAACCAAAAACCAAAAACCAAAAATCATAACATCACTTTTCATAAGCTAAAAAGTTTTCTTCCTTCCTTCTCCACTCCAAACCCACGACCCAAATCAAAAAACATGATCAAACCATTATTTTTCTTAGTACAAAGCATCAAAGTTGCTCATTTCATCATCCTAATCAAGAATCATACAACAAAAACAAAAGAAACACAAGATTTCTCATCATCTAATCACCTATTATTTCAAAGTGAGTATTCAAATTTATTTTCATGTTTTCATCTAATTAACATATGTATCTTATAGTATTCATGCTTAATTTCATGCACAAACTAGCTATACCACTTTATTTTTGTAGACTTTTGAAACATACAAACCCTAGAATTGGTTTTAGGTGTTCCCTTGTTAAATTAACTTGATTACTAGTTATTAGGAACCCATGGCACCCTAAGAAGGTGTATGGTAGGATTAGTATAGCTTTGTGGTGTTTGCAAGAGATTTGGTTGATGTAGAAACTAGTTTTGAACCTTGGAAATGGATTTGTAACAAGTATATAAGCCTACTGTCCCATTTTGGTAAATCCAGGAAAATCAGTAAACATAAAGTAAACTTTGGCAAAATTTTTAGAAAATACTTTCAAAAACGAATCCGTAGGCGAAAGAACGGATTAAAAAGAGTTTATAACGAAGAAGTTATGATAATTCTATCTCTAATAGAAACTCATGATAAAAGAATTAAGATTATCATGCTCTATGCCTTTATATGATTGTCTAACCTTCTTGGATACATGAGTTATTGAGTTTCAAAGCATGTCGTCAAACCAAGTCTTTACGCTTAATGCTTATTCGCTTGATAGCATCTCTATGCAATTCAAAAGGTACACATTACTTAAACTTGACTTTGGTTATATCTTGTCTCTAGCATTATGTGCTCAAATATGTGTTATTTGTAATACTCTAGAGTGTCTACCTGCTATTTGTAAATAACTAAGATTAGATTCTATGCAACAAGGAATTTAGTCTTTAGTACTAGTAAGGAGATATAAGGTGTTTTGGTTATTTAACCATCAAGAGATAAACACGAAAAACTCTTGAGTTTGTCTCACTCAACTCTTGCTTACAAGTGAGCTAACTAAGAATCTCCTAAGTGTTAAAATGTCTAACACTTTTGTGATGCTTGCAAAACAAACCTTTGTTAAACAATTTTCTCAAACACCATACTTTGAGTCTTTAATTGTGTCTTTCTTCAATCACGCCTTTATAATCTCACATAAAACACACAAGGTAAAATAAATCACAATTATCATATATTAGGATGTGTGAAAGAAAATAAGTTTTCAACATCTAGGATTTACACATCAAATGTGACACATAGTCTAATGATGTTGTACCTCTTGGACTTTTTAAAAATTAATAGAGTTCATAGTGACTTAAGTATGAAAACCTAAAGAGTCGAGGAGTCGTTGAATATGACATTTAACGAGTGATATCCTCCTTCTATGATATCATCTTTGGTAGATGATAACTTAGTCGAAAGTCAAATGATGGCAAGACAAGCATGGAGTTAAAGTACAAAACAACATCTTCTCACCTTGAGTTAAACATTAAATCAAGTAAAATTGACATAAGTTGTAAAACTTGATTTATAGGTTATTAGTTGTGTCTAAACAAATTCAACAAAAACAATTTTTGGAATTTAGAATAAAACAAATAGTGAAACGAAGTTGATATTTCAAAGTAATCAAGTGAGTATAGTGTCAATATTTGAAAGACTTTTTGATAATAAAAGCAAGCCACAAAAGCAAAGGATTTTAACTTAAAGACATTCCTAGTTGCTCTCTTGTTCTCAATGGTTAAGTTATTGATGGCTTATCAAGAATGAGATTAGTAAATCCGTAGGTAAAACTAAACGTAGAGAAATGTTTAGAAGACTACTTGTTCTCATAACATTTAGATTCAACATTATGTTTAGCTTTTGTCTATGTGCTCGTGTTAACGAAGATCCTTAAACAACTCGTTAGTTGAGTCTAGTTGGATACATCATAAGGTACTACACAACTAGGATTATGGTCTCCCAAAAGAACGGGAATAGAAACCATAGTGTATGCCAAATGGAATTATGTCGGTAATAAGTTGATAAGAAAAGCACAAGTGGTACTTGCACTTTTATAGTTACTTACCCAATGATTCTCCAAAACGCGTAAGATTCTCATATTAGTATCGGATGGAGAAGCACATCAACAAGCTCCGCTTGAACAAGCAAACTCGCATCAACAACGGAATTCATCTTATCAACATTGTTATACCTTCAACAAAGGAAGCATCGACTTCAGCGACAATTCAATCCATTATGTTCTTAATTGACATATTGTGATCCATCATCATCGTCTTGGTAAAAATGTTCATTGAGGAACATCTTAACTAAGAAAGTCTTATACGTTAACCATTCTATCAACGTTTTCACAAAACCTCTTGAATGAGAAGCATTCATCATCCCTAGGCTTAGTCAAGGACTCATAAGACCTAAAACCTTAGTTTTGAACATTAGGATAAAACCACAAAATCAAGACAATTCCTTTTGAGTTTTCCCTGCAGATCCCACGGCACCCTCAGACCGTACGGGCGGAACCCATTTTTTGGTTCCGCCTGGTCCGCCAAAGCCACAAAATGTTTTATTTAAGTTCAAAACCAAACACCTCTTTACTCACAACTCCAACTTACCATCAGCCCATAAGATTCACAAAATGAGCAAAACTTCAAGCATATTCCTCATAACCTCTCATCACTCGAACCTCAAACAACCAATATGAATTGAGAAAACGAGTTATCCTTTGTCATATCAATATCGAGTCATCCACCACTTCCATGCCCTCAAAGAAACCAAGAGTTAATATCATCTTCACCAATAACTCCACCTAGTCATCTTCACAAGAAGATTCCACAATGTAACCAAACAAGTGTGTCATCCCCACTATAACCTAACCTATTAAGATTAAACCACCTTTCATGATACATAAACCTATGTTCACCTTTGTGTCGCTCTTTGAAACAAAGGGCAATTGTCATATCCATACTCTCATTAACATATTTGTCTATGTCGTCAAAAGTCAAGTGAATTTCATTATGAAATGCGTCTCTTCCACTTTCTAGCAAGTGAAGAACACAAAGAAGATATCCAAGCATTAAGTGTTGTCAAACAATCACCACCTCATTTCACATATCCACCCTCGGTCGTCACCCATACTTTACCACCGTTCCCCACATTGTTAAAACAAATGAAAAACGTCATTGAAACATCACTTACATTATAAAACATTTTTAAGCATCAAAATGAGTCAAGTCAACCGCACCTCCACATTGTTTTCATATAGGCACACACTAGAACATACACATTACAATAGTCATTTACTTAAATGTGAATTTTTGATTTTCTAGGAATCATCATGCCTCCTCTAACTCACTACGACCACAAGGACACCATCAAGTACCTACCCAAACACCACAAAACCAAAGGTCTTACTCAAACTCAAATCGTTGTCTTCAAAGCCTTAGAAAAACAACATGTCCATAAGGGTAGAACCATTGATCCATCCTTCTTAGAAGGTACAAACCTCTACACGGAATTTGCGACAATCAACTTTAAGTGTCTCTTAGAAATCGACGAGCCTATTTGTTCTAGGTTCACTTTAGAATTCTATGCATCCATCACCCTCTCCAAGGATGAGTATGGTCGCATGTCTATTAACTTTAGGGCTAGTAGTCATCAATACTCCTTCACCCTCGAGGAGTTTTCTCAAATCCTAGGTGTCCCAAACCTTGGTACTTGCATCTACTCCTACTTGAACTCCCTCTCAACTCTTGACATACTCTTTGACCGCATCTATCCCTATGATAACCCTCTTGTGTCCAAAGATGAACTTCGTGACCACCTCTTCATTAGAACCACCAACATTAGAAGAACTAGAATCGGAAATGAGGTCATCAAGAACCCATATGGAATGGAAATCCATGAACTCAAGCCCCAATTAAAGGAATGGGAAGAACTCCTTATAACCAATGAAATTAGCACCATAGGAAATCGGGATCACATCAATGTTTGCATTTGCTACATGCTCTACTCCTTGTCCGTTAGGCAACCCTTCAACCTTGCCTACTACTTGACCAAGTGAATGACCGACATTCCCGTGCAAGGCACAACGTCTATGCCATATGGAATGCTCTTGACCCGTCTCTTTAGGTTCATCTCTCCCATTCCATCAACTCCTATAGGTATTCACCTAGACTACTTTCTTATTCCACACGCTTTTGTCCCACTAAGTGATAGGAGAATCTACAAAGCCCAAGGTAAACATTTTCCAACTCTAGGCTTTGCCCAACTCTAGGCTCCCACCTCTATATTACTTTTTCCAACTTTCGGATATTCCAAACGAGTCGGTGGAGTTCAAGCAAACAAAGGGGATGTTCAAAAACATCGAGAGATTTCTTGAAATGCTCAAGAAGAAGATTGACCGTCTATGAGAGCGGGTGTGTAGGAGTGTTTGGCACTAGGCATCATTTGAAAGATTTGGTCATTTAAACATTACGTGTTATGTATTTGTGTGTTGGTAAGTTATTTGGTACTATTTGGAACTTGTAGGAACTAACAATGATGTAGGAAGACAACATTTAGCTAGTTGTCAAATTTTCATGTTTATGGCAATTCTTACTAAGTATAGTGAAATCCTCGACCTCAAGGTCAAAGTCCTATGATATGTATGTTTACGTGTCTAATTTTTGCATTGCCTAACCAGAAATGCATTATCTTTTTGATTTTAGGAGTTTTCGAAAATTTTGAAAATCGTCTAGCGGGTCAAAAACGCGGACTGCCAACTTTTTAGGGTCTGGCGGAACCCAAAATTGGGGTCCGCCAGTGTATTTTCTGGGAATTCCAGAAATAGCCCAACGGACCAGGCGGTACCCTCAAATGGGTTCCGCCAGTGTCTTCTGAGGGTTCCGCCTGACACCTGCAGAAAATTCTTCCATTGTTCTTAAGTCCAAAACTTGTAATGTGTCAAAACCATTATCCTAAGTGAGAAACATCTTCCATTAACTCTAATAACCATATTAGAATAACTCTCACTCACTAAAACAATTAGGAAGCCATTTCCCTCCAAAAATTCAAATTCAAACATAACTAACCCAAGGAACCCTTTTAAAGGATCCTTCAAACCATTGAAACATTTTCAACCAAATCACATCCCATGATCACAAAGCATTGAGTGCATATGTTGATCTTTCACTCCATCCTATTCTATTGAATTAACATCAAATGATGTGACATGGTCATGAAAATCATTTGAAACCTCATTCTTTGAATGGTAGAACATCAAATCCAAACATCCATTTCAACACCTTTTCAACCTTATAAATTTGAAAGTTTTGCAACAATTCAAATCACACCATAACCATCAAAATCCTTCTCAAAAACCACTAGGATTAGTGTCAAACCTTGTTGCTTCAACAAAACCATCAAGTCAAGCTCATCATCTTCAAGTGATGCTTCGCTTAACATTTCTTCACCTATCCAAGATTTCCTTAACCTCACTACCTCAACACCATCCTCAACACATTTCAATACCAATGTGATCACTATTCAAGATTTGCTTAATCTTGCTACTTCAACACTTACACCAATGGAACTTTTCCATACACCACCAACATCACCACATCCACTATTGGAAACTTTTGAAAACCTATCACCTAAACCATCAATCCCTCCATCATTGTCACCTTTTAACACCATTGCCGAAATGGAAACCCAACAACAACCAACATTTCAACCAAATGAGTCATTGGATGATGCACCTCATCCACCGTCATTGCTTGAGAGTTTGGCTTACCGGTATGCTAAATCCTCAATTTTTCCAAATGATCAAGGTCATACACACCTACAATCATTTGTGTTTCAACCCCATTCACAAAAACCTTCATGGTAACCATTTACAAATAACCAAGCCTACACTATTTTGTTCAAACAACAACCACCACAACAACAATAACTACCACTACCACAAGAACCTTCCCAACACTTTGAATCTCTATTTTCTTCGTATAAGAAAATAAAAGCATCTCAATGATCTTCCACCAAGACCAACAACAACCACCACCTTCCACAAATGAATAACCAAGGTCATTGCTTAACCAAAATGAGTCTTTCGACCACAACCAACCACCACAACAAGAGTATCATCACCCAAAACCATTGTTGGTTCACCATATCCAATAAAATGAGGTTTATCCTAAACCACATTGTGGAACGTCTCAAGTTTAGAGTCTCCAAAATGAAACAAAACCGTTTCTTTTGGAAAATGTTGCTCATTAAAACCAACAAACCAAGTTTAGAGTACCAACACCACCTCAAGTTTAGAGTCTCCAAAATGAAACAAAACCGTTTCTTTTGGAAAATGTTTCCCATTTAAACCAACAAACCAAAACCCGTGTCACCCTCTCAACCTTCAAAATAAAGCCCGCTACAACCACAACCCACATTTTCTTCCTTAAACAACCTTAGCCTTGTTTTTGGAAAATGTTTCTCACAAAGGAAAATGATGATTTCCTTGTAGCTTTTTATGGTCGTAGCTTATTTGTAGTTTTTTCTTTATTTCTAGAGGTAGGATAGTGTAACCAAAATTTCTTGTCTTTGACTTTTTAAGAAGTCTAAATTTTACATGAAATGAATTTCATTACACTACAAGTTTTTCTTTGTTTGTTGACCATTTAGGTATGATGTGTGAACTATACCTTGTTATGGTACCATACATAAATCTTGTGCTTTAGAAACTAACCTCTCTTTTTGTAGGTTCATTATCCATGTTTTCCTTCCTTGATACTCCATTTAGGGGAGTAATATTCAAGGGGGAGCATGAGTGTTGTACTATTTCACTTCACAACTCTTAGTTGTGTTTAAACATGAAACACTTTCATGACTTATCTTGTGCGGAAACTAACTTTTCTTTTGTAGGTTCAAAATCCATGTCTCCTCTCTTGGCACTCCATTTAGGGGGAGTATCGTCCAAGGGGGAGCATGGTCATTATTCCGCTTCACTACTCTACTTTTTGTTTCGACAAAAAGGGGGAGAATTTATATTAAACTTGCTCTACTTTTAATATTTCCGCTTCGCTAACTCTTTGCAAAAACAAGTTTTAATACTAACTTTATAAGACTTAACACTAAATCTTATGGCTTACTTTTAAATAAAGTTTATGTTTTGTCATCAACAAAAAGGGGGAGATTGTTAATACAAATATCGCCTAAAAACGTTATTTATATTTTACGATCTTTGCTAAGTTTTGTTAATGACAAAGTATGAACTTTAGCTAAGAGTAAATCATCACTTTGAGTGTTTAAGTCTTGTTTAACTAATGTTTACATTTCCTTTTAAACTAAACATTGTTTTTATTTCTTAAATTAGAAAGTGTCTTGTCACATCACACTTATTTCTTAAAATAGAATTGTCACATCACATTTATGGCAAGTTTTGTCTATATGTATTTATGGTAAGAAATGTGTTTGACTTGCTTTGGTGTGGCTTACAAGTTTTGTGTTTGACTTGATTTAAGTGATGTGACATTGTTTGGTTGCTAGGATTTATGAGACAAGACCTTGTTTGGTTTGAAGAGTTATTGCATAAACCTACTGCAGACCCGGCGGTACCCTGAGGGTACACGGGCGGAACCCATCTGAGGGTTCCGCCTGATCCGCCAAGCATGCAGTATGGTGTGCTATAAATACCAAGCCATAACTTGATTTTTGGCCAACCCTTTAGGACTTATTCTCACATATTCTCTCAACTAACTCAGTAACCCTTGACTTGTGTGATTCTCTTATGTAGCTAGGAACTCCACAAGATCATTCAAGAAGTTGCAAGCTTCAACTCTAAAGTTGCAAGTCTTGGTAGCTTGGTCATGTATAAGCTTTGGTAGTTTATACTTCATGTGAGTCATGTATGTAGAAGTTATAGGTTAGTATTTTAGGCCTCAAAATACAAAGAGTGTTGGGAGTTGTTGTACCCTAGTAAAAGAACTAACGGGAGTGGTTGTACCCTTGGTAAAGAACTCGACATCTAGCTTTGTGTCGGTAAAAGTGTAAGCGACGAATGGGAGTGGTTGTACCCTTGTAAAAGAACTCGACATCTAGCTTTGTGTCGGTAAAAGTATAAGCCATGTGTAAGGTTTTCTCCGCCGGTGAAAGGAGCTTGTTGATTAGTGTTTATAACTCTCGAGTTGGAAACTCGGGGCGTGGATGTAGGGCAAGGAAAAAGAGTCCTTGTAGCCGAACCACGATAAACTATCGTGTTGTGGTTTGATTGTTTCTTTCTCTATCTTTGCTTATTATATGTTGTTGTTTAGTTAGAATTGTTGATCACATATAAAGCTTTTCAAAGAACCAAAACAAGTAATGTTGTTCTTATATCTTTAAACATAAGTAAAGCTTTTCAAAGAACTAAACAAGCAAAGTTAGGACCATTACAAGTAAAGCTTTTCAAAGTATGAAACAAGTTAAGTTAGAATTGTTATCCACATGAAAAGTCTTTTCAAAGAATCAAACATATTAAGTTGTGTTTATATCTTTAACCAAACGTCAAAGTTCTCAAAGGTTATTTAAGCAAATAAGAATCGAAAAAGCGGTAAACTATTCAACCCCCCTTCTAGTTTTCCACAGCATCAACAATTTTAGTACGAGCCCAAGTATCAAAACCTATGTACATTGCTTAAGTAGCTTGTCTGCCATGTGATAAGTCCCCTAGTATCATCATGAACCGTTAATTTGCCGGTAAGCGAGAGTGTGTGGATAGATCTATCGAGGGTGACGCCTCCATCCGTGGTAGTAGTTACCAACAGGAAGCGGATACATTGCATTTCTGTCACAGTTGAGTGTTTTGGCAGAACATTCAGGAGGGGCATAGAATTTCATCAGTCTAGCTTCGGTGTCATGAGCTTAAGGTCTATTGTACAATTTTACATGACTTTTGTCATGCACTTATACTTGTGATGGCCGTACATCATTACATTTTACAAACCTATGGAATTCACCAACATTCGTGTTGACGTTTTAGCAATGTATTTCAGGTTATTAAGGTAGCTCATGTAACATGCATTTGGACCTTCATGGAGTCGCGGGGTCGACGCATCTCATCATTATTTCATGCACTTATGTAAACGTTTGATCTAGTATGGCTTGTTTTTCATAAACATGCAACACATTTTGGGGACCTCATTTTGTAAACTCTGGATTATTTCAATGATCAAATGCAGTATTTTGCAAACGACACTTTAGGTCGTTCAATGTAACTGTAATTGTGGTGCTATGACAGACACCCCTAGGTATTCCATTCCGCTGTAAGTCAGGTAAATTGGGGGTGTGACAGTAAGGTTAGGTGTGGCCAGTTTTAGGGATCCTAGGGGGATCAAATAAGAATTTTTTTGCTCCTCGGTGTATTGTGTGTCGGTTTAAGCTTAAATGTAACCGAAGTGTCTCGGTTTGACGTTTTTGGACACATACACGTAAAATAAAGTTTTTAGCCACGTTTTTGTCAGAAGTATAATAAAATATCATTACTGACTCAAAATATATTTACTTGACTATTACCATAGGTACTGTAGTTTCGGTTCACGTGCGGCATTGTTTTTCAGAAAAATGTGAGAAAGCTCTCGGTAAATTACGATACTTGTCAGTAACTATCAGAAATAGAATAATTTATGTTTACTGACAAAAATAGACCATTATAATGTTGACTGTAAGCAACAGCGTGCAGGACAGCTCCCGAAAATGTTCAAAAATATCCATTTATGCATAGAAATACCCAAATTAGTTATAATTAAATAAATATTTATAATTAAAATTAGTCTGGAAAAATTCCGGTTTGTTACATGAATGCCATTTTGATAAGAACAAAATGATCGGGGTATAACTAACAATTGAATAAAATGAAATAAATTTAATCACGATGTTATACGGGTGCTATACTAAATTGGGTAAGAAATCCTTTAAAACTTGAATATAACTACATTTTTTTGGTTACATATTTTGATGGATAAAGTCTCTCTTCTCGTTTGTCTCGCGCCCATTCGAGCTCAAGCCTATTTGGCCTGTTGTCCATTCGGTTTTGAATATTTGTATAATGTGCTTTATTATTTGTATTAGTAAAATTTAATGCAGGAATTGTGTTTAATTTGGTTGTACAATATACTTGATAATTTGTATTTCTTATGTAAGGGGTGTTTTAATAAATGTATTAGTTGTATTTATTGACCAGTTAATTAATTGACTAAATTAAATAGCATTAATATGGTGTTTTGTGGTAAACTATGCTTCTTGTCTTGTACGTCTGAAAATTATATGCATTAAAGTGTTGTACCCCATGTTTCTTTTCTTGTAAGTAGTAGTCATTATAGTAATTAATAACATTGACCACTTTAATAGCATTAATGTTGTAAGTCTGAAAATTACACTATGCTTATTTTGTTGTACACTATGTTTATTTTATTGTAAGTCTGAAAATTTTGTGCATTAAAGTGTTGTAAACCATGCTTAATTACTTATAATTCTTAAAATTTTGAAGAAAGAATCATCAATGCTTTATATGTAGTAAGTATAGATGTGTTCAACACTTTTAAGCCCGATAAACTTCCACTTTCCTGTACATTAAAATTCTTTCCAAAGTCAATGCCGCTATAGGTTTCTGCTCATTCCCTTGTCATTTTCATTTGTGTGACTTCCATTGCAATTTACGTAGCCAAGTAGATCTGCACAATTAAAAACATATTCTATTGGAATAAATGTATAAGTAGGTTCTTGCTATGCAATATCATCCTCAATCACTCAACCAGGCTAAAACAGTTAGCTTTTTGCTAATCAAAATGAACACCAATCGGCTATCTCCAACACCATTTTTTGTCATTATCAATATCAATGCTAAGTGTCGGTACATAAAAACATTATATAACTACAAGGGTGACCTAGCGGTAAGAATACTAGCCTTTCAAAAGGAGTTCAAGGGTTCGAATCCAACGGGAGAAAATTAATCCTCTTGTGGCCACAGAGGTTCACCTTCGCCGACTCCAGGCTATCCAAAAGGGTAGTAGCCCTGTGGTTAGTCGGCTCGCAATGTCGAGTCAAAAACACAGGTAACCCCAAAAAATGATATAAGAATACCTTTCCTTCCAGGTTTAATGTTTCAGACAGCATACCTTTCCCTCCAGGTTTTACACCTGGTTTGGAATCTGTTTGTGAGCATGAAAAAAAAATATGGAGATACACGAATGTAATGTAAGTGAAGGAGAAAAGAATACGCCTGAGGTTGTTAAGTCGAATCCCAGGGAGGACATCACAAAAAAGTGCCATTCGGATACAATGGGATCAGACCATTTGAAGAAGGTAGAAATTCCGCAGACCGGGGGATCTTTATTAACGATTATGGAGGAATTGATAAAAGTGGGTCGGACTATGGGTTATTGATACGTGGGAATCGCACCAGGCTTTACCTCTTGAGGGATCTCGAGAAACTTACAACCCCCACCAGGCAGTGTACCTGATCTTTGTAGTATAGTATAGTGACAAGTACCGGGAGATTGATCGTTCAACTGAAGAATAGTGTCGCTAGGATTAGAAAGTCTCCCAAACTAAGTCTAAAGGTGAGGGATGATTCTTTTTGTATTTTTTATGTTTTATGAAAGCAAATAAAATCTCGGTTTTTAGAAGAGTGGGCGGAATTAGTTGCTACCAACTAACCCAATAACTAAAGATGCAATCAAAATAAAATAACAAAAATGAAATGAAACTAATTATACTAATGTGGTGTAACAATAATGGGGAAAGTTGTGTTTACTTAGGTTTCATTACTCCGTAGATATCTTTTACAGGTTGATAGCTTGTTACAATTGCATGGATGATGGGTCGTATTCCTTAATACTAGTCGTAGGGTCGTGTACAATATTCCCTAACTCTATAGGATCCTGCTTCACTCCTATGTCGAGCCGTTAGAAGCTCCTAACATAGGATCATTAGAATTCTCCTACGCATTAAATACAACAAAAATCATAGTACACCTCTGATCATGTTTCTTAAGATGTTCAAGCATGTTACCAATGGAAGTCTACCAGTTTTCTTAAGCCTAACATCGAATACAATCTTCCGTAACAACTATAAACAAACAATCAACCCATAATTAACATCTAGGTTTCATTACATCTAAGAAAACACAAGAGAGATCTAGCCAAGCATGTTAAATTGAAGACAAGCGTAAGATATATTCAAGCAACACATAGACATATTGATTGAATTGAAAGAGTACTTATCTCAATTGAACATAAGAGGTTTCAAAGGGTTAAAAAAACCCTTGAAAAGCTGTGAAAATCGGACTAGGGTTTTTCTCCAAAGTTACACCCTAAAAGTTACCCTCCAATGAATGAAATTTGGAAAACTATATATAGATTTTACAGGGTGATGGCGTCAAGAAGAAATCTGTGACGCCGTCAACTCGCCGCCCATAATGAAATCGGATTGCCTAGATCTACTTTTGACGCCGTCATGTGTAAAGTTGCTCTGGGCCGTCACTAACATTTGGACCATGACGGCCTTGGGTGACGCCGTCATGTCCTTAATACAAAACTTTCAAGATCATCATGTGCACCATCCACTTCCACCTCTTGTGTTACTCTTGACGCCGTCATTAAGGATCTTGTGATGCCGTCAGGTACTGTTCCCAGTAAGGAAAATTAAGACTTTGCCATTTTCTTCACTTTTATGCTCGAAAAACGTCCAAAATGCTTCCTTTTCCAGATTTCACTCCAAAAGTACCTAAAATGACAAAAGGAACAATTTAGGGCAATATTTGATCAAATAAATTCGAATCCGGGCTTAAATGACCCCTTAAAAATGGTTCATTTTTCACCTCATCAAATACCCTTACACTTGAGATTTGCTTGTCCTCAAGCAAATGCGCTTTTATTCTAATCAAAATACAAGTTAGGGGTCATTTAACACTAATATAAAAGTAATTACAACAAATAATCAGTCTACTAAAGACCAAAGACAAGCACGGAGGTCATACACTAGCACCTTACAAATAGTGTTTAGAAACGCACATCTCTCGGGTGTAATAAAGTATATATCACAATATGGAAATGGAAAACATCTCTCACTACCTGTCATAACAAAATAGATTACCATAGGCTTGGGAAAGGATCAAACCTCCACCACTTGGCGTAAGCACCTAGGATAAACTATCAAAGAGGTCTTTTAAAGGGTTATAACGTTAGGTGTAGGGATATGGAATACACGGTTTTGTTGGATAAAGGCAATATTTACTGGTGGCGAGTTAATCATTTTGGTTAATTACATGTACAATATGGCGTTGCTAAGCCAAGACTAGACTCGACTTAAGCTAATAAATAGAAAATAACACAAACATAAAACAAACATAGAGTAAAATGGGATGGTAGTCCGTATGTTTTTTCTCTTTTCTTTTTTCTATATATTTTTTTCTATTTATTAATTTTTTCGATTTTTTTTTCATACACTCTTACCCTACCATCCAAAATAATACATCATAGGGAATGTACATTCCCCTTACACTTGAATTTTTACATACTTTACAATAAACTAATCTAATGACTCGAATCAAGATAATCAAAACACTTGGAGTACTTTTAAGATTAACGCACATATGGGGGTAATATATGATGTTCTTCCCCATTACTCCATAACACAAGTACTTTACCCATGAGTCCCAATCGTCCCAAAACAATATGTACAAGATATGACTCGACTTAGCAACCATGTAATCAATTAGATAATTAACCAAGGGTTTAAACAAATAACATTAATGCACTAAAGATGAGTGCATACACGGAAGGCTAAGGCGATTTGGTTGAATATTTAAGTGGGTTGTAACAAATTCTTCCTTTAAGTAAGATGCTTAAAGTTAGAAACGAAAAGATAGGCTCGGAGGGGTGTACTAGGGGTTTCGTGTACTAAAAATGACTACAATGCTAAGGTGTGGGGAAAATTAATTGACTTTACTAGCCAAGTAATATGACTTAAATGGTTAAGTAATTATGATACGGGTTTAACACAAGGGTGATTCTAATGCCTATTATCATGTAGTAAATCCTACTACACGAATGTAGTCTCACTAGCGGTCTCGGGATGCATCACTAACGCAAGTTCTAGAATCTAAATGCTACCGGTACACTTATAAGCACTAATAGTGAATGTTTTTCCTATCAAATCTAAAGGCGAACCTCACATATTTGGGTGGAAATTTTTCTGAATGATACGGTTTTGTGCTAGTTATACGACTCCTATCCATGAGACGCTTGCTAAGGCTAAAGTTTCACTCCTAAATATTGTAAAAAATTTTAAATTTGGCTCTAAAATTACACTAACAAGTATTTCTCTTAGTTTTATTACACACCTACCATCAAACAAACAAACTCAAGTGCAATAGTATCCTATAAGGTATCATCATTTACCTTCCCCTTACACTTAGGATGAACATTGTCCCCAATGTTCAATTAAAGAATGTAAAAGTGAAATAGGTAAAAGAATGAAAGCAAATACTCCCCTGATTCGTTTGGTGTGGATAGTGTGGTAACAAGGTTAGATCTTCCTCCAAAAAAATGAACATTCAAAGCTTCCCTTCTAGAAAAGTAAATCATCTTCTTGTCATACATAACCTGTTAAACCTGAGAAAACAAACAAGGCAACCTCGCTTAAAATCTGCGGCAATCTATATATACTAAGTCCTAGAAAACAAATTAAGATATAATGCTTGTGGAATGAATGTTTGCAGATTTCCTGGAGTTTATAAAGCTAAAGAATTAACAAAAACTTTAAGACTCCGTTAGAAAAACAAAACTAGCAAAATTTCCAGAATTTTACACATGACGCCGTCAGAAGTGACCTGCAGAAATCTTTACGTTAAGTTTCCAGAAAATTTCTGGAAAAACTTATGTCCTGCTTCCTGGAAGATCCTGCAAAACATCATTATGACTCGATACAAGCATTTGACACTAACAAATACTAATACACATGTTCATGTAATATTGTGGCGAATCATGATCAATTTCGTTCTTAAAAATAAATTTGGGGTTTTCCCTTACACTTATCTTTTGCAAAATACCTTTGTATGAAGTTAAGATGAAATTAAACAACAAAATAAAGCATTTTCACAATTTTAGTTTGAAACATGATCTACCAACAATAAAAACAAAGCATGCATACGGAAACAAATAACAATCGAACTATTAAAAAACACCCAAAACATGTGTTGCCTCCCAAGAAGCGCTTTTCTTTATTTTACGAGTCTTGTAGCTAGACTCAAGGTCATGGGCAATTACGTGACCTCATCTTCAAATGTTACATCCTCCTCACTAATCATTTCATTACTACTTTCTTGATAATGTTTTACGCGTTGTATGTTTACAGTGAACTCTCTATTTTCATCGTCCATTAACACAACAGCTCCAGTTTTAGAGGAAATTTTCACCGTAAAGGGCCCATACCATCTAGACTTGAGTTTCCCAGGAAATAACCTTAACCGAGAGTTATACAATAGGACTTTGTCCCTTTCTGAGAATTCCTTAGGTTTCTTAATTCCCTGATCATGCCATCTTTTCGCCCTCTCCTTATATGTAACGGAAGATTCATACGCTTCTAGCCTTAGCTCATCAAGCTCATGGAGTTGCAAGAACCTATTCATTCCAGCGACCGTATAATCCAAATTACATGCCTTAAGTGCCAAATAAGCCTTGTGTTCGAGTTCCACCGGAAGGTGACACGCCTTGCCATAAACCATGCGGAACGGGGTCATTCCAATAGGTGTCTTATAGGCTGTTCGGAATGCCCACAAGGCCCCATCGAGTTTAAATGACCAATCCTTTCTATTTTGATTAACTGTCTTTTCTAATATTCTTTTAATTGCCCTGTTGGTGTTTTCGACTTGACCGTTGGTTTGTGGGTGATAGGCGGTGGAGAACCGGTGGGAAACTCCATATCTCTTCATGACCTTTTCTATTTGCGCATTGCAAAAGTAGGTCCCCCTATCACTAATGAGAGCTTTAGGAACTTCGAACCTAGCGAACAGCTTTTTCAGGAAATGAATAACTACCCTAGCATCGTTGGTCCTAAGGGCTTGTGCCTCTACCCATTTTAAAACATAATCGATGGCCACTAAAATGTATTTGTTCCCCCTGAGGACAGAAAGGGTCCCATGAAATCAATTCCCCAAACATCGAAAACCTCACAAACTTGTATAAAATTCTGTGGTGCTTCATCTCTGCTCGATATATTCCCGGCTCGTTGACATGCATCACATGCTTGTATCATTTCTTTTACATCACGAAATATCGTGGGCCAATAGAACCCCGCATCGAGAATCGTTCGTGCAGTGGTGTTTATCCCATGATGGCCCCCAGAAGGGCCCGAATGACATTCTTTCATAATCTTTATTACCTGATTGCCTCATTTCCCGAAACACAGTGCCTGATTATTTGATCAGGACATATTCGGAATAAGAATGGCTCGTCCCAGAAGTAATATTTTAGTTGAGCAATGAACCTTTTCTTTTCGTATCTAGTCATGTGTTCCGGAATGAGCCTGCTTGCAAGATAATTAACATAATCAGCGTACCAAGGTTCAGAATCTGTCACTGACATGAGTTGTTCGTCAGGGAATGAATCCCGAATTTCGCTTTTATCAAGCTCATTAAGGGGATTTTCGAGACGAGAGAGGTGATCAGCAGCCAGATTCTCCGCCCCCCTTTTATCACGAATTTCAACATCAAACTCTTGTAACAACAAGATCCACCGAATTAGTCATGGTTTAGCATCTTGCTTAGCAAAAAGATATCGGAGAGCCGAATGATCAGTGAAAACAACCGTATTTGAAAGGACAAGATATTGACGGAATTTGTCGAAAGCGAACACCACGGCTAATAATTCTTTTTCGGTGGTAGAGTAATTCTCTTGAGCGGGGTTCATAGTTTTGCTAGCGTAGTATATAGGTTGGAATTGTTTGTCACGCCTTTGGCCTAATACTGCCCCAATAGCATAGTCACTAGCATCGCACATGATCTCAAAAGGTAACTCCCAGTTGGGTGTAACCATGATTGGGGCTTGCGTGAATTCCTTTTTCAGGAGATCGAATGCATCCTTGCATTCTTGAGAGAAATAAAAAGGGGCATCTTTTACCAGCAATTGAGTCATTGGCCGAGCTATTTTAGAGAAATCTTTGATGAATCTCCTGTAGAACCGGGCGTGGCCCAAGAAGCTGCGTATTGCCTTGACAGTCGTGGGATAAGGTAATTTAGATATAGCTTCAACCTTTGCTTGGTCCACCTCAATCCCATTCCCCGAGACCTTATGTCCTAGTACAATCCCTTCTTTTACCATAAAATGGCATTTCTCCCAATTTAAGACCAAGTTAGTTTCCTCACAACGTTTGAGCATTTTTTCGAGGTTAGCAAAACAGCGGTCGAAAGAGTTCCTAAAGACTGAAAAGTCATCCATGAAAACTTCCATGTTGTCTTCCATTAATTCGTGAAAGATTGCAGTCATGCATCGCTGAAAAGTGGCGGGAGTGTTACACAGCCCAAAAGGCATCCTTTTATAGGTGAATGTTCCATAAGGGCAAGTAAATGTGGTTTTTTCTTGGTCCTCAGGTGCTATGGGGATTTGGAGATATCCTGAGAATCCATCCAAGAAACAGTAGTACTCGTGCCCGGATAATCTTTCCAACATTTGGTCAATGAATGGTAGGGGAAAGTGATCCTTCCTGGTGGCATCATTTAGTTTTCTATAATCGATGCATACCCGCCAGCCAGTAACCGTTCTCTGGGGTACCATCTCACCGTTGTCATTTTTCACCACAGTCATCCCTCCTTTCTTTGGTACAACCTGTACAGGACTGACCCACGGGCTATCCAAAATTGGGTAAATCAGTCCTGCATCCAAAAGTTTGATGACTTCTTTCTTCACCACCTCCTTAATGTTGAGATTCACCCGCCTCTAGGGTTGTACGACTGGTTTATAGTTGTCTTCCATAAGAATCTTATGCGTGCAAAAAGTTGAGTCGATCCCCTTAATGTTGGCTACACTCCATGCAAGGACTCCCTTATATTTCTTTAGGACTCCTAAGAGCCTATCTTTTTATTCATGTTCAAGGGAAGAGTTTATGATTACTGGCAGTTGATCCTCTCCCTGAAGGAAGGCATACTCTAGGTGGTTAGGGAGTTCTTTAAGCTCTAGCTTAGGTGGTTCGATAATAGAGGGCTTAAGCTTGTTTTCTGGTTTTCGGAGCTCGAGCTGTTCAGTGGTCTCTTGCCTGGGATAGAAGGAGACTGCGCTAGCTCCCTCCATTTTCTCCTCCTCCAATATGGGGAGGACACTCTCATCCCGTAACCAGCCTTCTTCAATTTGTTCATCAACACAATTGTCAATGACATCCGTTAGTTCATCGACCTCTCCGATTAAATAGAGCCGGTTAGCTGCTTCGAGAGGCAGATTCATAGTGTCTTTAATGTCGAAGGTTAAGCTATCGGTTCCTACTCATAAGGTTAACTTGCCATCATGAACATCAATGACTGCACGAGCGGTAGCAAGCAATGGTCTCCCTAAGATGATGGCCACCAAGTCATCCTCCTCCATCTCCAAGATCACGAAGTCAACCGGAAATTTGAACTTCCCAACTTTGACTAGCACATTCTCGCATATCCCTAGGGGATATTTGACCGATCTATCGGCTAGTTGGATGTTCATACGGGTAGGCTTTAGTCCGGAGTATCCTAGTTTGAGGAACATGGAGTGGGGCATGAGGTTGATGCTCGCCCCTAAATCGGCAAGAGCATTCTTTATTGATAGAGATCCTATGGAACAGGGCAAGGTGAAGCTGCCTAGATCGTCTACCATTTTTGGTAGCCCTCGTTGGGTCACCACCGAACATTCTTCCCCCAGAGTCACAAGACCCTCGAGTTTCTTTCGGTTGGCAAGTAATCTTTTGAAGTATGAGCTATACTTTGGCATGTGATAGCAAGCATCAAGGAGAGGTATGGTGACCACTGAATCTTTTAGATATGACAAGAATCTCTTATTATCGTTCTCAATTTTCTGGTTTTTTAGGCGGGATGGGAATGGGATTCTCACAGGTTGGTTAGGTGGAGTTGATGGGGATGGGGTCACCAGGGGAGGTTGTTCAGGAGCCTCGTTGCTCAAATTACCTTCCTCCTCGTGAGGCTCGTTTGGATCAATGGTGACAGGGTGTGAGCTCGGATAAGCAGGGTCCTTGGTTGTTGTTCTAGCTCGAGTAGTTACCGCGAGCAGGGGATCTTTTTGGCTTACTGATGGCCTGTCTTGGTCATCAAGGGTGGCATTAAGCTTGTTGAACCATTTTTCCATGTCATTCTGTTGCTCGGAAATGAGCTCGCCAAGAGCCTTCAATTGTAAGCCTTTTTCTTGAGTAAAGTGACCAAGGTCATCTTCAAAAGTGCTCCTGATTTTGTATTCAGGGCCTTCCTCCCCTTCTTTTCTTTTTACCAGATTTCCCCAAAGGGTATAATCATCGTTTTGGTAAAAAGGCAAAAGGGAGGGGTCAGCGTAGATGTCATATCCTGACAAACATGCATGTTCGGTCGTGGTTTCTCCTCCGCATAGCTCTACCTCGTGCGGGCCCCCACAGTAGTCGCAGATCAAGTAAGGATTTGAAAGTTGTTTAGTTGTTCGCGACCCCGCAAGGTATTCCACCCTTTCGTGAATTTTCCTAAGCCGATCTGAGGGTGTTTGTGTAATTTCAGACATGCTCATAGTCAATTCAGGTTCATCCCAAGTATCGTCCTGGTCTTGAGCATATTCCTCAATCCTATTCCACACTTCCTCGGCGCTAAGATTAGCTATTTTCCCTTTTGTAGAATTATTAATTCCGTTTTGGTCGTTTGAGGAGACATTATTGTAGGAGATTTGGACCAGAAGCCAAAGTTCGATGCCATGATGGGGAACTTGTCTTATTAAATCCTTGAATCTAATCCATGATTTATGGATGGGTTTGTCCTTTCCCTTTCGGAAGCGGAGGATCCTATCCCTAAATACTGAGGTTTTCCCTGCTAGGAAGAAGTTCTCATAAAACATGGATATAAGTTGCTCCCATGTAAAGATAGACTCGGAGGGAAGTCTATCATACCACTCTTTGGCTTTTTCATAAAGAGTGAAAGGGAAGAATCATAATCGGGACGTGTTTCTAGTGGCCCCATCCGTATGGAGGGTGTCCACTATTTTCAAGAAGTCACTGATGTGTTGAATCGGGTCATCATTATGTAATCCGCGAAACTTGCACATACTTTGGACAAGCCAAACATCGCTTGCACGCAAGACCTCATTGGTGTGTTCGTTTGGGAAGACAATGGCATTTGAGAAGCCACGAGGATTTGGGAAGGAGTAGTCCTTAAGGCGCTTAGGAGTGGGAGTTTCAGGGGTGCTCATATCGTTGTTGGATTGGAGGCTAGAGGGTGTGAGGTGATTATCTGAATCTTCTTCAGAAAGGGCCTCATCAAAGTTGATAGCTATGCTGGATGGTTCGGGTGTTGAGAGAGATTGCCTTGGCCTACGCAATTCCCTTTCAGGTTCTGCATAAGGCAAAACGAGGTTTCTAACGAAACTACGACTCCTAGTGACTCTAAGGTTAGAAAGATCTTCATTTTCCATGATAGAGGATGGTGAAGGTTACGAACAAAGGCACGAAGAAATAAGATAGACTAAAGAGAACCTAAAAATAAAAATAAAATCTTGCTAGAAAGGAATCTAGCAAGTAGACCTAATAAAAAGAAATCCTAACCTAGACAATAACTATTCCCCGGGCTGCGGCGCCAAAAACTTGATACGTGGGAATCGCACCAGGCTTTACCTCTCGAGAGATCTCGAGAAGCTTACAACCCTCACCAGGCAGTGTACCTGATCGCTGTAGTATAGTATAGTGACAAGTACCGGGGGATTGATCGTTCAACTCAGGAATAGTGTCGCTAGGATTAGAAAGTATCCTAAACTAAATCTAAAGGTGAGGGATGATTCTTTTTGTATTTTTTATGTTTTATGAAAGCAAATAAAATCTCGGTTTTTGGAAGAGCGGACGGAATTAGTTGCTAGCCAACTAACCCAATAACTAAAGATGCAATCAAAATAAAATAATAAAAATGAAATGAAACTAATTATACTAATGTGGTGTAACAATAATGGGGAAAGTTGTGTTTACTTAGGTTTCATTACTCCCTAGATATCTTTTACAGGTTGATAGCTTGTTACAATTGCATGGATGACGGGTCGTATTCCTTAATACTAGTCGTAGGGCCGTGTACAATATTCCCTAACTCTATAGGATCCTGCTTCACTCCTATGTCGAGACGTTAGAAGCTCCTAACATGGGATCATTAGAATTCTCGTACGCATTAAATACAACCAAAAATCATAGTACACCTCTGATCATGTTTCTTAAGACGTTCAAGCATGCTACCAATGGAAGTCTGCCAGTTTTCTTAAGCCTAACATCGAATACAATCATCCGTAACAACTATAAACAAACAATCAACCCATAATTAACATCTAGGTTTCATTACATCTAAGCAAACACAAGAGAGATCTAGCCAAGCATGTTAAATTGAAGACAAGCGTAAGATATATTCAAGCAACACATAGACATATTGATTGAATTGAAAGAGTACTTATCTCAATTGAACATAAGAGGTTTGAAAGGGTAAAAACCCTTGAAAAAGCTGTGAAAATCGGACTAGGGTTTTTCTCCAAAGTTACACCCTAAAAGTTACCCTCCAATGAATGAAAATTGGAAAACTATATATAGATTTTACTGGGTGACGGTGTCAAGAAGAAATCTGTGACGCCGTCAACTCGCCGCCCATAATGAAATCGGATTGCCTAGATCCACTTTTGCAGCCGTCATGTGTAAAGTTGCTCTGGGCTGTCACTAACATTTGGACCATGACGGCCTTGGGTGACGTCGTCATGTCCTTAGTACAAAACTTTCTAGATCGTCATGTGCACCATCCACTTCCACCTCTTGTATTACTCTTGACGCCGTCATTAAGGATCTTGTGACGCCGTCTGGTACTGTTCCCAGCAAGGAAAATTAATACTTTGCCATTTTCTTCACTTTTATGCTCCAAAAACGTCCAAAATGCTTCCTTTTCCAGATTTTACTCCAAAAGTACCTAAAATGACAAAAAGAACGATTTAGGGCAATATTTGATCAAATAAATTCGAATCTGGGCTTAAATGACCCCTTAAAAACGGTTCATTTTTCGCCTCATCAGTTATAATATGGAGGGATGTATGAAAAATATTGAAGAAATTATTGAATTACAAGGAGTGAAAGACGTTTTCCAATGAATATGATGTCTCTTAATATTCAAGGCCTAAACCCTAAGGCCAAAAAAGATTGGGTTAAGGAGATTTGTGTTTCTAATAAGGTAAATTTTCATACTATACAAGAAACTAAAATGGAAGATATTAATGCGTTCGATGTGAAGAGATGTTGGGGAAACTTCGCTTTTGAATATGTTTTTAGTCCAGCGGTTGGTAATTCGGGAGGGATTTTATGTGTGTGGGAGAAGTCTTCGTTTAAGAAAAGCAATACGACGGTTTCTGATTACTTTGTTATGATTAGAGGGACTTGGGTCGCTAGTGGTAAGAACATTTTGATTATTTCTGTGTATGCTTGATTCGCGTGTGAAATGTGTATCAAAATAAATACAATGTAGACGTGAGTGGAATTTACAAATTAACCTTTAGGAAAAGTTTAACTTGCAAAAACTCGTGAATACAATATATATATGTGATACCGAGTAAGTGATTACCCGGGTCGTGTCCCAACGAGGTGTGAATGGGCGATATCGTGTGAGATTTGGAGATTAAAATGCTTGTAAGTTCGATTGTGAGAGTTATTTGGTATTGTGGTACGTTAAAACTTAATTAACGAACGAAAATTGAAATAACGCAACCTAAAAGGGAAAATAAGCAAGGAAATATTAGGGAAATCCTAAATCTACCTAAAATACTACGGGAAACATGATTGGAAATTCGGGAGATCCTAAAACGTAAGCTAAACTAAAAACGTAAAAATGATTTAAATAAAACGCGAGTGTGCAAAAGAAAACGTGAATTTAATGCTACGCTAATCCTACGGGTGTAAAAATGATTTTTCTATGATCCTAATAATAAAAGAAAATTTTTAAAAAAAGAAAAATATTTTTTTGCTTTTTTAAATTAATTAATGCGAATTAATTACTAATTAAACTAAATTAATTATTTAAAAATACTAAACTATTATGGAAAAATATGAAAATTTTTGGGAAAGTTTCTTATACTGTACCTAAGCTAGGAAAAATAAGAAAGAGGAATAGGCAATTCAAAATAAGCAGTATTTAAGCAAACTACAACTGATGAGTTTAATTAAGCTAAATAAGCAAACAAGGTCAAAAGGATAAAAGTTGTAAACAATTACTGAAATAAGACCCTAGGGCAGTTGGTAGTGGTGTGTGTGGTTGTGTTCTGTGATAACCAAGAGGTCTGGGGTTCGAACCTCACCCAGACCTTTTTGCAAATTATTATTATTATTATTATTATTATTATTATTATTATTATTATTATTATTATTATTATTATTATTATTATTATTATTATTGTTTTTCTTTTTGCAACACCTTTAAATAACAAATTTAAGCAACTTTTAAAAAAGAACTTTTACTGAGAAGCTTAAATTAAGTTTATACAAGCAAAAAATAAAAAATAAAAAAATAAGTGCATTGGTGATGTTTAAGGTGTATAAGCCAAAGTAAGTTGCAAAGTGAAACAAGAAAGTCGACCAAATCAGCTTATAACCAAACTCCAACCCACATAACAAACACAACTTATACAAAACCCTTCAAACTTGTAACAACCAATCAACAAACTATGATCAATCAAGAACAATCAAACAAACATCAGTTATGAAACTGATGGATCAACAGACCTGGGTTCAAATGGGCAAAAAGGAGGTCTAAACCAAATGGGCTAACAAACAATTAAGTGCAAACAAATGATGCAACCAACAACTCAGTACTAAGGGCTTCCTAAATTGCCAAGAATCAAGCACTAAAGTCAAATATGGACCAATATATGGGCAACACAAAATGGGTCAGAACTGGGTCTATGGGTGCAGGGCAGAAACAAGGCTCAACTTGGCCACTTTGGACCGTCAAAAAGCTTATATAAAAAATTTCTAAAATTATAAAAAAAAAAATGTTTTTAGAACCACAAGCTGACCAATGGTCCACAAACCAAACTCTAGGTTAATAAGCTGCGGAAAAAAAACTTATTTAGGCTTAACAGTTTAGGAAAGAAAAACTTGGAACCAAAAATATCTCACCTAACTTTTGAAATATACCAAATTCAAACAAGATATTCTGAATCCTAACTTGCTATCAACTAACTAACACAGTTCATAAAGCTCAATCAAACTAGAAACTACTAAAGAGAGAACCAAATAAACACTAGGAGCCCAAATAAGCCAAAACAACCAACTGACCCAAAGTAGGCCTGCAACTTCAGGGGGAACTTGGGGATACTAAAAGGGTGCAATAAAAAATTATAAAAATTAATTTAAAAATATCCTTACGTGAACAAGCTACAAAGTACTACAATGACAAATTTTAGAGAAATCTAATTATAATGGAAGAAACTAAAAATGCATATCAGGGGGCTGTGGTCTCCTGATGTAGCAGGATACAATTAGCTAAATAATAAGCGACAACTGTCTAGTAAGCTAACAAGTAACTTAATACTAACCTAACAATCTATTCTGAAAATATTGAGAAGCTATATAAATAAAATAAGCACAGAAATTGGTAATAAGCCTAAACATAAATACTCACAATGGGGCTGCAGTGGGTTTCAAAGTGGCTCAAATGAGTGAGTTTTAACTCACAAAGTAAACCACCATCAGTACCACCTTTAATGAAGTATTGTGAAGCAATTCTAACCAAAAAAATTCCCTGGATCAGATTCTTCTTAGTCTTTTCTTCCAACACAGTGCGACTAACATTAGATAGAAAACCAACTCAAATGTTCTTAATTCCAAATGGAAATGCCAATATTCAATTCAAGACTACTAAATTCAACAAGACAAAGCTGATGGGAGTTTGAGAATTGGTAAAAACTAATTCAAACTAAAGACCAAGGCATGTGCCAAACACCCTATATGAGGCTTCTGTTAGAATTTTAAAATGGAAACAACTTGTTGTTGAACTGACACTTATAATAAGATGATTTGTAAAGGCTACATCTACCTACATAAGCATAACTGAAGAGAGAAATAAGCAAATTGTAGGAGCAAATAAGCTAAAACTAAAAAAAATTAGAGTAACTTGAACTTTTCATTAAACTTAGAAAACATTGAGTACACTAGAAATACAATAAGCCTTAAAAAACTATGATTAATTAAAAACTTAAACTAGAAAATAAAAACTACTAAAACCTAATTAATGACTGCCATGAGAGGCTTACAACAAAGCTATTTATACTACTTTGAGCTAGGGTTTCTTCTTGTTTCCTCTTTGTCTTCATGTGTTGTGTTACTTCTGTGAGAGGAAACTGCCTGGGGACTCACTTTGTGCTTCTTGGGATCTAATCCCAACCATTGAATTGGTACCAAATCATCACAGCCTTCTATTTGTTTTGGCGCCCAAAAGAAGTCTTATGGATTGCTGACCTGGAAAAGGGTGTTAGGTAGGGGATGTGAGGAGGGGGGATGTTAATGGGATGGTAAATTGGAGCTGGGGAGCTTTTGAGGGGAGGTGGTGTGTGACAGTGGTGATGGTGGTGGTTTATCTTCTGGGTAAAATGGGGGGGGGGGGGAGAAGAAAGGTAAGATTGACCCTGGGTGTTGACTGGTCGAAGGAGAAGTATACGTTTTTATTAACAAACGTAATATGGTTTGGGTGGGCTTAGGAGGGAGTTGGGCTGGAAGTGGATTGGATTATGTATTTAAGGGAATGGGTGGGTTAGTGGATTGGTAGTAATTAAAGGGTCCATTTGGTATAAGTAACAAAATAGGTACAAGGACCATTCATGTAATTTTTTTATTTTGAGGGACCATTCCAGCCACATTTCTAAAGTTACTTCATGGACCAAAAATGCCATTTTTTTACTTTCCCAAGGATTTGAATTGTAAATTTCCCATTTAAAAATGCCCAGGGACCAAAACTGCCAAAACTCAAACTTGAGGGGCCAAAATTGTAAATTTTCCAAACTTTTTACCCAAGGACCATTTTTGATAACTTTTTACTTTTAAAGGACTTGGGTTGAGTTTCCTTTCAAAATAAACGCTCAGGGACTAGTTTTGACAACTTTTGAAAGTTGAGGGACTGAAACTGCCAATTATGCAAACTTTGTTCGCTTTTCATTTGTTTTCTCTCATTTTGCATCTGAAATATATAAAACACAATTTTGGGATATTTTCTGTATTTTGATGCAGTTCTGAGTGTTTTTAAACGTTTATGCAGTACAAATTGGATAAAAATGATGAGTATTTACACACTCATCAATGCTCCTCAAGAGTTTTCTGAAAAGAAAATGCTTTGGGACTACTTGGGTCAGGTGATTGTAAATTGGAATGGTGAGACGATTGTTATGGGAAATTTTAATGAGGTTAGGAATAAGAATGAAAGGTTTGGGTCGGTTTTTCATGTTCAAGGTGCAGATGTGTTTAATAAATTCATTTCGAAAGCTAATTTGGAAGAGGTTCCTCTTGGCGAGTGTGCTTTCACTTGGTGTCATAGATCTGCTTCTAAGATGAGTAAGCTTGATCGCTTCCTTTTGTCGGAAGGCTTGTTGAGTGAGAATCCTAATTTTTCAGCCACTACTTTGGATAGATTTTTATCGGATCATAGACCCATTTTGCTTCGGGAATTTCTCATGATTATGGGCCTACTCCTTTTAGAATATTTCATTATTGGTTTGAGATTGATGGTTTTGATGATATTGTTAAGAAAAGTTGGTGTGATACTCTAGTAGAGGAAGATAATCCTATGTTGAAGATGATGTATAAGTTAAAGATCCTTAAAAAGAATATTAGGGAGTGGAATGGTACGAGACGAAGTAACAAGAATAGTAGAAATACTTTCAAAAAAGAGCTGCACGATTTGTATTTATTAATAGATAAAGGTAATGTCACAGATGATATTTTGTTCAAAAGAATGGAGTTATGCAAAGCTTTACAAGAGTTGGATAAATTGGATTCTATGGAGGTGGCTTAAAAAGTTAAGATTCAATGGGCAATTGGAGGAGACGAAAACATGAAATATTTTCATGGGATTCTTAATAAGGAAAGAAGTCAACTTGCTATTCGAGGTGTTTTGAAGGATGGGTCTTGGGTTGATGAACCAAAATTGGTTAAACATGAATTTGTTACATACTTTAAAAAACGTTTTGGAAGACCTTCAAATGTTCGTCCGATTATTGATATGGAGTTTCCTCGCCATCTAACTTCGGATCAGCAGCTCGAATTGGAAATGGAAGTTTCATATGATGAGATTAAAAGGTGATTTGGGATTGTGGGATTGATAAATCCCCGCGGCTGGATGGTTTTACGTTGGTTTCTTTAGACGATATTGGCTTAGAGTCGAAAAAGAGGTAGTGGCAGTAGTTAAGTACTTCTTTATATCCGGGATTTTTCCTAAAGGTTGTAATGCTTCTTTTATTGCCTTAATTCCAAAAGTTCCGGACGCTAAAATGGTAAAGGATTTTAGACCAATAAGTCTTATTGGGTGTTTATATAAAATCATTGCAAAAATATTGGCTAATCGTATTGTGATGGTGTTGAGCGATATTGTTAGTGAGGTTCAAACGGCTTTTGTGGTGGATAGACAAATTCTTGATGGTCCTTTTATTCTCAATGAGGTCTTACAATGGTGTAAAGTGAAGAAAAAAGCAATCCTTTATTTTCAAGATAGATTTTGAGAAAGCGTATGACTCTGTTCGTTGGGATTTTTTAGATGATGTGTTGAGGAGATTTGGTTTTGGAGAAAGATGGTGTGGTTGGATTCAAGAATGTCTTCGATCATCTCGGGGTTCGTTGTTAGTTAATGGTAGCCCTACGGAGGAATTTCAATTTTACAAGGGTTTGAAACAAGGTGATCCGCTCTCTCCTTTTTTATTCATCCTTGTCATGGAAAGTCTTCACTTGTCTTTCCAAAGAGTGCTGGACGCGAATATGTTTCACAGTATTGTGTTAAATGGTTCTATGCAATTATCTCATATGTTTTATGCGGATGATGCGATTTTCATGGGTCAGTGGAGTAATAAGAACATTGACACTTTAATGTATATCTTGAAGTGCTTTCATCGTGCTTCGGGTCTTGGCATAAATCTAAGTAAAAGTAATCTGATGGGTATTGGGTTTTGAATAATAAGGTGGAGGAGGCCGTTAATAGGATTGGTTGTGGTGTGCTCAAAACTCCTTTTTCTTATTTAGGCTCGCAAGTAGGGGGCAATATGTCTAGGATTCAACCTTGGAATGAGGTTGTGGATAAAATGGTGAATCATCTTTCGAAATGGAAGATGAAAACTTTATCGATTGGAGGTCGTTTAACGCTTCTTAAGGCGGTGTTAGGGTCGATGCCGATTTATAATATGTCTATATTCAAGGTTCCTATGGCTATTCTAAAACGTATGGAATCCATTCGTTGTCATTTCTTTAATGGGATTGATCTCAATAGTAAGAAGTCGATATGGGTTAGATGGAACAATGTTTTGACGTCTAAAGATAAAGGCGGCCTTGGAGTTTCTAGTTTGTTCGCGCTTAATAGAGCTTTGTTATTCAAATGGGTATGGAGGTTTTTTACTCAAAAGGAATCGCTGTGGGTTAGAGTTATTAGTGCGATTCATGGGAGAAGTGGTAGAATCGGTAGTGGAAAACTTTCGGTCACGGTTCTATTTGGTGTAACATTATCAAGGAAATGGGAAACTTATCGACTCAAGGTATAGATTTGTTCGGATTTCTGAAAAAAAAGATTGGCAATAGGGAGAAGACTCTTTTTTGGCAGGATCGTTGGAGGGGGACTTGAAGCTGATGGAAACTTATCCTCGCATGTATGCATTGGAGTTGGATAAATCTATTTCTGTTGCGTCAAAATTTAGGCAGGTCGAATTTCGTTCTTCTTTTCGGCGTCTCCCTCACGATGGTGTAGAGAAAGAGCAATGACTGGAGTTGTTAAAAAGCTTGAAGGGAATCTTACTTAACTCAACCGAAGATAGATGGTCTTGGAATTTAACGGGTTCGGGGGATTTCTCCATTGCTTCGGTTCGCAATTTTATCGATAATAATACTTTACCGGCAGTTTCTTCTAAAACTAAATGGATTAAGGAGGTACCCATTAAAGTTAATATTCTAGCTTGGAAGGTGAGATTGGATTATCTTCCAACTCGTTGGAGATTATCTAATAGAGGTATGAATATTCCCTCTTTGTCTTGTCCTCTATGTGAAGGGGCGGTGGAAACATCGGCTCATTTGTTTTTTGAGTGTTGTGTCGTGAAAGATATTATTCGGAAGATTTGTATTTGGTGGAACGTAAATGTCACGGAGTTTTCTTCTTTTGATGGTTGGGCGTCTTGGATTCTAAATTTAAGGATTTCTTCTAAACATAAGAACATTTTGGAAGGAGTGTGTTATGCTTTGTGGTGGTTCATTTGGACGTTTCGGAACAAGAAAATCTTCGGCGTGATGTCTCCTTCTAAGGCGAACATTTATGATGATGTTGTGTTGTATTCCTTTTATTGGTGTCGGTATAGAAGTAAAGTGTTTTTTATTTGGGTGGATTGGTTAAAAAATCCTTACCTAGTGTCGTTGTAATTTCTAGCTTCTTGCTAGCTTCCTTAATAAAATCGTCGTTCAAAAAACAAAAAAAAATGATATAATGACGAACCACTTATGGGTAACTAAAGTCTTACCATACTTACGTAGTAAGCTTGTATGGATCAGTTACTTTATTAACTGCTTTTCCGGCTTTGTGTATATCTTATTCTATTAGCTTTATACTTATCTTGTAGAAGAGGACTCCTTGTACTATAAAAGGAGATCCTAGGTTAAAGGTTTGACAATAAGTTGTCATATACGTTTCTAGAGCTTCAAGGTGTAACCCTAGTGATATCAAGATCACTCGTATTATTATCATTAATAATATTGGAGCTAATAGTTTGTTTACATACATTGTTTATATACAACTGTCTTACTCACAATCAAACTTCTAAGTGTTACTAAGTAGATTCCGCATACTTAGTGATATAATTCAAAGTATCAATCTAACACAAGTTCAAGGTGTTTAGATCCATCAGCAATCCTTTATTTTCAAGATAGCTTTTGAGAAAGCGTATGACTCCGTTCGTTGGGATTTTTTAGATGATGTGTTGAGAAGATTCGGTTTTGGAGCAAGATGGTGTGCTTGGATTCAAGAATGTCTTCGATCATCTAGGGGTTCGGTGTTAGTTAATGGTAGCCCTACGGAGGAATTTCAATTTTACAAGGGTTTGAAACAAGGTGATCCGCTCTCTCCTTTTTTATTCATCCTTGTCATGTAAATTCTTCACTTGTCTTTCCAAAGAGTGCTGGACGCGAATATGTTTCACGGTATTGTGTTAAATGGTTCTATGCAATTATCTCATATGTTTTATGCGGATGATGCGATTTTCATGGGTCAATGGAGTAATAAGAACATTGACACTTTAATGTATATCTTGAAGTGCTTTCATCGTGCTTCGGGTCTTGGCATAAATCTAAGTAAAAGCAATCTAATGGGTATTGGGTTTCGAATAATAAGGTGGAGGAGGCCGTTAATAGGATTAGTTGTGGTGTGCTCAAAACTCCTTTTTCTTATTTAGGCTCGAAAGTAGGGGGCAATATGTCTAGGATTCAACCTTGGAATGAGGTTGTGGACAAAATGGTGAATCATCTTTCGAAATGGAAGATAAAAACTTTATCGATTGGATGTCGTTTAACGCTTCTTAAGGCAGTGTTAGGGTCGATGCCGATTTATAATATGTCTATATTCAAGGTTCCTATGGCTATTCTAAAACGTATGGAATCCATTCGTTGTCATTTCTTTAATGGGATTCATCTCAATAGTAAGAAGTCGATATGGGTTAGATGGAACAATGTTTTGACGTCTAAAGATAAAGGCGGCCTTGGAGTTTCTAGTTTTTTCGCGCTTAATAGAGCTTTGTTATTCAAATGGGTATGGCGGTTTTTTAAGCAAAAGGAATCGCTATGGGTTAGAGTTATTAGTGCGATTCATGGGAGAAGTGGTAGAATCAGTAGTGGGAAAACTTTCGGTCACAGTTCTATTTGGTGTAACATTATCAAGGAAATGGAAAACTTATCGACTCAAGGTATAGATTTATTCGGATTTCTGGAAAAAAAGATTGGCAATGGGGAGCAGACTCTTTTTTGGCAGGATCGTTGGAGGGGGACTTGAAGCTGATGGAAACTTATCCTCGCATGTATGCATTGGAGTTGGATAAATCTATTTCTGTTGCATCAAAATTTAGGCAGGTCGAATTTCGTTCTTCTTCTCGGCGTCTCCCTCGCGATGGTGTAGAGAAAGAGCAATGGCTGGAGTTGTTAAAAAGCTTGGAGGGAATCTTACTTAACTCAGCCGAAGATAGATGGTCTTGGAATTTAACGGGTTCGGGGGATTTCTCCGTTGCTTCGGTTCGCAATTTTATCGATAATAATATTTTACCAGTAGTTTCTTCTAAAACTAAATGGATTAAGGAGGTACCCACTAAAGTTAATATTCTAGCTTTGAAGGTGAGATTGGATTATCTTCCAACCCGTTGGAGATTATCTAATAGAGGTATGGATATTCCCTCTTTGTCTTGTCCTCTATGTGAAGGGGAGGTGGAAACATCAGCTCATTTGTTTTTTGAGTGTTGTGTCGTGAAAGATATTATTCGGAAGATTTGTATTTGGTGGAACGTAAATGTCATGGACTTTTCTTCTTTTGATGGTTGGGCGTCTTGGATTCTAAATTTAAGGATTTCTTCTAAACATAAGAACATTTTGGAAGGAGTGTATTATGCTTTGTGGTGGTTCATTTGGACGTTTTGGAACAAGAAAATCTTCGGCGTGATGTCTCCTTCTAAGGCGAACATTTATGATGATGTTGTGTTGTATTCCTTTTATTGGTGTCGGTATAGAAGTAAAGTGTCTTTTAGTTGGGTGGATTGGTTAAAAAATCCTTACCTAGTGTCGTTGTAATTTCTAGCTTCTTGCTAGCTTTTTTAATAAAATCGCCGTTCAAAAAACAAAAGAATGATATAATGACGAACCACTTATGGGTAACTAAAGTCTTACCATACTTACGTAGTAAGCTTGTATGGATCCGTTATAAATTGTTTCCCACCCCTGACCCCCATAACATCATAACCCACATTATCACTTACCCATTTTGTTTAGTTACCCTTCCTGTTAAACCCACCCATTTAAAATGGGTCAAAGGTTGAAACATCGGGCATGTTTGGCATGGAGCGGTCACCCAAATAGTTTTACAACTCCTCAAAAGCCACACACACAATGCACCTTCAATTTCAACGCAAAAGCCATTATTACATTTATTTACACCATAAGTTACAAATTATTCAATAAATACATAAGTAAATCATAAAACCTTGAGAGTGCTCTCATTATCTATTCACTTGCAACAACACTGCTCTGTCAAACCAAATCACACCACACCAAAAGAATGTCAAATTACAAACATTTTTCCTAACTTTTTTGAACCATAAATCAACCAATTATTGTTACTTTATTAACTGCTTTTCTGGCTTTGTTTTTACTTCTTCGGGCCTAACAGCTGACCCATGCGACAACCTTCGGTTACTTAATGTTTTCTTATTGGTAGGTGAAGTTTTAAGTGACTTTGACTTTTTCGCTGATGGTGATTTCTTGTTTGGTGGACTGTTGACTTTCTTTGGAGTTGATGCAACTAGAGCTCGGGTTTCCCATGGTCGAGCTGCAACCCATCTCTCCATCCAACTCCAACCCCAATTAGATGTGGCAAGAGCAGAATCATTTGGGCCTAGATTAGATTTAGAATGTGCCCTCCACTGCAAATTTATGAAAAGCCAACAAATTAATAACTACTTAGCCGAAAGTGGATAGTAAACGGCTAGGAAATGTGATTTGAGTTAACCTGATGAGAGAAGGCGTATGCCATTGCTCGTTCACGCTTGACAGATGCTTCTTGTCTTTGTTTTATCCGTGCAAGAGCCTCAACCATTGTATGAGAGCTGCCACTCCACTCCACCTGCAATCAATTTTCACCAATACTTAGGTAAGTCGTGCCACATTATCCGACTAATGATACCTGTATCCCTAATCTTTTACCCCCTACTTCGTATGCCTGAACAACTGGTTGAAAATGTAAAAGAGTTCAAATCTTGACTTGATTAACAGAGTATAATCAATTCTCCCCAACTATATTTAAACTTTTACGGTCTTTATTGATTCAGAATAACAAATAAAGTTAAATTTTCAATCTTCTTTGAAAATACAAACACTCTGAATGTTCTCCTTTTCATATCTTTTTATGCTTACTGATCAAATTATTGAGCATGTGAAAAACTTGACTTCATTGTAATTCAGAAATTTAATTACCTCTAGATCACGGACTTTAGCATCATGCTTCAATTGATTCTCAAGCTTCTTCTGCTTGATCCCGCTTTCTTCCACCATAGCAAGCCTGCGAGTTCTTATCTGTGTTTGTATCTTGCTCCATGATTGAAGATTTGTTAATGTATTTGAGGTTTGCCTTTTGCCATAATCGCCTTTCATAACCATCTGCAGTTTTGCCACTCGTTTCGAAATGCAGAAGAATTTTCTTGCCTGAAAAAATCACACAAAAAAGTCAGACATCAGCACAAATCATCCAAACATACAGGATATGAAAATTGTAGGATTCCCTATCTTCACAAAAAGAGAAAACTTTGAACATTAGCGCAAAATTGACCAAATTCCTATTATCATCATGGCAGGATTGCCTCTAAAAGGTTTTATAGACTTCTACTACGCTACAGTCAAATAGCTCTGCTTAACTAAGCATTAAATCAAAAGGGCAAAATTTGGTAAAATTTTATAACAATAATCGCTCAATGTCATATACCTTAAACGCCCTGAATGCAGTTTGAATCCTTATTGCAGCCGTATCTTCATTAAGCAGACCAGCAGCCATACGATGCTTATTAGCATTATAAACAAACTTTGCTGGTTTCTCTGTAAAACGGGGTTTTACAATATATCCATTTGTTTCTTGGAATGACAAATCCTGAAAAATTGCAGTGTTTGAAAATATATATTATGGTCGAGAGCCAATGAAAAATATACAGTTAAAAATTGAGAGAAGCTTAAAATTTCTGAGTCCATTTTTATGCAGTGTTAGTGTAAAAATAAACAAATATACAAACGAGCCAACATAAAAGGACCCTGAAATTATAGATTTTTTGGTTCCGAGGTTAAAAGGATATGAATAAAATGGCACAAAGTCAGGTATGAAATTTTCTGTTGTGGCTATGTAGCTTAGAAACGTATAACTAAAACGAATGGACAAAGTAGGTAAAACCATAAATTGCATACCTTAGTTTTGTTTATTTTTTGTTTCCGCGCTTTATTTAAGCTAACAATATTCTTCAACCAGTCACCAGATCCCATTTTTGATGCTACACTTTGTGTATACTGCAAAACCAAAAAATGTATAATTGTATAAAGGGTTTTGCTATACAAGGAATGATAGAGTTAATTAATGTTTTGTCTTCATTAAATGCATTTTTTGATTTAAGAGCAAATTTTGTATTCATTAACTGAGCTCAGTCGTGTGGCCAGTGGGTACACATTAGCAAAACCCATTTCTCATAATCACCACAGCAAATAATTGATACTATTAGATTTGGTCATTAAAATCCCCCTATCTTCAACATTTAACACACTTGCACTGCACACTAATATAACTTAAGATTATATGTCCATTTATCACAGATATCAAAACAAAGTATATGATGATTTTTAGCTTAGTTTCATTTAACTTTACAATGACTAAAACAATTTGCAACTGAAATCATGCTAACCAAACGACCAAATTATAAGTGAAAATTCCTTATGTGGTCAAAACGAATTTTTTACCAAAAAGTCAACCAATAATTTTAGCATAAACTGTTTTACTTGCATAGTCACTCAATAGAAACCCCAAAAGCAATCATTGAAAAACCATACAAATGTAACTAAACCATAGTCAAACTACTAAAAAGTCAACGTCGACCAAAAATTTCAGTCTATGAAATGATACATATCAGAAACAAAACAGAAAACTATGATATGGGTAGTGATGAAAGTAAGTTACCAGAAATAATAAAGCTTCAAACTTCGATAATGATTCACCTTTCAAAGCAAACTGAAAAAGTGTGTGTTGTTGAAAGAAGAACTGAAGTACCTGTACTTATAAAAGGAAATTAAGGTGAAAAAAAGGCAGAGGTTAACCCCACGGGGGTATAGGGGGGTGGGTGGAAGAATTGTGCTGCCGCCGCTTGTACTGTCTGCTTTAATGCTTGTACGTTTGACTAAAAATAGGTGGGACCGGGCCACTAGACCCCCGTGGGGTTAACAACACCCGAAAAAAAAACAAAAAGGTAGGTGTGTTGGATATCTTTTTGGTATGACCCACATCTGTTTAAATTTGGTATTACACGACATGTCCTTTCTTTGTCTCATTAAATTTTGTGATTCCTCTTTTATATGGTACTATTTTAATAGGGGTGTTGTAGGTGAAAAATGATATGGAGGGTTTTAATTGTAAATGTGGCATTATGTGTTAAACATAATTTTGATAGGATTTATATGGTTGATTACTTGATTTAATTTGATCACTCGAGCATATAATCTATGCTACTATATAAACCATTTAGAATATTCCATTTATAAAAAGCTTAAAATTTCAGATTACACATTTGCTAATTGTAAAATTGTGTAAAAATTAAAAACATGTACGGGCCATATTCGAACCTGAATCTCTCAAGTGAAAACAAAATATTCCAAACGCTAGACTACAATAGACTTCAATTCATTTATTGCATAACCAAATATATATACATATACAACATTTATTGTACAACCAAATACATATAATACATATACAACTTTTGTGATTATTTACATTAATCAAACTGGAAAACTACCTTAATGAAATGTTATTTTTAATTTAATGAACATCAAGTTTCCTTGTTTAACAGACAATCCTATAAAATAAATGCAAAAATAAGTCTTTGAAATTACCGAATTTTTAATAAGCTTGTAATTTGGGAAGCTAATATTTTTTTTAGAAGCCAATAATTAGACGTAATATTTCAACCGAGCCTTGAGTTTACACATTGTTGCTTGATATGTCATTTACATATTGTCGTTTATTATACAGTAATATGGTGTAGATATATATTGTTTTTAACAATTTCATTGTAGGTGTCAAAGAAAGTCAGTTGGCAATAATGGTTTCTTGGCTCGGAGGGGGTGTTTACTTTTTTCCTTAGCTAAGGGTGATGTGGGTCCCACATCCCTCTAAGCCTCTTATTGGGGAGGATGTGAATTTTCATCCCTTGTGGATATAGACCCAACAAGAGATTTTTATGGGCCCCATCAACAAAAGTAATAATATTAAATTGTTAGTGGGTACAATCCTTCCACTAACAGAAAAAAAGAAACAACCCCTAAATGTAGTCCGTTAAAAGTTACTAGTACGACACTCACCCAATACAGAGGCACGAAAAAGGTTTTGGGGTTGGTAGTCGTTTTTTAGATGGTATACATGTTTTGTCTCTTCATATATAAAAAGAGAAGAGAGGGTGATATGTAGGTGCCGTTTTTATGATTCATCGCAGTTTCATTCACTTTTGATGCGTCAACTTGAGGTAGGATGAAAAGTTATGACTAAGTGTTTCTTGGACTTAAACATGCTAGTTCGATCAATTCAATCTTCAAAGTTTCCTATCTTTGTTTTTATCAGAAAATCATTAAGTTAAAATATTTAATAAGAACATGCATAAAAAAAGATACAAGTCAAAAAAAGAGCAATGTCATGAACCCCGAAAAATTAAATTAGAGGTTACACCAACACCAAATGATTGACAATGATTGTGATGGTTTTCTTTAGCTGATCAAAAGAACTGTGCAACGAATCTTGATTATGATTAGGCATGAGTTAACCACACCCTTCATGTAGAGAGGGTGTGTTGACCGACACTGCTGCCGTCACTTGTACTGTCTGCTTTAATGCTTGTATTTTTTGACTAAAATAGGTAGACCAGCACACTTACTTTTCTATAAAAGAACTTTGCATGAAAATAAATTAATTGGTTGCTAAATAGATATAATATTATTTTGGTTATCTAACAATGATCACACTTATATATATATATATATATATATATATATATATATATATATATATATATATATATATATATTAGACGAGTACCCGTGCATAGCAACGGGATTTTATAGCGACAAATAGTTTATTGATAAAAAAAGTTTATAGGTTATAAACGAAAAATAATAAAAGTTAGAAGATTTGGGAATTAAACATAATGTTTTGAAACACGGTTCGACCAGGGTGGTTCAACCGGTTGAACCATTCCAGTCGAAAAATGGGTCGATTTAAATCGGGTCAACTTGCTAGGTTGGGTCGAAAACGGGTCAAATTAAACTGAGTCAACCCGCCAGGTTTGAAGCGTCCCGGCTCAACCCGGTTTGTGTTTTAATTGGTTGTATTTAATTTGGTAGATATGTTTTAATTGGTTGTACAATGTGAATAAATCAATGTACTTTTAAGTAATGGATAATGTTTTGAAATCCGGTTCGACCCGGGTGGTTCAACCGGTTGAACCGTTCCGGTCGAAAAATGGATCGATTTAAACCGGGTCAACTTGCTAGGTTGGGTCGAAAACGGGTCAAATTAAATTGGGTCGACCCTCCGGGTTTGAAGCGTCCCGGGTCAACCAGGTTTGTGTTTTAATTGGTTGTACTTAATTTGGTAGATATGTTTTTAATTGGTTGTACAATGTGAATAAATCATTGTACTTTTTTAAATAATGGATAATGTTTTGAAACCCCGGTTTGACCCGGTTGGTTCAACCGGTTGAACCGTTCCGGTCGAAAAATGGGTCAAGTTAAACCGGGTCAACTTGCTAGGTTGAGTAAAAAACGGGTCAAATTAAACTGGGTCAACCCGCCAGGTTTGAAGCGTCCCGGGTCAACCCGATTTGTGTTTGATTGGTTGTATTTAATTTGGTATATATGCTTTAATTTGGTTGTACAATGTGAATAAATAATTGTACTTCTAAGTAATGAGGTGTTTTAATAAGAGTATTAATTACATTTCACTTTATCTCTCATTTGACCATTGTTGAAAACTCAACATTTCACTTTTGACCATTTATCCATTATAGATAGTATAGATATGGGTGGTGGTTTCTAAACTAAGTTATAAGCTTAAATATTTACAACTTAGCACGATTACATGATATTACTAGAAAGGGATACTACCCCGTGATATATCTCTTCTATATAAAAAGCAAAAATTAATGTGTTTGTTTAGAAGTAAAAAATAGGTAATGTTCAATACTCAAATATCATTTTACAACTTTAAATTTTAATTTTTTGTTTACATTATTACATTAAAAATTCAAACTATGTTGTCTTAATGAAATAATTGCCTTAACAATGTTCTCACTGAATATTATAAAAATATGCATGATAACTTATTTTCAATGTGATTTTCAAAAAAAAGATTTTTTTTTAATTATTATTAATAATCTCAACATTAATAATTTCTAAAATTTTATCCCTAAATTCTATCATGTAAGACATCATATTAGAACTTCCTTTTATTATTGTTTTAGTTCATAGTTGATTAAATGAATTATCAAAAAAAATTCGATGCAATTGTTGAACAAGGTTCAAACCAAAATGAGGTTAGTATTTTGATATTTTATTTATTATGTTTGATTGTCGTATTTAACAGATTCATCTTATTCTTGCTCCAAATCTTGATCCATATTTCAATCCAAATATTGCAACTATAACTATTTGATGTTATAAAATTTCGTTGCTATACATGGTTAATCGTCCGGCATATAACAAATATACATGTAAAACAAAAAGATTGGTAGATAAATATGGAGGATAGGAACAAGAAGCAGCAGAATTATGATTGTGCTTGGTAGGTTGGTCGAAAGCATCTTTTTTGGTGTCTTTATCAATGATTCAAAGAGGGTATTATCTATATGCATTTACTATATTCAAATGATTGAAAGATGATTATTATCTATATATACATTTACTATATTCAAATGAGTGCATTTTAGATGTTAAAAAAACAAATTTTCTACTGTTCATAAGTCGACGAGTGGAACCGGCTTAAAGCTGCTTAATAACGTGTATAATAATAATAATAATAATAATAATTAATAAATAAATAAATTATCATGGCTTCTCAAAGTACCCAATGAATTACAAAAATATTCTAAACCTTTTCCTATTTACGATTTTTTTTTATTTAACAAACTTTATGTATCAAATACACCAACGAAAAGGTCTCTAGATTACAAACAAAATGAGCACAATATTGATATATTTTTTACATACGTTTCATTTTATAAAAAATCTTGAAGTTTAATATATATTTTTGAAGTAAAAGAAACTTTCAAATCACACCCTTAACCTTCCTAGTTACAATAACTGCTATGTACTTTTAGTATGTGATCTAACAACATAATGAAAAAAGCTCTGCAGCAACGCGCGGGCAGTCGCCACTCGTTTGTATTAAACAGTATAATTATTTATTTGTAAGATTGAGATTCTCTAATGTTGTGTTCAACATGACTAGTTATGTTGTCTCACACAAATATTAGTAGGTCCCTTATTTTAAATATTAATGGGCCACATATTATTCATTTATCTTGTTATGTATGACAGATTGTATTAAGTAAAACCTGAACAACTGTTTAATTGATTTGGTTTGTAATTGATCGTCATTACAAACCAAATCAATTAAACAGTTGTTCAGGTAGGGATGAAAATGGGTGAGAAAAAAACCCATAATCCGCGGGTACCCACACGTGTATTGATGGGTAACCCTATTAATTTTCACTCGTGGGTGGGTCGTTGGTGAAAATTTGCATTCATGGGTGGGTGGCAGGTAAGTGATGGGTAATATATACCCATTACAGGTAAACCCGTGACATCCATTTAAAAATACCCACATATGTACCCGTCAAAATACCCGTAGGTGTGGGTACCAGTAAACCCATTTTGTTTAAACTAAAATTTGTTGTAGTATGAATTTTTTAATTGCTAGTTTTCGGATACGATAGTATTACGACAGTGTTATTAAGTCTTATAATCCTCTGTATATTCGTCCATATACAGATGGTGATGTGGCCCGGGTTTCCTTTCACATCGTGGATTATATATGAAGCACGTTGTTACAAGAATTGGCAAGGGTTTCTCTAAGGCGATTATCAAAGGATGAACCGATGAACTATGGGGTCAAGTTAAGGTGATGGGGCAGCCATTTACGGGAGCAAATTTTGTGTTTTTGTATAATGTTATCAACGTTTTTTTCCGGGAACAAAATGTACTTGTTTATATTGAGTGGCATAGTGCTACTCTCCCATCTATATCCATTTGCAAAACATTTAAACAGTTTTTGGCGGTAGCGTGTATGACAAATTGTTTTTGACATGGATGTATAGCTTGGAATAAAGGTTATGACATCATGAAATCTAGCGGTCTTAGGTTACGTTTTTTTTATTTTATTTTCAGATTCAGATCCTTATAAATAATGTGGGCCTCGTATCCCTTATCGCCTCTAATTGGGGAGGGGAAGGCTTTTATTTGCCTTGTGGATCTAGACATTCTAATATAATTGAGTAGGCCCCATCAACAAAAAAACCATTAATTTATATACTTGGGCCCACCCTTATACCGATTCAGACCCTTATAAATAAAAAGAAACACAACCTTAGCTATGGATCTTTAAAGCCTTATAAGTTATAATCCCAATTTTTGGTGAAATGTAAGGTAGATATGATATATAAAATGAAGAAAAATGCAATGAAAGGAAATTATGTGTATACATGGGATGAGGGAAATGATAGTAGGACTATTTGAATCATAATGAAAGTTAAGCAAATATCTTGAACGCGGGGCAAGAGATCCAAATATCTTATACGCGGGGCAAGAGATCCAAATATCTTGAACGCGGGGCATTAGATCCAAATATCTTGTTCCACTATTTGTTTTATTACTATATGTTGTTACTTATGCAGGTTGGAGTTAAACTTTAAAATTCTAAACGAGAAATTAACTGGATCTTTTGTAATTGGTTGATAAATATACATCCAGGCATGTTCTCTTTAAAATTTAAAAATTCATGCAGATTAAGTCATCAGCTATTAGTTCAAAATAAAGAGTCATCAAGCTCTTGTGCGAAGAAAATAAACTATACTATTCAAGGTAAGGTCTTTTAACTTCGGACGATTTCAAGTGTCGGAAATGGCTGTTAAGTTTTTTGGGAATGGTTATTAATAAAGGGTATCCCTATTTATTAGAAGTAAGTATTCATTTATGAGTTTTTAGATGAAGAAAAAAGTGTTAATGCTTATTTTGGATAGGATTAGTTGTTTTCAAGTTAGAATGTTACCTTTGATTTGCATAAGTTGTTTATACCTGAAAACCAAACACAGAAACTAGAATTTCGATCACCAAAACAATGACCTGTTTTTTGATGAACGACAAGAAGACAATATATGTTTACGTATGGTATGTAAATTGGTTTAGAGATGGTATGAGAATGGTTTTGTTGTTTGGTTTTCCGTGTTGAATAGTAAGGACCCGATGAGATTGATATAGATCAAGAAGCTCGGGTAACACTTAAACAAGAACCATACTACACTATTGTGAGGCAGCCCAAGTGTGTGAAACTTGTGAAATTTGTATGTGTTGCTCTCCTTTTATAGAGAGGCTTGTAGTGTTTAGAGATAAACCTTTTGGGGATGATCAACGGACGCTAGAGAGCCAGGTGTTGATCTTCCGAGAGTAGACAAGGAGGAGGTGTCATTCGTCTTTTAGCTCGTATATAGTAGTGCTTGTCGTGCGTCCCCACTATACAGTGTTAGATGCACTAGTACAGATTTGGCCTTTCGTCACACATAGCGTATTTCGAATGGTCACACAACAACATATTTACGTGACTAAATGTACCAGCCTTAAATAAACAGCCATACTTGATCCGAATTGTGTGACCATTTCGTAAAATATATGTCACACATTTGTGTATATATGTGACCAAAGGGTAACTGGTAAATATTTTTCAACATTTTAGTCACTTTTAATTCGGGATGTGTGACAGATACAAATCAGCTCGAAACATTAGTCACACTATAGATATACATATGTGACAAATATATGTCACATAATTGAACAGCGTGACCAAAAAGATATATGGTCACATGAAGTACTTGCGTATGTGGCTAAATTATATAGTCAAGTTTGTCACACATTATATAAACGTGACTGCTATTCTTTGCTGAATAGTTAGCCACATATGAATTTGAAATGTGTGACAACTAAAAACTTAGTTTGAAACGTTAGTCACGAAATGCGTTTAAGAGTGACAAATATATGTCACACACTTGAAGAGTGTGACCAAATGTCATATATGGTCACACTAAACCATAGAAACATGATTAAGTGTAACTAAAATTCGATACATATGGTCACGTAAGTTAATATGTGTGTCTAAAGTTTAGTGTGTGTTTGTTTGCCAAATCCTAATGTGTATAGCCACACTTAATTAAAGCACGATCATGTGACTATAGGCTTTACAATAGTCACACCATATCACACATGTGTATCTTAATAATGTTTATGGCCATATCATAAGGGTATTATATGTGACCAATACATTCAAAATAGTCACATTGTGAAATATTCATGTGACTATTATTTATAGCAAAATGTGAAGTCAATTATCATTAACCTTGATATTAGTCACATTGAGTTTTTATGTGACTAAATTAAAGATGCTATATATATGGTCATATGAAGTATTTATTTAGGTGTCTAAATCATAGTGTCATATTTTGTCACACATTAGAATGTAGTCACAATTCGATACATATGGTCACACATTTCTGATAACTTATGTATACTCTATCTAGTTTGAGTCTAATTTTATATTCACTGCATGAATTGAGTTCAGACTATTAGTCATGACTCTTCATTTACCCCATTACAATGCTCCTAGTTATACTTAGAACTGTTAAGTATATTTCGATGTTTGGATCATTGTGCATATGTTATGGCTTGTATTTTCTTTGTTTCTATACTAACATTTTGCAGGAAAAGCTAAGAAAAAGTTGTTTGGACTGGAATTTGGGTGAATGCTAGTAACTCCGAACTTAATGCTGCTAATGCTAGTAACTCGGAACTTAATGCTGCTAGGCAAAACTTAATGCTGCTAGCCCGTTAGTGAGCCCTCACGTGCGTTGCACGTCAGGGTATTTTTGTCATTTCACTGGTCCCGACTATAACACACTTCAGCTACCTCCCTTTCACGAAAATCGACGAGGACATTTTTTGCAAATAACAAAACTAAGTCGTGTTTAACACAACAAAATCACACACACATAAACGCTCTATCTTCTTTCAACCTAATATCTCAAACAATACAGTTGGTGCTTAGCAGTCGTGATTCTTCAAAAAACACACGTACCAGGTAACCACATTTACTGATTTTTACTTCATTCAAACGGTATTTTGCATTTTTTATAACCTTAATCGTTAATGCAGTAACCATGTTTGGTAATCAATTTATTTGCGCTGTGGATAATCCTGGTGTTTTGGATGAGTTTGTAAGTTAACACCATTATTGACAAGCTGTTATTTCTCTAAGAAACTAGTTTAATTACTCCTTCCCATAATTATAGTCCACTGTTGACTTTTGAAGTCTTTAGTTTTCAACTTTGATCTTAAATATTTTTATTTGTGTTATATATTACTTGATGCAAAATATATGAATGAATCAAGTTTTGAATGTATTTTCCATTAGTATAATTTTTATCAACTATTATATAACACAAATAAAAATATATAAGGTCAAATTTGCCAAATGAAGACTTAAAAAGTCACACATTAAGTGTCCACTATGACTTTTTCAAGTCTTTTTTCTTCAACTTTGACTTCAAAATTTTTTGTCCATGTTATATAGTACTTGATGCAAGATATATGAATGAATTAAGTTTTTAGTTGTGTTTTCATTTGTATAATTTATTTTCATATACAGGAACTGCATAATGATTATGTTCTAGGAGGTTCCTAAACTGGCAATGGTTTTATTTTCTTAGTTAACTGTTGGGGGGTTAGATGGAAAGTTCGTGTAAGGAGAGTCTCACAATTTAAGTGTGTTGTTGAGGGAGCAAGGTGGAATGATTTTGTCATTCACAACATCTCCTGTTCTGCTGTTGAGTACATACATTTTGTTGAAGAGGGTGAGGATGTGTTTTATGTAACTTGCTATGGTGAGGATGGGTTGGAGTTTCACAATTATTAACCCGAGAGTGCCCCATTTTGGAGATGTTTAGTGCCTGTGACAGACACATCTCTGCTTATGCAGTCGTTGGAGGAAGACTTTCTGAGATATCTGGATGGTCCAACCCCTACTAATTCGGTCGTGGTTTCCACTAACATGACTGACTACAATGTTAGGGTGGCCAGTGATCATCTCTATGGTCGATATGTCCACTCCTTCTTCTATGGCGGTGGTTGGTTGACACTCGTTCGAGACTTGAATATGAAGGTTGGTCAGTGGATGGTTTTTACTCAAGTTGACCCGGGCCAGGAATTTAATGTGATGTTGTTTGAACCTGATGGAGGGGCCATCACAACTGTAGAGACATACAGCACCAATATTGCCATGAATGCCTTGTGTCACCAACCACATGACTATGATATTTTTTCCTTTATTAGCTTTAACTACATCAAGTATATGATATCTTTGTAACATTTTGGATTATCTATAACTTACTCATTTTGTATTATTAAATTCAGATTTTGAAGCCGGATAGATGAACTGGATGTGCAGATGGTCGTTTCACACTGTCCACGACCAAGAAGATAGGGCATTCTACCGACCACTGACTGCATGCTTCTGGAGAGATGGACGACTAGTAAGTGTCTTGAAAACTTTGATAATTTGTCAAATTGTTATGCTACAATTTCAATGAGATTACAAACTAAATAACTATCAATCTATAGTAGTTGTAACTTTGTACATTTTGTAACAGACTATACCATCAAAAATTGTGCACAAGTACAACTTGTATGGATACTCTGTCGCTGTTGTGAAGCACCAAATGATACAGAAAGTGTTTCAAGTACGTGAGAGAACAGTGGTGGTACCTGGTCGAGGGAAGGTGAGGAGGAAGGTGTTTATTGTTTCATGCTCTGGTTTCAGGGAGTTGAGACAGGAAACCAGCTTTGGTGCAGCTGCAAGGGTTCTTTTTAACAAATGACACAAACAGGTCCCAAAGAGTCTTAAGGTTTGATGTGTGTTGATGGTTTGATGGTTGTTGATGGTTTTATGTTTGTTGATGGGTGAAACAATGTTTGAAAGTTTTTGTAAGTTGGATAAACTTTTTTGTAAGTATCTGACGTATGATAAACCAAATGGGTTTGTCACTAGACAATGGTATGTAATTAGCTAATGTAGGATGAACCATATGGGTTTATCCGTAGACAATGTTATGTAGTAAACTATGTAGGCTGACATTATTGTACGAAAGCGGCTTATACGGCCTTATAACTAGTTAATTGGTGATTTAAACCCTTAAGTGTAAATGTTACCAATCCACCCCTGCACTCTCATATATAGCAGTACAAACCCACCTGCAGTAACGTTTTCTTAGGAGCATAAACTTTTGATTTTTTTTTTGAACAGAGCAGAAACTTTTGACTAACATAATACAAAATATATCCCAAGTTCTTGTTAATGAACACAACAATCAAAATATTGTAACAATTAAGTGTAAATGTTACCAATCCACCCCTGCACTCTCATATCTAGCAGTACAAACCCACCTACAGTATTGTTTTCTTAGCAGCAGAAACTTTTTTTTTTTTTTTTTTTTTTGAACAGAGCAGAAACTTTTGATTAACATAATACAAAATATATCCCAAGTTCTTGTTAATGAACACAACAATCAAAATATTGTAACAATTAATGAGAAAATTTAGCAATGACAAAGTACGGGAATTAAAATTAAACATATTCCATTAAAACATGAAATGAAAAATTACAAAATACTGGTAACAAAAGGTACACATTCTAAAAATCTACTAATCTAAAAGGATTACAACATGTTTATTCATAAAGTCAAATAAAGTAGTACAAAAGGATTACAAGGTTTATTCAAATTACTTCCTAACTCAACTAATACATTTTCTTTTTACCCTTCCCTTTTGAACAAACTTTGGGCATTTTTGGTTCCCATGGTTTTATACCCTTGTCTTCACAAGTCTTAGCATTGGGCAGGCCTAGCACCTGAACCCTCTCATCAAAAAGCTCTTTGGCAGTCTTTTTTGGAGTTTTAACCTTTCTGGCATCTTCCTTTTTGTGCCTGATCCAGAATATCCATTTGGAAAGTAGTCTGCCCATGTATTTAGAGGACCTTCAGAACTGCTTGACATGTGAAATGAACTTGAGTCACTGCTGTCAATTTTAATGATTTCTGCAATATATATATATATATATATATATATATATATTAAAATTAAAAAAAATATAGTGTAAACTAAATAAAAGATAATATTGCAATTCAGGGTGTGTTTGAAACAACCTTTGTTCTTGGAACTCTAATGGCCACATTTCTTGGTGGATGGTTGGTTTTAGATCATAAAAAAGAATGGAATGCAATAAACCAATATACGTAACCCTTCTAAGTTCCCACTACTGCACCTTTTGTCGTTTCAACTCCCTTTGAGCAAAGGACTGCACCAGCCGCATTGCTAGATTGTTGAAAAAACAAAAGAAACAGTATGGGAAGTTAGAATGGAAAGGTATGTTGAAATTACAGACTCAAAGTAATACAAACAATCTACAAATGTTGAGTAAAGAATAAAGTCTAAGTAACATCACTCATCTTGAATGCGATAATGAAGGAGTGTGGCATGTCATGAACAGTACACACTATATCATTATTGCATTGAAGACGTCGCAATGATCAGGCCAGATCTATCTAACGTTGCAGAAAGGTTTCGTTGCTTTTTTTTTGGACACCGTCTAATAACCACACAAACGGTAGTAGACGTTTTCCAAATTAAGCAATGGAACCATCTACAATTCTAGATAGATCTGACCTAATCATTGAGCTTTAAGTTATTAGAAAATGGATTCTTACTATCATTTATATTGCTCCTTTAGATATGACAAACATACATATTAATTATGTAGATTCTACGACATTAGAGAGCTAATTATGCATGAATGAAATCATATAAAATTTATATTAACAATGCAATGAACTACCATCCTTTCTACCCTAGCCAACAACAACATATTATTCTGCCTTGAATCTCTAACCTACCAACATGCTGGAAGACGAAGACGCTAAATTCAAGCATCGAACATACAAATTATACTTGATAATTGTTTCTGTATTTTGACAAAGAGCAAAGATGAATCAACATGGATGAACAACACCAAAATAAGTTTATGTTCATACTTGAAAGTGGTGTGTGTTCACCCATGTTGATACTTCTTCCATCTTTGATACTTGGATGTTTTAGCCTAAATATTCGCACACACATCCACCACTTTTCTTCCTTATTCTCTCAAAACAAATGCAACATAATTCTTATACTAGATAGTCAACCTAAGCCTAAGATAAAATAAGCTAATCCAAGCAAACCTTAATATCTCTTTTGCTCTAATTATTCACAAAAACAACATGACATGTTCTTCCTTATTCTATCAATACAAATACAAATGCAACACAATTCTTATAACAGATAATCAACCTAAGCCTAAGAATAAATAGCTCTAAGGGGGTATTTGGATTATATTAATTTGTGATCTTATCAGCATTTTGAGATTTGGGATCAAAACCCTAGATCCGAGTGAGTTGTAACTGTGAGTGTGAGAGAGAAAGAGAGGATTATGTTAAAGTGTTCGAAGTGTGTTTGATAAGTTTGTATATATTATAAGTTTAAAAGTTAAGTGCGTTTGATACTCTTGGTAGGGGTAATTTATTTATATTATATACGGTTCGGTTCGGTTAACCACGGATATCTAAAAGTAAAAACCGAAACCAAATGCTTGGTTTGTCGGTTTCTCTGGTTATTTGAACCAAGGTTTTCAAGATCGGGATCCTACCCAGGTTCGTTTTCGTCTTTGCAAGATCGTGATCGTAAGATCGGATCGGGATCTTAAGATCCTACAATAATGTCATTTTCTTAATAGTTTTGTAATATTATACAAATTTACAAATTATTATATATCATAAACACAAAATTATTATATATCATAGTTTTGTAATATCATTTTCTTAAGATCCTATGGTCAAGATCGAGATCCTATAAGATCTTAAGCTTTCAAAGATCCTACGTAAGATCCGGATCGTTTTTGCTTTGTAGTATCGTAAAATCGTAAGATCCTAAGATCAGGATCGGGATCCTGACAACCATGATTTAAACACCCCTAATGCTAACTGGTAGGGGGTTAATTATAGGGGGTGAAGAATGGGAAAGGTAATGAAAAAATATGTTTTGGTAAAGCATAATGCAATGACCCATTACCCAATAGTGTGTTACCCATTGTCGATCACCAGGAATGTATTGGTCGATAACTTGACACTATAAGCCACTTTTAAAATTTTGAATTTAGCAAAACTAAATAAGTTGTAGCTTATTTGGTTTAAAGGGTAAAATATCATAACGGTTTAAACCGTTTTCGTTCGTTTTTTTTTTTGCTTTCTTGATTTTGACCGTTTTTGTACGTCTGGGACCGTTTTTGTCCATTGTCTGACATTTTCTTTAAAAAAAACGTATGAAGGCGTACAAAATGTATGAAAGCGAACACAACTTAGCAAAACAAAGAAAAAAGGATAAGAACGTGTGAAAACGAAAAATTCGTACAAAAATGTACGAGAACGTAGTAAACGTTTCATAACATTTTAATACGGAGGAAAATGTTCATAAAAGCTTGAATTGTATTTGAAGTTATTAAAGGCGGTCATGCATATGGGTTGCACTGGCTTGGTAGGTGTTTAGTGTGAAGGTTATATGAATTGTATTTGAAGTTATTAAAGCCGGTCATGCATATGGGTTGCACCGGCTTGGTAAAAGTATACCGTTTGTCACAAACACTAAGAAGCAAGTATTCAGGGACCTCTCGACCATGTTATCCAGGATAGAGAAAGTTTGAACTCGGCTTGAGCTTGACTCGAAAAGCTCGATTTATTTTGTTTTCTTACACAAATTAAAATTCTAATATAACCTAAGAATTGAAAACTCAACAATAACTCGAGTCGAACTTATATAAGGTTAAGCTCAACTCATTAAACATTTCGTGTTCATTTGATATATATAGGCTTGAGCTTGAGCTCAAAGCTCGATAAGAATTAGCTCGAACTAACACTAGTTGGCTGGAGCTCGGCTCATTTATGCCATTAAGAAAAAATTAAAGTTTAGCTCGAGCTTGGCTCATAATATATCTATTTTGAGCTCGTTAATAAGCTTTTTTTTGAGCTTGTTAATAAGTTCACCTATAATACAAATTCATAACATTTTATACATGTTTAATATGTAAAATATCATAGTGTCATTTAGGCTCGTGAGCCAAATCAAGTTTTTTAATGTAAAACTCAGGCTCGAGCCCGATTGATAGATGAGCTACAACTCAGGCTTGAGATCGCGAGCTTGTTTAAGCTCGACTCATTCTAGATTTTTACTAATATGATCCTGAGTTTTTCACGATCGGCTCGGCTCATTTCCGCTTCTAATATAAAAAAAAGATTAAAGGTGCGTTTGGTATGTCGCCATCAATCACAATAGGAATGATTTTGATAGTAGTGGTGGGCCCTCGGTATGAAAGATTCATACCTTACTCTTTTGAGGTATATAGAGTATGGAGGATTTCTATCATTCATTAACATAGTTGTGGGCCCTCTCATCTTAAACAAAGAGATCTACCAAATTACTTAAAAGTACAATGATTTATTCACATTGTACAACCAATTAAAAACAGATCTACCAAATTAAATACAACCAATTAAAACACAAACCAGGACGCTTCAAACCCCGGCGGGTTGACCCGGTTTAATTTGACCCATTTCCGACCCAACCTAGCAAGTTGATCCAGTTTAAATCGACCCATTTTTCGACCGGAATAGTTCAACCGGTTGAACCACCTGGGTCAAACCGGGTTTCAAAACATTATCTATTACTTAAAAGTACAATGATTTATTTACATTGTACAACCAATGAAAAACAAATCTATCAAATTAAATACAACCAAATAAAACACAAACCGGGTTGACCCAGTTTAATTTGACCCGTTTTCGACCCAACCTAGCAAGTTGACCAGGTTTAAATCGACTCATTTTTCACCCGGAACGGTTCAACCGGTTGAACCACCCGGGTCGAACCGGGTTTCAAAACATTATCCATTACTTAAAAGTACAATGATTTATTTACATTGTACAACCAAATAAAAACAAATCTATCAAATTAAATGCAACCAAATAAAACACAAACCGGGTTGACCCGGGACTCTTCAAACCCGACGGGTTGACACAATTTAATTTGACCCATTTTCGACCCAACCTAGCAAGTTGACCAGGTTTAAATCGACTCATTTTTCACCCGGAACGATTTAACCGGTTGAACCACCCGGGTCGAACCGGGTTTCAAAACATTATGTTTAATTCCCAAATTTTCAAACTTTTATTATTTTTCGTTTATAACCTATAATTTTTTTTATCAATAAACTATCTACCGCTATAAAAAATCTCGTTGCTGTGCACGGGTACTCGTCTATTATAAATTAAATTAGATTTCCCTCTCACATTTTCAGTTGTCCCGCTCTAAGTTTTCTACAAAAATCAAAATTATCCCCTCCATCTAACAATTTGAAAACCAAACAAAATAAACCACCATCATAATCCCCAAATCAATTCCCCATTAGATTTCCCTCTTACATTTTCAGATGTCCCACTCTAAGTTTTCTCCAAAAATCAAATTATCCCTCCATACATCAATTTGAAAACCGAACAAAATAAACCACAATCATAATCCCCAAATCAATTCCCCCCGCACAACAAAACCAATTATCCCCCAAATCAGTTAATCCACAAAAAACCACACACCTTTAATCAATTATTCCACATATTGCCGGTTTACAAACCTACAACACCAGGAAAAAACACTAGTCTTGAATCTAATTATTATTTTTTTATCATCAAAGATCATACATAAAGATGATTAAATACACCTCACAAAAATACCGGATCTGGGAGAAACCAAACACACGCCACCAAGGTTTGAGTTTTATTGGTAAGATTTATCTTTTGATTTTGTTCCTTTTATGGGGTTTTTAATCTTGTTGATTTTAGGGGTTTTAATTAACTGTCATGTTTTCTTGAAATTCGGGTTCAATTCGTTTCATCCTTTAAGAAAGAATCATTAATGGAATGCGCTACCTAAAGCTCGGGGTATATGCTAACTCGGCGGATTGATACCAGTGGTGCTCGAAGTGAAACAATCATTATCATTATTGGAATGCGCTACCTAAAGATACAACATATTAATTTTTGGTTAGTTGTTTTATTTATTAAAGAAAAGTATATAGTAATACTGTGAATACCTTTGGGCAGGTCAAGACAGATGGCGGTCTAAATGCTTCAATCGGCTTCCTTTGTGGCAAAAGCCAATCCTCTAAATCGTGCTCCCCATAAATGAAAGATTGAACTTCACCATGCACTTTGCAATATGTTGTCAAACATTTTAGCACCACTTGAAGATGGTGGAAAGGGTAACTGGCCTCCACCTGGTGTACACCCCGCACTTAACTTATGGTATGAAGCAGTTGCACGCATAAAAGAGCAACTCATGCATTGGACAGATAAATATAGCAAACATATAGCTGTAAGTAAATGACCGTTTCTTTTTATAATATAGAGTTTACACTGCTTCTTTGCATAACCATACTTGGTTCTCCTCGTATATTGAAATTATAATATTTGCTTCTTGTTTCACCATGTTAGGTTGCTTATGCTTTGGTGACTTTGCTTCTCTGTCTTGGTGATCCTGTCATATTTCTCAATAACTTTGATCCTCATATGGAGCAACTGTACAAGCATCTTCGGGTAACATTAATTAGTTTAACTCGTTGTCTAGAGATACATTTGAACATCACTATTTACAATCTTGTTTTGACCTTTTTCTATCATTGTGCTTCATTGGCAGCTCATGACATTAGCCATTATGTTCCAAAAGCAAAAGCTGCAATTGAGTCCATATTGAGGTCATGCAATCAAGCTTATAGTCAGGCTATCTTCACGTCTTCAACAGCCCACATATGGACTACTTTATCTGGCAGTGGGGAGATGATGTTCGAGTACTTGGCCGTCCCTGTTTTGAAAGGGAAAAATAGTGAGCTTGAGAAGTTTGCTGGTGGGCTTTATACTACTAGTGTGGAGGTATCTGTATGTATTATAGATTGACCTATAAATGTATTATAGATTTACCTATAAATGTAATCCATGCTTCAGGAAGTCGAGAAGGATGTGAAAGCTAAGACAAAAGGGGAGGTCGGAGCTGCAAAGATACTTTGTTCTCCATTTGACCAGCTTGAACTGCATGAAGGTATTTTTTAATTAGAGGGCTTTTCTAATTCTGTTTGCGATACCCGTTAAATTCATACAGATTAATAACACTGTCTGCTCGTTTTGTTCTACAACTGCAGCAAAATTGGTATTTGAAAGCAGATGACACATCAGACCGTTTTTCCGTCAGCTCTTGGCAAATTTATTCTTACCTCTTAAATGCAAGCATATGCACATACACATACAAATCAAACACAATCATCGATGGAAAGAAAGAATATTGTATGTGCTTCTAACTTTTGTCTTTTCTACTTAAAAGAGACGGAGAATATCCAGATGACGAGATTAGTACAAAAGTTAGTGCTGCTAGTGAAAGTTAGTACTGCTAGTATAAAGTGTGGACTGCTCAGAGATTAAGACTGCTCGACATTAATACTGCTAATGTATTAGTTACAACTGCTAGTTATAAGTTAGTAGTGTTGTTTCATATAGTTAGTATTGCTTGTATAGTATGATATGTATTAGTTGTTTATGAAAAAGATTATAGATACTTAGAAAAGTATTGTAAGCCGACTAGGACTCCATGGTGTATAAAAGGAGGTCCTAGGGTATAGAGTTATATACGAATTTTATATTTACAATTTTATTGTATTTGAATTTGTTTTGAAATATATTTGAATTTGTTTTGATATATATTGATTTCTTAAATGTGACTAAAAGATGTATATAGTCACACTTATTATCAGTTTTTCACTATTTGCTTTATTCGTTGTGTGACTAAATGTTACAGAAGGCCACACAAACATAAAATTCACGTGGCTATTGGATGATCTATAGTCACAAAAAATACACATTTCTTCACTTTAAACAGCATACGGCCACACTTATTAACACTTTTGGCCACTGTTTCCTAAATTGTATGTAACTATATACCCAAAACAAACATGCTTTGTGTGACTAAATATTACAAAAGGCCACACAAACATAAAATTCACGTGGCCATTGGATGATCAATAGTCACACAAAATACACATTTCTTCACTTTAAACAGCATATGGTCACACTTATTAACACTTTTGGCCACTGTTTGTTTAATGGTATGTGACTAAATACCCAAAACAAACTTGCTTTGTGTGACTAAATATTACAAAAGGCCACACAAACATAAAATTCATGTGACCATTGGATGATCAATAGTCACACAAAATACACATTTCTTCACTTTAAATAGCATATGGTCACACTTATTAACACTTTTGGCAACTGTTTGCTTAATGGTATGTGACTAAGTACCCAAAACAACCATGCTTTGTGTGACTAAATATTACAGAAGGACACACAAACATAAAATTCACGTGGCCATTGGATGATCTATAGTCACACAAAATACACATTTCTTCACTTTAAACAGCATATGGTCACACTTATTAACACTTTTGGCCACTTTGTGTTAAATTGTATGTGACTAACTCCAAAAAAACAACACCCATTGTGTGACTAAATCATCACAAACGTCACATTTATTGTATATTCATGTGGCCACAGGACGGGAAATTGTCACACAAAATACACATTTACTTGAATATATCATCTCAAATGTCACATATATTATATATTTATGTGGCCAAAGGCTGAAAAATAGTTACTCTCAAAAAACATTCGCGTGACTATAAAGTGTTTACGGTCACTGATAATGACTAATCCAACAAAACTTGTGTCTAATTTTTCACACATATTCGGGGTTTTGGTCACTCTTTTTCGATGGAAAAGGCCACGAACTCAACAATGTGACCATATCCCACCTACGGTGGCGGGACCTATGGTGACACACAACAAAAAAAACATATGTAACTATATGCATATCGTCACACATTTTTGGCGTGACCAATACAACTTTTTGTACCAGTGATGGTACATCTTAACCGTTGGTGACAGTTGAGGAGCAGTAGTATTGTCTTAATCAGTCGGGCCTGAGAGATTTTACCAGGCCAGGCATGGTCTGGGATTTAAATCGGGCTTCCATCAAGAGTTGATGGGCTTTGGTAATGGGTTTTTATTCGAGCATGTAATTAGTGGGCTTGGGCCACTAATATTGATATGCTATCAAGTCCCCTAGTCTTGTATTAGATCATGCACTGGTATGATGCTGGACTTTGTAACTTAGTCCCCCTAGTTCGTGCAGTGCTACCAGGGTTCTTTCTTTCTCAGGCCTTTCGTTTCCAGGTCTCGATCAAATTTGTCCCTTGTGATGATGACTAGATGTAGGATTTTTACCTCGATCAGGGTTGTAAGATGAGTTTGGAAAGGTGTGTACTTGATAGGGAAGTGTAGGAATATCCTGCTCTGGGTTTATTTGCTATCTTTGGGATTTGACACGTCTTTATTGCCTTTGAGACTATAGACGACGTCATTCTAACATTTCTTGAGCGGTGGTGTATAACTTGTGAAGTTGTATGTGTTATTTTCCTTTTATAAAGAGGCTTGTAGGGTTTAGAAATAAACACATTGGGGATGATCAACAGCCGCTAGAAAGCCAGGTGTTAATAATCCAAGAACAGACAAGGAGAAAATGTGTCATTCATCCTTTAGCTCGTACATAGTGGTGCTTGTCGTGTGTCCCCACTATACAATGTCATATGGTACATCTTAACCGCTAGTGCCAGTTGGAGAGCAGTAGTACTGTTTTACTTAGTCGGGCCTGAGAGGTTTTACCAGGCCAGGCATGGCCTGGGATTTAAGTTGGGCTTCCATCAAGTGTTGATGGGCTTGATTCAAACGTGTAATTAGTGGCCTTGGGCCACTAATATTGATACGCGATCAATATACTACAAGTTTAACGGAACGATTAATGTTTTTAATCATTCAATTGCTTAAAGGAAAAGAACAATGAACAATCTGTGTTATGTGCATCATGCCCTCTCACCCTATTTATAGAGATGAGGGGGTCGACATCATATCCTAGTCCTAACCAACATAGGAACTCTCGGCTAATACCTAATTAACTCAAACACCTATTGTAAACATCTCTAGGTTGAGCAAAGTACATCATAGTTCTAGTGAGAGAAAGGTGAAAGAAAAAAGTGTTTTATTAATATGAATAAATGAATAACCTACACTAATCTCTCATGCCCCTCATGGAGAGTCATGAGATGTATTTATATGCCTTTTACAACACTAGTTTTCCTCGTGTACAATATTAGTTCCTGCGGGTGCAACTATATTACGAATATAGTCTAATTCACATGTAAGACGTTATCTTCACAAAATAGCAATGCTAACACCTATCAATATATTACTTGCCTTGCAAGGAAAGTAACATACATAAGGAAACTCAACACATTACCCTAATCGACTATGTATATCCTAACTGGTCTTGTACCCTAGCTTTAATCTCTTAAATGCTTATAAAGTTATAAGCTTAACTCAATCCCAAATGTCCCGTAGTTCACAATAATTTATTTAGAAATGTGTTAGGTCTTTTAGACAGTTGCAACATTCATTCATTCTGGAGGAATCAAATACCAAGTGAAAGATGTTGGTTACAAGAATAGTTAGCATTATTATTTGGAAAGCAGATTTGTATAGGATTGCTTCTAGAGTGAACATGTAATCACGAAACATCAATCCACATTTAATATGATGTCCCATTTGTAACTCAGAGCTTAAATCGCAGGAATAATAATGGTCTATTGTCATTGGTCTGATTCTATTTAAATTGTGGGGCTTGTCTATCATTACTTAAAAATCATCTAGTCAAGGACGTAATTGGTTTTATTAGCAATCTTGGAGTTGAGAAAATAGGTTGTGTAACACCCCAAAAATTTGATAAGCAGCGGAAGTCTAATCGGGGTCATTACAGTTTAGAACACAATCATACTTATAGAAAACAATTCAAAAGTCAAGTTGATATCATTCCATGAAAACTCAAAGTATTCAGAGTTACAAACATTTTCCAAATGTTAATTGTTTTACAAAAGAAGTGATGAGTTTGAAAAGAATGATATAATTATTGAAATAAAAGGGAGGTCCTTTGTGCCCTTTTTGCCAGCTCCGTGCCATCATGCCGCTAGTTTCCTGAGATAAACATGCTAAAGAGTCAACACAACGGTTGAGTGAATCCATAGTAGTTTAAATTTGTAATAGTGTAAACACAAGTCAAGTATTTTTAAATAAACAAGTCAAGATGATTGGTCTTGACTAAACGGGTGTCATATTTCTCCTAAGCCTCACGAAACTCAAGCCTTAACGTGGGTGATATCAAATAATGATATAATTACCTACACCACGAGGGATGTAGATAACAAAAGGGGCCCTCGGTGATAGAAATGTGCAAAATTTCCATGGTACCTCGAATATAGAACATCCCCTGCCAAATGATCAATTTGGCAGAGATGGGTTGCCGTCTCCAATAGATCTATCAAATATATTCGCGCTCACTCGCAAATGATTAAGGTTCGTGATATGAGGGACTTGTAGCACGGGTGTCAACTTAGGCAATATCAGATAATAATCGCATACTAAAAATACTTGTGTTCGGTTTATAGCATGTATCTCCCCACAGGGTTAAAAACAATTTAAAATGTGGGACTATGAACTCACCTGATGGGTGTGTGCAAAACTCAAACGGTGCTCAAAGGTGACGGTGTATTGCTACGATTAGCAATGAATAACCTCCGACTTGCGACCTAAATTAGTGTGATATATATTACTATCGGTGTTTCAGATTCGATGCGTGAATGACATGTGATATTTCTCGAGTACGGTGATATCGATTTCATATGTCTCAAATTATCCAAAATAACTTTATATAGTTATTTATAACGTTGATACGAAAAGGTGATCAATGAGCGTTGAATTATCCGTTATAATAATAACGTTAATAAAAATATTTATTTTAAATATTTTTAATAGTAGTGGATATTTATTTAAGTTATATTATATGTATGTGTATATATATTTATATATTACCAATATAAATATGTAAAGTATTATTAGTTCAAATAAATAATAAGATACCATTGTCATGTTTGACCCTTAACTTTAAGAAAGTTACATCTTTTTACCTTTGGGTTAAAAATAATTTCATTTTTAGTCCAATTTAGTATTTTTACACTTTAGACCTCAAGTTTAAGGTATTTACAGTTTCTACCCTAAGGTTCCATTAAAATTGACTGTTTTTAGTTTGGTCAGAAGGTTTGGCTGTTTTGACACTTTTGGTCCCTTAACAAGATGATTTGAAAAATTAGTCCCTTGTTTAGTTTTTGAAAAGTGAACTTTTGTACATAGAAAGTAAACATTTTTAACTTATAAAAACCTTACAAAAATTAGTTTTGAAATCTAACAGTGTTGAGTTTTTGCTTAGTTCATGACTCGAAAATCTTAAGAAAAATTCCACATGGGCCTCGTTAGCCCATTTCAAGCCCAATCGACTTCACAACTTGTTTTAGGGGTGTTCGAACAATGCTTAGGATTAGGTTCATTTTACGTAGTGTTTGACATTATTAACCTTGCATGTTTCGACCTTTTGTTTTAGTCTTGTGTATAGAGTCGAGTGGTAAGTTAACATATATGGGTTGTGCGCATAATTATGAAAATATAAGGTCATTTCTCAAGGGTGTCGAGGTGACTTGTGTTGGTGTTTTATGTGTTTAAGTGCTATGCAGTGCATGTAAAAGAAAATAACTAACGTAAATATGAAAAAGGAGTGAAACAACTTACAACACCTAAAGAGGTGGTGAAGTGGTTGAGTTGTACGAGAGGTGAAACGAAGAAACATGGACAACGAGCAACCCTTGTAAAACCTTATCAAATACTAACCCACATTCACGATTGTTAACCCAAATAACTTATACTTCGACCCAATTCTTGTGTTGCTCCCTCGTATGTGATAATGGCGAGACAAAGAGATGTTTGTTGGTGATTTTTGTGAGTTGTGAAAGTGTGGTGAGGATGTGCATTAAATGTGAGTATTTATAGGAAAACTTTGGTGAGGACTTGTGTGTCTAGCGTGTTACATGTGCCTCCAACACTTGATGGGTCATTCGAATTGAGGCAACATGGTCAAAAGGTCCTTGTGGTGTCAAGTTGAGCTAGGAGTACATAAGTGCTATAATGATTTCTTTGAATTTGTTTAATGGTAGGTTTAGGAAGTGTAGATAAGACAAGGGTGTACTAGGATCAAATAAACAATGATGGAAGGGAGTATCATGTGATCTTTGCTTGGAACTTTAGAGACACATTACACAATGGTTAACCATGTTTAGGACAAAATCATGTTATTAAATATTTGTTTAGGACCATAGCTTGGAGTTTGTAGGGTGGCTTGGGTGTTTGTCTTGGATGTTTACACATGCACGAGGGGAGAAAGAAAAAAAAAAGTGAAGTGGTGTCGAGTTATAGTGAAACAAAGAGAAGGTTGGATGTGACTAGTGCTTGCTAGGGTTTTACCCTTTGGGTGATTTGTGTTGAGTTGTACAAGGAACAAAGAAGGAAAGAAACTAATCAAGGGTGTCGACATGGTTGGGTTTGTGTCGAGTCAAACCACGAAAAAGAAAGAAAATGATACACTAGTATTGGTGTTGAGGTGTTTGGGCTTGTGCACAAGTCGTATGACTGCCATTGTGTCGAGCAAAAGATTGTAAATGAAATGTCACAAGGACAATACTAGATGGTGTCGTGTTCGAATAAAAAAGGTGCCACAAGGATATGAAACATTTTACTAGTGAACTTTGGTGATGTTGTGGGCGTGTAAGTTGTGGCTCAAAACAAAAAAAATTAGACGAGTTGGGCTCGTGTGATCCTTGATCCGAGACAACGAAATAAGCCATTGGGCTTTGGTGATTCTCAGCCCAAAACAGAAAGGGAAAAAGAAATACTAGTGGAAATAGGTGTTGGATTTAAGCCCAAATAAAAAAGAAAATGAAATTGTGTAGTATATGGGCTAATGAAACCAAAGGCCCAATATAAGGACGAGGTGTCGTTGACTAGTGTTTTCGTAACTTTATTTCGGTGTCGGTGTTGGTTCGTTTATACCTTGAAAAATAATAATGGTGATATTTATACATATATATACTTATATATATATCGTATAATTATAATCTATAATAGTATATATATATATATATATATATATATATATATATATATATATATATATATATATATATATATATATATATATATATATATATGTATGTATAATCTTGACTTAATTTAGTTTACATTTTGTGATTATCAAAATGTAGAGTTATTGAGAAATCTTAATAACGTTTTTAAGCATTATTTATATCAACAATATATATATATATATATATATATATATATATATATATATATATATATATATATATATATATATATATATATATATATATATTGTTGATATAAATAATGCTTAAAAACGTTATTAAGATTTCTCAATAACTCTACATTTTGATAATCACAAAATGTAAACTAAATTAAGTCAAGATTATGACGTAAACAAGTATTTAGTAACAAATATTTACTTCTACAACTAATATCACTTAAGGTATGCATAAACTAAGCATCTTATGCATTACATGATCAAAGTAAGTATTTTCTTAACACAAAACATTTTATAAAATGACATTAACATTTTATATATTTTAGTAAATCATTTTTGGTATTGTTTTATTAAACCACAAAGTTATGATTTCAAATTTCCAACCAAAAAGGGCAAAATTTCTCCAGAAAAACCTTCCCCACAAAAAGACAAACAAACCCAACTTTCTGGAGGGGGCGGCCCCCTTAATTCCTGGGCGGCCCCCTTAATGATTAAGGGGACCGGCACACTCCAGAACAGTATTTTTTAGCCCTTTAAATACTGGTTCATTTCACAAATTTTCCTCACATTTTTGCACTCAAAACTTTCTGATCTCATCTCCATTTCTATCCCATAATCCTTTGATCATATAATTCATAAGTCTTTGTTTCCAAGTGATCCAAAGCTTCATCCACACAAGTGCAAAAAGAAGAACACTCTTCAACATCCATAAAATTGTAGTAGTGTTGTGATTAGTTAGTATCATCTTGTAGTAGTGCTAGATACTTGTAAAGTGTTGTGTGAATTAGTTGATTGTAGATATTAGGTGTGTTGTGAAGTAGTGTAGTAGTTGTGAATTTGTTGTGCATAGAAGAAGGTGTGAAGTAGACAAGAAGTAGAAGTTGTGAAGCCATCGTGAAGAACTTGTGAAGGCGTGAAGAAGGTGTGAAGTAGTGAAGAAGTTGTGAGATTGGTTCTAGCTACGATTAGAACTCGACATTTAGCTTAGTGTCGTTAATAGGTGTAAGCCAAGGTGTGTAAGGTTTCTCCGCCATAAGGAGTTTGTTGACATAGTGAAGAAAACTCTCGAGTGTGGTACTCGGGGAGTGGAGTAGGGCAAGGAAGGTATCCTTGTAGCCGAACCACTATAAATTCTCGTGTTGTGGTTTGATCTTTCTATCTCTATCTTTATTTCATTTCATTTCAATACTTACATTATTAGATTAGACTTGATTACATTTGTTGACACTTAAATTCACATAAGATCGAATCAAAGTTTTTTTTTATAAGTTGCAAAAGATTTTGAAAATAAATTTAAAAAGACGTAAAACTATTAAACTCCCCCTTCTAGTTTTCCACAATATATATATATATATATATATATATATATATATATATATATATATATATATATATATCTGTGTCACTTCTAAGTGTCACGTCGCAAGTGGGAGTTACTTGTGTTAACCTCATTGGGTGACATCTAAGAGTGACTATGGGTGATACCAGGTGATAAATTCATGTATCGGGTGCTATTCATAAAGTGACAAAGTGATACAGGTGACATACATACGATGACTAAAGGTGATACGAGTGTCATGCAAACGGGTGACTAACGGTGATATAGGTGTCATGCGAACGGGTAACTATCGGTGATACAGGTGTTATGCAAACGGGTGACTAACGGTGATACAGGTGTCATGCAAACGGGTGACTATCAGTGATACAGGTGTCATGCAAACGGGTGACTATCGGTAATACAGGTGATATATATATATATATATATATATATATATATATATATATATATATATATATATATATATATATATATATATATATATATATATATATAAATAAATTGGCCCTCAAAATGGCTTTGATTAGAATAGATTCGGTGATTAGCATTAACTAGAAGGGTACCCGCGCAATGCGGCGGCGGGTACCCGGTGACTAAGTTTGTGTCGAGCAAATGTTTTTCATTTTAAACTTTCCTTATTTAATATTGTCTAAAATACTTTAAAACGTAGTAGATATATGTTTTTTAAAAGTAGAACATTTAATTTGTTAATAGTGTAATGTGTGTTTAGAAGCTCAGATGAAACTGTGTTAGTTTGTGGGTTAGTTTGTAGGCTTTATATATATGAAATATGCATTAAAAGGTAATTATAGTAAAGACGTTTTCTTTCTTTCTTTTTTCTTTTTTTTTTTCTTTTTTTTTTTAAAAATCATATTGCAGTTTTTTTATTTTTTATTTAATTTTATTAATTTGATTGTTATATCAGATTCATTAAATAGGCTATTGCAAGTTAATGAGGTTTATAAATATTAGTGGCTTCTACAATTAAAGAGATTAAAATTCATAATGTTACTTAACTCCTATTCATATGTAGTTAAGATTAGTTTGAAATCCTTCCAATTAAAGAAATGTTTTTGGTCTTATTTTTTTAAGACTTCCTTTTTAGGAATGGCCTAAATGCATTATAATGTAGTTAAGATAAATGACATGGGATTTTTGCGAAGTATTACAGGTTGTGTTGTCCTTCGCAGCTGTTAGTTTTGTAGACACAAAATAATAGAAGTGTGTTAGGATTGAACTTGAGATCACGGGATTGCACACTTTACTTATGAAGAGTAAATGAATAATTATTTATAAATATTATATATAATTATTAATAAACACAAAATGAGTAATGACCGTTAGTATTTAACGGAAAATGGCTAATGACCGTTAGTATTTAACGGAAAATGGCTAATGACCATTAGATGAATATATGAGAATTAATGGAATGTCAAGAAGGTTCCGGAATCCCTTGGGGAGTTCCAATACCGATCGACCACAAGGAGTGCACCTCCTTTGTGCGTTGGACTCCAAGTTATCTCACCTATATAAACAAACCCAAGGTTATTTGTTTCTTATCTCCTCTACGCAAATACTTGGTGTTTTTTCTCTCTTTCTTTTCTGTCTAAAAATCGGTCAAATAATCCCTTTACATAAGGGATTCGATTTTTGTGTTCTTGTGTTTAAATCACTTGCATAATCTTTTACTTGAATTAGTACGTATGTACAAGAACGCGATATAACTACACTATTGGTTATATCTTGGATTGAATAACAAAAACGGTAAGGGGTTATTCGTGTAATCCATATAAACCCTAATTAGGGTTCATAAGTTGAAGATTTGCTTAACTTGATTCTTGTTCGGGCTAGAATCACAACGGTGCGTTTACTATTTATTATTGATTATTAATTAGGCATCATGTGATATTGTTATAACGCTTCCTCATGTGTTTACTTGATGTTTATTGTTTATATTTATGATATGTCATGTTATATTATTCCAACAGTTTATATGCTTTTAGTGATGATGTCTCCACGGGTTGGGTGATATAGAAAATTCAATTAGGGTTTAGAACTACCCACATATGTAATCGATTTATAATGTGTAATTAATAGTCAAAACGCATAAAAATTGATTCTTAATTTGTTTTTTATACATGTAATTGATTTAGGGTTTAGAAAAACAACCAAACCCTAATTTTTTTAGGCGATTTACTTGAAAATTTTTTAGGGATTTGGTTTTGATTTTTAATATGATTAGAAACCCTAGGATTGTCATGTAATTGTTATGCGTTTATGTAAACGATCTTGGTGGTGCAATATGTTAATTGTTAAGTGTAATCCAAGAAAAGTGCATGTTTGCATGGATTTTATTGTTATTGTAATTTAAATTGTTTAAATAGGCTATATGAATTAAATTGTTAAGTTATATCGTAAACATGTAAATTAATTAATAGATGTCAAATTGGGGAAGACTCCAATAAAAAGTAATCAATTATGTGCTATGTGGTGTTTATTTAATTATGGCTTATACAATCGATTCATCGATGTATGTGGCTCTACTTCCTTTGAAGAGAAAGTCCTAATTGAATAAATATATTATACACCTAGAATTGATTGTTAATAGGATTATTGAATTAAATTTGCATGTGGCTACACGATACATATTTAATTGTTATGTTGTGTATATGTTTATTTAATTGTGTTATTTATTTGTATTACTTGTTTTTGTTAATTTTTTATGTGAGACATGTTTATAAACAAAAAAGGGTAATTTTTGAATAGAAAAATAATATAAACTAAATAAATGGCAAAATTTGTTTTGGTTTTAAGAGTTAAATTATCAATGTTTGATTGATTGATTGATTTTTTTGTACGTAATTGTTAACTAGGCCGACTGATTTTTGAGAAACTATAAGGTGGGTATAAGTGGAAACGGGTTCTTTAAGAGATTCGCTCCTACCGAGTTTCCACGCTTGTTTGTGCGTCAAATTAGACTTACCGAAAAACCATTACATGTACACTGTCATCATAAGGGTGAATTGACCACAATTCCATGATGATTATCCGAAATACTAAGCTTTAGGGCTTATGCAAAAGTACGATATAGTGGACGATAAATGTATATATATATAGAAAGATATCTCCGAGGATTGCACGCGTAAATATGAATCCCCGGGTCGTTATCCCAATGAAGGTTGAATTGAGTTCGTTGGATCGGTTTCGTGAATCGTGAAGTGAATGTGAAGGGGGTTTATGGGGAACCCTAATTCAACTACAAGTAAACAAGTAAAAATGCAAAAATAAGTAAACACGTAAGCCTAACACGTATTTAAATCTAAAAACGTAACTAAAACGTAAATTAAACGTAAGCGCGCGAAATAAAAAGTGAATATTAAGCTACACTAATCATACGGGTGTGAAAATAAATTTCCTAAGTTCTAAATGACAAAAGAGAATTTTGGGAAAAAGAAAAATATTTTTTTTGACTTTTTATTTAATTATTATTAATTAAAAACTATTTTTACCAATTAAAAAGTAATTAAAATTCAAATAAAAATGAAAATAAGTGAGAAAAATACAAATATAATTTTGAAAAATCTAAATTAACCTAAAACTATTTTTAAAACTGAAAATATATTTTTTTGGCTTTTTATATAATTATTATGAATTAAAAAACTATTTTCTAATATTTAAAATATATTTAAAATGCAAGAAAATATGAAAATAACCTAGAAAAATGCAAATATAATTTTGAAATAACTAAAAACTAATTTTAGAATAGAAAACTAATTTTTTTGGATTTTTATTTAATTTTTCTGAATTTAAAATGATTTATAATGCTTAAAATTCTAAAATTAATTCTGAAAAGTACCAAATAAACTTGGAAAATTTTGAAAAATTTCTGGAAAATCTAAAATATTACTCTAATACTAGGAAAAATAAAAAGAATTAGATAAGCCCACTAATAAGCAGTTTTGACACTTAAGCAGTTGGAATAAGTGCTTATTGACAAACAATCTTCAACCAATAAGTACCAAAAGTTCAGGAAGGGTTCAACCAACTTAAATAAGCACAGTGAAACTCACAGAGTCCAAATAAGCACACAACATAAGCAAATAGGACAATAAGCAGCTTAAATAAGCACTCGTTAATAAGCTAATGAGCACCAAAATGCACCAAAAGTTCAACACAAGTACTAATAGCTTATTAATCCACAAAAGAACTAAAATTAGTAAGTAAAGCACTTAAATAAGTCAGGTCAAGCACTTGGGCAGTAAACTATTTGAACAGGAATGGGAGTCTAAACAACCTACTTATGAGTCTTTGCACGGGCTAGGAAAAAGCAAATCAAGCAAAACTAAAAGCTAAGTCTAAGACCCTATACTAGTGACTACTTATAAACTAAAAATGCCCAAATTTTATCACCAATTGCACCTCTAATTGTAGCCTAGTTCAGGTCTGTTTGGGAGCCTATCAGGTTATCTATGCTACTTTGCAAATCAATTTTGAGTGACTAAGTGATGACGGAAATGCTTAATTCAGCTATATGTTAGAGTTTGCTGTATCAAATATCCCCATAATCAACTTCAACCTCTTTTGCAGCTATTAGATACCCTAAATGATCCTCATATCAGGTGGTCTTTAAACAAGTATGAACTCAAATTTGACTTTTCTAATTACAACTTAGCTTTGACTCTTTTGAGATTTTATTGATCAGAGCTCATCCTATATGTAATGTTAAGATTCCTAATCACTAGAATCTTCCCTAAAACTAAAAATATGGAGATTGACAGATGAACACTAATACTAATGTAAACAGAAATGATGTTTCTAACTGATTTTGACTTTTGCTATTAAAGTGACTAATTTTGTGACTTATATAACCTAAATGAGCCTATAGTGACTTAAGTGTGCAGAGAATAAAGCAAATAGATACCAGGAACACACAACACACAGATCAACCAAACACTCCTATAACTACCTGATTACCCTACTTTATGATAATTTAAGCTACTAATCCCCAAACTTAGGCCTATTCTGATTATATTATCTAATGAGAAACCTATGTGAACTAATTCAACCATCTAACAACAACCTATACTAAGAATAGCATATTATGTAAAAATAAGGCAGAATCAAAGCACAAGTCAAACAGAGATTAAGCTAAGACAAGATTAAATAAGCTAAAACAAACCAGAATAAGCCAAAGAAACAGGGTTTAAGCTACTTTTTATAAGAAATGCAAAATGAAAAGAAAAAGAATCATACCTTGGAATTTTCTAATTTTTGATATGGAACAATAGATGCAAAGATAAACTCACCAAAAGCTATACAGAGCTTAAGTGAGCATTGTATATACAGAAATTAAAGAGCTTGTGAAAATACTTGAAACTTGAAAGAAAATAGCAGTAAATGAATTTAAAACAACAATTCTATTAAACCTTGAAGTTGATTACATTAGAGCAGGAGTACATGAAATTGATACTTTAAAAACATAAATTTAACCTAAGGTTACACCTAATTTATTACCTAAATACTACTGCTACACTACACCTAAACCTACACGATAAAACTCATGAGGATGACTCCTATTTATAGCCTTTCAAAGGCGGTTATGGAACTTGATAGAAGTTGCCAGAAGCTTGACTTATCCAATTGATTGATTCCCACCAGAAGGTTCCTCCATTCAAGCATCCAAGGTAATTCGAATATTCCAGCTTGTTCCACCCAATCCTCTTGCTCATATTTGTCCACGTTGAGAAGGTCTAGAAGGTGCAAGGTTTCTGGAGGATTTAAGTTCATATGGGTTAACCAGGGTAAATGGTGAGGGGTGGAAGATGGGTGAATAGTAACCAGGGGTGAAATGGCAGGTTAGGGTGGGGTTTGACCCTGGGAATTGTTATTTTGACTTGGGTTGGGTTATAGGATTTAAAGGGTCACAAGTTTAATAGTTTGGGTGTGTGCTTTGTATTCCGTTTGGACCTAGGAACGGTGGTTGGATTTTTATTTTGTGTTAAGGGTGTTGGATTAGTTTTTATTAAGGGTCCGGTTATGGTTTGGTTTTGTATAAAAGGATTTTTAGTATAGTGATATACCAAGGACCAAGTTGTAATTTCTGAATTCTCAAGGACCAAAGCTGTCATTCCTCACAAATATTTTCTAAGGGCCTTTCTTGATTGTTCTTGAATATTTGGAGGACCTGAGTTGTTAACTCTTCAAATTTATCTTTGAGGGACCAGAATTGACAAGTCTTGTAATTCCAGGGACTAATCTTGTAAAATTCTCAAAATTATCTTCCAGGGACTTAATTTGTCATTTCTTGAAAATTTGAGGATCTGTTTGACTTTTTGAGCATTCCTGGTTCCGACCTTTGACTATTTCCATTTCTCGTGCTCGTTTTTCCAGTTTTGGCTTCGTTTTTGTCCTTTTCTCATATTTATTTACCTGCATGTACAAAAACATATATATATATATATATATATATATATATATATATATATATATATATATATATATATATATATATATATATATATATATATATATTTGGCAATTATTCGTTAGTTTTTGGTCTTTTTGGGTCTTATTTTGGTAAATAAAAGGTGTGTGTATTCACTCACACCAAAATCTCTCGGACTAAGATATTGTTGTATCCTCTCGCAATGCTATGAGCTCACATTTTTTAAGTCTAAAATTCCTCATCTCTTTTTACTAATTTTGAAAGTACCAAAATATTCAAAAGAGACTACTAAATTTTAAATCCCAAAAATGCCCCGGTTATCCTACTTATTCCTACCTATTTACATTTTCTACTTTATTCGTGTGACAGCATGTTAACTTTCATTATCTTTCGATAACTTTTAGGCTCATTGAGTAGGAAACACGACTCATGGGGAAGTGACCATTCGAAGAAAATTCATCGTCCCTGATTTTTCACGAGTTCCCAAGCCAAGCGTAAAAACGAAATCATTGTTTAATTACATGTTAAATGCTAACACTACCCATGCGAGTTACTTGTGTAATTAGCTCTTGTTCCCATTTTCTAAGTTTTGTATCTCAAGATTTTATTTTTGTGAGAAATGAATTTCTCATTTTGATAGTTTTAGTCTGATAAGAGCACAAAATTTGAACGCTAAGTAGTCTCTAAACCTTCCCTCGAAAATCCTTGCATACAAAAATTGGGTCCATATGGAGGTCTCTGATTTAACACGATTTTGGGGGGTATCCCTTTTATTTACGACCGAAACATCCCATGTCTGAGACCTGAGACGGAAGCTTTTTATTAGGACACCCCCGGAGTCGAAGCTTAGCATTTATTCAACATTATCAAGCACATTTACGTATTTTTCCTTAGCCTTTTACAACAATTACAACATCGGTTGTGAGCCGACAAGATGTAATAGTCTTATTATGACCTTGTATTTTTTTCCTCCACCTTTTTGAAGTCTACAACATCGGTTGTGAGCCGGCAAGATGTAGAAAACTTTTATGGCTTTGGATTATTATTATTATTATACATTATTCATCATTATTTGCCAAACCCCGAGTCCTACGGTCTTTATTAAGATCACAACATCGGCTGCGAACCGGCAAGATGTGGTAGTCTATTTCACCGTAACACTGGCAGTACCCCTATGTGTACCAAACCTCCATATGCAGATATTTCCTAAGGAACGAGAAAAAACTAAGTATTGCCCAAACCGTGCACCCTTAATTCAACATAAGAAATCTATTATATAGGGTGAAACAATTCTATGGGAACGAAAAGGCCACAAGTACCTTTCATGAGCTCTAAAGAGAACCAACTACTCCACTTTTAGCATTTAACTTCTAAATAAACTCTACCATTTCTCGTACTCCGCAAATTTAAAATCTCAAGTAATGAGATCCGCGGATGCTTAGCCTATAATCAAGCCACGCATATATAAAGTCAATTACGGGAACTTGCAAACTCTTGTAAAGAATTCGCGTTTTCTAGCTCCTTGTGTAAGAGACTACATAAGCTTTAACGATTATATAGGTTAAGGGAACAAGCTAGGGCTCAACACGCCCGATCAAGTCAAAATTTTATTCCTACTCTAACCTGCGGAAAGTCAACATTATGTCAAAACTTATTATATTTTTGTATATATTTTTTTTTTCAAAATTTTCTCATTTTTTCTGTATTTTTTCTTCAAAATTTTCAGAAAAACGGGGTTGCATTAGTACTTGGCAAAATACAGGTAAAAATCGAATCGAAAGATTCACCCCTCCCGAACTAAAGCGAAACATTGTCCTCAATGTTTCTAAGGTAAGGGTAACCTACGAGAATCTAAGGCCGTTTATTAGGTATGCAATTAGATAAACGTTAATCGAAACGATTAGGATATGAGAGATGCATCAAAAAATGAGACTCGAGTGGAGAAATAACAGCACGAAGAGTACGAGAGTCTTCATTTTCGGGCTATCTAGACATAAAACCACAAACACAAAACACGAGAAAATTGAAGAGGGAACCCTCCTCTTGGTTATTTATTAGTAAAAAGAAAATAGAAAGAAAAGATAAAAGGATAAGCATGGGGTGCCTCCCACGAAGCGCTTGTTTATTAATGAGTCGTATAGCTTAGACTCGCCCCAAATTTAATTATCCTTGGGGGAGCAATGGACACCTGGCATGAAAGTCGGAGATGCTGGGGTCAAAGACAACATCCTCATTCCCGGGGGAGTGACGGATGGGAGAAGCAGCAGAATAGATAAAATAAGGAAGAAAGATCATAATGACGATCGTGAGGTCAAAGTCATATAGGTCCTCCAAAGTAAGCTCAACTTTCTCCTTATTCTTAACATCATAGATCGGAAATCCATCCTTCAATCTCTCTTCTAAAAATTCTTCATAATCAGCATCGCAAGAAGGAAGGATGTCGGACAAGATCCCTTTAGAGTCCTTATAAGGTAATATACCGGGTTCGAAAATCTTATCCTCGGAAGATGAATCATTGATGGATGAAAGATCATTAAGCTCTAAAACTTCTTCAATTTTTGGTGGACGAGGATCGATGTAAGTAAGTTCACCGGCGAACTCCTCAAAGATAAACGATTCATATTCAGGGAGAGAAAGATCAGGAGGAGAAGTGGTACTGCCACTATTCTTCTCTCCAAAATGATCGATATCAAAACGGAGTACCTCATACTCAGTCAGATTATAGTCATTATCCTTAACAGGAATAGGAGAAGAAGTCGGTTGATCATTTAATGCTTCGATTTTAGAAATGAGAGAATAAACATTCGATAATCGTTCTTGAAGTGCAGGGTTAATCTCTTCTTCCTCTAAGTTGACGAGCTCGGAAGGTAACTCCTCAATGTAATCTATATCTCCACAAGATAAAGAAGTATAATCATCGTCAGAATCAGAAAACGTCTCATCATGATCATCAGAGGACTCAGTAATTTCTTCATTGCTCTTCGGAGGGAGGGAAGATAACGGTTCTTCATTCAATAACTTTTTAAGGAAACGAATATCTCCCTCCTGATCAAAATTAGTATCATCAACCATCATCGAATCGGAATGATTATTAGCAAGACAAGCCTCGATCTCATCTAAAAAGACATCGTTCCTCTCAACCAGTGTGAGAGAAGGATGGGAAGAGTCGGAAATGATAGGATCTGAGGACGGAGTGGGATTGCCACTCGGAGATGAATCTGAAATATCAAGTACGTCTTCGTTGACATTTTCATCAGCATATAAAGCTCGGATATTCTTTAGTTGCTCCTCTGCTAATAACTCAGTTATGCTCTTTTCTTCTTCGACGGGTGTGATCTCAGCAGATGAAGTTTAAATACCCCCTATTTGGATGGAATCCTCATCATTGTCGTCATCGTAAATCAAACGAGGTGGATGACCTACTCTAGTTGCTTCTTCAGCTAGTAGTTCTCTGTAAGTCTTCGGACGAGGTTCTTCCGGGGTAGATTTCTTATTTAAATCCTTAAGTTCGTTAAATGATATAGACATGTTTTCATTAGTTAAAGGCTGAGTCGGAATGGGGTTAATCATAGAATTTTCTTCTTTAAAAGGCTCATGTTCATCACTCTTAATGGTATAATCTTGTTCTCTTCTACGAATTTCCTCCTTAAAAAGGTCTATTGCAGTTAGACACAACTCGTTTGTAGTTAGACATAGCTCATTAAATGTATTTTGAGCAGCTATAGCTTCTTTAATTATATCGTCTTGTGGTTGAGTTATTTGGTATTGCGGAGGTTGGTTGTGATAATCATTGTCACAAAGAATCGGATTTCTTGTTTGACAATCGGTGCTAAAGTGGACCTCCACAATACTCACAACCATATTGTGGTTTTGAAATTGGTGCATTGTGAAATGATTCATTATTGAAATTTTGATAACACGGATTTTTCCTATTGAGATCGTTTTGTGGATTATTGAAAAAGCTCGAATTAGGATCGTAAGCGTATGAAGTTTCAGCTCTCGGAACGTAGCACATACAATTAGTAAATCCACATTGGTTACAAAAGCACCGTCCACATGGTAAACCTTTTTCGGGTGGATTTCCACAATTATAGCAAGTAAACGAAGGCGGCGGTGGCTGTGGTAGGCAGTCGAAAAAGTTTGAAGGATTGTTGAATGAATTTGGATTAGGATCATACGTGAAAGAATTACAAAACAAACAACTTCCATTCCGAAGGTCACTACCACACCGTTCACACGTACACCATCTACACGGTAATCCGAAAAGGGGTTCTCCACAACTAACACAAGACGAGTCCATCAGAATTAAACGTTAAGAGGGTTGAAGAAGATAGAATTAAACATTTTAGAGGATAAAGAAGATCAAGAATTAAACGGTAAAGAGGGTAAGAGGAGAGAATTAAACAATTGAGAGGGTAAAGATTCTTTTTGGATTTTCGTAAAAGAAAAATAAAATCAAAATCAACTTAAGATGTTAAAATATTTTTGGGTTTTTTAAGTTTTTTAGTTTTTAAAAGAAAAAAAACAAAATGATATTAATCTTATTCTATTTTCGGTAACCACTCAATTAACCGTAACCGTTTATCTTGAGTTTACACGCGGCGGGGCGGAGAGTCAAAGGTGCTCCGAGGATGCTTGAAAACCTGCCTCACTCAATCTGTAATTTAATGTCAAGACTTCCCTAGAACCCCGTTTATTCGGTTGTAAAACTCAAAATAATCCGATGAACGACTAACCTTGCGATTTCATTTGTTGTTTTTTCGGAATTGTTTACAACACTTTCGAAGGAAAGTGAGGATCCTTTTTATTGTATATTTATGAAAACACTTTAGGAAAAGTGTTTTCTTTATTCTATTTTTGGGTTTTTTATAATATAACGAAAATACGTAACTTCCGAGGAAGGATCTTCAAATCACAAAACAACAAACGAAATCGACGCTCTCTTTTCAAACTTTCCCCGGCAGTGGCGCCAAAATTTTTGATATGCTTATATATATATATATATATATATATATATATATATATATATATATATATATATATATATATATATATATATATATATACTAGCAGGGTACCCGCGCGATGCGGCGGCGGGTACCCTGTGACTATATTTTATGACAATGTGATGTTATGCGGCCCCGCGCGATGCGGTGGCGGGTACCCTGTGACTATATTTTATGACAATGTGATGTTATGCGGCCATTTTTTTGTTAAACAATTCATTTACAAATAACAATAATTTTAGTTAAGGCACTGGTATAATTCCATCTCATGTTAACCGAAGATACCACAAACAAAATTTTTATTCGCTCTTTCAGCACAATCGCCCTTAGTCAATTTTGGAGCTGACCGACCCAGTTCGACCGTCATTCCTCGGTCGGCGCAGTGGCGATCGAACCGGTCGACTGACCACTGCGGGCAGCCTAATGGCTTTATTTTTAAGTGCTTGGCTTAGTGGCTTTATTAGATTGTACATCGTGGTTAAATGATTGTATATTTTGGTGAATTGGTGAATTAAATAGTGTATTAATTGTATGTGTTGAGTAGTGTTTGTTAGTTTTATTTGTGCTTCAAATAGTTTGTATATTGTGTCTTATTAATTATACCTTTTATCAAATGGGTGTTTTAAATATGACATTAATTAAAAATGTTGACCAGTCAATATGTGTAGGTGTCTCTGCATAAGTTAATTGTACATATAGCCTATTTAGTTGTATTTACTTAAAATTTATACATGAAAATCTTAAAAATTTGAAAGAGAGAAGATGCTAAATGCTTTATAAGTAGTATAAATTTTTTAAAATTTCAAAAGTTACCCTAGAAAGATGTATCCGAAAGGGTTTTGCTAAACAATGCCCACCGGGCAATGTTTAATAAGAATATAAAAGGAAACTTTCACTTTGTTAAAGTAAAATTGACATATATTTAAATTTATTTTTATGTTCATTTATTCTGTATTAAATGAATAATTACTTTAAATATGAAAATAACATATTGTTTAATGTCCTTTAAGCATTAGAAAAACCCTATTCAAAAGAGTATTGATTGGCACACTCATATTTTTGATCCGCACACTCAAATGTACAACCTTTAAAAGCAGCATGTGATAAATATACAACTGTGTAAAGCACAGCTTTGAGTGTGCAAATCAAAAAAGGGAGTGTGCAAATCATTAGCCTATTCAAAAAGGTAATTGCCAAGGTTTTATCTATTAGGTGGTGGACATGTCGTCGAGTTCCTATATATGCAGAGTCAAATAGATCTCTCGACTACTTCAACAATTTTGAACGTTGTAATAGTACTACTTAGTAGTACTCGTATTGCTTTAATACAACGACAACAACAACAAACTCAATCCCGCCGGAGCAGGGAAATGGTAAAATAATAAACTTGATGAGGTAGCTACATCCCAATATTTATTTTTTTTATAAAAATCATTTAAATTATTCAATTAGATACTTTTGTAAAGTCCAAAATTCAAAATTTTCTTTTATGCAATACTCCGTATGTAGTTTTTAATATATGTGGTCCTATATTTATCACAAGTTTCCTACGTATAATTGTTTCCTATCCAAACTAAAAGCCCATTTTAAAATAAAGAATGATCATCATTTGTCACTTGGAATATTAAACCAATAGTTTAACTAAGTATATTCGGACCAACAATCCAAGAGTATTTTACTGTAAAAATAGTTCTTGTTAAAAAAAGATAAAAATAGTTGTAATGTAACAAAAACAAAGTGATAACTAAGTATTTATTTGAAATGAAAAAGAAAAAGCAAATGTAAATATGTAATAGATGAATGAGACATGTAGGCTGCAGAATTAAAGGGGTAACAGATACATAGCTGTCTTTTTTTGTCCTTGTGCTTTTGACGTTTTCCAATTATGTAGTATAATTTTTAATTTTAAATTTCTGAAAATTACGAAATTCTCATATTCCCACATTTTCATAAAATTTCAAAATTTTTCTCAACTGCACGCTTATATTTCCTGTACTCAGATTTGTAAATTTTGTAGTCTTAATTTTTTTTTGACCCACAATGCCATGGCTATTGCATTGCAACACTATCAAATGTTGGCCCGCCAAGAAACAGGTCAAATAACACCCGGATCTAAACATTTTGCAAAACCCTTTAGCAAGATCTGGGTTTGCAACATCATTAGCCTCATTTCAATATCTCAGCCACAAACAATTTAAACCACAAAAATGACAATATATTATGTTTTAGAGTACACAAAACATCTAACAAAATTTAAGAAAAAAGATGGTGGTGTTAAGATCTGAGCCACAAACACAGCAAAAAAAACCCCACAAAAATAAACCAAAACAACTGACACCATCAAAATCCACCGAGATACGTTGATTATGGTTGCGATGAAGAACCAAAACAGCTGAACCAACCGGTCTTAGCCTTAAAACTACCAAAATAATATCAGATTTCTATAGATCTGGAGAGAGCCAAACACACCAAAACCATCGGATCTAGTTCAAAGACCACATAAAACACAACTTGAATACACTGCAAAAACACCACCTAAACCACAAAAAACACCAACGAAACCACCTAAACTCAAACACTACCGGTTTAGCAAGATCCGGTGGTGATGGTGGCGGATTCAGTTGGTTGTGGTGGCGGCGTTAGCGGTGGACTCAAATTCTATTATCGGCAGTGATTGAATGATAAAATGAGAGTTGTGTTTGGAGAGAGAGAGAGATAGAGATAGGAAGATGATAAATGGGTTGTGTGTGTTTTGTTACGATTTATATATGGATTGAGGATTGGGTGTTGAATCTTAATATTTAGGTTTGGAATGAGGCATTGTTTTAGGTTGGGATATGCTTTTAGTGAGTATAAATTTTAGGTTAGGAGTCTGAATCTTAAAATCTAGGTTCGGAGTGAGGCTCAGTTTTAAGTTGTGTATATGCATGCTTTATAAAGGAGTATAGATATATATATATATATATATATATATATATATATATATATATATATATATATATATATATATATATATATATATATAGAAAGATATCTCTGAGGATTGCACGGGTAAATATAAATCCCCGGGTCGTTTTCCCAACGAAGGTTGAATTGAGTTCGTTGGATCGGTTTCGTGAATCGTGAAGTGAATGTGAGGGGGGTTTATGGGAAACCCTAATTAAACTATAAGTAAACAAGTAAAAATGCAAAAATAAGTAAACACGTAAGCCTAACACGTAATTAAATCTAAAACCGTAAATTAAACGTAAACGCGTGAAATAAAAAGTGAATATTAAGCTACACTAATCATACGGGTGTGAAAATAATTTTTCTAAGCTCTAAATGACAAAAGAAAATTTTGGGAAAAAGAAAAATATATTTTTTGACTTTTTATTTAATTTTCATTAATTAAAAACTATTTTTACTAATTAAAAAGTAATTAAAATTCAAATAAAAATGAAAATAAGTGAGAAAAATACAAATATAATTTTAAAAAATCTAAATTAACCTAAAACTATTTTTAAAACTGAAAATATATTTTTTCGGCTTTTTATATAATTATTATGAATTAAAAAACTATTTTCTAATATTTAAAATATATTTAAAATGCAAGAAAATATGAAATTAATCTAGAAAAATGCAAATTTAATTTTGAAAATTTTGAAATAACTAAAAACTAATTTTAGAATAGAAAACTAATTTTTTTGGACTTTCATTTAATTTGTCTGAATTTAAAATGATTAAAATTCTAAAATTAATTATGAAAAGTACCAAATGAACTTGGAAAAATCTGAAAAATTTCTTGAAAATCTAAAATATTATTCAAATACTAGGAAAAATAAAAAGAATTAGATAAGCCCACTAATAAGCAATTTGGACACTTAAGCAGTTGGAATAAGTGCTTATTGATAAACAATCTTCAACCAATAAGCACCAAAAGTTCAGGAAGGGTTCAACCAACTTAAATAAGCACAATGCAACTTACAGAGTCCAAATAAGCACACAACATAAGCTAATAGGGTAATAAGCAGCTTAAATAAGCACTTGTTAATAAGCTAATGAGCACCAAAATGCACCAAAAGTTCAACACAAGTACTAACAACTTATTAATCCACAAAAGAACTTAAATTAGTAAGTAAAGCACTTAAATAAGTCCGGTCAAGCACTTGGGTAGTAAACTATTTGAACAGGAATGGGAGTCTAAACAACCTACTTTTGAGTCTTTGCACGGGCTAAGAAAAAGCAAATCAAGCAAAACTAAAAGCTAAGTCTAAGACCCTATACTAGTGATTACTTATAAACTAAAAATGCCCAAATTATCACCAATTGCACCTCTAATTGTAGCCTAGTTCAGGTCTGTTTGGGAGCCTATCAGGTTATCTATGCTACTTTGCAAATCAATTTTGAGTGACTAAGTGATGATGGAAATGCTTAATTCAGCTATATGTTAGAGTTTGCTGTATCAAATATCCCCAAAATCAATTTCAACCTCTTTTACAACTATTTGATACCCTAAATGATCCCTAGATCAGGTGGTCTTTAAACAAGTATGAACTCAAATTTGACTTTTCTAAATACGACTTAGCTTTGACTCTTTTGAGATTTTATTGATCAGAGCTCATCCTATATGTAATGTTAAGATGCCTAATCACTAGAATCTTCCCTAAAACTAAAAATATGGAGATTGACAGATGAACACTACTACTAATGTAAACAGAAATGATGTTTCTAACTGATTTTGACTTTTGCTATTAAAGTGACTAATTTTGTGACTTATATAACCAAAATGAGCCTATAGTGACTTAAGTGTGCAGAGAATAAAGCAAATAGATACCAGGAACACACAACACACAGATCAACCAAACACTCCTATAACTACCTGATTACACTAACTTATGATAATTTAAGCTACTAATCCCCAAACTTAGGCCTATTCTGATTATATTATCTAATGAGAAACCTATGTGAACTAATTTAAGGGTAAAAACCATACAATAGCCACGTACTTTCCAAAATTGTCCGTCTAGAACCACTTACTTTTTTATTACCTTACTTCACCAACGAACTATCAAATTCTGTTCCGACTTCACCAATATAACCTTGAAGTGACAATTTTACCCTTATCTTCTTTACCCTCACTTGCATCGTTAGTCCTTAATACTAACGTACGTTAGTCCTTTTGCACCTTTTTGTTCGTTTTTTCACGTTTTTGACCGGTTTTGCACATTTTCATACGTTTTTGCACTTTTCATCTGGTTTTACACGTTTTCATCCGTGTTTACACGTTTTGGTCCGTTTTTACATGGTTTTACACATTTTTGTCTATTTTTACATGTTTACGTCTGTTTTACACGTTTTTTATTCAAATATTTTTCTAAAAAATTTTTATTTTTTTTCTAAAAAAATTTTAGAAAAAAAAAATATTTTTCTAAAAAATTTTCGAAAAAAAATATTTTTTTTCGAAAATATTTTAGAAAAAATATTTTTTTTTCTATAATTTTTTATTCAAATATATATTTTTTTTAAATTTCGAAAAAATATTTTTTTTATTCAAATATTTTTCTAAATTTTTTTTATTTTTTTTCTAAAAAAAATTTAGAAATAAAATATTTTTCTAAAAAATTTTCAAAAAAAAATATTTTTTAGAAAAAATATTTTTTTTCTAAAATTTTTTATTCAAATATTTTTTAAAAAAAAAATCGAAAAAATATTTTTTTTATTCAAATATTTTTCTAAAATTTTTTAATTTTTTTTCTAAAAAATATTTTAGAAAAAAATATTTTTCTAAAAAATTTTCGAAAAAAAAATATATTTTCGAAAAAAAAATATTTTTTTTCTATAATATTTTATTCAAATATTTAAAAAAAAAAATTATTCGAAAAAAATTTGTATTCGATTTTTTTTTATAAAAGTGGAAAAACGAAAGAAAACGTGCAAAAACGGACCAAAACGTGTAAACACGGATGAAAAAGTGCAAAAACGTATGAAAATGTGCAAAACCGGTCAAAAACGTGAAAAAATGAACAAAAAGATGCAAAAGGACTAACGTACGTTAGTATTAAGGACTAACGATGCAAGTGAGGGTAAAGAAGATAAGGGTAAAATTGTCACTTCAAGGTTATATTGGTGAAGTCGGAACAGAATTTGATAGTTCGTTGGTGAAGTAAGGTAATAAAAAAGTAAGTGGTTCTAGACGGACAATTTTGAAAAGTACGTGGCTATTGTATGGTTTTTACCCCTAATTTAACCATCTAACAACAGCCTATACTAAGAATAGCATATTATGCAAAAATAAGGCAGAATCAAAGCACAAGTCAAACAGAGATTAAGCTAAGACAAGATTAAATAAGCTAAAACAAACCAGAATAAGCCAAAGAAATAGGGTTTAAGCTACTTTTTATAAGAAATGCAAAATGAAAAGAAAAAGAATCATACCTTGGAATTTTCTAATTTTTGAGATGGAACAATAGATGCAAAGATAAACTCACCAAAAGCTATACAGAGCTTAAGTGAGTATTGTAAATACAGAAATTAAAGAGCTTGTTAAAATACTTGAAACTTGAAAGCAAATAGCAGTAAGGATTTAAAACAACAATTCTATTAAACCTTGAAGTTGATTACATTAGAGCAGGAGTACATGAATTTTATTCTTTGAAAACATAAATTTAACCTAAGGTTACACCTAATTTATTACCTAAATACTACTGCTACACTACACCTAAACCTACACGATACAACTCATGAGGATGACTCCTATTTATAGCCTTTCAAAGGCAGTTATGGAACTTGATAGAAGTTGCCAGAAGCTTGCCTTATCCAATTGATATATTCCCACTAGAAGGTTCCTCCATTCAAGCATCCAAGGTAATTCGAATATTCCAGCTTGTTCCACCCAATCCTCTTGCTCATATTTGTCTACGTTGACAAGGTCTGGAAGGTGCAAGGTTTCTGGAGGATTCGAGGTCATATGGGTTAACCAGGGTAAATGGTGAGGGGTGGAAGATGGGTGAATAGTGACCAGGGGTGAAATGGTGGGTTAGGGTGGGGTTTGACCCTGGGAATTGTTATTTTGACTTGGGTCGGGTTATGGGATTAAAAGGGTTACGGGTTTAATAGTTTGGGTGTGGGCTTTGTATTCTATTTGGACCTAGGAAGGGTGGTTGGATTTTTATTTTGGGTTAAGGGTGTTGGATTAGTTTTTATTATGGGTCTGGTTATGGTTTGTTTTTGTATAAAAAGATTTTTAGTGTAGTGATATACCAAGGACCAAGTTGTAATTTCTGAATTCTCAAGGACCAAAGTTATCATTCCTCACAAATATTTTCTAAGGGCCTTTCTTGAACGTTCTTGAATATTTGGAGGACCTTAGTTGTTAACTCTTCAAATTTATCTTTGACGGACCAAAATTGACAAGTCTTGTAATTCCAGGGACTAATCTTGTAAAATTCTCAAAATTATCTTTCAGGGACTTAATTTGTCATTTCTTGAAACTTTGAGGATCTCTTTTGACTTTTTGAGCATTCCTGGTTCCGACCTTTGACTATTTCCATTTCTCGTGCTCGTTTTTCCGGTTTTGGCTTCGTTTTTGTCCTTTTCTCAAATTTATTTACCTGCATGTACAAAAACACAAAAACATATATATTTGGCAATTATTTGTTAGTTTTTGGTCTTTTTGGGTCTGATTTTGGTAAATAAAAGGTGTGTGTATTCACTCACACCAGCGATCAAGGCTTACTTTGAACATGAAAAATTGTCTGGCACAGAGAATTTCAATGAATGGTATCGTTCAATCAGGATTGTCTTGCGAGTGACTAATCAACTTGAAATCTTGAAGACACCTTGTCCTGTTGAACCAACTGCCGATGCTGCAACTGGTGCAGCCAAAGCTGCCTGGAAAGAAGTTTATAAGACGCATGTTGATGTGGCCTGTTTAATGTTGGGGGCGATGACACCGGCTTTGCAAAGGCAGTTTGAAGATTTCTTCCCTATGAACATGATTGAAGAACTTAAGAAACTATATGAGAAACCAGCAAATGTAGAAGTTTACGATTTGATGGAATCTCTACATGGTTGTAAGCATGGTGATGGTGAACCTGTGAGTGCTCATGTATTGAAAATGAAGAGTTACATGGATCAATTATAAGCACTTGGCAAACCCTATGACAATGATATGGCTGTGAACTTCATCAATAGATCCCTTAACAATGAATTTAGTGGTTTTGTTAGGAACTTCAATATGCATTGCGTGGGGAAGATAGTGAGTGAATTACTGATTAGGCGAAAAATGATCCGTTTTTAGGGGGTCATTTAAGCCGGAATTCGAATTTATTTGATCAAATATTGCCCTAAATCGTTCCTTTTGTGATTTTAGGTACTTTGAGAGTGAAATCTGGAAAAGGAAGCAATTCGGACGTTTTTGAGCATAAAAGTGAAGAAAACGCCAAAGTCTTAATTTTCCATGCTGGGAACAGTAGGTGACGGCGTCAAGAGCAACTCCCTGACGACGTCAAGAGCAAAATTCCATGATGATCCAGAAGAGATTTGACGGCGTCATGAAGGTAAGGCGTCAAGAGTAAAAGTCATGACGGCCTGGAAATGATTAAGTCTTGACGGCGTCAAATGTAGATCTAGGCAGTCCGAGAAGAGTTTTGGCGGTGAGGTGACGGCGTCACAAGATTTGTCTTGACGCCGTCAGACCCCTTTTCCTATATATAGTTTTCTAATTTTTACACATAAAAGAGAGAAGTTTTGGGAGAAACCCTAAGTACGATTTTGGTGTAACTTTACAGGTTTTTCAAGGGTTCCAACCCCTTGATACCTTGCATGTTTAATCAAGATAAGTGTTCTTCTAATTCAATCAATATGTCTATGTGTTGGTTGTCAATATCTTGTTCTTGTCTTAATTCCATCATGCTAGGCTAGATCTATCTTGTGTTTGCTTAGATCTAATGAAACCTAGATGTTAATTATGTGTTGATTACTTGTTTATTCTTGTATTGGATGAATGATTTATATGTTAGGCTTAAGAAAACTGGCAGATCTCCAATTGGTAACATGCTTGAACGTCTTAAGAAACATGAACTGACGCGCACTAGGTCTTTATTGGTTGTATTTAATGCATGAGCCACTGTTTACAATCCCTATAGTTGTGCTGGGCATGGTGTAGGAGGAGATAAGAGCTCATAGAATTGGGGAGTTATGTGTGCCACCCCATGAATGGTATTAAGGAATACGATCCGTCATCTATGCAATTATAACAAGTAATTAACATGTAAAAGATGTCTAGGGAATAGTGAAATCTAAGTAAACACATTTTCTCCAATTACTGCTCACAACTTTAGTATAAATTAGTTTATTTTCATTTTTAGTATTTTATTTTGATTGCATCTTAGTATTGGGTTAGTTGAATAGCAACTAATTCCGCCCAAATCCTTCAAACCAGAGATTTTAAATTGCTTTTCATAAAATATAAAAATACAAAAAGAATCTTCCCTCACCTGTAGAACTAGTATTTAGGTTTTCTAATCCTAGCGACACTATTCCTAGCTGAACGATCAATCCCCCGGTACTTGTCACTATACTATACTACAACGATCAAGTACACTGCCTGGTGGGGGTTGTAAGCTTCTCAAGATCCCTTGAGAGGTAAAGCCTGGTGCAATTCCCACGCATCAAGTTTTTGGCGCTGCAGCCTGGGGAATATTTATTGTCTAGGTTAGAATTTCTTTTTATTAGGTCTACTTGCTAGATTCCTTTCTAGTAAGATTTTATTTTTATTTTTAGGTTCTCTTTAGTCTATCTTATTTCTTTGTGTCTTTGTTCGTAACTCCTCACCACCTGCCATCATGGCAAGCGATGAATCCCTTAACCTTTGGATCACTAGGAGTCATAGTTCCACTAGAAACCTGGTCTTGCCTTATGCGGAACCCGAAAGGGAAATGCATAGATTGAGACAATATCACTCAACTTCTGAACCATCTAGCGTTACCATCGATTTTGATGCACCTCTTTCTGAAGAAAATTCAGAAAATCATGTCACAACCCCTAGCTCCCAACCCAACAACGATAGAAACGGAATTAACCAATCTAGAAAAGGGAGATTGGCCAACCTTAGTGCCGAAGAAGGATGGGATAGGATTGAAGAATATGCTCAAGACCAGGATGACACTTGGGACGAACCTGAGTCGACTGTCAGCATTTCTGAAATCACTTCTGATCGATTGAGAAAAATTCACAAAAGAGTGGAATACCTAGCTGGATCGCAGTTACCTAAACAACTCTCGAATCCTTACCTAATCTGCGATTACTGTGGGGGCCCGCATGAGGTAGAAGAATGCGGAGGAGCAGCCACAACTGAACATGCATGCTTGTCGGGATGGGACATCTATGCTGATCCCTCCCTTTTGCCTTTTTACCAAAATGACGATTACACCCTTTGGGGAAATCTGGTAAAGAGAAGAGAAGGGGAGGACGGCCCTGAGTTCAAAATCAGGAGCACTTTTGAAGATGACCTTGGTCACTTCACTCAAGAAAAAGGCTTGCAAATGAAAGGCCTTAATGAGCTTTTCGACGAGCAGCAGGAGGATATTGGAGAATTTTTCAACAAGCTTAACTCAGCCCTAGATAATCTTGAAACGCCATCAGTAAGCAAAAAAGACCCCATGCTCGCGATAACCACTCGAGCTGGAACAACAACGAAGGACCCTGCTTACCCAAACTCGTCCCCCATCACCCTCGATCCAAACAAACCTGGGGAGGAGGAGGAGGATGTCAGCGGTGGTACCCCAGACCCACCGCCCATGACGACCCCCTCCCCATCAGCCCTGCCTAACCAACCTGTTAGAATCCCATTCCCGTCCCGATTAAGAAACCAGAAAACTGAGAATGATAACAAGAGATTCTTGTCATACCTAAAAGACTCGGTTGTCACCATACCTCTCCTTGATGCTTGCTATCACATGCCAAAGTATAGCACATACTTCAAAAAGCTACTTACTAATAGGAAGAAACTCGAGGGTCTTGTGACCCTGGGGGAAGAATGCTCAGTGGTGACCCATCGAGGGCTACCAAAGAAGGTAGACGATCCGAGCAGCTTCAACCTGCCTTGCTCCATAGGACCTCTATCAATCAAGAATGCTCTTGCCGATTTAGGAGCGAGTATCAATCTCATGCCTCACTCTATGTTCCGTAGACTAGGATACTCTGGGTTGAAGCCTACCCGTATGAACATCCAACTAGCCGATAGATCGGTCAAGTACCCCGTAGGGATATGCGAGAATGTGCTAGTCAAAGTTGGGAAATTCAAATTCCCAGTCGACTTCGTAATCCTGGATATGGAGGAGGATGACTTGGTACCCATCATCTTAGGTAGACCATTTCTTGCTACCGCTCGTGCAGTCATCGATGTCTACGATGGCAAATTAACCTTACGAGTGGGAGACGATAGCACAACCTTCGACATTAAGGATTCTATGGACCTCTCCCTCGAAGCAGCCAACCGGCTCTATTTTATCGGGGAAGTAGATGAACTCACAGATGTCCTTGATAGTTGTGTCGATGAACGGATCGATGAAGGCTGGCTACGGGACGAGAGTTTTCTGCCTTTGCTAGAGGTAGAAAAGATGGAGGATGTTAGTGCAGTCTCCTTCTACCCCATACAAGAGGCAACGGAGCATCTCGAGCTCCGAAAGCCCGAAAACAAGCTCAAACCTTCCATTATAGAACCTCCTGATGTAGATCTTAAAGAGCTTCCTAACCATTTGGAGTATGCCTTCCTTTAGGGAGAGAATCAACTCCCGGTAATCATAAACTCTTCCTTGGAACATGAGCAAAAAGTTAAACTCTTAGAGGTCCTAAAAAATTACAAGGGGGTGCTTGCATGGAGTGTAGCCGACATTAAGGGGATTGACTCGACTTTTTGCACACATAAAATTCTCATGGAAGAAGATTATAAACCTATCGTGCAACCCCAGAGGCGCGTGAACCCTAACATTAAGGAAGTAGTGAAGAAAGAAGTCATAAAACTTTTGGATGCAGGATTGATTTACCCGATCTCGGATAGCCCATGGGTCAGTCCTGTGCAGGTTGTACCTAAAAAGGGTGGAATGACTGTAGTTAAGAATGACAAGGGTGAGATGGTGCCCCAGAGAACTGTCACTGGATGGCGGGTATGCATCGACTATCGAAAGCTCAATGATGCCATGAGGAAAGATCACTTTCCCTTACCATTCATTGATCAGATGTTAGGGAGATTATCTGGACACGAGTACTATTGCTTCTTGGATGGATTCTCTGGATATTTTTAGATTCCCATAGCACCTGAGGACCAAGAAAAGACCACGTTTACCTGCCCGTATGGAACATTTGCCTACAAAAGGATGCCTTTTGGGCTATGTAATGCCCCCGCCACTTTCCAGCGATGCATGACCGCAATCTTTCACGAACTCCTGGAAGACAGCATGGAAGTGTTCATGGATGACTTTTCGGTCTTCGGGAACTCCTTCGACCGCTGTCTTGCTAATCTTGAAAAGATGCTTAAACGTTGTGAGGAAATCAACCTGGTACTAAACTGGGAAAAGTGTCATTTCATGGTAAAAGAAGGGATTGTGTTAGGGCATAAGATCTCAGGGAACGGAATAGAGGTGGACCAAGCTAAAGTTGAAGCTATATCCAAGTTACCATACCCCACGACTGTTAAAACAATACGCAGCTTCTTAGGGCATGCCGGGTTTTATCGGAGATTCATCAAAGATTTCTCCAAAATCGCTCGGCCAATGACTCAATTACTTGTGAAGGATGCTCCGTTCGATTTTTCCCAAGAATGCAAGGATGCATTCGATCTATTAAAAAGGGAACTCACTCAAGCTCCAATCATGATCACACCCAACTGGGAGTTACCATTTGAAATCATGTGTGACGCTAGCGACTTCGCTGTCGGGGCTGTATTAGGTCAACGACGTGACAAGCTTTTCCAACTTATTTACTACGCTAGCAAAACCATGAATCCCGCTCAAGAAAACTACTCCACCACCGAGAAAGAACTATTGGCCGTGGTGTTTGCATTCGACAAATTCCGACAATATCTTGTCCTTTCAAAAACAGTCGTCTTCACTGATCACTCGGCTCTTAGATATCTTTTCGCGAAGCAGGATGCTAAGCCACGACTAATTCGGTGGATCTTGTTGCTACAAGAATTTGATGTTGAGATTCGTGATAAGAGGGGAGCTGAAAATCTGGCCGCAGATCATTTATCTCGTCTCGAAAACCCCTTGGAAGAGCACGATAGAAGTGAGATTAGGGATTCATTTCCTGACGAACAACTCATGTTAATGAGTGACTCGGAGCCATGGTACGCCGATTTTGCTAATTACCTCGCAAGTAGACTCGTTCCTGAACACCTGACTAAGTACGAAAGGAAGAGGTTCTTTTCTCAACTAAAGTACTACTTTTGGGATGAACCCTTTTTATTCCGAAGGTGTCCTAACCAAATTGTAAGGCGTTGTGTTTCGGAAAATGAGGCAGTAAAGATTATAAGGGAATGTCACTCTGGTCTCTCTGGCGGGCACCATGGGATAAACATCACCGCCCGAAAGATTCTCGATGCCGGATTCTATTGGCCCACAATTTTCCGTGATGTAAAAGAAATGGTACAGGCGTGCGATGCATGTCAACGAGCCGGAAATATATCACATAGGGATGAAGCACCTCAGAACTTTATACAAGTTTGTGAGGTCTTCGATGTTTGGGGGATTGACTTCATGGGACCCTTTCCATCTTCAGGGGGAACGAGTACATATTAGTCGCCATTGACTATGTTTCAAAATGGGTTGAGGCACAAGCCCTTAGGACCAATGACGCCAGAGTAGTTGTTCATTTCCTGAAAAAGCTTTTCGCGAGATTCGGGATTCCTAAAGCTCTCATTAGTGATAGGGGAACCCATTTTTGCAATGCACAAATGGAAAAGGTCATGAAAAGGTATGGAGTACCCCATCGGTTCTCCACCGCTTATCATCCACAAACCAATGGCCAAGTCGAAAACACCAATAGGGCTATTAAAAGGATACTTGAAAAAATGGTCAGTCAAAACAGAAAGGACTGGTCATTTAAACTCGACGAAGCCTTATGGGCATTCCGAACCGCCTACAAAATACCTATTGGAACGACCCCGTTCCGCATGGTGTATGGTAAGGCATGTCACTTACCAGTGGAATTAGAACATAAGGCTTATTGGGCGCTTAAGACATGCAACTTAGACTACACAATTGCTGAAAATAATAGGTTCTTGCAATTGCACGAGCTTGATGAGCTTAGGCTAGAAGCCTACGAATCCTCCATCACGTATAAAGAGAGAGCTAAAAGATGGCATGACCAGAGAATTAAGAAACCCAAAGAATTTTCAGAGGGAGACAAGGTCCTATTATACAATTCTCGGTTGAGATTATTTCCGGGAAAACTTAAGTCTAGATGGTATGGACCGTTCACGGTAAAGAATTCCTCTAAATTTGGAGCCGTGGTGTTACTAGATGATGAAGGTAGGGAATTTACTGTTAACATACAACGTGTCAAGCACTACCAAGAGAATAACAATGAAATGATTAGTGAGGAGGATGTGACGTTTGATGATGAGGTCACGTAGTAACCCATGACCTTGAGTCTAGCTACAAGACTCGTAAATAAAGAAAAGCACTTCTTGGGAGGCAACCCATGTTTTGTGTGATTTTATTTGTTTGTTTGTTATTTGTTTCCGTATGCATGCTTTATTTTTATTGTTGGTAGATCATGTTTCTAAACTAAATAGTGGAAATACTTTACTTTGTTGTTTGGCCTAGTCTTAACTCCACCTAAAAGTATTTTTGCAAAAGATAAGTGTAAGGGGAAACCCCAAATATGTTTTTAAGAAACAAAACCGATCATGATTCTCCACAATATTAAATGAACATGTATATTCGTACTTGTTAGAGTCAAATGCTTGTATTGAGTCATAATGAAGTTTTGCAGGATTTTCCAGGAAGTAGGACCAAGTTTTTCAAGAAATTTTCCGGAAACTTAACATAAGAATTTCTGCAGGTCAATTCTGACGGCGTCATGAGTTTACTCTTGACGGCATCAGGTGTAAAAATCTGGAAATTTTACCGGTTTTGTTTTTCTAACGGAGTCTTATGGTTTTTGTGAATTATTAAGTTTTATAATCTCCAGGAGATCTGCAAACTTCATTCCACAAGCATTATATCTTACTTTGTTTTCTAGGATTTAGTAACTTATATAGGATGCCGCCGATTTTACGCGAGGTTGTCTTGTCTATTTTGTCAGGTTTTACAGGTTATGTATGACAAGAAGATGATTTATATTCTGGACGGAAGCTTTGATTGTTCATTTTCTTGCAGAAAGATTTAACCTGGCCACCTAATTATCCATACCGAGCGAATCAGGGGAGTATTTGATTTCATTCTTTTTACTTACACTTTTACATTCTTTACTTGAACATTGGGGACAATGTTCATCTTAAGTGTAAGGGGAGGGTAAAAAGATGATACCTTACATATACACTTTCGCTTGAGTTTGTTTTGTTCAATGGTAGATGTGTAATAAAACTATGATAAATACTTGTTAGTGTAATTTTAGCGCCAAATTTAAAAATTTTTACAACATTTAGGAGTGAAACTTTAGCCATAGCAAGCGTCTCATGGATAGGAGATTGTATGACTAGCACATAACCGTATATTCAGAAAAAAAATTTCCACCCAAATATGTGAGGTTCGCCTTTAGATTTGATAGGAAAAGCATTTACTATTAGTGTTATGAGTGTACCGGTAGCATTTAGATTCTAGAACTTGCGTTAGTGATGCATTCCGAGACCGCTAGTGAGACTACATTCGTGTAGTAGGATTTACTACATGATAAGAGGCATTAGGATCACCCTTGTGTTAAACCCGTATCATAATTACTTGACCATTTAAGTCATATTACTTGACTAGTTAAGTCAACTAATTTTTCCCACACCCTTAGCGTTGTACTCATTTTTAGTACACGAAACCCCTAGTACACCCCTCTGAGCCTATCCTTTCGTTTCTAACTTTAAGCATTTTACTTAAAGGAAGAATTCGTTACACCCCACTTAAATGTACAACCAAATCGCCTTAGCCTTCCGTGTATGCACTCATTTTTAGTGCATTATTGTTATTTGTTAAACCCTAAGTTAACTATCTAATTAATTACATGGTTGCTAAGTCGAGTCATATCATTGTACATATTGTTTTGGGACGATTGTGACTCATGGGTAAGTACTTATTTATGGAGTAATGGGGAAGAACATCATTTATTACTCCCATATGTACGTTAATCTTAAAAGTGCTCCAAGTGTTTTGATTTTCTTAATTCGAGTCATTAGTTTAGTTTATTGTAAAGTATGTAAAGATTCAAGTGTAAGGGGAATTACCATTCCCTATGATGTATTATTTTGGATGGTAGGGTAAGAGTGTATGCAAAAAAAAAAAAAAAAAAAAAAAAAAAAAAGGAAAAAAGAGAAAAAAACATACGGACTACCATCCCTTTTTATTCTATGTTTATTTTATGTTTTTGTTATTTTTCATTTATTAGCTTAAGTCGAGTCTAGTCTTGGCTTAGCAACGCCATATTATACATGTAATTGACCAAGATTGTTAACTCGCCACCAGTAAAACTTCCTTTATCCAACAAAACCGTGTATTTCATATCCCTACACCTAACGTTACAACCCTTTAAAAGACCTCTTTGATAGTTTATCCTAGGTGCTTACGCCATGTGGTGGAGGTTTGATCCTTTCCCAAGCCTATGGTAATCTATTTTGCTATGACAGGTAGTGAGAGATATCTTCCGTTTCCATATTGTAATTTACACTTTATTACACCCGAGAGATGTGAGTATCTAAACACTAATTGTGAGGTGCTTGTGTATGACCTCTGTGCTTGTCTATTGGTCTTTAGTGGAACGATTATTTGTTGTAATTACTTTTATATTAGTGTTAAATGACCCCTAACTTGTATTTTGACTAGAATAAAAGCGCATTTGCTTGAGGACAAGCAAATCTCAAGTGTAAGGGTATATGATGAGGCGAAAATGATCCGTTTTTAGGGGGTCATTTAAGCCGGAATTCAAATTTATTTGATCAAATATTGCCCTAAATCGTTACTTTTGTGATTTTAGGTACTTTGGGAGTGAAATCTGGAAAAGGAAGCAATTCGGACGTTTTTGGAGCATAAAAGTGAAGAAAACGCCAAAGTCTTAATTTTCCATGCTGGGAACAGTAGGTGACGGCGTCAAGAGCAACTCCCTGACGGCGTCAAGAGCAAAATTCCATGACGATCCAGAAGAGATTTGACGGCGTCATGAAGGTAGGGCGTCAAGAGTAAAAGTCATGACGGCCTGGAAATGATTAAGTCTTGACGGCGTCAAATGTAGATCTAGGCAGTCCGAGAAGAGTTTTGGCGGCGAGGTGATGGCGTCACAAGATTTGTCTTGACGCCGTCAGACCCCTTTTCCTATATATAGTTTTCTAATTTTTACACATAAAAGAGAGAAGTTTTTGGAGAAACCCTAAGTACGATTTTGGTGTAACTTTACAGGTTTTTCAAGGGTTCCAACCCCTTGATACCTTGCATGTTTAATCAAGATAAGTGTTCTTCTAATTCAATCAATATGTCTATGTGTTGGTTGTCTATATCTTGTTCTTGTCTTAATTCCATCATGCTAGGCTAGATCTATCTTGTGTTTGCTTAGATCTAATGAAACCTAGATGTTAATTATGTGTTGATTACTTGTTTATTCTTGTATTGGATGAATGATTTATATGTTAGGCTTAAGAAAACTGGCAGATCTCCAATTGGTAACATGCTTGAACGTCTTAAGAAACATGAACCGACGCGCACTAGGTCTTTATTGGTTGTATTTAATGCATGAGCCACTGTTTACAATCCCTATAGTTGGGCTGGGCATGGTGTAGGAGGAGATAAGAGCTCATAGAATTGGGGAGTTATGTGTGCCACCCCATGAATGGTATTAAGGAATACGATTCGTCATCCATGCAATTATAACAAGTAATTAACGTGTAAAAGATGTCTAGGGAGTAGTGAAATCTAAGTAAACACATTTTCTCCAATTACTGCTCACAACTTTAGTATAAATTAGTTTATTTTCATTTTTAGTATTTTATTTTGATTGCATCTTAGTATTGGGTTAGTTGAATAGCAACTAATTCCGCCCAAATCCTTCAAACCAGAGATTTTAAATTGCTTTTCATAAAATATAAAAATACAAAAAGAATATTCCCTCACCTGTAGAACTAGTATTTAGGTTTTCTAATCCTAGCGACACTATTCCTAGCTGAACGATCAATCCCCCGGTACTTGTCACTATACTATACTACAACGATCAGGTACACTGCCTGGTGGGGGTTGTAAGCTTCTCAAGATCCCTTTAGAGGTAAAGCCTGGTGCAATTCCCACGCATCAATTACATGCACTGCTTATTGATTATGAGAAAGGTTTACCACTCAAGGCTCCTACACCCCATGTACTTGCTATTCAAGGGGGTAGAATTAATAAGCCAAATGCGAACGAGAAGAATAGTAAGGGAAAGGGTGAGGCTGATAACGGTAAGCAGGTTATGGCTTATCAACCTCCTCATCCTAAAAAGAACCCTCAAAAGATGGATAATCCAAAGAAGGATCAAGGATGCCATTACTGCAAGGTGATGGGTCACTGGAAGAGGAATTGTCCTTTTTATCTTGGTGACTTGCGAACGAATAAGGTTATGAAGACTGGGCACGTGGGCGCCAGCATTTCAGGTAACTTATTTGTAATTGAATTATTTACTTTATCTCATAAAATAAATTCTTGTGTATATGATACTGGATGTGGTATTAACATAAGTAATACACTGCAGGGGTTTAGAGAGGAAATGAGACTATCTTATGGGAAGCAATTTTTGCAAGTGGGCAATGGAGTACAAGCAGTAGTTGAAGCCATAGGAGGGTTTAATCTAGTTTTACCGTCTGGTTTAGTATTTATTTTAAACATTTGTCATTATGCACCGTCTATTGTTAGAGGTTCTGTTTCCTTTTCATGTTTGTTGGATCTTGGTTTTTCTCATACTATTAATAGCAATGGAATTTGTGTTTCTTTAAATGGTGTATTTTATTTTAATGCTATTGCTGTGAATGGTGTGTTTGAAATTGATATGAATGCTTGTATGTCCAATAAAAATAATTCAATGTATAGCACAAGTAAGAGAATGAAGTATGACTTGAATTCTTCTTACCTTTGGCACTGTAGACTTGCCCATATAGGCAAGGCTCGCATGCAAAAGTTGCAACATGATGGGCTTTTGAAAATATCAATGTTGAGTCATTTGATAAGTGTGAGTCTTGTATATTTGGGAAGATGTCGAAGAAACCTTTTCATAGCAATATGGAAAGGGCTTCAGATCTACTTGGTTTGATACACACTGATGTGTGTAGACCACTTAGACATGTGTAAGGGAAAGGGGCTAGCTACTTCTTAACTTTTATAGATGATTGCAGCCGTTATGGTTATGTTTATTTACTTAAACATAAAAATGAGGTGTTTAAAACATTTATAGTATTTAAAGCAGAAGTAGAGTTGCAATTAGGAAAGAAGATTAAATCTCTTCATTCTGATCGAGGTGGTGAATACCTTAGTCAAGATTTTAAAGATTACTTAGTTGAGAAGGGAATTGTCCATAATCTCACATCTCCATATACTCCACAACAAAATGGTGTATCTGAGAGAAGGAATCGTACATTGTTGGACATGGTTCGATCAATGTTTAATCTTACTACTCTTCTTTTGTCCTTTTGGGATTATGCTTAAGAATCTGTTGTTCGCATTCTAAATATTGTTTCCACAAAGAACGTTGATAAGACACCATATGAGATATAGAATGGAAAAGCTCCGAACTTGTCTTGTTTAAAGGTCTGGGGTTATGAGGCGTATGTTAAACGTGACTCAGCAGATAAACTCCAACAAATATCTATAAAGTGCATTTTTGTAGGATACCCAAAGGAAACGATGGGTTACTACTTTTACTACCCACCTAAGAATAAAGTATTTTTTGCTAGGTATGGTGACTTTCTTGAAAAAGATCTTGTATCTCAAGAAGTCAGTGGGAGAATCTATGATCTAGAATATGATCAAGATAATGCATTACCTTCTGAAAACACTAGCAAACTTCCTGTGGAACCTGAAAGTTTGGGTCCTCCACCTGAAGTTGAAGTAGTTCCCATTCGCAAGTCTTCTAGACATGTTAAAGCTCCTGAACGTCTATGTCTTAACGTAGTGTGTGAGGAAACTATACTAGGGGATCTTAGTGAACCTACTAGTTATAAAGATGCCATTAATAGTCCTGAAAAGGATAAATGGATGGCTGCTATGAATGGGGAAATGCAATCCATAAAAGATAATGAAGTCTGGATTGAAGTAGACCTTCCTCCTAATGCCAAGGTAGTTGGGAGTAAGTGGCTCTTCAAGAAGAAAACTGACATGGAAGGAAATGTATACACCTATAAGGCTTATCTGGTTGCTAAAGGTTTTACTCAAACTTTTGGGATCGATTACGAGGAGACTTTTTCTCCTGTAGCAGACATAAGAGCTATTAGGATTCTCGTAGCTATATCAGTGTACTATGACTATGAGATTTGGCAAATGGATGTAAAAACTGCTTTCTTTAATGGTCGTCTAGATAAAGACATCTATGTGGCACAACCAGAAGGGTTTGAAATTCCAAAGTTTCCAAATCATGCATGCAAACTTCAAAGATCCATTTATGGATTGAAGCAAGCATCACGACAATGGAATAAGAGATTTGATGCTGAGATTAAAAAGTTTGGATTTACTCAGAATCTCGATGGGCCATGAGTATATCATAAAGCTAGTGGAAGTGATAATGTGATTTTCATAATTTTATATGTTGATGACATATTGATCATGGGAAAAGACATTCTAAATTTGCAAAAAGTTAAGGCATATTTTGGAAAGTGTTTTTCTATGAAAGATTAGCTGCATACATTCTGGGAATCAAGATCTATAGAGGTAGATTAAGGCGGTTAATTGGATTAAGTCAAAGTGCTCACATTGACAAAATATTGAAAAGATTCAATATGCAAAATTCCAAGAAATGAAATTTGCCAATGGAAGTAAAACATGGCTTAAGTAATGAGTTATGTGCTTCAACAACTGCTGAGGTGGCTCGCATGAGTAAAGTTCCTTATGCTTCGGCTGTAAGATCTATTATATATGCGGCAAAATGCACAAGGCCAAATGTGGCGTTTGCTCAAAACATCACTAGTCAATTTCAACAAAATCCAGGTGAAAAACATTGGATTACTGTTAAACATATTCTTAAGTATTTAAGAAATACAAAAGATATGTTTTTGGTATATGGTGGAGAACCAGATGCAGAACTTGGTGTTACAGGTTTATGCGATGCGTCTTGGCAAAGTGATAAAGATGATGCGAAGTATCAGGTTATGTCTATGTTATCAATGGAGGAGCAGTAGACTTGAAGAGCAAGAAGCAGAGTACAATTGCGATGTCTGCAACAGAAGTTGAATACATTACTGCTTCAGAAGATGCTATGGAGGCTGTTTGGATTAGGAAATTCATTTCAGGGCTTGGTGTTATGCTTTTAATTGAATTACCTATTAATATGTATTGTGACAATTCTGCTGCAATCATATTTTCCAATGAACCTGGAGTCATGAGAGGCACCAGACATTTTCCACGAAAGTATCACTTTGTTCGAGAAAAAGTTAATGAAGGTGAAGTAAATATGATGAAAGTTCACACAAACGATAACTTAGCTGATCCATTCACTAAGGCTTTAGCTAAAGAAAAGCTTAATGAGTTAGCCAATGGCATTGGGCTTAGATTAGCTAGTAGTTTCATGCATAACTGTGATTAGTATTTGGATAAAGGATATTGTAAACAATTATTATTTTAATGAAATAAAGTATTTTTGGTATGTTTAATCCATGAATAAAAGTTATTATAAATTATCTATTGTCAGTTAATAATATGAGAATATTATTAAATTAAGACAAATATGAAGGTTGGTATAATATACTTAAAGTATATTGATACGTAGACATGCCATTTCAGATGATATTCAATGATATCGAATATAAGACTTATCCCAACTACATGATGTTACTTTATGGATCTTGTCATTAAGTAGATCCCAAGAAGTTATCCTCAGACTTGAGATACAAGTTAAGTTTCATGAATGTAGTGCATTTTTGTGGAACAACTTAACGCTATACGTAACTGGTAGTCATAAGGGTTGTTTTCGGAAGTGTTGCAAAGTTCATGTGTTTTGCTTGTAGTCAATACAGAATTTGTTCATTCAAATTAATTTTTGGAGTTTAATACTGATGGGCCCCTCGTAGGGTTGTCAAGGTGTTTACGTGGCCACGCCCAAGATCTTCCCTGAAATGTTCAGACGATTTGGTAACCTTGTCAATCACAAACATCGAAAAACAGAATGGTTAATTAAGGAATGACCTTGATCCATATCCTTATTAACTTGGTATTAGAAACAAAAGGATAATAATAGTGAGAAATCATTAAAATGTTTTCCAGGAGCCTTACTCGAGTTGTACTAGAGGCATCGGCGTGTTACAAGACGCTAACCGATGTGATCACTCTATTATGATATGTCTAAGTGGGAGCTGTTAGTTTTGTAGACATAAAATAATAGAAGTGTGTTAGGATCGAACTTGAGATCACGGGATTGCACACTTTACGTATGAAGAGTAAAAAATTATTATTTATAAATCTTATATATAATTATTAATAAGCACAAAATGAGTAACAGCCGTTAGTATTTAACGAAAAATGGCTAACGATCGTTAGATTAATATTAAGAAATTTGTATATGAGAATTATTGAATGTCAAGAAGGTTTCAGAATCACTTGGGGAGTTCCAATACCAATCGGTGATTTGATTCAATTATAATATAGTGATTTCACTGGTACAAAAAGTTGTATTGGTCACGCCAAAAATGTGTGACGATATGCATATAGTCACACACGTTTTTTTCGTTGTGTGTCACTAAAGGTCCCGCCACCGTAGGTGGCATATGGTCACATTGTTGAGTTTGTGGCCTTTTCCATCGAAAAAGAGTGACCAAAACCCCGAATATGTGTGACAAATTAGGCACAAGTTTTGTTGGATTAGTCATTATCAGTGACCGTAAATACCTTATAGTCACACGAATGTTTTTTGAGAGTGACTATTGTTCGTCCTTTGGCCACATAAATATATAATATATGTGACATTTGAGATGATGTATTCAAGTAAATGTGTATTTTGTGTGACTATTGATAATCCAATGGCCACATGAATATACAATAAATGTGACATTTGTGATGATTTAGTCAAACAATGGGTGTTATTTTTTTGGAGTTAGTCACGTACAATTTAACACAAAGTGGCCAAAAGTGTGAATAAGTGTGACCATATGCTGTTTAAAGTGAAGAAATGTGTATTTTGTGTGACTATTGATCATCCAGTGGCCACATAAAGTTTATGTTTGCATGGCTTTTTGTAATATTTAGTCGCACAAAGCATGTTTGTTTTGGGTATTTAGTCACATACCATTAAGCAGACAGTGGCCAAAAGTGTTAATAAGTGTGACCATATGCTGTTTAAAGTGAAAAAATGTATATTTTGTGTGACTATTGATCATCCAATGGCCACATGAATTTTATGTTTATGTGGCCTTTTGTAATATTTAGTCACACAAAGCATGTTTGTTTTGGGTATTTAGTCACATACCATTAAGCAAACAGTGGCCAAAAGTGTTAATAAGTGTGACCATATGCTGTTTAAAGTGAAGAAATGTTTATTTTGTGTGACTATTGATCATCCAATGGCCACGTGAATTTTATGTTTGTGTGGCCTTTTGTAATATTTAGTCACACAAAGCATGTTTGTTTTGGGTATTTAGCCACATACCATTAATCAAACAGTGGCCAAAAGTGTAAATAAGTGTGACCATATGCTGTTTAAAGTGAAGAAATGTGTATTTTGTGTGACTATAGATCATCCAATGGCCATGTGAATTTTATGTTTGTGTGGCCTTCGGTAATATTTAGTCACACAACGACTAAAGCAAACAGTGACCAAAAGTGTTAATAAGTGTGACTATATGCATCTTTTAGTCACATTTAAAAAATCAATATATATCAAAACAATTCAAATATATATCAAAACAAATTCAAATACAATAAAATTGGAATGTATATAACTGAACAAAATATAAGATTGGACATCCTTTTATACACCAAGGAGTCCTAGTCGGCTTACAATAGTTTCTTTATATGTATCTATAATCTTTTCCATAAGTAAGTAGCAACTTCGAGCGGTCTTAATCTCTGAGCAGTACCAACTTTAACTAGCAGTAGTAACTTTTGTACTAGCAGTAGTAAATACTTGGTCACATTTTCTTTGAAGTTCATGAGCTGCGCTAAATCCATCTGAGCAATATTAACACAAACATGATCAGCAGTAATTCAAACAACATCATGAAGACTTTTAATCCAAAACAATGAACATACTAATAAAATTTGCAGTTAAACTTACAAGTTTTTCTCCCATTGATCTAATCTCATCATCTAGATATAAAAGCCTTGAAAATGTAGGCTGCTGCATATCAACACATCAGGATGAGAGCAGGACTAGAACATGTCAAAGCTCATAACATAATAGAACTAGATGAGCCACTAGTTCTACTATCTGCACAAACATGATAGGAGAGTTAATACTAGTACCACGTTAGTACTGCTGGAGCAGAGTTACTACTGCTAGTATATATATATATATATATATATATATATATATATATATATATATATATATATATATATATATATAACAGAATGTATGTAAATGAAACAAATATATATACAATTGTATTTCAAATTCAATAAAAATCGAATGTATATAGATGAAGCAAATATATATATAATTGTAATGTCGTATATAATCAAATTCTCAACTACCATAAGTTAAAACCTGTTGACTCTTCGCCGCCTTAGCTTGCTTTTGCAAGGTTTCACTAGAGACCAAATGTTTTCGCTTCGTTGGTACTAATTTTAGTCCTGTATTTTGTTCACTAATATTTGGTATCATAGTTGGTGGTGTAACCTGTAGAACTGGTTTGTCGTGGCTCAAGCATTTTCGTATGTCCGATAGTTTTAACAGGTTCCTATATGTATATATAAAACACGGTACATTAGTCATGTACGTAAAACTAAAAAAAAATCAAAGGTGGATGTTTTATTACTTACCACTGTTTCCATTACTGGTACGTTTTCAAAAGTTTCAATGGCCATTGGAGTGGTCACCTGCAATATAAATTAAGAAATACAATGGTGTTATCATTAGAAAATGAAATTGTTAACAACATAAAAAGTGGCTTACATCTAAGTCTAATGCCAGTTTCTTTCTGCAAAAAAAAATATATGGGAAATGTAAGAAACTAAGGCACTAATAACGCTGCATAATATAAGATCAGCCAACCATGAAACTGTAAAAATATATATTGGTTGGCTTTGGTGACTGAGATGGAGCATACCCACGCCTCGAAAATGAAGTGTGCCATAAAAATCCATCTGAGGGAATTTTTAGCCAGGCATCCCATGTATCATCCTCACCCGTGAAAATAGCATGTACCCCCTGCAAGAAACAAGTAACGTGATTTATGCTAACATAAAAGACGACAACATTAGATGTCCCAAATATAAGTTTAGCCTCAAAAACAAACATACGGGTTGCATATCGACTAGGGCAACAAATAATATACAATTGGTTGCAATTTTATGCAGTGCCAAACGTGGAACGAATAAATGTCAAACACATTACCAAGCAAGCAAATCACTAACATTTGGTACAAATGAAACAGTTTGACAAAAAGCAACCATATTTGAGTTAATTTCCTATATCACAGATGTTATGTTAATCTTTTGATAGATAACTTACGTAACTGCGATAAGCAAACTCCAACTGTTCAGCAACATCCTCCCGGAGTGGAAACCAATCAAGACTCCCTTTATGAGCAAAAAAGTGGCCTCTTAGAACACGTCGATTGTCTCCATTCCAATAAACAGAAAAACTATTTCCTCCTAATAAGTCTACCTGCAACGATTACCACCACACGAATTTATAATCAAAAATATGTTTTAGGCTAGTTTAATCCACGAAAATCAATTTAAATCATTTTATGTTCGATTACACATTTAAGAAAATATAAATTAAATATGTGTTTGAGCATACCCATGAACAGAGTAGGATAGGTGAGATGAGGGTGATGGTGGCTCGACTGTGATGCTGGTGGTTATCTCGAACTAAACAACTGAAGCAAACAAAGTTTCCCATACAGTTCCCTTGTCTTGATGACGGTGATGGCGTGGAGGAGCGATGGTTGATGGAACCACGACGAGATAAGGTGGTGAAGTGTGGTGGTGGTGTGAGTCGGTTTTAGAGAGAAGGAGAAGAGATGAATAGAGAGAAGATAGATCTGACTAGTGTAAGTGTTAGTGTTTTGATTTTGGGGGAAAAAAGGAGGGATCTTGAGCGGGAGATTGAAATTTTTGCGGAAAAATTAGGGGCGGGATCTGACTTGTAACACCCCGTTCTTGCTTAGACCAAAAAATTAAAACATTATACGTGGAAACGACATATCAAAACTGACATTCTGTTACTCTTCTGACCATTGACAAAAATCTATAAATATTCAGATATTGAGACCATTTTTAAATGAAACTAGACTCAATTACCTTCGAAACTCCGGGTGGCACGACCCGTAACTCCTTACGGATTAAAAGATATGATTTTTCTAACATGACCCATTTTATGCACTACTTGCTGTCCCAAACACCCCTTTTTCTGCATAATCCTTTTATGCATCTTTCGACCCATTTTCCAAAAAAAAAACAACTTCTAAGACTCGACAATTAACGAAAACTTTCCAGATTTACTTAATACATCCATGGGCTCATTTCCATGTGAAAACATTTACCATTTGACTCTCGGAAATATACTTTACAAATTGACGGGTTTTGTGCCAAAACCCGTTTCGACCCGTTACATGACATGAGTCACATACAACTTCCATAACACCTCAAACTTAACCAAAATCATTAACATAACATGCTAAACTTGTTCCATACACACATGACCCGTTTACATCCCAAAATCGGTAGAAACATGCTTATGCCAAACACTCCCTTAACTTGACCATAAAATACATGAACCACGTTATAACTTACAAATTAACCACCAATTCAAACACTTGTCACTTGACCATACTTTACAAAACATTAATGACTCACGGGGGTACAAACATGACACTTGAGCTCGGTATACTACCTAGCTCCTACTATCTTACCAAATCCTTCTACACTTCGCATATAAGCAAGTCTTAACTCATACTCCAAACCATAGAATCTCCATGATATATGTTTTATGTCGGGTTACTTACTAAGCGAAAGCTTATGGTTACTTAAAAGTGTAATATAGCAACTTGTCTAGATGAATGTAAACGTGGTAGCGAATGTTGAAATTGCTCAAGGCAATGAGAAGTGTTGAAGTGATAGCGTGTACTTAATGATAAAAGTACATGAAAGATAAAGTGAGTAAAGATGATAAGTTAAATATAGCTTGGATCCAATTCTCTAGTTTTGGTATCTTTCGGGATAGCCCAGCTTGCCTTTATGGCATGTGTTTTCGGCATCCTTTGAGATGGCCTAGCTTGCCTTTCATGGCATGGTTGTTAGCTTGCCTTCGCGGCATGTGTTTTGGCATCCTTTGAGGTGGCCTAGCTTGCCTTTCATGGCATGGTTGTTAGCTTGCCTTTCATGGCACGATTGTTAGCTTGCCTTCGCCGGCATGGTTTGCCTATATTCTTGGCATGTATGAAAGTATCCTTTAGGATAGCCTAGCTTGCCTTTCATGGCATGGTTGTACAGCTTGCCTTATGGCATGGATGATAGTTATGGCATCCTTCGGGGTGGTCCAGCTTGCCGCAAGGGCATGGATATTATGGTATCCTTCGGGATAGCTAGCTTGTCTTTATGACATGGATGAATAGTTAGTGAGATTGGATCCAAGGCTAGAAAGAAGGAAAGTAAAGTAAGTATAATTGTTGTGTTGGAAGTACATGAGTAGGAGAATTTATAATCTCTTTATTTAACTGGATTGGGACGCCTCTTAATTTAAATAAAGAAAATGTAAATCGCCGAACCATAAGTTTATAATTCCTTACTTGCATAGATTGGGACGCCTTTTTATGTAAGTAAAGAGTTATAAATGAGCGGGCTTATGTGTAGCCGATATGACATGAATACGGGTAGAGATATGAGAAAGTGAAAGCTAAAACGAGTTAGACGCCAAAAGTCAAGAGACTAGATATGAATAAAATTTATAGCGGCGTTAAGGTTATGTGTGAAACCTTAAGAATGACGCCTAGAATGATTTTTTTGCTTTAAGTTGATAAGATGATGGGTGGATTTTTGGAAGTGCCGTTTATATGGTACTATGTATATATTGCGAGATAAGTTACCGGTTTTTGGCAGTAGTCAGTAGATAAGTGTTGATATTGTGTAAAGTGTAATTTTGGCTGGTATATGACGTAAGGTCATATAGTGCATTTGTGAATGAAGTGATGATAGTGTGAAGTTTGACTTATATAAAGTCAAAATAGTCAATTTTCCATATGACTAGTCGTCAATTGTGAGACATTTTAGATGAGCTTGTGATGAGAAGTGTTGCCTATAGTATAATATGAATTATGATTAAGTATAGCAAGTTTAGACTTTGCAAGATCATCTAGATCGTTGCAAGGTAATGGCTTAGTTTGCATGAGAATAATAAGTTGTTATGTTGAGATTTAGTTTTGGATAGTAATAGACGAAAGATTTCGAGGTCGAAATCTAAATAAGGGGGATAGAATTGTTAGACCCGTTTCCCGGGTACTTGGACCCCACCCTAGATGTAATGGACTAAGAGCCTTACGTGGTTGGTTAGTCAAAAAATGTCGTGATGTGGTCAAACCCGATAGTCATAGTATTTAGTAATGTGGTTTTAGAAGTATTATGTATCATAAGTTAGAGGGATAAGAACTTGAGGGACCTAAGTTGAAAGAATCCTAAACTGGTACTAGAACCAACTTGTTCTAGTCTGCAGGGACTATTCTTGCCAAAACCTCAAACTAGCACTAGAACCAACTTGTTCTAGTACTAAGGATGAATGGTTAAAGGAACTTAAGGGACTAAAGTTGCCAATTGGCCAAACCTCCAACTAAGTAGATAAATATTTAGTTATCTACAAGTTTCCAGGGAATTCTAGTATTATCCACACCATTCTTGGGTGTGCTTGTATGTACGGTTTTAGAAGATAAGAAAAGGAGGGAAAAAGCTAGTTGGGTGGTGAAGCAAATTGGTGAAGGATTGAAGCTCTAGCATTAATAATAGATACCTAGCTATGATCCCTTAAAGTAAGTAACCTATCTATTAATGTTAATTGTTGAAATTGAGATTAGGGTTTATGAGCCCTAATCAAGGGCAGTGGGTAATTGGTGTTTATAAGCTCAATTAAGAGTTATAGTAATGATGAGATGATTTTATAATGGGTTAAAGTTAATAAGTTTATGGGTTTGATCATCATATAATCAATATATGATTATACGATGATTAGAGGTGTTAGAGGTAAGTTAATAGTGGTATAAACCATTGTTATGGTTATTTGATTATGTTTTAAGTGTTTATGTTTATGATGATGAAGAATGATTATGTCTTAGGATGCTAGTATGGATGATGATGATGATGACGTTGATGATGGTGAGATTCGTTTGATATGCTTAGCTTGGAGCTAAGGTAAGTAAAATGATGATAGCATATGTTATATGGATTTCTATCATTATGTGTTATGTATGTTTATGTTGAGAAGATGAGCTTGGATTATGCTTATGTGATGCCATGGTTATGGCTTATGTGATGAGATGATGCTATAGAATATGTTGATGATATGTGATAGTTGAGACTTGGGTATGTAAGCCATGAAGTAAGTGTTTATGTATATGATGCATTATGTAGATTGAAGTATAATAGTATGTTATAGTCGTTTTACTTACTAAGCCTTTGTGCTTATGGTTTAGTTGTCTAACCATTTTGTAGGATTGGCATGTTCTTATGGATGGCTTGGATATGTGGATTAAGGTTTTGGTTATGCAAGATTTAAGGTAATATGTGTTTAGGAGCTTAGCTAGAATACCAGGCTCTTGTGTAAGTTTGTACCCCCGTTAGTCTTTTATGGGTTGTTAAAGGGCAGCCGTATGGCAAAGTGTATGTCAAGAGTTGTATGACAATTTGGTAGTCATTTGATAAGTCAAAGTATGGTTTATGTGTTTTTGAGTAAAGTTAAAGGGGCGTTTGGTTTAAGTGTAAACATACCTATTTTGAGTAGTAAACGGGTCAAGTGTTATTGGAACATGTTTGATATGTTAAATGATTGATTTCTGGAAAGTTTGGTGTAAAACGAAAGTGAAATAAGTGGTTTGTTGCGAAATGGGTCAAAACGGGTTATTTGAATAACCCGTCGTAAAGTACCCCTTCGGGGTATCGTAAGATAAATGTTTTTGCATGAAAATGAGCCCATTCATATACCAAATAAATCTGGAAAGTTTGGTTGAGTTTCGAGTTCGGGAGGTCGGGTTTCCGGCCGGGGATTTTGAAAGTGATTTCGGGACAACAAGCTGTCCAGATTTTTCGGGCAGACTGTGCAGATTTTTGGCAGTTTTCAAAAATTCATATCTTTTAATCTGTAAGTCGTCACGGGTCGTGCCACCTATCGTTTCGAAGATGATTGAGTCTATTTTCATCTAAAAATAGCCCCAAGGTCTGATTGTGTACTTATTTTTGTCAGTTTATGAAAGAGTAACAGCAGGTCAGTTTTAGTTCAAGCGTTTCAGCGAAAAAGTCATAGTTTTCAAAGTAAGTGGGCACGGGGTGTTACAACTGACATGAATACGGGTAGAGATATGAGAAAGTGAAAACTAAAACAAGTTAGACGTTATAAGAAAATATTAGATATAAAAGCTTGTAGCGGCGTTAAGGTCCTATATGAACCTTAAGATATACGCCTAGAATGAGTTTTTGCTTTAAGTTGCGAAGTGGAATCCCCACGATCTAACGAGAAGATTGCTTTAGTAATGCATAGAGTTGGTTTTTGGAAGTGCCGTTTATATGGTACCATGTATACATTCTGAGATAAGTTACCGGTTTTTGGAAGTAGATACGTGTTGGTATTATGTATAGTGTGATATTGGCCGGTGTATGACTATATGCCGTGTTAGTGCATGGGCTTATGACGTGGAATAGTGTTGAAGTTTGACTTATGGAAAGTCAAATAGTAGATGTTTCTGGATGACAAATCGTCATTGTTGGAAATTTTAGATAAGCTTGTGATGAGTAGTATTGCTTATAGTCTCTTATGGGTTGTTAAAGGGCAGCCGTATGGCAAAGTGTATGTCAAGAGTTGTATGACAATTTGGTAGTCATTTGATAAGTCAACGTCTGATTGTGTACTGATTTTTGTCAGTTTATGAAAGAGTAACAGCAGGTCAGTTTTAGTTCAAGCGTTTCCGCGTAAAAAGTCAAAGTTTTTAAAGTAAGCGGGCACGGGGTGTTACATGACTAGTGTAAGTGTTAGTGTTTTGATTTTGGGGAAAAATGAGCTTGAAATGTTTAATGAGTGGAGCTCAATCTTATATAAGTTCGACTCGAGTTATTGTTGAGTTCTCGAGCTTGTAAGTAATATAAAATATGTTTTTTTTTATTTTTATTTTTTATTTTTATTTTTTTTTTTAAGTGTATTAAGTGTAAATATTTATTTATGAATGTATCAAGCTTTTCGAGATGAAGTCAAACCGAATTCAATTCTTAGGTTATATTATATTTCAATTTTAATTTGTGTCAGAAAACACATCTTTACAGATAAATCGAGCTTTTCGAGTCAAGCTCAAGCCGAGTGCAAACTTTCTCGATCCCGAATAACATGATCGAGAGGGTGATGGCGGCTTGACTGTGATGGTGGTGGATGTGGTGGTTATCTCGAACCAAACAACCGAAGCAAACAAACTCTCCCATATAGTTCACTTGTCTTGATGACGGTGATGGCGTGGAGGATCGATGGTTGGTGGAACCACGGCGAGATAAGGCGGTGAAGTGTGGCGATGCCTGGTGTGAGTCGGTTCTAGAAAGAAGGAGAAGAGATGAATAGAGAGAAGATAGATCTGACTAGTGTAAGTGTTAGTGTTTTGATTTTGGGGGAAAAAAGGAGGGATCTTAAGCGGGAGATTGAAATTTTTGTGGAAAAATTAGGGGCGGGATCTGACTAGTGTAAGTGTTAGTGTTTTGATTTTGGGGAAAAATGAGCTTGAAATGTTTAATGAGTTGAGCTCAATCTTATATAAGTTCGACTCGAGTTATTGTTGAGTTCTCGAGCTTGTAAGTAATTTTATTTTTTTTTTAAGTGTAGTAAGTGTAAATATTTATTTATGAAAGTATCAAGCTTTTCGAGATGAAATCAAACCGAATTCAATTCTTAGGTTATATTATATTTTAATTTTAATTTGTGTCAGAAAACACATCTTTACAAATAAATCGAGCTTTTCGAGTCAAGCTCAAGCTGAGTGCAAACTTTCTCGATCCTGGATAACATGATCGAGAGGGTGATGGAGACTTGACTGTGATGGTGGTGGATGTGGTGGTTATCTCGAACCAAACAACCGAAGCAAACAAACTCTCCCACATATAGTTCCCTTGTCTTGATGACGGTGATGGCGTGGAAGATCGATGGTTGGTGAAACCACGGCGAGATAAGGCGGTGAAGTGTTGCGATGCATGGTGTGAGTCGGTTCTAGAGAGAAGGAGAAGAGATAAATAGATCTGACTAGTGTAAGTGTTAGTTTTCTGATTTTGGGGAAAAAGGGGAGGGATCTTGAGCGGGAGATTGAGATTTTTGGGGAAAAATTAGAGGCGGATGTTGAGATTTTGAGCGCCTGATTAAAATTTTAGAGATTGAAAGCCTATCAAATGATCTCGAAAGGTTTAATGAGTTGAGCTCAATCTTATATAAGTTCGATTCGAGTTATTGTTGAGTTCTCAAACTTGTAAGTAATATAAAATATATATATATATATATATATATATATATATATATATATATATATATATATATATATATATATATATATATATATATATGTATGTATATATATATATATATATATATATATATTTAAGTGTATTAAGTGTAAATATTTATTTATGAATGTATCAAGCTTTTCGAGTCAAGCCGAGTGCAAACTTTCTCGATCCCGGATAACATGATCGAGAGGGTGATGGAGGCTTGACTATGATGGTGGTGGATGTGGTGGTTATCTCGAGCCAAACAACCGAAGCAAACAAACTCTCCTATATATAGTTCCCTTGTCTTGATGACGATGATGGCGTGGAAGATCGATGGTTGGTGAAACCACGGCGAGATAAGGCGGTGAAGTGTTGCGATGCATGGTGTGAGTCGGTTCTAGAGAGAAGGAGAAGAGATAAATAGATCTGACTAGTGTAAGTGTTAGTGTTTTGATTTTGGGTTAAAAGTGGCGGGATCTTGAGCGGGAGATTGATATTTTTGGGGAAAAATTAGAGGCGGATGTTGAGATTTTGAGCGCCTGATTAAAATTTTAGAGATTGAAAGCCTATCAAATGAGCTTGAAAGGTTTAATGAGTTGAGCTCAATCTTATATAAGTTCGACTCGAGTTATTGTTGAGTTCTCAAGCTTGTAAGTAATATAAAATATGTTTTTTTTTTTTCTTTTTTTTTTTTTTTTAAGTGTATTAAGTTTAAATATTTATTTATGAATGTATCAAGCTTTTCGAGCTGAAGTCGAACCGAATTCAATTCTTAGGTTATATTATATTTCAATTTTAATTTGTGTCAGAAAACACATCTTTACAGATAAATCGAGCTTTTCGAGTCAAGCTTAAGCCGAGTTCAAACTTTCTCGGTCCCGGATAACATGATCGCGAGGGTGATGGAGGCTTGACTGTGATGGTGGTGGATGTGGTGGTTATCTTGAACCAAACTACCGAAGCAAACAAACTCTCCCATATAGTTACGTTCCCTTGTCTTGATGACGGTGATGGCGTGGAGGATCGATGGTTGGTGGAACCACGGCGAGATAAGGCGGTGAAGTGTGGCAGTGGTGTGAGTCGGTTCTAGAGAGGTAATGAGTTTGGCGGTGGTGTAACTCATCCATTCAATACTGCAAAACATTCATTGTGACTCGATACACGCATTTGACTCAAACAAGCACTAATGAGTTAAGGTAGGCATGAATGCAAGTTCATGTATTCGATTTTACAAGGAAACCGCATGTTAAAGAGAGAGAGACTATTAAGAAAATGACATTATAGCTAGTAGGATCTTACGATCCCGATTCGATCATACGATCATGATCTTGCAAAGACGAAAACGATCCTGGGTAGGATCTGATCCCGATCTTGAAACTTTTAATACTTTTAGTTTTTATACTTTTAATCATTTTAAACTTATCTATACATTTTAAGTAAATAAAACAAATTAAGCTATATGTACAATCAATTTAAGCATTAGCACCTACACACATTGACTAGTCAACACTTAATAATTAATATATATTATAACACACATCACTTATAATATATATTATTTACAAAGCTTCTCAAACACACTTCACACACTCCAACATATACTTAATACTCTATCCGACAATCACACACAGCTGCCTTGTTCTTTCTTTCTCTCTCTCACTACTACACCCTAAGTTTGACCCTAAGTTAGATCGGAAGCATATGGTAACATACTTAGATCGCTTCTATATTGACCCTAAGTTTGACAGATGATTTGGTTTATCTGATTATTTAGTTGTTTTTTTGGTTTATCTGATTATTTCATTGTTTGTGTTTATTTAATTAGTGTTATTTAGTGTTAGGGTTTATGTATGATCTGTATATTTGTGTTTTTTATTGTTAGGGTTTATGGTTGTTTTTTAGTTTTAGTGCGAATATTTAGGCTAAAACATCAAGTATCAAAGATGTAAGAAGTATCAATGATGGATGAAAAGACACCACTTTCAAGTATGAACATAAACTTGTTCTGGTGTTGTTCATCAATTATTGATTCATCTTTGTTCTTTGTCAAGGATGGGTGAACTGACACCACTTTCAAGTATGAACATAATATGTATCTGTATCAAAGATGGAAGAAGTATCAAGGATGGATGAAAAGACACCACTTTTAAGTATGAACATAAACTTGTTATGGTGTTGTTCATCCATTCTTGATACATCTTTCCTTTTTGCCAAAATACATAAACAATGAAAATATTTTATCTTAGGATTAGGTTGAAGTACCATAAACATATCAAGAACTTAAAGAGTTTTTTCATGTATTTAGTTACAATGAAAATATTTTCATTGCATTGTTGATATAAATTTAATATGATTTCGATGTAGATGGGTTCCATCGCTTTAACTGGACCCCATTTTCTAACAATGTTTAATGGTTCTTTCAATAATCAAGATTAAACATCGTTAGAAAACGGGGTCCAATTAAAGCGATGAAACCCATCTACATCGTTAGATAGATATGGCCTGATCATTGAGACGTCTTCAATGCGATAATGATATAGTGTGTATTGTTCATGACAGGCCACACTCCTTCATTATCGCATTCAAGATGAGTGATGTTACTTAAACTCTATTCTTTACTCAACATTTGTAGATTGTTTGTATCACTCTATTTGCTTTATATAAATGTGTGATGTATTTTTGATATAAGAATTATGTTGCATTTGTATTGAGAGTATAATGAAGATTAGTGGCGGATGTGTGTGCGAATATTTAGGCTAAAACATCCATGATTAGCTCTCTAATGTCGTAGAATCTACATAATTAATATGTATGTTCGTCACATCTAAGGGAGCAATATAAATGATAGTAAGAATCTGTTTTCTAATAACTTAAAGCTCAATGTTAGGGCAAATCTATTTAAAGTTGTAGAACGGTTCCATTACTTAATTTGGAAAACCTCTACTACCGTTATTAGACGGTGTCCAAAAAACAAAGCAATGGAACCTTTCTGCAACTTTAGATAGATCTGGCCTGATCATTGAGACGTCTTCAATGCGATGATGATATAGTGTGTATTGTTCATGACAGGCCACACTCCTTCATCATCGCATTCAAGATGAGTGATTACTTAGACTCTATTCTTTACTTAACATTTCTAGATTGTTTGTATCACTCTATTTGCATTCAAATCTTTTTTATGATCTAAATGAGTCTGTAATTTTAACATACCTTTCCATTCTCAATTCCCACACATTTCCTTTTATTTTTTCAACGATCTAGCAATGCGGCTGGTGCAGTCCTTTGCTCAAAGGTAGTTGAAACGATAAAAGGAGCTGTAGCGGGAATTTAGAAGGGTTACGTATGTTGTTTCAACATACCTTTCCATTCTGAGTTCCCATACAGTTCCTTTTGTTTTTTCAACAATCTAGCAATGCGGCTGGTGCAGTCCTTTGCTCAAAGGGAGTTGAAACGACAAAAGGGGCTGTATCGGGAACTTAGAAGGGTTACGTATGTTGGTTTATTGCATTCCATTCTTTTTTATGATCTAAAACCAACCATCCACCAAGTAATATGGCCATTGTAGTTCCAAGAACAAAGGTTGTTTCAAATAAACCCTGAATTGCAACATTATCTTTTATTTCATTTACACTATATTTTTTAAAATTTTAATATATATATATATATATATATATATATATATATATATATATATATATATATATATATATATATATATATATTTTTTTTTTTTTTTTTTTTGCAGAAATCATACATTGACAGCAGTGACTCAAGTTCATTTCACATATCAAGCAGTTCTGAAGGTCCTCCAAATACATGGGTAGACTACTTTCCAAAGGGATATTCTGGATCAAGCACAAAAAAGGAAGATGCTAGGAAGGTTAAAACTCCAAAAAAGACTGCCAAAGAGCTTTTTGATGAGAGGGTTCAGGTGCTAGGCCTGCCTAATGCTAAGACTTGTGAAGACAAGGGTATAAAACTATGGGAACCAAAAATGCCCAAAGTTTGTTCAAAAGGGAAGGGTAAAAAGAAAATGTATTAGTTGAATTAGGAAGTAATTTGAATAAACCTGTGTAATCCATTTGTACTAGTTTATTTGACTTAATGCTGCTCAATTTTCTTATTAATGAACTGAATATGAATCGGTTAATTTTTGTGGCATCTTATTTTTATCCCTAGCAGCATTAAGTTCTGAGTTACTAGCATTCACCCAAATTCCAATCCAAACCCGGAGTTGCCCATAAGATAAGTTTGACAATCTTTGACTTTTGCAAACGACAATCAAGTTTAACAATCTTTGTTTGACTTTTAACAAAGCATCATAACATAGTCAACAAAGCAACATAACATAATTAATCAACAAAAAGGTAACTTGATCATATAGTAATATAATCGATAACTTGATTAACAAAGAAACATAAGATAAGTTTTCTTTGAACACAAAATCATTAAACTTCAAAGAAATAACATAATAATGATTAATATCATCTTACATCAGGGTTAATTCAATGAAAATTATACAAACTATTTTGAATGCCTTTGTAAATATCAACAATGTTTCCACGGATTTGTTCTATTTCTTGATTCCGAACATTAACTTTGTTCTGATGCACCAGTATGATATCTTGGTCTTTTTTGTTTTGTTCTTCCAACAACGCGATTCGTTTGTTGTAAAGTTCAACCAACTGTCGTTCAGTACCATATTGGCCTTGAGAATGGCATTTATCCCCGCACTCTTGGGTTAGGCCGTGGATTTTATATTTTCCTGGCATTGGAGGAGGAGGAGGACGAGGAGGAGAAGTATCCCTTGAACGTTTTGTTTTCTTTGAAGCAGGATTTGAAGATGATGAAGCCATTGCAGTTCCAAACAAAAATTGAATACGTAATGAAAAGATGAAAGAAGTTGGTTGTAATTCCTTTGTATTTATAGGCACACAAGAGTCGCAATGTCACAACGTTTAAGTGTCACAACGGTTTACAAAGTGTCACAACGGTTTATAGTTACTTTTTTACAGTTACACCGGTTCACAGTAATTTATGCCTAACATCATTAAGTTATGCCTAGCAGCATTAAGTTTTTTATTAATCAGGTCATAACAGTGTTGAAGTAAGTTTGCCAATTCAGGGAGTAAACACTCTCACAAACACAAATTTTACACAACTAATAACTAGATTAATACCATTATGTTTATTCTTACTATATTTTCTAACATTTGAAACCACTTACAATGCTTATTACCATTTAAAGTTTAAAAATAAAATTATAGAATGTTTAGGAGCGCGCATTTAATGTGTAAAATTAAAAGGATTACAATTAGGCACGAGTAATTATTGCATTTCACATGCTAATGTGATGTTAAACTTGGTAAATTGCAATAATCTTTAATGTTGAGACTTTCAAAATTCCCTAGGCGTATAGTATGTCGCATCCCTTTTTAAGGCCATCACTTAGCTTTTTAACACACACTTTTTAAAACAATCTAAGATCGAAGTTATGGCTGGAAATAAGAAAAGGTGCATTTCATTAAAGAAGAAGCGTTCAAAATAAGTACTACTAATTAAACTTTTGTACACGTAAACATTCAAAGTTTGTACAGATGTTATGTACGTACATGTTGACTTTTTTTTTTAGTAGAAGTTAGTTAATCCATAATAATTTTGGTTTATTAAGCTTTTATGAATTTATAAAAATGGTTATCAATTGGTAGCTTTAGGTAATCAGTTATGAAATTGTGTTAGTTTACTACGTAGTAGTTTGAATGTTTTATTCCTTATATTTGTTATCTTCCTAGTACATAAGATCCGTGAAAAAAACCTAGCTTTACTCACCCAGCATTCAAAACTTACATCATAATATACCAAAAGGGTAATCTTTAATGTTAGAATGTAACATTATTATATCGAAAACTTTCGCCCCCCCCCCCCCCCCCCCCAATCAAGACGGTCAAAAGGATAATCTGTAAATTTATCAAAAGGATAATCTGTATAAATTTATCAAAATGATAATCTTTAATGTTAGAATGTTACATTATATACATCATATAATTAAGAATACCAAATTAAAAGGATAATCTGTAAATTTATCATCTAATGCTTATTTGATTTCAGGAAACCAGAGAAGGTATTTAACATTGAAGAGTGGTATGAGTCAGGGAGTTCTCGAAGAAACAAGGCAAGACGCAAAGCAAGTTTGCTTCAAATTAAGAAAGATGAGAAGGAATATAAGCGATCAAAGCCGAGGGTTGGTTCAGTGGAAGAGGATGCGGCTGATGTTGGATTTTTGAGTGAAGAAGAGAGATTCGACTCCACTAACTACGATAATGTGCATTTGTCATTTGATCCGGAGAAATCTCCGAAATTTAATTGTTAAACTTTTTATCTGTATGAACTGCTTTATTTTACTTTTGTTATATATGGATACTAATGTTTTTTTTGGGTTTATTATATATTAATTTTAACTTTCTTGCTTCATTAAAGCTTGATTAAGCTTGATTTTTTATCTATTCATTAACCTTGATTTATGCCTAGCAAATTTATGCCTAGCAGCATTAACTTATGCCTAGCAACATTAATTTTGAATGTGTTGCACATATTTTGAATTTTCATTACACTTAAATATCACATTTTGCTATAAATAATAGTCACATAAATATCACAATATGACTATTTTGAATGTATTGCACATATAATACCCTTATAATGTGGCAATAAACATAAGTTAATACACATTTATGATATGGTGTGACTATTGTAAAGCATATAGTCACATGATCATGCTACAATTAAATGTGACTATACACATTAGGTTGTGGCAAGCAAACACACACTAAACTTTAGACACACATATTTACTTATGTGACCATATGTATCGAATTTTCGTTACACTTAATCATGTTTCTATGGTTTCGTATGACCATATATGACATTTGGTCACACTCTTCAAATGTGTGACATATATATTTGTCACTATTAAATGCATATCGTGACTAACGTTTCAAACTTACTTTTTAGTTGTCACACATTTCAAACGTTATGTGGCTAACTATTCAACAAAGAATAGCAGTCACGTTTAAATAATGTGTGACAAACTTGACTATATAATTTAGTCACATACACAATTACTTCATGTGACCATATATCTATTTTGGTCACACTCTTCAATTGTGTGACATATATTTGTCACATATGTATATCTGTAGTGTGACTAATGCTTAAAGCTGATTTGTATTGGTCAAACGTCCCAAATTAAACGTGACTAAATGATCAAAAAATATTTACCAGCTACCCTCTAATCACATAAATACACAAATGTGTGACTGATTGAGCCTAAACCACCTAACTTATATTGACCAAGGAATGGTCAACAAAGTCAAACAGCCTAGAGTCAATCTCCGATGAAGTATAGTGGCTTCCCCGGGTCGTTATGTCCTGACGAGGTGTGAATTGTAAACAAACGGTTTCGTGATCGGGTGAATTTGGATGAAAAAGGGGTTTGTGATTGATTGAACTAAGGAATCTACAATGAAATAGCTTAAACAAGCTATGTGAATAAGACGGGAAAGAAGGAAAAACCAGAAACGCTTAAAACCTAAAAACGCGTACATTACGTTTAAATAAAACGTAGACGTACGAAATAAAAAGTGAAAACGGAAATCTGAAAACACCCAGGGGGTGAAAATGACTTTTTTACAAACTAAAAGGTAAAAGAAAATCTTAAGAAACAGAAAATAAATTTTAACACTAATTAATTATTTATTATTAATTAAATACTATTTAATACTTATTATTAAAACTTAAAACACTTAAATATAATTTAATATTAATTAAATACTAAAAAGGTGAAAATAAAATTCCTAAAATTATAAAATAACTAAAAACAACTTTTAAAATTAAAAATAAGTATTTTTGTCTTTTTGTGGTTTTTCTATTAATTAATTACTAATTAAATACTAATTACCTAATTAAACTATTTTAAATTAAGAAAAATACTAAATGAACAGTAAAAATTCTAATAAAATTTCTAAAAATATTTTACAACATATGAAAGCTAGGAAAAATATAAAAACTAGGTTTTACTTAATAAAAACTAAATATGCTATTTAATACTAATTATTAATTAATAATTAATAAAACTAAAATTAATTCTAATAAATACTAAATAATAAAATAAAAATCTGAAAAAATTATTATAAATACTTTAATATAAGAGGAATTTAAGAAAAATATAAAAATGCTAAGTTGCTTAAGAAAAAGCTAAAAATGAAAATTAAAAATATAAATAATATTAAATAGAAACTATCACTTAATTTTAAATTGGTTTTTTCTGGATTTTCTTTTGGAACAGCATTTTATACCTAAAAACATGAAACTTTTGTAAAAACAACTTTTCTATAACTTAAAAATAACCAAAATGGACATGAAAATGGCTAAAAGTTGACTTTTGTTGACTTTTTGGTGCTTTAGAGCCTCTGTGGGGCCCACAGAGGTGAAAACTGATGAAAAATACTTAGAATGAGTAAATGGAACTAAAAACACCAAGCTTGGAACTCAGATTGGGCAAATGGGTCACAATGGACACTTTTGACCCATTTAGAAACTAGGAAATGGGACAAAAAACAAGAGCTGATTCAGGTGGGTCGCAGGCTGTTTTGGTCAAAAACTTGCTGGAAATGGAGAGGCACCCAGGTGGTGAGTTCACAGAACCAAGGGGGAGGTGTGGGGCCCACAATGGTGACCTGTGGGACCCACCAAAGTGGGTAGTTTGGGTGTTTTGCTGCTGAATTTCAGCAGCTCAGTGGCCTGGGTGGCCCTGTTTGAGGGCTTGTGGGGCCCAGGAAAAAAATCACAAAAATGTAAGGAAGTTGGGAACTCAAAGTTGAGCTGGTAGAGATCAAATAACAACAAGTTTTATGCCATGAATCCAAGTCTAAAATTCATTAAAAATCCCTCAACTTTTGGAAAAATCTGAAAACATGCATTTGACTTTTTTGAGTAAAAGTTGAAAATTGACTTTGGTGGATTTTTAATGCATATAATCTACTGATTTGGTTGTAATATAATGAAATAAACCTAAACTAAGCTACATTAGCAACTATTTAATGAAAAGAGTGGAGTTTTGATGAAATCCTTCCAACAGTTAACTGTTGGAGGGTGTTAGGGTGATTTTTTAACTTTGTTGATAAAAACTTGGATGTAAAGGTTTGCTACACTTTACTAAACCTAATGTAGTATTTCTACACTAAAACAACAACAAAATAACAATTAAAACTCAGCAAAAAGTGCTGATCCAAACACTCCCTATGAAACTGTTTTGATGATTTAAAGAAACACAAGACATATTTGGTACATGAAACTGAAAATTATCATTACTATGATTAAACATGAACATGAATGGACAATAATAAACAACATTTAACAATAACCACTATATTAAACAGATTGAGCTTAAAAATACAAGAAAATGCTTACACATTTATCCAATGGGTCAGAACTGAGGGAACTAGAAACTTAAACCATAACCCTATGCTTCCCATGAAGCTCTAAACCATTGCATCCAGCTTCCTCTGATTTTCTTTTTCTTCTTTTTCAGGTGGTTTCACTATTTTTGTATTTTATTTTATTTTATTTTTTATTTTCTTTTTGGATTTAACGAAGACTTGAGAGATTAAGCTTTAAAATAGTCCTACTGAATTTGGGTACTCACAAAAAGCTATATGAGCTTGTGTGATCTTATGAAACAGTAAGAATGGCTTGAAATTAGAAAACTTGGAAATAAGCAATAAAATTAAAAATCCGACAAGTAAAGTGAGACTGGATCTTAATTAAGCCTTAACAGAGTACAATACAACTGAAAAACAACAAAGATTATACTAATTTTGCTTTTAACTAAATTATGCTATTCCTACCATTAATCTAAAAATTACTCTATGCTAACTGCTACTACACTACTGCTACACTCACTACTCTCTTCTTCTTCCTTTTTTCTTGAGTTTTATAGTCCTGGGGGGTTCCACTTTCTTTCCCACCATCAATAACAGCCGTTGGATGGCTTGAACTTATCTGAGTCGTTCAAAAGTTCTTGGTGGGAAAAAGGATTTTGGCAGGTTTAGGTAGCTTGTGAGGATTCAAGAGTATTAATTGTGGTTTGGAGGTTTGTGGTGAGGTGGAGGGACAAAGGATGGGGTGAGTGAGCTGGAAGTGAGGAGGGGGGTTGTGTGTTGAAGTGGGTTATCAGGGAAGTGGGGGAGAAAGGGTGGTCAACGTTGGGTGTTGACCGGGGGTGATTAATTAAAACGGTTTGGTTGCTTTTTATATTTAAATGGGGAGTGGGCTGAAGTAAGGAGTGGGCTGAGGGTGTGGTTGTGGGCTTGGTTTTGTTTTGGGTTTAGGTTTAGTTTGGTTTGGGTTGTGTTTTGTTGTTGGGGTTTAATAACTTTAAGGGTCCGTTTGGTAAATGGCAAATCACAAGGACCATATATGTAATTAACTGAAAATGGTGGACTGGAATTGTAACTGTTCCAAAATAGTCACAAGGGTAAAACTTGCCACATATCAATAACCAAAGGATCATAGAATTTAATTTTCCAAAATTTGATATCCGGGGACCTTTTCTGTCAACTTTCAAAACCTAGGGACCAAACATGTAATTTCACTAATTTTGCCACCCAAGGATCATTTTTGATAATTTATAATTTTTAAGGACCAAAAAATGATTTATCTTTCAAAATTATCCCACCAGGGACCTTTTCTGCCAATATTTGAAACTCCAGGGACTTAAACTGTAAATTTCCAAAACTTTCCAATTTTTCACCAAAGGACTAAATATGACAACTTATGATTTCAAAATGACCTTTGGTGATAATTTTCTATATTTTGAATATCCAGGAACTAGTTTTGTAATTTTATGAAAGTTGAGGGACTGAAACTGCCAATTTTGCAAACTTTGTGCGTTTTTTATTTGTTTTTGCTCATTTTGCATCTAAAACATATAAAACACAATTTTAAAATATTTTTAGTATTTTGATGCATTACTGAGTGTTTTTGTATGTTTTGCAGTTCAGATTAGACCAAAAATGATGAGTGTTTGAGCACTCATCAGTGACATATATCTTCCGAAATGGTCACACAAGTCGGATCGAGTGTGGCTGTTTATTTTATTTTCATACATTTAGTCACGTAAATATGTTATAGTGTGACCGTTTGAAATCGACCATGTGTGACGAAAGACCATTTTTGTACCAGTGTTTTCCAAAGAAATACTTAGGAAAGTATTTCCCGGGTTTTGTTCCAAGTGAAGGTATGAATGGAATCGTGGTTCTCGATTCGTGAATCGCGTAGTGAATGGGGATAAAAATGATAATTTGGAATTTTACACTACAATGTATGAATTAACAACTAAAAACAACAAATAAAGCGATAACGTAAAAATAAAAAGACTAAAACGTAATCTAAACTAAAAACGCGAGAATTAATTGAAATAAACGTAAGTGCGTAAGATAAAAAAGTGAAATTAAAGCAATACTAATCCTATGGGTGCAAAAATAAATTTCCTATATTCTAAATGATAGAAGAAAATTACGGGAAAAAGAAAAATATTTTTTCGAGTTTTTATTTAATTAATATGATTTAAAAGCTAATTAAACTAATTAAATGTAAAAAAAAATACTAAATGATGTCTAAAAATTATAAAACTTAACTGGAAATTACTTTCTACTACTATAACCCTAGGAAAAATATTAAATCAGAAAAAGCAGTTTGAAAAAGGCTTGAAATAAGCAAAAACAGATAAACTAGCTAAAAGGAGAAAAGAGGATAAAAAGGTTTAAAAGAATAAAGCATGCAATGTCTAACAATAAAATCCTAAGGGTACATTTGGTTTTGTGTTGTCAGTGTGAAGTGCATGAATGGTTAAGGTCCCAGGTTCAACCCTGGGCCTTAACTGTCACAACTCGTAATTTCAGATCCCTTTTCAGCTGTCGAAATTTCATTTTCATATTGGAAATTTACTATTCACCGATCACTATTCATCATTTTTGAGGTCAGTTTGAGATTCCAAGAAGCGTTCGGAAAAATTTACTATTCACATGACACTATTCATTTCCGAAGAGAAAACACTATTCATATACTTTATACATTTCATCGTAAATTTAGTTTACGGATATTTAAATTCGCGTAACCGGTCAGGTTAAGCTGCGAATTCGAGAATCATTAATAGGGATACTTCATACGAACTAGAAATAGTCTACATATCATCATAATAACATTTGCATACTGTACTACTCGTAGAATATTCATATTAATATTTTTGGTATATTTAACGTTTTACGTATATTTATTTTTAAATAAACGCTAACACGCGATTAATAAATATAACTAACATATCTAAAAATCCCCACAATGGTTTCGATATATTTTTAAACCCCTTACAACATCACAAAGATTATAAAATTCATTTACCCGGTATTTTGAAAATTTATTTAATTTATATCGTAAGCTTAATATAATTACGACGGTTTTCGTGGAAATTAAATAATAATCATCCAAACACCCAATATTTGTACCCAATATATTTTCATAACTTTTATGACCTTATTATGTCCCGATTAACTTTGTCATATTTTATTTTAAGTCGTCACGATTTATTTTTAGTTAACTCGATACCCGATATCGCCTAACGGATACACAAAACAACTAATACTACCAAGCTTCCCCAATACTCTTCCTGAATTACCATGTGCCGCCCCCTCCTTTGCTTCACATTGACCATTTATTTACCACTTTGCCATCACAAGTAAATATCTAAAACATATAAACACCTTTTCACACTTATACATTTTTATCAAAATCAAAAAGTTTTCTTCTTCCTTTCCTCTCAAAACCCACGACCCAAATAAAAATCAAGAGCAAATCCACCATTTTTCCAAGATCAAGTTATTTTGCTAGTTCATTTAGTGATCATTGTTAGGATTTTGCAATACAAACTCAATGATCATAAGGTTTTCATCACCCAAGATCCATAATCTTTCAAAGTAACTTTACAAAATTTATTTTCATCATTTCTTCAAGTTATCCTTATGATCATGTGATTTCTATACATGATTTCATGCATATGTTAGTATATACCACTCATTATATATACTTATGTCTTTGAAACCCTAGAAATGGAAACCCTTGTTAGATCCACTAGATTGATGATGTTTAAAAACCCATGACACCCTAAGAAGGTGTATGGTAGGAATAGACTAGATTTGTGGTGATTGGAAGTGATTTGGATGGATTAGAAACTAGTTTGGAACACTAGAAATGGATTTGGAACATGTTTATAAACCTACTGTCCCAAAATGGAAATTGTGGAAAACTCAGGAACTCAGGAGAGATTTTCAACCAAAGATTTAGAAAATACTTTCAAAAATGAAACTTTTGGCGAAAGAACGGACTAAAACGAGTTTATAACGAAGGAGATATGATTTTTGCAAGTTTAATGACGAAAACTATTTTTCTGAAAATTATATGCTGTTGGACTATTTTTGGTGGACAAACCGAGGTGTTAGACGTAACCTAGAGAAGCTGAGTTATCAAAAATATATTAGTACATACTAAGACGAATCCGTGGATATAAAGAACGAAGAAAATGAACTTAAAATGACCAAGTTATTCACGTTTCAATATCGGCAAAACTATATATATTTTGACAGCTTTTTAACTAGAAATAATAATAATACTACTTCTACGTACTAAATCCTAGATTTTCTAGAAATACTACCAAAGTGCCAAATTCATAACTAATGAAGTACTAGTGATTACAAGTTTATTTTTACGACTATTAGACGTTACTTCAAGGTTTTCAAAGCACGGAATATAACACTAACATTCTATATACGATATACTACGACTAGTTTTTACAAGTCTAGTTAAGACTTATTCTTCTTAAGTATGGAATATATTTTACTATGACTATAACTAGTATTTTCAAGTTATGAGTGGTATAGGTATCATGTGCATGTATATTCTCTACATCATTTCATGATCTAAATTAGATCATTATCATCCATCATAGGTTGCGGTTGATTTCGTTCCTTGTTGTCCCTATCATTTCATCTCATTGCATCATCACTTTGAGGTGAGTCATAGCCCCACTTTTACTTGTTTAATTACTTTATAAACTCTTTGGGGGAGATATATGCTTAAATACTTGTTTTATACTTTTATACGTTTTGAATTACTTCTGGGGGAGAATACGTTGCTTTAATTATTTTTGTACATGCCAAAGTATTAAATGCCTTACATTGCTTAAGTTGCCTTATTACCAGGTCTTGACAAATCCCCTTTATTATCATGGACCGTTAATTATGGTACGAGCGAGAGTGAGTGAATAGATCTATTGAGGGTGACTCCTCCATCCGTGTTTGGGTTGCTCCAAACGGAATTACGGATACATTTCATGTCTAATATCTTTAGAGTGTCTGGTAAACACTCATTTGGGGCCAAGTAATGTCTAGCTTCGGGGTCATGAGCTTAAGAGCTAATGTAGTTTTATGACTAAAATCTTATTACTTTACTTTATACTTGGGCTATTGTACATACGAAATTACTTATAAATTCACGATACTTTTTCATCACTATTACTACTGATTTACGATGCCTTTGCATCAACCTTATTACGGATTACGATACTTTTGCTGGGAATTCTTCTTTCAAATGTTTTACATTACATACTTGTTCACTAATATCTATGAACTCACCAACCTCGTGTTGACACTTTAGCGTGTATTTTCAGGTTATTAAGGTAGCTCATGTTGCATGCATTTGGACCTTTATAGAGTCGCGGAATCGACGCGTCTCACCTTATATTTCTGCACTTATAAAACGTTTGATCTTGTTTAAACTTATTTTACCTAAATTGGCAACACCTTTTGGGACCTATGTTTTGTAAACTTTGAATGTTTTAATGATCAAACGACGTATTTTCCAAACGACACTTTAGGTCGTTCAATGTAACTGTAACTGTGATGCTATGGCAGTCACCCCCAGGTATTCCATTCCGCTGCCATTCAGGTATTTTGGGGGTGTGACATTAACTTTTTTGTTAAACATTTTATTTTTATAATTTTTATTTTTTAAAACTTGAAAAGCATATGAAAATAAGCATTTCGTGTTAAAACAACTTTTTATGAAAACTGATTTTAAGCTCAGGAATAACCAAAGATTGAAACAGATTAAAAAAAAATTAGAAAACAAAGAAAGAAACTAAACTGGTAGTGCCAATAAGTGATAAAAAGCTATCAACTAAAACCAGATAAGCTCTTATATGCAAAATAAGCTCAGAATCATAAACTCTATACTATTAGAAGCTTTTAAAATCAACTACCAGTCCTAAATCTTGTTTTAACCTACTGATTATTAAACTCAAAGAGGTTGAATGGGACAGATTAACTGGTGCAGGGCACAACCTTCCAACACATGCAACTACAAGCTATCTTAAAGCTATCTTAAAGCTACCATAAGAAACTAAAAATGAAGGAGCAAATAAACTAGCCACTAAAGAGCACACATAGCAAATTTCATACTGATAGAACTTTATAGTGGACTGATCAAAAGAGCTGTTAGGGGCAGTCTACTAAAAAGCAGGGCAAGTTTAGTTCAACTAGGCCTATTCCAAGCAACTTATAAGCAATCAAATCAGAAGCTATATAAGCAAAAGCTATTGAAATATGTTGATAAGCTACCAAAATTATCCTAAATCCACTTTTTAAGCAATTCTAATCACTAATGAACCCTAAAATGAATATGATGCAGACTAGGTTTCAAACTGATGTAACTAGTTGACTGATGCATTATTTGCAAAGAACAAGTGCACTAAAGTGAAAGGAGTACTAAACTAAAATGTAGAAGTGTTTCAATATACAAGGATGAACTAAATTTAACTAAAGTGAACAACTAATATGCTCTAAATCCTAACTATCCTATATGATCCACCCTAAACTGTTATAATCCTCAAAAATGCAACTATGCATGCAAATCTTATAAATCTCCTTGCAAATGATCCAAATTACCTCTAAACAGTTTCCAATAACAAATTAAAGCCTAAAGAAATTTAGCTTATGGCCTAAAACTGCGTTTGACCTCAGAAGTCAAACTATTCCAAACACCCTTTTATCCTAACTGATTGTTATTAAAGGCTGATATAAGAACATGATAAGCTAGGATAAGGCAACAATAAGCATATATAAGCAATAACAAGGCAAAGTAGATAAACCTAAACATGAAAAAAAGCATATTAAGGAGATAATAAGCTAATAGCAACAATTAGGCTAAAATGAGAATCTAAATACACTTACTGCTTTCATTGCTCAAACCGGAATATAATGCTCACATGAGCTCATCTATAGGCTACTAAAGCTACAATAAGCCTCATATTCCCTTCCATTACAGCTTATCACCATTTGAGCTTATGTTGACTTTTATTGACTTTTTTGGCCTTTTCTATTAAAACAGGAATTCAACAATCATAATCTCACAGAAGCTATAACTGAGCTTAAATGAGCTTATTACAGAGAATGAGAGCTTATAAAACCATTAAACAACTGAATTAAAGCTTAAAGTAAGATTTGGACAACAATTTAAATTGAAAACTGAAATTTTATTAAATGTGAGAGCTGAATTAGAAAAACAGAATTTGAAAGATTATAATAAGCTAAAACAAGCCACTACATAAGCTAAGCTATATTACCCTAACTTATCCCTACTCCTAATGAGGTTGAAAGTGTGAGTGAGTGGCTCCTTTTATAGCCGAGTTGAGGAGCATCTTGGGGTTTTTCCTGGAGCTTCTGGATCACGAATCTTAGCCCTTGATTTAATCCCATCATGATATGCATCAATAACAGCCCTTGGATTGCGTGCCAGGGTGTTATAGCCAATCAGAGAGTGCCTTAGGTCCAGCGTGTCATTCCATGTGCGTCATAAGGCCTGCCATGTCATGCTTCTAGAAGGCATTTAATTGTACAGGTAAATTTGATTGTCACAGGGTAATTAGAGGTTGGAGAGTGTGAACAGTAACTATGGTGGTTCTGGCGGGTTTTATGGTTTGGGGATTTTTATTATAATTTTGACTAGTTTTGGGGATTTTGACCATGGGGCGGGTTATTAGAGGTTTGGATCCGGGTTGTATCAAAGATGGTGGATCCGGGTTGTGGTTTTGTATAATGGGGGTGGGCTTTATATGGTGTTGGGCTTTGGTTTATTTAGGAGTTGGATTGGGTTTTCAGGTTTAGTCTTAGGATTTATAATAAGGATTTAAGAGTTAAAAGGTTTAGGCTAAAATTGACAAGTCTCAAACTTCAAGGGCCAAAGTTGTAAGTACTGAAACTTGAAGGACCACTTTGCTCTTTCCCATAATATATCCAAGGGCTTCCTTTGACATCATCATAAACTTCAAGGACCATTGTTGACACTTAGAGCTCAAATTTTGATCCATTTTGAAAAATGCTTCCCGGCCTCGGCTTTTGTACACTCTTTCATTTCCCGTGCTCGTGTTTGCCGTTTTCTTGTATTTTTGTCCACTTTTATAAATATTCGTACCTGCAAATTCAAAAACACAAAAACAACATATATTTGACATTTATAGTTGGGTTTTTGATCTTTTTAGTCTGGTTTTGGTCAAATAAAAGGTGTATGATTAAGCATACACCAATCGGCCACAAGGAGTGCACCTCCTTTGTGCCTTGGACTATAAGTTATCTCACCTATATAAACAAACCCAATGTTATTTATTTCTTATCTCTTGTACACAAATACTTGGTGTTTTTTCTCTCTAAAAATCGATCAAACAATCCCTTTACCTAAGGGATTCGATTTTTGTGTTCTTGTGTTTAAATTACTTGCATAATCTTTTACTTGAATTATTACGTGTGTAAAAGAATGTGATATAACCACACTATTGGTTATATCTTGGATTGAATAACAAAAACGGTAAGGGGTGATTCGTGTAATCCATATAAACCTTAATTAGGGTTCATAAGTTGAAGATTTGCTTAACTTGATTCTTGTTCGTGCTAGAATCACAATGGTAAGTTTACTATTTATTATTGATTAATTAATTACGCATTATGTGATATTGTTATAATGCTTCCGCATGTGTTTACTTAATGTTTATTGTTTATATTTATGATATCTCATGTTATATTATTCCAACAGTTTTTATGCTTTTAGTGATGATGTCTCCACGGGTTGGGTGATATAGAAAATTCTATTATGAACCAAACTACCAAAGGGCATCCATCCTAGTGGTATGCATGAGATAGTTATGTCCCCCAACTAAGAGGTTGTGGGTTCACAACCGCCAGTTACGAAAGTGACCTTGTTATGATTGTGTGAGAAAGCAAATATTATGGTTGTGTGTGAGTTTGCCTTTAAGGGGAAAAAAAAAAAAAAAAAAGAAAAAAAAAAAGACTTATCCATGACTTTTCTCAGCTGCGCTCTCAAGGGTTTAATAAGGTTGGAAAATTATCCTCTGTTGGGATTAACAATGTATGCATTTGTTAGGGTGAGAAACTGAGAATGTCATTTTATTAGTTTGGTTGTATGAGTTATCCGATCTGTATTAGTTTTCCCAGTGTACTAGTTTAACTGTAATCTGTTTCGCTTTGTATATATACTAGCCTACTGCTAGTGATGAGGCGATTACAATAAAATCTTGCAAATAGCTTTACCTTTTTTGCTTTTTTCAGTTAAGAATTTGATTTAAAAAAATATCATATTCGGAAATCTTGAAACATCAAGTATACAGCTACGAATTGACAGATCTCTTTTACCAGAGTTACAATGTTTGCAATGTGGTGGAACGTATCAATAATCAATTATATATGTTAAATCTGGCATCTTGTAGGCACAGATAAAAAAACCTGAAACATTTATTTTTGCGAGTAATTGAATTTACAAAAAGAAACTTACATATCTTTTCCCACTTAACAAGCTAAATAAAGGTAGACCACGTACTTTAAAAATATAATTAAGACTTAGGGCCGGTTCCAGGCATACACACAGAATAGGACAATGGTTGTTATATACAAAAAGAATGACAGAACGCTAGTCCAAAGAGGATATGTCTTGCAGCTACGAGCAAAAGTTCCCATAATCAAACCAATGGCGATAATTGTTACTACTTCTGGTGTATAGTTCCATGTCAAATCTTTTGCATAAACAATGGCCAATAACGTTATTAACCCCATCAAGTTATTCATTACTAATCCACTATAAAGCTGCAAGTGAATAAAGAGGAAAATGAAACCATATATTAGTTGGAAAAACTTACATACAAGCGAGGGGGAAATATATGTAACTATACACTAGTGAAAGAAACAAACCTCGAAAAATTTCAAAGAACCACTTCTGTTGGAGTTCTTTTTACTTGAAAAAGAAAATGCATGGATTACCATCGATCTAGCATTCATGAAAAATGGCGCAACAACAAATGAAGTGAACAGAAAAGGTATTTGAAGTGCATTTGAGAATTGTATGACACTTTGCATGAATGGCCCTGCGAATAAGTAAAGTGTACCAGCTCCAAGCAGAATATATAACATGTTCCAATCGAAACCCTCCTTGTCGTTTACAAGACCCAACATTTCCTACATATTGGCAAATTGAATAAATAAAAGTTCATTATATGTGTTACAATCAAAGGGTTAAAAAGAGGGAGAGAGTAATGAATTATCTTACAGAAACATAACGTCGAAACAATGTGACTAGATCAGTGTGACCTGATGAAGGCGAATTTGCCATTTCGGTCCATTTCTTTAACCCTGTTTTGACTTCTTCCTTGCTGAGTTTACCTGACTTGTCTGTGTCAAGTGCATCAATCATACTTTTTGCAAATGCACGGGGATCTTGATTCGTTATATTCAGTTCCACTATTGCCTTTTCTAGTTCTTCATGGTTCAACTCGTCATCCTTATTTTCATCGTGTTCAAAGAGTCTGCAGATAAATAATTCTATGTAAGCAATAATGAGAAAGAGATTGGGAATGGTACATATAGATAGATCCAAAGAATGTTACTTCTCTAATTTTTCTGTAATTACACCATTTTCTTTCGTGGTCAAGCTGTTGATTAGTGGTTCGTACAAGTCTTTTGGTATGATGGCGAGCTCGTGAAGTTTATTATCAGCCATAAACTGAGAAACATGATTGTTAGTTTGAACAGGACCAGATACACAAACTGAGAAACGTAGAAGTTATAATGTCGAGCAACATGGAACGGGATCGATTTGGGACATAAATGTACGTAAGCATAGCATATGCATAAATGTGTTGAAATTTACTTGCCTTTTGCAGACCTAGACCCTTATCGACTACACTCCATTTGTTTAGCCAACTTGTGCATCCCTCTTCAAATTCCATCATTGTTAGACTTTGAGTACCATCCTTGTCAAAGTGCCTTAAAATCTCATCTAAAGCATAACCTCTGGATATGTGTTCGTCATCATTATCAAATGTTTCTCTTATGAAGTTTTCCAATTCTGACCGTTTCAAGTAGCCATCGTTATCAGCATCTCGTGATTTGAATATGCTATACATAGATATAAAATTGGAAAATTAGTTTTTAAAATAGCAACTATAAAATAAACAAGACATAGCTATGCTCCTATTCAAATTATTCTCCAATAATTAGCAAGAATGCACCTTTTGATGACTTCTGTGTCGGGATGGCCTTTATTTGTGTAGACGCTTTCATTCTTAGGCCCTTTAAGTTTCAGCAAAAACTTCTGTTGAAATTCCTCCTCCTTCAAGTATGTCACACTCTTTGCTTGAATACGGGGATGTTTAATCTATATATATTATGCACATATAATATATATTATTGACTAGGACTAGTGTCTGCATGCTTCAATAAGCTGACAGTTTGAGCAAGGTTTCTAAGTACCTGATAGACTATGTAGGAACAAAATGATAACACTGATACTATGAGTGCAAGTAAAACTATGATACGAGCACTAAACACTAGTAGCAGAAGCACAACAGCGAATGGGATCAATGATAGAAGCATGATTGAAGCCATCGTACAAGTGTCATTGTCTATTTTAACACCATCATCTGTGAAAAGCAAGTGTTGATCAAACATGAAGAGATAGAAGCAATTGTACATCATCGTTTATTTAAATGTGATATGTTAGAATCTCAGTAACTAATGAAACTTGTTTAACTAACTAAAACAAAGAAGCTCTAACCTTTGAAATGTGAAAGTTTTGAAGATGACGGGTTAGAAGGTTTTGTAAGTTTCTCTGTATTCAATATTACGTACACTCCCCATAACCCGGTTAAGGATATAACAGTTGATCCAGCATACATTGCAAATCCAAATGCCACCTGGTTTTGAGCATTTGACTGGGTAGAAAGTACTCCTGATACTGTTAAATAAATAAATAAATAATATACAAATTAGATGAGACAAAAAACAATTCTCAATTTATATGTTTATGACTTATGATTATGTGAACTAATAAATTGTTGCCTTATAACTATAATTAAACATCTAAAAAATTACACAAATTACATGGGTTTATTAAGGGGGCTTAGCGCCCGCTAGTCACCCCTGCCTCTACCTCTACTTTAAATGGGTTAGTTGGATCCCGATCGAACAAGTTTTAAAAGCATGTTTCAAGATGGATTGTTATATATATGGTCTAGTTTAAGCCAAAATATAATTAGTCTAATTGTGAAAGTCATGATGTCAACTCAAGTGAATTGAACTGAAGATTCTAAGTTCAAGTGTTTCATTGCTCAAAGTCAGAATATATGTTTCAGTTGTTCATGATGTATTATCTCAAAGTGTATCATTAATGGGGATTTTCTTAACACCCACAAATCCACAATCAAAATTTTATATTGTCTGCCAAAAAAAAGGACAAACACTGCATCATAGCCTATAAATCAAGTTCAAACCAAATAAAGTTTAGAAGTTAAGAATACTCTTTTTCCTGGCAAAAAAACTTAAGAACGCTTTGGAGGCTGAAGCTTCTAGAGTAGTTTAGTTTTGTGGTAATAAAAAAGTTGACAAACTCTAAAGCAGCAATGAACTTCAGTTGTAGCTCTTGATAGGTAACGTTTGTTTTGTTAACGGGAATGACAATGGGTATTGGTTTCACTTCTAGGTGGAATAGTAATGGGTTATAGCTTAGTCATATCATTGTTTGGTTTGACTATTAGGTTTCGATATATAATTTCACAAAGATTTTAAAATAGTTTATAGTGGGGTAAAATTTGAAGTTGACAAATTTAATATGTATATAAAAGTTATAAATAAAATAGTCATATGATTGTTTGGTTTCACTATCAGGTTTGCATATATAATTTAACAAAAATTAAAAATAGTTTGTAGTGGGATAAATTTTTGAAGTTGACAAGTTTAATATTTACACAAAAATTATAAATAAAATGAAGTAAGACACATGCAAGTGGAGCAGAAAATACAGAAATCGTGAGGCCATATGGGGGGATTAAAAAATATGACACCCACCTATTTCATGAGTAATGGATTTTTAGAAGTGATTCCATGTTATCATTTCTATACATAGATACCAAACAATTATATATAGATGTCAATCCATTCATTTATTTTCACAACCACAGCCCCAAAATGAAATTTTAATGATTATAGGAATCAATGAAGCTAAAGAAAAGCTTACCAATGACCATAACGACCCTTGGTAAGGCCATGAGCACACGGAAGACACTACCGGCTATATCTGTATTCCTAAAGTGTATAAGTAAAGCTGCACTTCCTTTTTTTAAGCACTCCTCTCCGAGCATCAACGCATATGTGTACATCAGAATCAGGAATATGCCCTCTGGCACGGTGTCAGCGCATGGCAAGAACCCGTAAATGCTCTGACACCTTTTCTCTGAAGCATACAACGTTGTGGGATTTGAATCAGAAACACTCATTATAAGGAATGAGTCATTTTTCTGATTCATATTGTTGATATCGTGAACACCATCTGAGGTCTCTAGCCACCTGCCTTTTACATTGCTGATGATCATAAGCACTGTGAGAAAAAAGTATAGACCTCTTAACATTGTCATGTTTGGATGACAAGAGAAAGAGAACAGAAAGATGGAGTTGAATGGTACACACTTTGTTGTATCATGGGAGTATATATATTTTTAGAGATGTCAAATTGGACGACAACACAAGCTAACACAGCTCACATATAGCAAATTGTATCTGCATTAATTTGTTATGAAGTCAAGGTCTATATATGTATTAATTATTAATTCTTTAGATGGTTTATAAATATTAACAAAGTATATTTATATTTTATAGGTGGGTAAGCATTTAGAATTACCTTCCAAACGACCATTGACTTTATATTGAGTATTTTGAGGCCGGCAGGTTGATCTTAAAGGTATAAGTCTGGTAATTCATCTGCATACGATAGTCCGATGTATAACTCATACGATATTCCTATGTAAGCGTTAACCTGGATACACGTTTGGTAAAAACTCGGGCTCGAGTTTAACATGAACCTCATTTAACAAACGAGCTCCAGCCCGAGCCAAATATATGGAGCTCGATTAAGATCACGAGCATATGCTTTTACGAGTTTTCATGCAACTCATCACGTTTTTAGAGCTTATTGACCAAATATTAACACTTTTAAAATATTTGCCAAATGAAGAACAAATGATCAATTGATGATAACACATGATTTGTAGACATACTTGCATTCCTGTGGTCATAACTCCTTATTCCTTAATATATGACACACCTGCTTTTGATGATGAAAAGAGAGAGAGAGATACAGCTTTGTTTTTGGATAAAAAATGAAAAAGGAAAGTTGAGAAACTCATTTGGATCATTAGGAGCGCATCATTTTGTCTACAATTCTACATAGCAAAATTAAGCATTTATATTTGAGAGAGAAAAAAAAAAAAAAAAAAAAAGTCAAAATTAGCTTCAATTTAAATTTATGTAATTTCAGCGAATAAAATAATTATGTTATGTATAAATACAAAGTTATTGAAATATTATTAGTCGTTGTACTATTTGTCAAAACCCAGCCCGTGAGTGCACAGGGTTTAGATAGATAGTATAGCGGGTAATAACATTTCAATAATTTTGCTTTGAAGTTAACTATTGTGATAATTCCGGGTTCTAAAACTAGTGTATAGGATAAATGAAAATTGTAATTCTTTTTAAAAACATAAGAACTATTTACGTAAAATGTCATTCTTTAAGCATTATTGTATAAAGTTGTTAACTCAAATTAACTGTTTATTATGTATATTTATAACATCTTTATATTTTTATACATCCGACATCATTTTTAGTGCCCTCAAAATGTAGAGTCCGAGCGGGTCGTCCACTTCTCCCACCCTCGAGGACAGCCGTGATTGTTATCCCTTCATTTCTTGGAGTTGCAAGAAGTCTATCTAACCCGAAAGAGGTGAAGGCTACTGTTTTTGTTTAGAGGTGCTTTGTTATTTATGATATATAGCCTTAGATGTTCCACTACTTTTTGTGGTTTAGCTCCTGTTTAAATTGGAAGCCTTCACTAAATCAGCCTCTAAGAAAAGATCGCATTAACTTTGAGTGAGTGCATGCAAAAACATGTACGTAATGCATCTAATCAGGGTTAGTTCTTTTTTTAGACAAAATGTGCATGTTGTAATTAAAAACATATGTGTGCCCATAGATGCACATGAAGGATCATTGATCGTACGTTTGAGTCAATGTGTTAAATAATGCATGTTCCTAGATCTGATGTATAGTATCATTTTCTTATAATACTAACCTAATAATAAAATGAAATAAGACTGAGATTTGGGTAGATTTTATTTATATTTAGTTTGTACATATATGATATATCTGTATTAGATACGGGCAAACTAAGAATACAATATATGTACGAACTTGAATCAAGATACAATAACTTCAATTCTAGTCAGATGTTTTGTTTAACGATAACTAGCATGACGCGAGGAGTAATATTAAAAGTCTAGAGTCTTTTTTCTAATGTGATTGTTATTTTCTTTATTCAATCAATGTAAGTGCTTGGCAAATTTTTATTCTAATGTAAATGTTACTAGTTATAATGTCCGCGCACGCGCGGGTTTTTTTTAATTTTTTGAATCATATATTTTTATTTATTAAAAAACAAATAATTTAATCTTTATTTTGTTTGATTTATAATGTTTAATTATAGTTTTTTATTATTAAAGATAATTATTTAAAAATTTAATCATATTATTAATTGTATCTTATCTATATTTTTTACATTTATCTTCTACTTGTGTTATCGATAAATATAAAATAGTTTTTTTTAAATAAAATTATTACTAAATAAAGTATAAATCTATTTTTTTGAAATGAAAAATTTTCAATAGGGTTTTGTTTTATTATATAAAAGATTTTCTTTATTCAAACTAATATCATAATTTGAGAAATGATATATTCACAAAATGTTTATGAAATTATATATCGACGATGACTTGGCAACCAACTAAAGAAGGTTTGAGGAAAAAAATTATGATACAAAATGATTGAATTATTACCCATGTCAAATCATTTTATTAGTGTAAATTTATAAATTCTGTATAGATGTAGCATTGCTCCGTTTTAAGTGACCATTTCTCCTTAGCACGCCGCCTACCAAGAAAACCTCGCAAACATTTTATGCTAAACTTGTAGATTACCATTCATCCATCTAACCTTATATAAAATCGTCACTGACAATGACACATAAACTAATATAAATAACAAATATAATAAATATAAGGGTTGGTCGGTAACTTGTTAAAAATCTAACAGGGACTGATTTGTACTTTGCTACTTTATCTTAACATTTAACTATTTGTTATTGCATTTTGGCAAGGTTTTCATAACCTGACAGGTCGTCGAACCGAACGACCAATTGGTTTTCGGTTTAACTGGTTGGACCGATGGTCGGAGAGGTTTTGGCGAGTGTAGACAGATTCTGGCAAAAAATCAAGGTTTAGTTAAGGTTTCAATGTTTTATCCGAATGATTCATATTTATTAGCGACATCAGACCGTTTTTATCAAGATTTTTACGATTTCGGATGAACTTTCGAGTTTCCAGCGTCACTTCTAGCTGGTTGCAGATTCCACGACTTTTGGCGGTTAGTCCGGTTCAAGTTTTGACCCGTTCACTCCGGTTTAACTACGTTCGGTTAACCAATGCTTTGAAAACCAGCCGACCAACCGGTTGCCGTTTCAACTGATACGACTGAAAGATCTTAACAGATTTTCAAACCGTTGCTTTTTAGTGTTGATGGATAGTGGACAATTTTTTTTTTTTTTTTTTTTTTTTTGTTTTGTTTTGTTTTTTTTTTTTTTTTTTTTTTTTGAAGAAGTGGACTGCAAATGCTAATTTGTTGAAAGAAGACCTGTGCTCGATTCCTATTTGGGTTAAACTTCATGACGTTCCTACTATTTATTTTACTGAGGACGGATCGAGTGCAATGGCTATTGGACTCGGTAATCGGATTAAGCTTGACTCTTATACTAGTTCTATGTGCATGCAGTCATTGGGGCATTTGAATTATGTTCGTGCTTTGATTAATATTAGAGCTGATCGAGAGCTTAAGGATACCATGGTTATTGCTATTTTGAGTTTGGAGGGTCATGGTGATGTGCTTCATACTGTTAGAGTGTAATATGAGCGAAAACCACCAAGATGTGGAGTGTGTATGGTGTTTGGTCATGATGAGATGACTTGTCCAAAAAGCGTTGTTAATGAAGGTAAGAAGCAAAATATGGAATCAAATGGCGGGTTTCAATATGCTCCCAAGAAGACAGTTTGTGACCCTCTTGTTAATACTAGCCCAAAATTTAAATTTAAACCAACTAAACATTTATATAAAGTTGTGCCAAAAAAGAATGGGCCTAATACCGTCTGGTTGAAGCTGGTTACCTTCAAGTTCAAGAAGATAACCCCTCGGTCTCGTCTACTCTTGGATAAATGGAAGATTCCAAGTGCTTGTCTTATTGACGTGGGGAGTGCCAGGTAAGGGTTATACTCTGTTTCCATACTCCAAGATTTTCCCTCTGGTTTTTTCTTGGAAAGGGTTTTTAAGGAGGCAAACTGATGGATCTAAACACCTTGAACTTGTGTTAGATTGATACTTTGAATTATATCACTAAGTATGCGGAATCTTCTTAGTAACACTTAGAAGTTTGATTGTGAGTAAGACAGTTGTATATAAACAATGTATGTAAACAAACTATTAGCTCCAATATTATTAATGATAATAATACGAGTGATCTTGATATCACTAGGGTTACACCTTGAAGCTCTAGAAAAACGTATATCAAACCTTTAACCTAGGATCTCCTTTTATAGCACAAGGAATCCTCTTCTACAAGATAAGTATAAAGCTAATAGAATAAGATATACACAAGATCTATTCTATATTTATCTAGACGCGTTTCCTAACAGTTATCTAATAAGCAGTGGTAATGTATTGTTCTTGCAGTGGTAATGAGTTTCCACTGCAAGTACAATCTTCTGCAATTGTAACATCTTCTCTTAGCCGTGGTAACTGTTAGTATAATTCCCAACAATCCTCCCCTAACTTATGATTAATACATAAATCAATAAGTTTCTTCAAGTATTCAGTAACCATGAGGATATGGGAATTCTTCCAAACACTTATCTTTTTCTTCTTAACTCTCTATCAGCTCTCACACTTTGATCATAAATCCTTTGTAGCAAATCATCTATGACTTCAGTTCTTTCCCAGCACCTAAGCTTCTCTGACAACATCACTGTTAATACTCCAGCTCTCAATGGATATTCTTTCTCTGCCAGCATAAAGACATCAACTCCATCTTGAGTAGAAACATGATGTACAGAACTTGAATCATAGAATTTCCACAAAGTTCTTGTACCATGAGCTTCAAATCTCCAATACCTATCACTTGGGTCAGGTTCATATAGTCTTTTGAAGTGAACCCATAACTCCTTAGCTTTGACATCAACAAGTTCATCCTTCTTAAACTGATCTTGAACAATTCTCCACAAGGTATCCAAATCTTCTCTATCACAACATCTAACAATATCTTCAAAGTCTTTGCAAATGTTTGTGACACTTCCAGTTCTGATGATCTTCCAGGCAACACCAAAACTATCAGAAAAGATTTCCCAACCAACTACTGGATATCTTGCTTGTAGAGGTTCAATATTAAGTACATCAGTCTCTATGAATAACATGTTTGTAACTTGTTCTTCTGTCAACTTGCTAGGACCCTCTGTTGCTTTAGATGATTTCTGAGTCTTCAACTTCTTTCCATCTTTTGATTCAAGACTCTCTCCAATCCTTTTTGTCTTCATAACTATTGGTTCTTGATCCATTGGAATGAATTTACTATCTTGTCTTTTGATTTTGTAATAAATTCCTTCAATCTGATCATGTGACATTCCTTTGAATTGAGCCATCTTCATATTACCAACATGGCAACAAAAAGTCTTCATCTCAGCAATAATCTGTGCCTTTGTAGGTTTTCTTGACTTCTTTTGACCTTTTCTAACATCCCCAATGATTTCATCAAGAGCCTGCTGATTCTTCATCTGAATGAAATCTTTAAGTTGAGCAGACCTTTGTTCTTCATTCAAGGTTGTATTAGCAATTAACTCAATAGCCTTCTTCCTGATTATCTGATCATTATTAACCAAGTAGTCAATCTCCTCTTCTGTAGGCACATAAGTGAACAATGGAGGTTTCTCATGCATGATCATAGGTGAAACAACTGAAAGTGGTTGTGCCATTACTGCTTCAAGTTTATCTAACCTAGTTGCTTCCATAAAGCTAGCAACTTCATCTTCTTTAAGCTTTTTCTTTCTTTCATATTCTTCAGCTTGTTGTTGCTCTGCTAATCTTGCATCAAAATCAATCTGAGCTTGTTCATACTTAGAAATCTTTCTTGTCTCTTGATCTGAAGCATCTACAATAGCCTTTCCTTTAACTGATCTTATTCTGGCAGCTTCTTCCTTTGCAGTGGTAACTTCTTGAGTAGCAGTGGTAACCTTTTCTCTTGCAGTGGGAAAAGATTGATCAGTGGGAACTTGTTCTGCTTCAGTGGAAATTGGTTAAGCAGTTCCAACTAAATCATCAAAGTTAAAACCTGCATCAGCATCCATATCTTCAAAATCCAATTTCCTCCCCTCAGTCTCAGCTACATCATCTTTTGCCTGAGCATTATCAGAATCATTGAGCTCAGCAAAATCTTTATCAAAATTTTTACTCCTCCCCTTAAGCTCTGCATCTATTTTCCTCCCCTGTTTGGAGGAATCTCTCAAAACTTTAGTAGAACTTGCAGAAAACTCATCTGAAGGTGAAGAGGATGATGATACAACCTGAGATCTTTGCTTCTTGAGATTCTCAACTTCATTCTGCAATCTTTGAATCTCATTCTTCAATGTCTTCAGCTCTGTGGCATGTTGTTCTTTAGTCTGTGCCAGGTCTTTCTCCAGAGCTTGAACCTGCTTGACTAACTTGGTACAAATGTCCATCAATTCATTTTGTTGCAGACTGCCTTCATCACTTCCAACTGTGTAACCTGTTGGGAGAGGTGAATCATGAGGCATTGATTCAGGCTCTTCCCTAGTTAGACTAGGATTAAGCCTTGAACCACCACTGCTTGTTCCTAAACCAAAAGGCTTAGCAACATGCAATGTTGAGATGAGAGAAGTTGGCTGTTTAGACCTTCTCTCATAAGTGTGAGTGATTGCAGGGGTATGTTGAATTGGTGGAACAACAATAGTGGGTGTGGTTTGAGATGCAGCTGGGATTGGTGCATCCTCACCCTGTACTTGAGAAATTTTAGCAAGCATTTGAGGGAAAAGTGGATGAACCTCCCCATTCCAATGTTCTGAAGCCTTAGACATATTTTGAAAAACTTTTGGCTTAAGAGTGGAAGGTTCATAAATTCTTTTGTGAGGGTGCAGTTGAAACTCATTTAACACTGCTTGCACAAACCTTGGATACATCAAAAATTTATATGGACTCTTTACATTGCCTTTAATATTATTGAAAATAAACTTTGAAAAATTGAAAGTCCTATCTATTGCGAAACAAACCAAAGGATAAGCTATGGTTGATGCAAATTGTTCATAAGATGTTTTCTTAGGACTTAGGCAATGTAAAAGAGTATGAATGAAAAATCTCCAATGGGGACAAAAACATCCTTTTCTAAAAGTGACTTTTTGTTCTGATGTATCATACCCCATTAAAGCAATATTAGTGAAAATTTCTGAATTAGGTAATGTGATGATACCATTGAGATCATCCAATTGGAGAATTCTCCTCAAAGATGACTCAGTAACATCAATAGTTACCCCATCAACTGTGGCTCTTAGAGCATCCACAGATTCTTGTGTGTCTCCCTGTTCAAGAGTTATGGACTCCACAGTGTTCCAGAACTGTTTGATATGAGAGACATAGATTGTGGGATTAATAGTTAAGGCATACCTTATATGAGTTGTGTTTAGAAAATCCACAATCTGATGAAAAACAGGGCCACTCTTCTTGTTTGACTTTTGTAAGTAGGCAACTTGGTTGTGCTCCTCGACAAATTTTAGAATCGCCATGATATTTGTGAAAAAGAGAATGAAAGTGTTAGTAATCAAGATAAAAAGCAAGCCGTATGATGATCAATTTATACTAATAGGGTTTGAGGAGAAGCGCAATGTGAATTATCTTTAGAAAGAATTATCTTTGAAAAAAGAATAATTTATAATAAGTAAGTAGATAATTCACAAAAGATTTTACCCTATTAATAAGGAATGACGGTTATTTTTACAACGGCTAGTAAAAAATAGATTACTGACACAACAGTTGTAACGGCTAGTTTATCAGTGGAAAAATTACACTTGCAGTGGTAACTAATGAACTAGCAGTGGTAAAATTTTCACAACATATCAAAGAGCAGTGGTTAATAAAACATGAAAATTTGCTGCTCTTATCATAGTTTTTAGCAAACTACCAGCTATCAACGGATTTGATATGTCTTTACCATTAGCCGTTTGCTATGGACTAGCCAACTCTTGATCACATGGATGTATGGTGAGTTGATAACCTAGTTTTTGGTAAACTATCAACCATAAATGGATTTGTGAAGTCTTTACCAGTAGCCGTTTGCTTTGGACTAGTTGATTCTTATGTGGATTAGACATGGTGAATCAATAACCATTTGTTGTGTGTTCATGATACACACCTTATTACTCCAATGACTCCAATAATATGGGTTGTTTGATGCAAACCAAAGTAACTTCCAACTTAACCCATAATAAGTAACCAAAAGTAACTTTCTAACCAAGTTACTATTCACAAAAATATCTTCCAAAAGTCAACCCGATAATAACCAAATTTACTCCTCCAACCTACAAAAACAAGTAGGAGTAAATATCCTTCATTAAATAGAATTCGACCTTGACTTTGCATATAAAAGGGGGCTCAACATCTTTTATCTTTCATCAACAATCTTCTTCAATAAACACAAACCCTATACATCATCATGAGTTGGTTTCCAATAATCTACATCTCCTCTAATGACACTTCAGATGAGGAAATCAGTTACTGCTCAGACTCTGAAGAACTCTCTGCTGGATGGAATGGATATTTTCCACCAAGTGCTGCAACTGCTACATCTTCAAGCATGAAGCCCAATAAGAAGATATCAGCTGATCCTGCTCCATCTCTAGAGTTTTATTCAAGCTCTTCATCTGATGATGATAATGATCCACCTTTGATCTTTCCAAAGAACTTCCAAAGGCTCTCACCACAGCATTGACAACTGCAATAAACAACATGAAGTGGCCAGCTGTAGACAAGCCTACTCAAGCACCAAGGCCTCCCAAGCAAGTTCTGGGACTTGCTTGTCCAAGGAAACAACTCTCTTTTGATGACAAGAGAAAGAAAATTTCCAAGGGCAAGCATCAGTATTAGGGAAAAGGAAAGAAACCTATGGAGTAGGTGTTAGGTTGTAGGTTCATGTCAGATGTAATGGTTTTCTGTTTTGGTGACAATGTTATGTTGTACTCTTCTTTATAATCAATAAAAGTACTCTTATCTGCTTTCTAATATCACCAATCTTTCCACTGTTGTATGTTAATTACCACTGTGCTTTTGATAACTCTGCATACAAGTTAGTAGAAAACCATACATACAATACAAACAATATGAGTACCTAAAAAGTATCCTGCAACACTGAAAAGTATTTAGACATCAAAAATTTATGGATTGAGCATTCCAATACCTGTTACCAAGTATTGAAACCTACCCACATCAAGCCCTTTTGTTAATAAATCAGCATAATTGTCATCAGTATGAATCTTGACAACATTAATAAGCTTTTTCTCAAAACAATCTCTAATAAAGTGATGTCTAATTTCAATATGTTTAGTTTTAGTGTGTTGCACAGGATTTTTAATAATGCATATGGTACTACTATTGTCTATATAGATAATGGTGTTCATGAAATTGTACCCATAGTCCAATAATTGATTCTGAAGCCAAAGGATCTGAGCACAACAACTAGCAGCTGCAACATATTCTGCTTCAGTGGTTGAAGTAGCCACCATGGTTTGCTTCTTGCACTGCCATGACACCAATATACATCTAAGAAATTGACATCCTCCAGTAGTTGATCTTCTATCCAAACTTGCACCAGCATAGTCACTATCTGAGTATGTGATCAATTCCATTGGAGAGTCTCTTGGATACCATAATCCAAGATTAGGATAAGTCTTCAAGTACCTAAAAATCTTTTCCACTGCTGTCATATGTGATGTCTTTGGAGTCACTTGAAATCTTGCACAAGCACATACAGCAAACATAATGTCTGGCCTTGATGAAGTAAGATACATCAAAGAGCCAATCATAGATCTGTAAGTGTGAACATCAACATTAGCACCACTAGCATTCTTCAACAATAAGTGAGTGGTTTTGTCAGCAGGGGTATTGGAAGATTTTGCATCAGTAAACTTGAACTTCTTAATAATCTCAGCCACATACTTGTCTTGGCTGATAAATATGCCTTCCTTACTCTGTTGTACTTGCAGCCCCAAAAAGAATGTAAGTTCTCCCATAGAACTCATTTGAAATTCATCTTTCATCAGCTTCTCAAACTCTTTGCACATCTCTTGTTTAGTAGACCCAAAGATAATATCATCAACATATACTTGCACAAGTAGGATATCACCCTTGTCTTTCTTGATGAACAAATTTTGATCAATTTTACCTCTATGAAACCCATTATTCAACAAATAATTAGCTAAGGTTTCATACCACTTCCTTGGAGCCTGATGTAAGCCATAAAGAGCCTTAACCACTTTGTAAACTTTATTTGGGTGTTGAGGATCTTCAAAGCCTGGAGGTTGAGAGACATATACCTCCTCATCAATAGTTCCATACAGAAAGGCACTCTTAACATCCATTTGATAGACTGTAAAGCCCATAAATGATGCATAGTCTAAGAACAATCTAATAGCCTCAATCCTTGCAACAGGAGCAAACACTTCTTCATAATCAATACCCTCCTCTTGAGTGTATCCTTGAGCAACCAATCTAGCTTTGTTCCTGATTACAATGCCTCTTTCATCTTTCTTGTTTCTGAAAACCCATTTAGTACCAATGACCTTCATACCATCAGGCAAGTCACAAAGAACCCAAACCTTTTGAAGTTTAAACTGCAACAACTCTTCTTGCATAGCTTCAACCCAGCTAGATTCTCCTAGAGCCATATACACATTCTTAGGCTCCACCTGTGAGAGGAAGCAGAAAAACAAACACTCATTCTTCTTACTATGTTTCTTGGACTCATACACTTCACTTATGAACCCATGAATATCATCTTTCTTTGTCTGTCTTCTAGTCTTCACACCTGATTGAAGTTCACCAATAACATTATCAAGTGGATGCACTTTGTGAATGGTAGACTGTGATATGCTAGGAATATCACATGTTGTAGGCATGTTTGAGATCTCTACATCATCACTTGATGATTCCTGAGAAGTATGTTCCACATTTGGGCTTACAGTGGAAACTTCTAGTGTAGCAGTGGGAATGGAGTTACCACTGCTAGTAGGAATTTCTTTATTCACACCATTTGCATCACTTGGTTTTTCAGAATTATTACCAAAGTCCCAAAGTGGCATAACAATTTGATCTTCATCATCTTTGCATGCTGCATCTTCATCAATGAATTCTTCTGAATCTTCAAGATCTTTGTCTCCAATACTTGAAGTGAGAGGAACATAATTCATTGTATTTGATAATGTTTCAAGATCAAATAGCCAATCTGGTCCTGAACCTGCCATGTTTGCTTTATTTTCAAGAAACTGAACATGCAAGTTCTCTTCAATCTTCTTTGTTCTTAAGTTATAAACTCTAAAAGCCTTGCTAACCATAGAGTATCCAACAAAGAAGCCTTCATCTGACTTTTCTTCAAATTTGCCCAGATGATCAATGGTATTGAGAATAGTAACATGACACCCAAATGGTCTCATAAACTCCAAAGTTGGAGGTCTTCCTCTAAACAACTCATAAGGTGTCTTGTTCTTTGTTTTGACCACTAAAACCCTATTCTGAATGTAATAAGCAGTGTTAACTGCTTCAGCCCAAAAAGTCACTGGAAGCTTGGAATCAGCTAACATGGTTCTAGCAGCCTCAATTAGTGTTATGTTTCTTCTTTCTGCAACTCCATTTTGTTAAGGAGTTCTTGCAACACTAAATTCTCTTTTAATACCTTTGTCTCTGCAGAAATCATCCATAACTTTATTCTTGAACTCTGTCCCATTGTCACACCTGATGATCTTGATTTTCTTTTCAAATTGATTTTCAACTTGAGTGATGAATGTCTTAAGAATGCCTGTTGTTTCATCCTTAGTACTTAAAAAGAAAACCCATGTGAATCTACTGAAATCATCAGTTACAACTAGACAATACTTCTTCAAATTGATGTTGCTCACAGAGGTAGGACCAAACAAGTCCATATGCAGCATAAAAAGTGGATGATTGATTGAATTGAATGCCTTGGTCTTGCATGAAGCTCTGTGTTGCTTTCCTTTGAGACAGGCAACACAAGTTTGGTCATTTTCAAATCTTTTCTCTGGTAGTCCTCTGACAAGTCCATCTTTCACAATCTTGTTGATGGTCTTGAAGTTAACATGACCAAGTCTTCTATGCCAAAGCATTGATTCATCCAAAGTGGCTTTAGCAAGCAAGCAAGTAACATCATTATTAGCCACTATGTTCTGCATGTCAATGCTATACAAATTTCATTTTCTAGGGATTTTAAGCAAAATGTCACATTCATTTGGAAGCTTATAATCCTTAGATAAGATATAGCATTCATCTTCTGTGAATAGAACTCTATGCTTTTTGTCACACATCTGTGACACACTAAAGAGGTTGTACTTGAGTTCTTTCACATACTGCACATCTTCAAAATCAATGTTTCCAGCCTTGATTGTTCCTTTACCAGAAACTTTTCCACCAATTCCTCCTCCAAAGCTGACAAATTGTCCATCACAAGGTTGAAAGTCTGAAAGATAGGACTTATTGCCAGTCATGTGTCTGGAACATCCACTGTCTGAGTATCCTTGATCATTAGCAGTCTTTCAATGTCCCTGCACACAAAATAAAGGAATTAGTTCCTTTTGGGGACCCAAGCCACAAATGACTTGGATCTGCCTCGTGTATCAATATAATTATATCTATCAAAGGTCATTGATACACCATTGGGATTTTTTGAGGTGATGGTTCCTTTTGGTTTCCATTCCCAACGTGCTGAGGCCTTAACAGCATTTCCCATATTTACCCTTTTCTTGTTAACAAACCTACCAGTGGTAACCTTTGGCCTTGCAGTGGTAACTGCTGCCTTAGCAGTGGAAACTGCTGGCTTAGAAATTTTAGGTACCCACTTCTGATTATTGTTAACTTTCTTTTCAAAATTGGTCTTTTTCCCTGTTTGAGTAGATTTAACAAAAGTAGTAACAGGGGGCTTAGGGTAAACTCTGTTTTTATTTCTGGCAGTGGCAACTGCTGGTCTAGCAGTGGAAACTGCTGGTCTAGCAGTGGAAATTGGTTTAATGCCAGAGTGAAGCAAAATAGACCTGGGAATCATCTTGCTAAGTGGATTTGGGTGAGTTAAGTTATTAGCATTTTGTCCATTCACCCTAGTATTCCCAAATAATTCCCTTCTTCCAAAGTGGTAGGTACAGCTATAAGACAAATGGTCAAAGCTACCACATATATGACAGGGTTTGTTATTGAACACAAAGTCACTACCAAATTGCCTGGATTTAACATGATTCCAACTCCTCATATTACCCCTAGGAGTTGGTGACCTACTTCTGTACATCTCTGCATATCTAGTAGTGGGCCTAGTGAAATTAGGTTGTGACCTAGGCTTCTCTTTGACAACTTCAGGAATACTTCTTTTAACCTCCACTTTAACATTCTCAGGAACACTAGGTTTAGACTCAGCATTTAAATTTTCATCTTTAAGAGATGAGTCACTAGCACTATCAAATACATCAACCTCAACCTGAACCTTTTCAATTTCAACTGGTTTAACAAATTTTGGTCCATAGGTCATAGGTGGTTCCTGGAATTCTTCTAAACCTGTGTGAGCTAAGTCAATGCCAGGAGGTGATGGAACACCTCTTAGAGGTGGTGGAACAGTTTTGTATCCAAGACCTGATTTAGCTTTGCTCATAATTTGGGCTTCCCAAATTTTATCAATACACTTGGATTGATGATCCAGTGTTTGCTTAGTTATCATTATATTCTCACTAGCCACTTTAACTTTTTCTAGTTCTTCTCTAAGAACCTTATTAACAGCAACCTGATAATCTAAGTCTCTTCTTAATACTGCAATATCATCATTGAACTTAGATTCATTTGCCCTATAATGCTCTAATTGAGTTTCTAAAACTCCTAGGCCTCTTTTATGATTTGCTAAGTTATAATTAGTATGAGTTAACTCTATGTGTTGCTCATTAAATTGTGCTTTAAGTTTCTCATACTCTTTTAAGGCCTTACAAAATTTAGAACAAGCATTATCATTTTGTACCTCAGAGTCAGAAAAAGCCATTAGTGCAACCATTGCAGACTCTGAATCATCTTCCTCTTCCTTAGTCATAAAGCTCCAATCAAAGCTCACTCCATCAATGGCCAATAGCCCCTTTGGCTCATCAGTAGTAGGTTCCTTCTTCTTGTCCTGCTTGTACCAAGTTGACCTGTTGTCAGACTTCCTTGGCTTCCTACACTCTCTGGCAAAGTGCCCCTTCTTATGACAATTGTAGCACTCCACCTTCTTTTTGTCAAAACCTACTGTTTCATTGCCACTGATGTTGATCTTTCTTCCAGTCTTCTTCCAAAACTTCTTTGTCCTTAAGCTTAGTAATGCCACTTGCCACTTAATGTCCATCTCCTCCATATCATCTTCATCAATTTGATCCAGATCCTCATGATTGAGGATTGAACCACCCACTTGGCTTGATATAAAGGCATTAAAAGTAGTATCACTAAGCCCTGCAATCTGTCTCTTTGAGCTACCATTGGAAACACTTCCACTACCAGTGGAAACAACAATGTTAGCACTGTCATCATCACTATCACTTTCTTCATCTGAACTATCATCAAGAGATGATGATATAAGTGCTACACTTCCTGAACTTGAGCTTATTTTGCCAGCTTTCTTCAATCTTTGTTCAATAACCTTGAAGTTATTGTACAAGTCATTAAGTTTCATGGTCTCCAATTCTGGCTTATCTTCCCACACAGCAACATTGGTTCCAAACTTAGAGGGTAAGCTTCTTAAGAACTTTAGATTGAGGTCTTCCCTTTCCACCTCAATTCCAAAAACAGTGAGTTGAGTAACAATCTTTTGTAGCCTTGTGAAGATGCTATCAAGAGATTCATTACTTGATGAACCAAAGTTTTCATAAGTCTGCTTCAGCAAGGTCTTTTGAGTCTTCTTGGTGGAATCATTACCACCAAAAACTTCACAGATCTCATCAAAAAGAGTCTTTGCAGTCTTGTACTTGCTGAATGCTAGTACTTGGTCTCTGGGAAGTGTCATCAGCAACAAACCTCTTGCCTTGAGATCATTCTTCAACTGAAGTCTTTCATCATTAGTAACAGGTCCAGTGTTGACCTTAATTACTTCCTTGCCACCAATCATCTCTGAAGTAGAACCTGGTTTGAAAGAATTTCCAACCATAATGATCTCCCAGAGTGTGTAATCTTGGACCATAAAGAATTGTTCTATCATTAGCCTCCACATCTCAAAGTCATTCAACTTAAGCTTTGGAAGCTTAGCAGCAATGTTTGAGTTACTGGTTTCTGTCTCCATTGATTCTTCTGAGTGAACTTGAGTCTTCTAAATCAAAGTATCAAAGCCTGGCTCTGATACCACTTGATGGATCTAAACACCTTGAACTTGTGTTAGATTGATACTTTGAATTATATCACTAAGTATGCGGAATCTACTTAGTAACACTTAGAAGTTTGATTGTGAGTAAGACAGTTGTATATAAACAATGTATGTAAACAAACTATTAGCTCCAATATTATTAATAATAATAATACGAGTGATCTTGATATCACTAGGGTTACACCTTGAAGCTCTAGAAAAATGTATATCAAACCTTTAACCTAGGATCTCCTTTTATAGCACAAGGAATCCTCTTCTACAAGATAAGTATAAAGCTAATAGAATAAGATATACACAAGATCTATTCTATATTTATCTAGACGCGTTTCCTAACAGTTATCTAATAAGCAGTGGTAATGTATTGTTCTTGCAGTGGTAATGAGTTTCCACTGCAAGTACAATCTTCTGCAGTTGTAACATCTTCTCTTAGCCGTGGTAACTGTTAGTATAATTCCCAACACAAACTTCCTGGGTCGCCTTGTTCCCTTCGTGCTTCTTGGTGGATGTGGGATGTTCTCTTGTTTCAAGATTTTTCTTGTTTTTATACCTAGCTAGGTGATTTGTAATATAGCTAGGTTTGTTGTGTTTATGGCCTGTCATAAGCACTAGTTTATCAAGCTTTTTGCTTAAGGTTAATGTGGTACCTCTCCCACATTCCATTTGTACTTAACATTATTTTTTGGTTATATATTTACCGGGGTAATTCCCTTTACCGAAAAAAAAGAAGGTAGTTACTTTGAATCCCTTTAATGCTCTAAATTCTGTTGCAAATGATGAAGATGCAGGAGCAAATGGGGTAATGTGGGGAAGGCTGATCTGAGGCGTCTAGTAAATATGTCCCTTGTGTTGAACGAGTAGGGACTAGTAGTAGTAATTAATAATGGTAGGAAATCAATTGAAAAGGTTGTTGAAGAAAGTGATAGTGATGAGTGCTCAAACACTCATCATTTTTGGTCAAATCTGAACTGCAAAACATACAAAAACACTCAGAAATGCATCATAATACTGAAAATATTTCAAAATTATGTTTTATATGTTTTAGATGCAAAATGAGTAAAAACAAATGAAAAACGTACAAAGTTTGCAAAATTGGCAGTTTCAGTCCCCCAACTTTCAAAAATTGGCAAAAATAGTCCCTGAGCATATATTTTAAAAGAAAAGTCACCAAAGGTCCTTTTAAAATCATAAGTGTTCATTTTTAGTCCTTTGGTGAAAAATTAAAAAAGTTTTGGAAATTTACAATTTTGGTCCCTGGAGTTTCAAACTTTGGCAGGATTGGTCCCTGGTGGGATATTTTTGAAAGAAAAACCATTATTGGTCCATGGAAAATCATAAGTGTCAAAATTAGTTATTAAAATGAAAGTTTGAGTAATTGTGCAATTTAGTCCCTAAAGTTTAACATATTCACAGTTTTAGTCCTTGAAGGACTAAAAATGGAAAATTGCAAATTATATCCTTGGACTATGATGACTTGGCATATTTTATCCTTACTTGTTGATTGGCTCCAAACGGTCAACTTAATTGACCAGGTGAAGGTCAACAAGGTCAAACAGCCTAGAGTCAATGCTCCGCGGAAGTATAGTGTTTCCCCGGGTCGTTATGTCCCGACGAGGTGTGATGGTTAACAAACGGTTTTGTGATCGGGTGAATTTGGACGGAAAGGGTTTGTGAATTATTGGAACTAAGGAATATACGAAGAAGTAGCTTAAACAAGCTATATGAAAAAGACTGTGAAATCAGAAAAACTAGAAACGATTTAAACCTAAAAACGTGTACATTCTATTTAAATTTACGCGAACGTACGAACTAAAAGGTGAAAACTGAAATCTAAAAAACCCCAGGGGGTGAAAATGACACTTTTACAAACTTAAAATAAAAAGAAAATTTAAAATGAAAATGAAATTATTAAAATGATTATTTTAATATTTAAATACTATTTAATTAATTAAAACTATTTAAAAAGTAAATTAAACCTAATTTAAATAAACTAAAAATGATAAACACTATAAATTAAACTAAAAACTTGTAAAAATAATTTCTAAAACTTAAAATGAACTTGAAGAAAGTATAAAAATTAAAAATAAATATTTTTGTCTTTTTATGGATTTTCTAGTAATTAAAAACTAATTATCTTAATTAAACTATTTAAACTAATTTAAATTACTAATAATACCTAAATGACTTAGAAAATTATGGAAAAATTCCTAAAATTATTTTATAACATGTAAAAGCTAGGAAAAATATAAAAACTAGGTCTTAGTTAATAAAAACTAATTATGCTATTTAAAACTTAATTATTACTCCCTCCGTCCCATATTAAGTGTCCATATTCCATTTGCACAAAATTTTAGGAAATCCCACTAACTACACTCTCCACCAATCAAATATCATCTACCCACTAAAGTTTTTTCTCATTGGTTGAAATACAACATGGACACTTAATTTGGGACATTCCAAGATTCCATTGTGGACACTTATTATGGGACGGAGGGAGTAATTAATTATTAATAAAACTAATATTAAATCTAATAAATACTAACTGACCAAATAAAAATCTGAGAAAATTACTAAAATTACTTTATTACAAAAGGTAATTAATAAAAATATAAAAATGCTAAGTACTTAATAAAAATTTAAAAATGAAAATTAAAATTTAAATTAAATTAAATAGAAACTATCACTTATTATTAAATTGTTTTTTTTTAGATTTTTCTTTTTGAAAACTATTTTATACTTAAAAACAAACACTTTTTGTGAAAACAACTTTTTTACAACTTAAAAATAAGCACTGTGGATGCTATTTAGCACCACAGTTGACTTTTGTTGACCAAGAAGGAAAATAAGCTAAAATGGGCTTAAGTGGGACCCACTAAGGTTGAATCTGATCCAAATAAGTTAAGTGAGCATGTTTAAGCTAAGAAAAACAAAAGATGTCCACAGAATAAGCAAATAAGCCAACAATAAGCACTTTGAAACTTGTTTTAACTCAGAAAATGGGACAGAATTGGTGGTTGATTCCAAATGGGGCCCAGGGGTCTTGGGGTCAAACCATTGGTAAAAAATTAGAGCCTACTAGGAGGGGGGTTGAAAGGAACCAAGAGGTGGATGTGGGACCCACTGTGGTGGCAAGAAAACCACCACCAACGTGGTGGTGCTGCTGTGTTGCTGCTGCAGCATGGGAGTGATGCCCCCTGCAGCTGTGTTTGGAGGTGTGTGGAGCCCACACAAAAATTACTAAAAATATAACAAATGTGGTAAAATGAAGGTGAGATGGTATACAACATGTCCTAAAAATTTCAAATCCTAAAACATCCCACAAAATTCCTTAAAATTCTTGTAACTTTTGACTTTTCAGAAAATTAGAACATTTGACTTTTTGATGAAACTTGATATTTTGACTTTTTTGAACTTTGATCACATCTTACTGATCAAACTTGTTATATTAAGCTACAATATGATGAAATTAAGCTACAAATACACTTGAGGCAATGAAATGGTGGGATTGGGATCACAACTGCCCAACAGTTAACAGAGAAGCAAGTTATATGGTGATTTTGACTTTCTGAAACTAAGACCTAAATTTTGAGGACTTAAATGAGCTAATATGACCTAATTATACTTATCTTAGCAACAGACATAAACCAAATCAACCCAAATCCCAGGGAGACCAATTGAGCCAAACACCCCTTTAAAAATTTGTTTATGAAAGTTTTCAGAGCAGACCACTAATTGAAACCATGCAACTGGTCCAATATGGCTTATTATGATCTAAGAACTTATATGAAACACAGAAATACTTCTTTTAATGACAAAGACCTAAGACACAAAGGTATACAAAAATGGCAGTGAAAAATGAAAATTGAGCAACAGATGATTCCAAATGACAAGCAACACATAAAAAATCTACCTTATCACTAATATAATCTTAATAAGTAGAAAGAAGCTACATTAGGCACATAATAAGCACTAGTACAGAAATAAGCAAAAATTTAAGTTATGGCTTACATTTGACTTTAGAGTTGGAATCAAGGAACCAAGGACTGTAAACCACACCTAAAAGCTTCCAAATAAGCAACTAAACCCATGTAAGTCCATCATCCACCATCATTCAACTTCAATCAACCTTGAACACTGATTTTTGATTTTTTTACCTATTTAATTGGAATTTTGAACAATTTTTGGTTTTAAGTCTTAAACTGCTTTTATTGCCTTGTAAACTTAAGAAAACTTAATATTTAGCTATTATGAGCTTAATGAGACTTTGGATATCAACTTCCACCAACATTCAAAATGCAATGAAATTTGAAGTACAAATTAGCATAAACTGGAATTAAAACAAGGAACTGAAATTGATAATTAAAAATGGTTTTGATTATACTTAAAATGATATTATAACCTTCTTAAATGGAAATTACAACCTGATAGACTAAATTACACTAAGATTGATAAAATCATGCTACCCTAATACTATTGCTACTCTAATACTACTTCTTTCTTGCTTCCTTCTTGACTTTTATGGGTCCTGGGGTCTTTTTCTGACTTTCCTACATCTGTTTCTCACCCTTAGATCACTTGAATTCAATTTTGGCCGTTGAGACTTTTTTGGCGGGAAAAATCCAATTGGCAGACTTGGGATAACTTGGAGTATTTCATGGAGCATTTAATGGGTTTGGATGTAGTGGTATTAGGAGGGGGACAAGGTATGGGAGGCTGATGTGGAGGAGGGGGGTTGAGTGTTTTCTGGGATTTCAGGCTTCAAGTGGGGGTGAAGGAGGGAAAGGGGTGACTAGGTTTGACCTGTGGGAGATATAAAAACGGGATGGGATTATTTTTATATTTTTGGAGTGGGCTTGGGTAGTGGGCTAGTGAGAGTGTTATGGATCAGGGTGGGCTTTGTTTTGGGTTTGGTTTTAAATAATAACAATAGTCCGTTTGGTAAGTATAATTTCACAAGGACCATAAATGTAAAAACTGAAAATTGAGGGACTAATATTGCCATTTTCCAAAACTTGTTCCAAGGATCAATATTGCCCAACTTTGATTTATCAAAGACCTTGAATAGTAATTTTCCAAGATTTGACATCCGGGGATCTTTTCTGCCAACTTTCAAAACCTAGGGACCAAACATGTAATTTCACTAATTTTGCCACCCAAGGACCATAATTGCCAACTTGTAATTTTCCAAGGACCCCAAAATAATTTTTCATCCAAAAATTCCCATCAGGGACCAAATCTGCCAAAATCAGAAACTCCAGGGACCAAACTACAAATTTCCAAAACTTTTCAGATTTTTCACCAAAGGACTAAATATGACAATTTATTATTTCAAAAGGACCTTTGGTGACTTTTCTTTCCAAATAAGTGCTCAGGGACTATTTTTGCCAATTTTTGAAAGTTGGGGGACTGAAACTGGCAATTTTGCAAACTTTGTACGTTTTTCATTTGTTTTTACTCTTTTTGCATCTAAAATATATAAAACACAATTTTAAAATATTTTCAGTATTTTGATGCATTTCTGAGTGTTTTTGTATGTTTTGCAGTTTAGATTATACCAAAAATGATGAGTGTTTGAGCACTCATCAATCCCCCACACTAAAATATTGCTAGTCCCTAGCAATAAACTGTTTTGAAAACTTAATGGATTTTAAACTCTTTACCAAAAGCCATCACTTCTGGAGTAGCCAGATGTAAGAACTGTGGTACATCTGATAACCATGTGATTTTGAGCAAACCACCAGCTGTCAACGGATTTGATTAGTCTTTACCAAAAGCCGTTTGCTTCTGGACTAGCCAACTCTTGATGGACAAAGTCAACATCTTGGTGAGCTGATTACCAATTATGGATTTTCCATTGCCTTTACCACAAGCCATAATCTTGCGGGCTAGCCAACTCATTCGCTTTATGGGATATGGCGAGTTGAGGTACCATACAATTTTGGGCAAATTGCAAGCCATAAACGGATTTGATATATCCTTACCAAGAGCCGTTTGCTCCTGGATTAGCCAATCCTTTTGTCGGTTAGACAAGGCGGACTGATAACCACAAAAATTTTGAAACTTTAGTAAAAAAAATTTTAAATTTTTGAAATTTTTGGCCAAAAATGGGGGTATTAGATAGTAAAATGTGATAAAATTTGCTAGAATAGCAAAATACCCCCCCCCCCCCCCCCCCACACTTAGAATGAATATTGTCCTCAATATTCAAAGTCCCGGCTATTATGCCGACTCTTTGAACGTAAAAGGGCAACATTACAAGCTAAGCGTGGAAAACACCATTTTGTTTTTCACTTTATTTGGAATGACAGTGGGGGACTCCCCCACACTTAGGGTGAAAACCCTATATGCATGCTACTGTTTTTGTTTACCGAGTCGCTAGCTTGACTCGACCCCGAATTCATTTGTCCTTGGGGAAGCATGACGTGGAAGAGACAATCTCAATCGGACTTTCATTCAAGATGTTTGGACAAACATTTGAAGCACGTGAAAGTTCCACACCGATGAGATATAATACCGGCTCAAGATAATGATACATGAAAATGCCGGGGTCAAATATAGTATCTTCATTCCCGAAGGAGTGAAGAAGAGAGGAAAGCACCTCGAGAACAGGCTCATTAGCCTGAGTTTGGATTTCAAGGATTAAGCTCAAAAACATCCCGGGAGGGTGGGTGGGAATTTGCAAATTCTCATGATTGAGTGTATCTCCCCCCGGGTTATCATACTCCGGAGGAGTCATGATAAGGTGATCAATGATGGGCTCAAAAGGTATTTCATCAACATCACTGATGTCTCCATAAGATAAAGAATTTTCATCAGTGGGTGAATCACTAAGCCCGGTGTTGAGATATGAATTGAGTGATGGATCATCATCATTCAATAAGATTTCAAGGAAAAGAATATCCCCATCAGAATCAAGATAGTTATCATCAACTTCATACAAAGTTGAACTATCTAGAGCAAGGAATGCTTCGACTTCTTCCATATCATCTTTGAAATCAAAGAGATCATCATCCAACCCGATGGAAGTGGATTGGTGTGAGTGAGTTCATCGGCGAACTCCTCGAGAAGAAAGTCAACATTAGAGTGGGGAATGGATGCATCAACAAACTCAATGTCTCCATAAGATAAACAATCATCACTGGAATCAGAGACAGTCTCAATTTGATCATTTGGATTATCAGGGGTGGAAGGAATATCACACATATGATCAAAAGTCCCCTGTGACTCTCTCAGGATTGGGACAATGATCTCAACACTAGACTTTATTAATTCGTCCGATTCCTTATTAGGAATAGTGCTAAGATGCTCATCCCCCATGTTCAGAGAGTGAGCGTGAACTTCGGGTGTGATAACAACAGACTGAGGGAGATGAGGGGAGCTAGCATTCATGGATTGTACAAGTTCCATTTGATCTTCTGCTAGTAATTTCTCCGTCTCATTATTTTCTCCTTGATTTTCAATGGGAGGAATCTCAAATGATGAATCTGAGGAACCCTTATAAAATTGAAGGATATCAAGGGTGTCCTCATTATCACTATCATCATCACAGTCTAGAAGAGCAGCTTGATGAAATTTGGCACGTGTTATAGCCGCTTGTTCTAAGACAAGTAATTCTTCCATGCTCAATTCGTTTTTAGCCTCTCGTTCTTCAGCAAGTAATTCTGCCACAGATTTCTCATGAGAGTCTTGAAACGATGTAGTAACCAACTCCTCCTTAAGTTCTTTCAATATATCAAGAGCCTTTAGTAAAAGGTCTTGCTCAGTATCATGAGGAGTTGTGTGAATCATTTGGTGCTGTGGAGGTGGGTCTGAAAACGAATAGTCGTAATTGTTACAAGGAAATGGATTCCTTGTTTGATAATTCAAGCTAGAGTGTGGACCTCCACAGTAATCACAACAGTGAAACTGATGTGGCTGTGGGTTGTATGTGCTTGAGTTATAATTGTTATCAGGAAACTCCTCATAGACAAGCGTGTTTCTCGATTGACAATCAGAACTGTAATGTGAACCACCACAGTACTCACAACAGTAAAACTGTTGAGTCTCATGGTGTGGTAACTGATGGAATGAATCAGTCGTGTCAGGGTAGAAATAGGGATTCTGGTTATAGACAGACCCGTTTCCTGACTCTACCATGCCACAGCTGGGGCAATTGCCACCATTATAAGGATTACCATACCAATGGCAAGTAAGAAGGTGTGGATGAGACATAGAAAGAATCAAATGTGTATAGAGGGTGAGGAATGGAGAATAAAAAGGGTAGGAGGGTAAAGATGAATATTTTTGGGTTTTTGGAAATACATTTTGTACAAATGATAAAGAAAATCTTTTTGTGTTTTTTGTGTTCGTTGAAAACTGAGTTTAAAATGTTTTTGGGAACGGTTTTGTTTTGATAATAAGAAAATATGAACAAAGGATGGACAAATGTACAATGGAACGAATTCCAAAATCACTAATCAGAAAAACCGTTTAGAATAGCGCGCACACCTCCCCGGCAGCGGCGCCAAAAATAGATTGGCTCCAAACGGTCAACTTATTTGACCAGGTGAAGGTCAACAAGATCAAACAGCCTAGAGTCAATGCTCCGCGGAAGTATAGTGTTTCCCCGGGTCGTTATGTCCCGACGAGGTGTGATGGTTAACAAATGGTTCTGTGATCGGGTGAATTTGGACGGAAAGGGTTTGTGAATTATTGGAACTAAGGAATATACGAAAAAATAGCTTAAACAAGCTATATGAAAAAGACTGTGAAATCAGAAAAACCAGAAACAATTTAAACCTAAAAACGTGTACGTTCTATTTAAATTTACGCGAACGTACGATATAAAAAGTGAAAACTGAAATCTGAAAACCCCCAGGGGTGAAAATGACACTTTTACAAACTTAAAATAAAAAGAAAATTTAAAATGAAAATGAAATTATTAAAATGATTATTTTAATATTCAAATACTATTTAATTAATTAAAACTATTTAAAAAGTAAATTAAACCTAATTTAAATAAACTAAAAATAATAAACACTACAAATTAAACTAAAAACTTGCAAAAATAATTTCTAAAACTTAAAATGAACTTGAAGAAAGTATAAAAATTAAAAATAAATATTTTTGTCTTTTTATGGATTTTCTAGTAATTAAAAACTAATTATCTTAATTAAACTATTTAAAATAATTTAAATTACTAATAATACCTAAATGACTTAGAAAATTATGGAAAAATTCCTAAAATTATTTTATAACATATAAAATCTAGGAAAAATATAAAAACTAGGTCTTGATTAATAAAAACTAATTATGCTATTTAAAACTTAATTATTAATTAATTATTAATAAAAATAATATTAAATCTAATAAATACTAACTGACCAAATAAAAATATGAGAAAATTACTAAAATTACTTTAATATAAAAGGTAATTAATAAAAATATAAAAATGCTAAGTACTTAATAAAAATTTAAAAATGAAAATTAAAATTTAAATTAAATTAAATAGAAACTATCACTTATTATTAAATTGTATTTTTTTTGGATTTTTCTTTTTGAAAACTATTTTATACTTAAAAACAAACACTTTTTGTGAAAACAACTTTTTTACAACTTAAAAATAAGCACTGTGGATGCTATTTAGCACCACAGTTGACTTTTGTTGACCAAGAAGGATAATAAGCTAAAATGGGCTTAAGTGGGACCCACTAAGGTTGAATCTGATCCAAATAAGTTAAGTGAGCATGTTTAAGCTAAGAAAAACAAAAGGTGTCCACAGAATAAGCAAATAAGCCAACAATAAGCACTTTGAAACTTGTTTTAACTCAGAAAATGGGACAGAATTGGTGGTTGATTCCAAGTGGGGCCCAAGGGTCTTGGGGCCAAACCATTGGTCAAAACTTGGAGCCTACTAGGAGGGGGGTTGAAAGGAACCAAGAGGTGGATGTGGGGCCCACTGTGGTGGCAAGAAAACCACCACCATAGTGGTGGTGTTGCTGTGTTGCAGCTGCATCAGGGGAGTGATGCCCCCTGCAGCTGTGTTTGGAGGTGTGTGGAGCCCACAAAAAAATTACTAAATATATAACAAATGTTGGAAAATGGAGGTGAACTGGTATACAACAAGTCCTAAAAATTTCAAATCCTAAAACATCCCACAAAATTCCTTAAAATTCTTGTAACCTTTGACTTTTCAGAAAACTAGAACATTTGACTTTTTGATGAAACTTGATATTTTGACTTTATTGAACTTTGATCACATCTTACTGATCAAACTTGTTATATTAAGCTAGAATATGATGAAATTAAGGTACAAATACACCTGAGGCAATGAAATGGTGGGATTGGGATCACAACTGCCCAACAGTTAACAGATAAGCAAGTTGTATGGTGATTTTGACTTTCTGAAACTAAGACCTAAATTTTGAGGACTTAAATGAGCTAATATGACCTACTTATACTTATCTTAGCAACAAACATAAACCAAATCAACCCAAATCCCAGGGAGACCAACTGAGCCAAACACCCCTTTAAAAATCTGTTTATGAAAGTTTTCAGAGCAAATCACTAATTGAAACCATGCAACTGATCCAATATGGCTTATTATGATCTAAGAACTTATATGAAACACAAAAATACTTCTTTTAATGACAAATACCTAAGACACAAAGGTATGCTAAAATGGCAGTGAAAAAAGGAAATTGAGCAACAGATGATTCCAAATGACAAGCAACACATAAAAAAGCTACCTTATCACTAATATAATCTTAATAAGCAGAAAGAAGCTACATTAGGCACATAATAAGCACTAGTACAGAAATAAGCAAAAATTTAAGTTATGGCTTACATTTGACTTTAGAGTTGGAATCAAGGAACGAAGGACTGTAAACCACACCTAAAAGCTTCCAAATAAGCTACTAAACCCATGTAAGTCCATAATCCACCATCATTCAACTTCAATCAACCTTGAACCCTGATTTTTGATTTTTTTACCTATTTAATTGGAATTTTGAACATTTTTTGGTTTTAAGTCTTAAACTGCTTTTATTGCCTTGTAAACTTAAGAAAACTTAATATTTAGCTATTATGAGCTTAATGAGACTTTGGATATCAACTTCCACCAACATTCAAAATGCAATGAAATTTGAAGTACAAATTAGCATAAACTGGAATTAAAACAAGGAACTGAAATTGATAATTAAAAATGGTTTTGATTATACTTAAAATGATATTACAACCTTCTTAAATGGAAATTACAACCTGAAAGACTAAATTACACTAAGATTGATAAAATCATGCTACCCTAATACTACTGCTACTCTAATACTACTTCTTTCTTGCTTCCTTCTTGACCTTTATTGGTCCTGGGGTCTTTTTCTGACTTTCCCACATCTGTTTCTCACCCTTAGATCACTTGAATTCAATCTTGGCCGTTGAGACTTTTTTGTGGGAAAAATCCAATTGGCAGACTTGGGATAACTTGGAGTATTTCATGGAGCATTTAATGGGTTTGGATGTAGTGGTATTAGGAGGGGGACAAGGTATGGGAGGCTGATGTGGAGGAGGGGGTTGAGTGTTTTCTGGGATTTCAGGCTTCAAGTGGGGGTGAAGGAGGAAAAGGGTTGACTGGTGTTTGACCTATGGGAGATATATAAACGGGGTGGGATTATTTTTATATTTTTGGAGTGGGCTTGGGTAGTGGGCTGGTGAGAGTGTTATGGATCAGGGTGGGCTTTGTTTTGGGTTTGGTTTTAAATAATAACAATGGTCCGTTTGGTAAGTATAATTTCGCAAGGACCATAAATGTAAAAACTGAAAATTGAGGGACTAATATTGCCATTTTCCAAAACTTGTTCCAAGGATCAATATTGCCCAACTTTGATTTATCAAAGACCTTAAATAGTAATTTTCCAAGATTTGACATCCGGGGACCTTTTCTGCCAACTTTCAAAACCCAAGGACCAAACATGTAATTTCACTAATTTTGCCACCCAAGGACCATAATTGCCAACTTGTAATTTTCCAAGGACCCCAAAATAATTTTTCATCCAAAAATTCCCATCAGGGACCAAATCTGCCAAAATCAGAAACTCTAGGGACCAAACTGTAAATTTCAAAAACTTTTCAGATTATTCACCAAAGGACTAAATATGACAATTTATGATTTCAAAAGGACCTTTTGTGACTTTTCTTTCAAATAAGTGCTCAGGGACTATTTTTGCCAATTTTTGAAAGTTGGGGGACTGAAACTGCCAGTTTTGCAAACTTTGTACGTTTTTCATTTGTTTTTACTCTTTTTGCATCTAAAACATATAATACACAATTTGAAATATTTTCAGTATTTTGATGCATTTCTGAGTGTTTTTGTATGTTTTGCAGTTCAGATTAGACCAAAAATGATGAGTGTTTGAGCACTCATCACTTGTACTTTGGAATTATGTGCAAAACCAGCCCCTCATTTTCAGTTAATTACATGTATGGTCCTTGTGATTAATATACAAAACCAAACGGATCCTTGTTTATTTATTAGCCCATCACCACAAAGCCTTCCACCCTTATTACTCCACCAAGCCCAAAACCAAATCCCTTAGCCCATTTCCTTCCCAGCCCACACAACAAATAAATAAAACAAGCACCCCGTTTTTATTACCACCCAGGGTCAAACTCGTTGACCTCCTACCTCCTCCCTCCCACTTGGCTGCAAATTCCCTTCACACTCAACCCTCCTCCTCACCTCTACTACTACTACCCATACCTTGTCTCCCCTGGCCTCCACAACATCCAAACCACAATTAATTCCCTCAAAACTCCACAAGTTACCAAAAGCAGTTGTAAAAATGATTTTGCCGCCAAAAAGAAGTTTGAACGGTTGAGATTATTCAAGCCAATCCAAGGGCTTAGAATTGATGGGAAAGTCAAAATGGGACTCCAAGACCTATTTAAAGGAAGAAAAAAAGAACCAGTAGAGATTAGTAGTGTAGTATTAGTGTAGTTTAGTCTAGTGTAGTCATTGAAGCTTAATTTCCAATTTCCAGTTGTAATTTCAGTTGTATTCAAGTTCTTTTGTGTATTTTAAAACCTCCTTTGAAGTTAATCTAAAGTCTTATTTTTATTAAATCCGTATTTAGCATCTTTTAGTGAAATTTACAACTTCACTTAATTTTGATAAATTATTGTTGTTATCTGTTACTTTAAGCTTAAATTGGTTCCTGTTAAGTTTTTTTAAGCTTACTAGGCTTTATAACTTACTTTAAATTCAGTTTATCAAAAATTAACAAAAATACAAAAAAAATTATATAGAAAATAAAAAGGCAGTGATGAAGAAAGAAGAAGAAAAGGAGGATGGGTGATTTTAGATGGTGATGGTTTCAATAGTTTCATGAGAAGCTGTAGGGAGTAAATTGATACCTTGGTTCTCAGTTGTGAGTTTAGAAGTCCTTGCAAGCTCAATCCTTGATTTCTACCATTTTACTGTACACATGTATGTATCTGCTTATGTTTGTGTTTTTATGGTTCTTAGGTATAAATTAGTTATGATAATGCTTTAAATATGGTCCTTGTTCATTATAGTTCATAATTACTTTGTATCTTAGTGTAACAGTGAATGTAGGATTTTAAGGATTTATAGTTTATTATTGTTATTATCAGTGTATTTATGCTTAAATAGATTCATGCTAGCTTAACTTAACTTTGTATATCATTTGTATGGTCCAAATCAGTGATTCCATTTGAAAAATCAAAATAGGCTGTTGCTTTAGGGGTGTTTGGATTAGGGCAATACCCCTTGTTCCAGTTGTTGTTTTAATGTTAATGAAGCATAAGTAGACTGCATTATATGTAGTTAGATTAGTCTAGGCATAAAACTTAGGTGTCTTTCACTAAAGAGTCAAAATGACCTTTGATCTAGCTTAAGTGTTCACTGTTAAGGTTTCATGCTTGCATAATCATCACACGGTCTCAATAGTTGTTAGGGTAGCTTCTAATAGTCTTATTACACTTAATTACTTCATGTTTAATCAGTAAAGTAGGATCAAACTTCATAAAAGTCAATTTAGGTGTTAAAACTCAAAAGTCAAATTGCACATCAGTTGGAAAACCCATTTCTTGGGTGAATTATTTGGAATTTTGTATAAGGATTCAAGCTTTGTGGTTTTTAGGAATCATAGTATACTAGCTTAACTTCATTGTCCTTATGTTATTTCATTTTTACAATTTTTTCTCTGGGATCCACAGCCACCCAAAATAGGCTGCAGGGTAAGCCATTCCCCTGGATCAGCAGATACTCAGCCACTCCACCACCTTTAGTGGTGGTTTCTTGCCACCTCAGTGGGCCCCACAAGCCACAAATAGTTTCATTCAACCCCCCTCCTGGTAGGCTTCAAAGTTTGACCTTTAGTTTGACCTAGGACCCTGTGGACCTCACTTGAATCCATCCCCAAGTCTGTCCCATTATTCAATGTTCAAACAATAAGCCAAGTGCTTATTTTAGCTTAATTGCTTATCCTGTGAGCTTATTCAGTTGAAACTTGCTTAAACAAGTTCACATAACTTATTTGAACCAGAATCATCCATAGTGGGTCCCACTTAAGTCCATTTTAGCCTATTTCTTGTCTTGGTCAACAATAGACAACTGTCACACAATTAAGCCTCCACATTGCTTATTTTTGATTTATAAAAAAGTTGTTTTTATAAAAGTTGTTAGTTTTTAGTTGTAAAATAGTTTTCTAAAAGAAAAATCCAGAAAAAACAATTTAATTTTAAGTGATAGTTTCTATTTAATGTAATTTAAATTTTAATTTTCATTTTTAGATTTTTATTAAGTACTTGGCATTTTTATATTTTTATTAATTACCTTTTATATTAAAGTAATTTTGTTAATTTTCTCAGATTTTTATTTTGTCATTTAGTATTTATTAGATATAATCTTAGTTTTATTAATAATTAAGTTTTAAATAGTATAATTAGTTTTTATTAAGCAAGACCTAGTTTTTATATTTTTCCTAGCTTTTATATAATATAATATAATTTTAGGAATTTTTCTAGAATTTTTACCATTCATTTGCTATTTTTTATAATTTAAATAGTTTAATTAGTTAATTAATGTTTAATTAGTAATTAATTAATATAAAAATCACAAAAAGACAAAAATACTTATTTTTAATTTTAAAATTAGTTTTTAGTTATTTTATAATTTTAGAAATTTTATTTTCATTTTTCTAGTATTAAATTAATATTATATTGTATTTATGTTATTGAAATATTAATAATTAGTATTAAATAGTATTTAATTAATATTAAATAATCAAATAGTGTGAAAATTACTTTTCTTTTTCTAAAAATTTTCTTGTATCCTTAGGTTTGTAAAAAAGTCATTTTCACCCCCTCTGGGTTTTCAGATTTCAGTTTTCACGTTTTATTTTGTACGTTTACGTTATTTAAATGTAAACGTACGCGTTTTAGGTTTAAAACGTTTCTGGTTTTTCTGATTTCATAGTCTTATTCATATAGCTTGTTTAAGCTATTTCCTTGTAGATTTCTTAGTTTAATCACTCACAAACCCTTTCCATCCAAATTCACTCGATCACAAACCCGTTTTATAACCATCACACCTCGTCGGGACATAACGACCCGGGGAAAACCCTATATTCCGCGGAGTATTGAGCCTAAGGAGTTTGACTTCATTTACCACATCCGTGGTCAATTTAAGTGTACTACTTTTGCCTCAATCAATTTTGGGCGCCGCTGCCGGGGAGGTTGTGCGCGTTATTCTAAAACGTTTTTCAGATTAGTGAATCGGGATATACATCCATTGTATATTTACCACCCTTGTTCAAATTATCTTCTTATTTTAATATAAAAACAAAACCATTTCTGAAAACATTTTAAATCAGTTTTCAACGAACACAAAAACACAAAAACATTTTCTTTATCATTTGTACAAAATGTTTATTCAAAAATCCAAAAATAATCACCTTTACCCTCTCACATCTTTGATTCTTCATCCCTACCTCTCTGTAAACCTTTGATTCTTTCTATGTCGTATCTACACCATTGCGGTTGCCAATGGTGTGGTGGTCCTCATAATGGTGGGAATTGTCCCGGCTGTAGCATGGTAGAGTCAGGAGATGGGTCTGTCTATAACCAAGCTCCCTATCCTTACCATGACACATCTGATTCATCCTACCAGCCACCACATCATGAGATACTGACATATCTGTGTGAGTTTTGTGGTGGTCCTCACCAAGGATTTGAGTGTCAAGCCGGAAACGCGTTTGTCTATGAACAGTTTTCCGGTGATGCTCAGAACTTTGGTTATGACCAATACCCATATGATTCACCAGTCCAGACTCAACAGTTTTACTGTTTTGAGTACTGTGGAGGTGCACACTTTAGCTCGGATTGTCAAACAAGGAATCCATATCCTTGTAACAATTATGACTATTCGTTTTCAGACCCACCTCCACAGTACCAAATGATTCACACAACTCCTCATGATACTGAGCAAGACCTTTGTCTAAAGGCTCTTGAAATATTAAAAGAACTTAAGGAGGAGTTGAATAGCACAGCATTTCAAAATGCTCCCAGTTTTTCTTATGTATATTGTGGGGGTCCTCATGATGATTATCAATGTCAACCTTTCGGTTTTGACAAATCCCCACCCCCACAATGTTCTTCCATTTAAAATTCACATGAAAAATCCATGGCTGAATTGTTAGCTGAAGAGCAGGCTGCTAGAATAAATTCCCAAGATGCCTATGAAAAATCTGTTAGGGAATCAATTGCAAAAGAAAAAGCAGCCAAATCTAGCTCTCAGTTCCGTTTCATCCCTGATGACAGTGATGATGAAGATACCCTTGATATTCTTCAATTTTATAAAACTTCATCAAGTTCGTCAGTTGATATCCCAGCAGTTGAAATTCCATCTCAAACAGCTGCTATCACACCCGAGGTTCCCACTCACTCTCTGAGCATGGGGGACGTGCATCTTGACACTGTTCCTGATAAGGAATCGGACGAATTCATAAAGTCTAGTGTTGAGAACCTTGTCCCAATCCCAAAAGAGTCACAGGGAACTCTTGAGCATATGTGTGATCTTCCTTCCCCTATTGAGTGTCCTAAAGATCAATTTGAGACTTTCTACGATTGTAGAGATGATTGTACATCTTATGGAGACATCGAGTATGTTGAGGCATCAGTTCCACAAACTGATGTTGATCATCTTCTTGAGGAGTTCGCCGATGAACTTACTCACATCAATCCACTTTCCTTGGAAGGTGATGATGGTCTCCTTGACTTTGAAGCCGATCTGGGAGAAATTGAAAGTCTCCTATATCATGATCCGTCACTCAGTTCTTATCCCAACAGTCCAATAGAGAACGATAATCATTTTGTTCCCGAAACATTCAATACCACTCTCACCAATCCTCTATTTGAATTCGAATCTGAATTCACTTTGATTTCTGATAATCCACTATTTGATATTCAGAATGAGGATTGTGATGAGTCTATTCCGGAACATAAATTCACGGATTCACATCTTGTGAATAATTCTCTTCATGAGGAGTTCTCCGGTGAACTCACTCATCATATCTTGACTCCTCCGAAGTTTGATAGCCCGGGGGAGATGCACTCAATCATGAGGATTTGCAACTTCCCACCCACCCTCCCAGGATGTTTTTGAGCTTAACCTTTGAAATCCAAACTCAGGCTAATGAGCCTGCTCTCGAGGAAGAATATCAAATCATGATTTTCATCATGGTTTTCTTCCTTTTCTTCACCTATAAGGTGACTTCTTCTCTTCTTCACTCCTTCGGGAATGAAGATACCATCTTTGATCCCGGCATTTTCATGTATCATTATCTTGAGCCGGATACTTATCTCATTGGTGTGGAACTTTCACGTGCTTCAAATGTTTGTCCAAACATCTTGAATGAAAGTCCGATGGAGATTGTTTCTTCCACATCATGCTTCCCCAAGGACAAATGAATTCGGGGTCGAGTCAAGCTAGTGACTCAGTAAACAAAAACAGTAGCATGCTTATAGGGTTTTCACCCTAAGTGTGAGGGAGTCACCCATGCTATGGTTACAAATGTACTGAAAAACAAAATGGTGTTTCCATATTTAGATTGTAATGTTGCCCTTTTACGTTCAAAGAGTCGGCATAATATCCGGGACTTTGAATATTGAGGAAAATATTCATTCTAAGTGTGGGGGGGGGGGGGGGGGGGGGTATTCTAGCGAATTTTATCACATTTTACTATCTAGTACCCCCGTTTTTAGCCAAAATCTCAAAATTTAAAAAAAAAATCACTAAAGTTTCAAAATTTTTGTGGTTATCAGTCCGCCATGTCTAACCGACTAAAGGATTGGCTAATCCAGGAACAAACGGCTCTTCGTAAAGATATATCAAATCCATTGATGGCTTGCAATTTGCCCAAAATTGTATGGTATATCAGCTCGCCATATCCAAAAAAGTGAATAAGCTGGCTAGCCCGCAAGATTATGGCTTGTGGTAAAGGCAGTGGAAAAACCATAATTGGTAATCAGCTCACCAAGATGTTGACTTTGTCCATCAAGAGTTGGCTAGTCCAGAAGCAAACGGCTTTTGGTAAAGACTAATCATATCCGTTGACAGCTAGTGGTTTGCTCAAAATCACGTGGTTATCAGGTGGACCATAGTTCTTACTTGAATCAATACATCAGGCTACTCCAGAAGTGATGGCTTTTGGTAAAGAGTTTAAAATCCATTAAGTTTTCAAAATAGTTTATAGCTAGGGACTAGCAATAGTTTAGTGTGGGGGATTGATGAGTGCTCAAACACTCATCATTTTTTGTCAAATCTGAACTACAAAACGTACAAAAACACTCAGAAATGCATCATAGTACTGAAAATATTTCAAAATTGTGTTTTATATGCTTTAGATGCAAAATGAGTAAAAACAAATGAAAAACGTACAAAGTTTGCAAAACTAGCAGTTTCAGTCCCCCAACTTTCAAAAATTAGCAAAAATAGTCCCTGAGCATATATTTTAAAAGAAAAGTCACCAAAGGTCCTTTTAAAATCATAAGTGGTCATATTTAGTCCTTTGGTGAAAAATTGGAAAAGTTTTGGAAATTTACAATTTTGGTCCCTGGAGTTTCAAACTTTGGCAGGATTGGTCCCTGGTAGGATATTTTTGAAAGAAAAATCATTATTGGTCCATGGAAAATCATAAGTGTCAAAATTAGTCCTTAAAATGAAAGTTTGAATAAGTGTGCAATTTAGTCCCTAAAGTTTCACATATTTACAGTTTTAGTCCCTGAAGGACCAAAAATGGAAAATTGCAAATTATATCCTTGGACTATGATGACTTGGCATGTTTTATCCTTACTTGTACTTTAGAATTATTTGCAAAACCAGCCCCTCATTTTCAGTTAATTACATGTATGGTCCTTGTGATTAATATACAAAACCAAACGGATCCTTGTTTATTTATTAGCCCATCACCACAAAGCCTTCCACCCTTATTACTCCACCAAGCCCAAAACCAAATCCATTAGCCCATTTCCTTCCCAGCCCACACAACAAATAAATAAAACAAGCACCCCGTTTTTATTACCACCCAGGGTCAAACTTGTTGACCTCCTACCTCCTCCCTCCCATTTGGCTGCAAATCCCCTTCACACTCAACCCCCCTCCTCACCTTTGCTACTACTACCCATACCTTGTCTCCCCTGGCCTCCACAACATCCAAACCACAATTAATTCCCTCAAAACCCCACAAGTTACCAAAAGCAGTTGTAAAAATGATTTTGCCACCAAAAAGGAGTTTGAACGGTTGAGATTATTCAAGCCAATCCAAGGGCTTAGAATTGATGGGAAAGTCAAAATGGGACTCCAAGACCTATTTAAAGGAAGAAAAAAAGAACCAGTAGAGATTAGTAGTGTAGTATTTGATGACGTATAGTCTATATTTGGGCCACGAGCCCAAATGATATACATTACTAAGGCCCAAATCCACCACGAGTGGGCTATTGTAACTTGGGCCGCATTAATAATGGGAACAGGCTCATGTAAGCCCAACCCAAACAAACTATACACGGTATAGATAAGGATCATCTATCTATGGAATAGATATCCTTACCTCGGATAAGCACCACGAGTGCGAAGAGTAAGGAGCAAGATACCTACACGGTTTCTGCGTCCTATATAAGGAATGACATAACCATCATTCAAGGTACGATTCACAAACCCTAACTCTTTACGAGAACCCTAAATCGATTACTCACTCTCACGCCGGAGTCTAATCGTGGGAGACAATCCCACGATAAGCTTAACGGTGTTGTTTATTTTCTTAGTGCGCAGGTTACAAGTACTAAGAAGCGAATTGGTACGAGAGCAAGAGCCCATAATCAGGAACACCCAACTTTTGTATCAACAAGTGGCGCCATCCATGGGACCCTACTAAGAACTAAAGACTAGAATGACAAAGAATAAGAATTCAAGCCAGCGGACTCCGCTGTCAGAAAAACGTGACCATCAGAGGAAGAATCAACAAGATTCGACCTCTAGACAGGTTGCTGGGACAACCAGCGCACCTGGTCATCAAGAGGCAGGGACAACCCAACCTCTTCCAGAGGTAGAACTACTAGTAAGGACTACCCAAATCATCCCAGTGGTCCCAAGCTCTGAAGAACTCCAGCGCACACTCTTCACCACTCCTCACCAAACTGTACCCGCAGTGAACAACACTGTGCCACCAGGCGCGTCTAACCGAGATAGGGTGCCTAACACCGAGGCAGATATTCTTGCAACAACTGGGGACACACCCAATCTAACGTTGGGAAATTTTGTATCCCAAAATTATGAAACCTTAACTGCCCTCATGCAAGAAGAAGCAAGGAGAAGGGCAAGCACGAGCCTACAAGCTCGACTGAATTTTGTTCCTGAATGTGAGCCATCACCATTGCGCCACCCACGAGGAAGACGCGCAGAACGTACCACCATCCATGATAGGCTGGGTACAATATCTGATTCACAATACTCAGAAGATAGCGAGAGGCACACTAATATTCACTCCAGACTTGGCAGTCGGGGGATACAAGACCGGTTAGGACCTCAACATTCGCCAAGCCAAGGATTCTCCAAACCTGGAAGTAAGAGGATCCAAGACAGATTGGGAAAAAGAAGATCCCCAAGTGGAGATCCCTCAAGCTCTTCTTCTGAAAGAAGCCGGGGCAAGCGCCGAAAAAGAGACTACTCTTCCTCCAGTGACTCCTCAGACAACGAAGATAAAGAGACAGGACACTGGAAGTCAAGAGGAAGGCCTCGCGATGAAGAGAACGAAGATATGTCTCTTCCATGGTGTCGCCAGAAAGTTGACGCGTTCACATGGCGCATTAGCGATTACTCAGACCGCAAACGCAGGCGCATGCCCACTAACGTGAAAACATATGATGGAACAGGTGATCCGGATGATCACCTAAAAGTTTTCAAATCAGCCGCCACTATCGAAAACTGGCCACAGCTTGTGTGGTGCCACATGTTTAATTCTACATTAGTAGGGAACGCGCGCACATGGTTTAGCAAACTCCCACGTAGGAGTGATGAGTGCTCAAACACTCATCATTTTTTATCTAATCTGAACTGCAAAACATACAAAAACACACAGAAATGCATCAAAATACTGAAAATATTTCAAAATTATGTTTTATATGTTTTAGATGCAAAATGAGCAAAAACAAATGAAAAACGCACAAAGTTTGCAAAATTGGCAGTTTCAGTCCCCCAACTTTCATAAAATGACAAAACTAGTCCCTGGATATTCAAAATATGGAAAATTATCACCAAAGGTCCTTTTACAATCATAAGTTGTCATATTTTGTCCTTTGGTGAAAAATTGGAAAAGTTTTGGAAATTTACAAATTCAGTCCCTGGAGTTTCAATAATTGGCAGATTTGGTTCCTGGTGGGATAATTTTGAATGAAAAATCATTTTGGGTCCTTAGGAAGTTACAAAAATCATTTTTAATCCCTGGGGGAAAGTTTTGTGGAAATTACATGTTTGGTCCCTGTATTTTGCAACTTGTCATAAACGGTCCCCGGGAATTTGAAAAATGAAAATAATGCAACTTTGGTCCTTATGATATTCACATGTGGGAATTTTGGTACTTATGATAAATTTTGAAAGTTGCAAATCAGCCCCTTGGATTTTCTGAAAATTACATGTATGGTCCTTGTGATTTGTTATTTACCAAACGGACCCTTGTTTAATATTTAGCCCCAAATAAACCAAAAACCAAATCCACCCAAAAGCCCACCCTAATAAACAACATATCACCTCACCCTCAGCCCACCTTTCCCAAGCCCAATCCCATTCTAAAATTATACCTGGTCAAAGGGTCAAAGAAGCAGGGTCAAACAAGCCAGTCAACACCATCCCATCTTCAACCCCCCCCCCCCCGTTTTCCCTCCTCCTGTCTCCCCCCTCCTCTCAACCTCCACAAAACATTCACCAACCTTAATTAAAACCTTCACCTACACCCAACCAACCCCCTCCTCATAAATTCTCACCAAACCCACTCACAACCTCCCAATTCTGTTTTCCCGCCAAAATAATATGAATGGCCAGGATTGATAGAAGCTCATCCAAGGGCTATGAAATAAAGTGGGATTTGACCAGTTGACGGCAAGGAACCTCAAAAGATCTCTATAAAGAGGAAGAGAAGTAGAAGAATAGGGTTGTCATGCTTTTAGACCATTTCGTAGTGTACTCATTTAATTTTCATGTCAAAACTTTAAATTCAGTCTTACATTCATGTTGTACCACGTTTCTAATGTTAATGGAAGTTACATTTCAAGTTACTCAGTTTCTATTCTCAGTCTTAATTTATAATTAGCAATTTCAAGCAAAATTGACATTTTTGCTTGAATATTGTTATTTGTTATTGTTTCATTGTTCTTTAGTCTCAATTCAGTCATTATAAGCTTTGTGAAGCTTTTGTTATCATTTATTGGACCCAAGTTAATGTTTACTTAAAATCAGAAAATTCATAAAAAAATAGAAAATATTCAAAAAAATCAGTTTGAAGGGTACTAGGAAGAAGGAGCATGGAAAGTTTTGGATGTTCATGGTTTAGAGCCTTTTGGGAGGCTGTAGGTTATGTTCTCAGTACTTGTTCCATGGTTCTCAGTTGACTCCAATTTGTAAGCATTTTTCACCCATTTTGGCATAATCTTTAATTAATGCTTGTTGTTGTTATTTCTGTTGTTCATTAGTTTAATTAAGTGTTTTTTTGCTTACCTTAATTATCTGAATCAGTAGCTTAGTCTTTATCAGTGTTCTTGCTTTACAAAATTTCATTTTCAGTTTTTAAAGGGGTGTTTGGCTAAAGCTTGTTTGCCACATTCTAGTTGTTGTTTTAGTGTTGTTTTAGTGTAGTTTCATTGTATTAAGTTATATTAGGTTAAAACAATTCTCAATTTCAAGTCCTAAAGCCGAAAAGTCAAATCAACACCAAATCCACCACAACAGTTAACTGTTGTGGTTTTTGGATTTCAAAATACCCCATTTTGATAAGAAAGTTGTTTCCCTAGCTTAGTTTACTCTTATTATTGCATAAAACATCAATTTCAGTTAGTTTAATCCATTAGAAATTGGCAAAAGTCAAAGTTCCTAGTTTTTGCAAAAAGTCAAATAAGCACATTTCAGATTTTTACAAAAGTTCAAGCAATTGTTTAGAATTTTGTGTTTGTTTTGACTGAGTGAAACTTGTTTCTACTTGTTACCCACCAGCTCACCTTCAAGATTCCACCTTCCCCATATTTTTGAGATTTTTGTGCTGGGCCCCACTTTGTCCCAAACACAACTGCAGGGGAGGGACTGCCCTGTGCAGCTGCTGATTCAGTCCAACACCACCACTTGGTGGTGGTGTTCTGGCCACCTCAGTGGTCCCACAACCACCAACTTAGGTTCTTTCCACCCCCTCTTACCAGGGTTGAGGTTTTGACCTCTTGGTTGACCTAGAAACCACTGGGACCCACCTAGTTTGAGCCCTCAATTCTGTCCCCATTTTCAGTCCTCAAGTAAGTTTCAAAGTGCTTATTTTGTGCTTTATAGCTTATTTTGAGGTCCACTAGTGCTTTTTCCAGCTTAAACAAGTTCAATTAAGTTATTTGATCAGAAAAACCCATTGTGGGTCCCACCTAATGCCATTTTAGCTTATTTCTCACCTTGGTCAAACTAAGTCAACTGTTTGGCTTTTTCTTTCATAATCAGCTTATTTTTTATTTCCAAAAAGTTTGTTTTTACAAAAAGTGTTTGTTTTTAAGTATTAAATAGGTTTGTAAAAGAAAAATCAAGAAAAACAAATTTATTATTAAGTGATAGTTTCTATTTAATATAATTTAATTTTAATTTTAATTTTTATATTTTTATTAAGAACTTAGCTTATTTATATGTTTATTAATTTCCTCTTATATTAAAGTAATTATAATAATTTTCTCAGATTTTTATTTTATCATTTAGTATTTATTAGAATTAATCTTAGTTTTATCAATAATTAATTAATAATTAAGTTTTAAATAGCATAATTAGTTTTTATTAAGTAAGACCTAGTTTTTATATTTTTCCTAGCTTTTAAATGTTATAAAATAGTTTTAGGAATTTTTCCATAATTTGCTAAGTTAATTTAGTATTATTTGTAATTTAAAATATTTTAATTAGTTTAATTAATATAAGTAGTTTTTAATTAATAAAAAACTCACAAAAAGACAAAAAAATATTTATTTTTATTTTTTATACTTTCTTCAAGTTCATTTTAAGTTTTAGAAATTATTTTTGCAAGTTTTTAGTTTAAATTGTAGTGTTTATTATTTTTAGTGTATTTAAATTAGGTTTAATTTACTTTTTAAATAGTTTTAATTAATTAAATAGTATTTAAATATTAAAATAATCATTTTAATAATTTCATTTTCATTTTAAATTTTCTTTTTATTTTAAGTTTGTAAAAGTGTCATTTTCACCCCCTGTGGGTTTTCAGATTTCAGTTTTTACGTTTTATTTTGTACGTTCGCGTTATTTAAAACGTGAACTTACGCGTTTTTAGATTTTAAGCATTTTTAGGTATCCAACTTTCACGTAATCATCTTTATAGCTTGTTTAAGCTATTTTCTAGTATATTCCTTAGTTCTAATCACTCAAAACCTTTTCCTGTCCAATTTCACCCGATCAAATAACCGTTTGATAACAATTCACACCTCGTCGGGACATAACGACCCGGGGAAACCACTATATTCCGCGGAGCATTGACTCTAGGCTGTTTGACCTTGTTGACCATCCCTGTTCAGTTTAGGTTGACTGTTTGGAGCCAATCAATTTTTGGCGCCGCTGCCGGGGAGGTCGTGCGCGTTTTCTAAAAACGGTTTTGCGTATTAGTGATTCTGGAATTCATCTCTTTGTATATTATCCATCTTTGTTCATATTTTTCATAAAAACCCAAAAATATTTTTCCTTACCCTCTATCCGTTTGATTCTACCCTCTTACACCCATCTCATGTATAATTCTTATGGCGTCTCTCGGCTACACGTGTTTTCACTATAAAAGCCCGATTGAGAACGGCCTTCGTTGTCTCCGGTGTATTTGTGAGAAATGTGGCAACAATTGTAGTAACAGATTCTGCAATGTGTGCAATCTGTTCATAAGTCCAAATTCTCTCAATGATTCACCAAATTCTTCCAACTGCCCTTCACAGCCCGAGATACGTGGTATTAATGACAAACCTTCAAGAATTGATCCTTACCTTCCACGGTTTACGGTTAAAAGTTTGTCAAGCAAACGTGCTGAGCTTAGGGCAGTGACTGAAAAGCACGACTTACCCAATCTTCACATTTATCAAGAACCAAACCCCAAGACCATAACGGGAGTGGTGGAAATTGCTAGCTCTAAGAGCACACCACTTGTCCCACCTCCGGATTTTATCCCTTGTGTTGGTTATGGTGAGCCACTTTTTGGTTTTCCATGTCGTTGGTGTACATGTGTGCAATGTGGTAATGATATTCAAAACGGGAGTTGTTTGTTTTGTGGGTCGAGTAATTCATTTGCTATTGATCCTAATCAAAACTCATTCAACGACTCTTCAAATTTTTCCAATTACCCATCACATTCATACGAGCAAGAATCATATTACCCAAATTTCAATGATGCTTCGTATCAAGATACACCAAGCCAGACTCAACAGTTTTACTGTTGTGAGTATTGTGGTGGTCCACACTACAGTTCTGATTGTCAATCGGGAAACACGCTTGTCTATGAGCAGTTTCCTGATAACAATTATGACTCATGCACATATGACTCACAGCCACATCAGTTTTACTATTGTGAGTATTGTGGAGGTCCACACACTAGCTCTGATTGTCAAACAGGGAATCCATTTCCTTGTAACAATTACGACTATTCGTTTCAAGACCCACCTCCACAGTACCAAACTACCCAAGCAACTCCTCAATTCCCGCAAGACCTTTGTGATGAGGTTCTTGATGCATTTAAAAAATTTAAGGAAGGGTTGGCTACTACATCGTTTCAAGATTCTCGTGAAAAATCAATGGCAGAATTACTTGCTGAAGAACGAGAAGCTAGAAACGAAAAGAGCATGGAAGAATTACTTGCTGAGCAAAGAGCGGCTAAAATACGTGCCAATCTTCGCTATGCTGCTCTTTATGATGACGATGATGACAGTGATGATGATGAAGATAACATTGTCATTATTCAAAACAATTCATCAGATTCGTCAATTGTGATTCCTTCCATGGGTAATCAGGGAGGAAATGATGAGACGGAGAAATTACTAGCAGAAGATCAAATGGAACTCGTACAATCCATGAATGCTAGCTCCTCTCCACTCCCTCAGTCTGTTGTTATCACACCCGAAGTTCACACTCACTCTCTGAACATGGGGGATGAGCATCTTAGCACTGTTCCTAATAAGGAATCGGACGAATTAATAAAGTCTAGTGTTGAGATCCTTGTCCCAATCCCAGGAGAGTCACAGGGAACTTTGGATCATGTATGTGATATTCCTTCACCTCTTGAGTGTTCAAACGATCATTTTGAGACTTTCTCAGATTTTAATGATGATTGTACATCTCATGGAGACATTGAGTATATTGAGGCATCACTCCCTCAGTCTGATGTTGATCCTCTTCTTGAGGAGTTCGCTGATGAACTTGCTCACATCGATCCACTTTCCTTGGAAAGTGATGATGGTCTCCTTGACTTCGAAGCCGATCTGGGAGAAATTGAAAGTCTCCTTTATCATGATCCGTCACTCACTTCTGATCTCAGCAGTCCAATAGAGAATATTAATCTCTTTGTTCCCGAAACATTCAATACGACTCTCACAAATCCTCTATTTGAATTCGAATCTGAATTCACTATGATTTCTAACAATCCAATCTTTGACAAGGATTGTGATGAGTCCACAATGGAACATGAGTTCAAAAATTCACATCTTGTGAATAATTCTCTTCATGAGGAGTTCTCCAGTGAACTCACTCATTATGTCATAACTCCTCCGGAGTTTGATAACCCGGGGGGAGATGCTATCAAATATGAGAATTCGCAAAATCCCACCCACCCTCCCGGGTTGTTTACGAGCTTACCCTTTGAAATCCAAACTCAGGCTACGGAGCCTGCTCTCGAGGAAGAAGATCAAATCATGCTTTTTATCATGGTTTTCTTCCTTTTCTTCACCTATAAGGTGACTTCTTCTCTTCTTCACTCCTTCGGGAGTGAGGACACTATATTTGACCCCGGCATTTTCATGTATCATTATCTTGAGCCGGATACTTATCTTGTCGGTGTGGAACTTTCACGTGCTTCAAATGTTTGTCCAAACATCTTGAATGAAAGTCCGATTGAGATTGTTTCTTCCACATCATGCTTCCCCAAGGACAATTGAATTCGGGGTCGAGTCAAGCTAGCGACTCGGTAAACAAAAACAGTAGCATGCTTATAGGGTTTTCAACCTAAGTGTGGGGGAGTCCCCCATGCTATGGTTACAAATGAAGTGAAAATACAAAATGGTGTTTTCTACGCTTAGCTTGTAATGTTGCCCTTTTACGTTCAAAATGTCGGCATAATAGCCAGGATTTTGAATATTGAGGACAATATTCATGCTAAGTGTGGGGGGTATTTCGCTATTCTAGCGAATTTTATCACATTTTACTATATAATACCCCCGTTTTAGCCAAAATTTCAAAAATTTTCAAAAAATTTTCACTGGTGCTTCAAAATTTTTATGGTAATCAGTCCGCCTTGTCTAACCGACAAAAGGGATTGGCTAGTCCAGGAGCAAACGGCTCTTGGTAAAGACATCTCAAATCCGTTTACGGCTTGCAATTTGCCCAAAATTGTATGGTTCCTCAACTCCCCAAAAACAAATGAGTTGGCTAGCCTACAAGATTATGGCTTGTGGTAAAGGCCGTGGAAAATCCATAATTGGTAATCAGCTCACCAAGATGTTGACTATTCCATCAAGAGCTGGCTAGTCCAGAAGCAAACGGCTTTTGGTAAAGACTACTCAAATTCGTTGACAGCTGGTGGTTTGCTCAAAATCACACGGTTATCAGGTGTGCCACAGTTCTTACACCTGGCGACTCCAGAAGTGATGGCTTTTGGTAAAGTTTTTTTCAAATCCATCAAGTTTTCAAAACAGTATTGCTAGTGACTAGCAATAGTTTAGTGTGGGGGATTGATGAGTGCTCAAACACTCATCATTTTTGGTCTAATCTGAACTGCAAAACATACAAAAACACTCAGAAATGCATCAAAATACTGAAAATATTTCAAAATTGTGTTTTATATGTTTTAGATGCAAAATGAGCAAAAACAAATGAAAAACGCACAAAGTTTGCAAAATTGGCAGTTTCAGTCCCCCAACTTTCATAAAATGACAAAACTAGTCCCTGGATATTCAAAATATGGAAAATTATCACCAAAGGTCCTTTTACGATCATAAGTTGTCATATTTTTTCCTTTGGTGAAAAATTGGAAAAGTTTTGGAAATTTACAAATTCAGTCCCTGGAGTTTCAATAATTGGCAGATTTGGTTCCTGGTGGGATAATTTTGAATGAAAAATCATTTTGGGTCCTTGGGAAGTTACAAAAATCATTTTTAATCCCTGGGGGAAAGTTTTGTGGAAATTACATGTTTGGTCCCTGTATTTTGCAACTTGTCATAAACGGTCCCCGGGAATTTGAAAAATGAAAATAATGCAACTTTGGTCCTTATGATATTCACATGTAGGAATTTTGGTACTTATGATAAATTTTGAAAGTTGCAAATCAGCCCCTTGGATTTTCTGAAAATTACATGTATGGTCCTTGTGATTTGTTATTTACCAAACGGACCCTTGTTTAATATTTAGCCCCAAATAAACCAAAAACCAAATCCACCCAAAAGCCCACCCTAATCCACAAAATATCACCACACCCTCAGCCCACCTTTCCCAAGCCCAATCCTATTCTAAAATTATACCAGGTCAAAGGGTCAAAGAAGCAGGGTCAAACAAGCCAGTCAACACCATCCCATCTTCAACCCCCCGTTTTCCCTCCTCCTGTCTCCCCCCTCCTCTCAACCTCCACAAAACATTCACCAACCTTAATTAAAACCTTCACCTACACCCAACCAACCCCCCTCCTCATAAATTCTCACCAAACCCACTCACAACCTCCCAATTCTGTTTTCCCACCAAAATAATATGAATGGCCAGGATTGATAGAAGCTCATCCAAGGGCTATGAAATAAAGTGGGATTTGACCAGTTGACTGCAAGGAACCTCAAAAGATCTCTATAAAGAGGAAGAGAAGCAGAAGAATAGGGTTGTCATGCTTTTAGACCATTTCGTAGTGTACTCATTTAATTTTCATGTCAAAACTTTAAATTCAGTCTTACATTCATGTTGTACCACGTTTCTAATGTTAATGGAAGTTACATTTCAAGTTACTCAGTTTCTATTCTCAGTCTTAATTTATAATTAGCAATTTCAAGCAAAATTGACATTTTTGCTTGAATATTGTTATTTGTTACTGTTTCATTGTTCTTTAGTCTCAATTCAGTCATTATAAGCTTTGTGAAGCTTTTGTTATCATTTAGTGGACCCAAGTTAATGTTTACTTAAAATCAGAAAATTCATAAAAAAATAGAAAATATTCAAAAAAATCAGTTTGAAGGGTACTAGGAAGAAGGAGCATGGAAAGTTTTGGATGTTCATGGTTTAAAGCCTTTTGGGAGGCTGTAGGTTATGTTCTCAGTACTTGTTCCATGGTTCTCAGTTGACTCCAATTTGTAAGCATTTTTCACCCATTTTGGCATAATCTTTAATTAATGCTTGTTGTTGTTATTTCTGTTGTTCATTAGTTTAATTAAGTGTTTGTTTTCTTACCTTAATTATCTGAATCAGTAGCTTAGTCTTTATCAGTGTTCTTGCTTTACAAAATTTCATTTTCAGTTTTTAAAGGGGTGTTTGGCTAAAGCTTGTTTGCCACATTCTAGTTGTTGTTTTAGTGTTGTTTTAGTGTAGTTTCATTGTATTAAGTTATATTAGGTTAAAACAATTCTCAATTTCAAGTCCTAAAGCCGGAAATTCAAATCAACACCAAATCCACCACAACAGTTAACTGTTGTGGTTTTTGGATTTCAAAATATCCCATTTTGATAAGAAAGTTGTTTCCCTAGCTTAGTTTACTCTTATTATTGCATAAAACATCAATTTCAGTTAGTTTAATCCATTAGAAATTGGCAAAAGTCAAAGTTCCTAGTTTTTGCAAAAAGTCAAATAAGCACATTTCAGATTTTTACAAAAGTTCAAGCAATTGTTTAGAATTTTGTGTTTGTTTTGACTGAGTGAAACGTGTTTCTACTTGTTACCCACCAGCTCACCTTCAAGATTCCACCTTCCCCATATTTTTGAGATTTTTGTGCTGGGCCCCACTTTGCCCCAAACACAACTGCAGGGGAGGGACTGCCCTGTGCAGCTGCAGATTCAGTCCAACACCACCACTTGGTGGTGGTGTTCTGGCCACCTCAGTGGTACCACAACCACCAACTTACGTTCTTTCCACCCCCTCCTACCAGGGTTGAGGTTTTGACCTCTTGGTTGACCTAGAAACCACTGGGACCCACCTAGTTTGAGCCCTCAAATATGTCCCCATTTTCAGTCCTCAAGTAAGTTTCAAAGTGCTTATTTTGTGCTTTATAGCTTATTCTGAGGTCCACTAGTGCTTTTTCCAGCTTAAACAAGTTCAACTAAGTTATTTGAATCAGAAAAACCCATTGTGGGTCCCACATAATGCCATTTTAGCTTATTTCTCACCTTGGTCAAACTAAGTCAACTGTTTGGCTTTTTCTTTCATAATCAGCTTATTTTTTATTTCCAAAAAGTTTGTTTTTACAAAAAGTGTTTGTTTTTAAGTATTAAATAGGTTTATAAAAGAAAAATCAAGAAAAACAAATTTAATATTAAGTGATAGTTTCTATTTAATATAATTTAATTTTAATTTTCATTTTTATATTTTTATTAAGAACTTAGCTTTTTTATATTTTTATTAATTTCCACTTATATTAAAGTAATTATAATAATTTTCTCAGATTTTTATTTTATCATTTAGTATTTATTAGAATTAATCTTAATTTTATCAATAATTAATTAATAATTAAGTTTTAAATAGCATAATTAGTTTTTATTAAGTAAGACCTAGTTTTTATATTTTTCCTAGCTTTTAAATGTTATAAAATAGTTTTAGGAATTTTTCCATAATTTTCTAAGTTAATTTAGTATTATTTGTAATTTAAAATAGTTTAATTAATATAAGTAGTTTTTAATTAATAAAAAACTCACAAAAAGACAAAAAATATTTATTTTTATTTTTTATACTTTCTTCAAGTTCATTTTAAGTTTTAGAAATTATTTTTGCAAGTTTTTAGTTTAAATTGTAGTGTTTATTATTTTTAGTGTATTTAAATTAGGTTTAATTTACTTTTTAAATAGTTTTAATTAATTAAATAGTATTTAAATATTAAAATAATCATTTTAATAATTTCATTTTCATTTTAAATTTTCTTTTTATTTTAAGTTTGTAAAAGTGTCATTTTCACCCCCTGTGGGTTTTCAGATTTCAGTTTTTACGTTTTATTTTGTACGTTCGCGTTATTTAAAACGTGAACGTACGCGTTTTTAGATTTTAAGCCTTTTTAGGTATCTAACTTTCACGTAATCATCTTTATAGCTTGTTTAAGCTATTTTCTAGTATATTCCTTAGTTCTAATCACTCAAAACCTTTTCCTGTCCAATTTCACCCGATCAAATAACCGTTTGATAACAATTCACACCTCGTCGGGACATAACGACCTGGGGAAACCACTGTATTCCGCGGAGCATTGAATCTAGGTTGTTTGTCCTTGTTGACCATCCCTGGTCAGTTTAGGTTGACTGTTTGGAGCCAATCAAGGAGCATCGGTGGGTTCGAGGAATTACGGAAAGCATTCCGTCTCAACTTCACCCAGCGAAAGAAGTGCGCTTAAAACCCTGTTGAGCTAGCAAGAGTGAAACAGCGCCAAGGGGAATCAACCAGCGCTTTTATGGAACGCTTCAAGGATGAGTGCATACAAGTCAAAGCATGTCCTGAAATCCTAAAAATTTCAGGGTTCGTGAATGGGATTAACAACCCAGAACTCATCCGAAAGCTAAACGACAAAGTTCCACAGACTTTCGATGAGCTAACAAAGCGCACCAGATCCTTTATACAAGGAGAAGCAGCTGCCGCGGACAGCAAAAAGGGTTATTCGAACTATAGGCAGCAAGAGCAGCCTTGGAGACAATCCAATGATCAGAATAACAACCGCAGCAGGAATTACCGCAGTGGAAGGGACAATGACAAGTATACCCCCCTCACAAAAACTCCGAGGGAAATATTTGTAACAGAAGGTGCAAACTTCCCAAAACCACCACCAATGCGCACCGCGGAGGAAAAGCGCATAGGGAATGGATACTGCGAGTACCATGGTCAGAAAGGCCATACAACTAACGAGTGCGTCCAGCTAAGACAGCTAATTGAAAAGTTAGTAAGGGAAGGCAGAATGGACCACCTCGTAAAAAACATCAAAGAGGGAAAAGATAAACAGAGAAACGGGGGTAAGAAAGAACCCTCCAAAGAAAAAGCTGATACCATATACATGATACAATCATGGCAGCGCAAGATAAAGCAAAAAGTTAGCCAAAAATTCTCTCCATAAAAAGAGATATCTTTCCCTACTCTAGCTGCGGACAACGCAGTTGTGGAACCTCTAACTATTGAAATGCATACGGGAGGGCACGATATCCATCGCATGTACATTGATGGAGTAGCATCCGAAGACATCCTGTATGATCATTGTTTCAAAAGACTGCGACCTGAGATCCAAAGTCAACTGATACCAGCAACAACGTCATTGACTGGATTCACAGGAGAAAAGATCTGGCCCATGGGGCAGTTACGCTTGCTGGTGGTCGTAGGAGATGAACAACACTTAATCGCAACATGGATAAATTTCATGGTAATAAAGTCTCCCTCACCATACAATGGTATCATTGGGAGACCTGGAATATCATCCATGCGCGCTGTACCATCCACAGCGCACGGAATGCTTAAGTTTCCAGTGGAAGGAGGAGTTGTCACTCTTTATAACACAACAATACCACCAAGAGAATGCAATGCGGTAACAACTGAAGTAGAGACTATTCCAGAACAGCGCACAGAGAAAACGCCAAATCTAAAAGTCGCTATTCATCCCGATTACCCGGAGCAACAAGTTTCGATTGGTGGATCTTTATCTGACAAAGGTAAAGCAGCTGTATTAGTGTAGTTTAGTCTAGTGTAGTCATTGAAGCTTAATTTTCAATTTCCAGTTGTAATTTCAGTTAAATTCAGTTGTATTCAAGTTTTTTTGTGTATTTTAAAACCTCCTTTGAAGTTAATCTCAAGTCTTTTTTTTTATTAAATCCGTTGATGAATGCTCAAACACTCATCAGTTTTGGTCTAATCTGAACTGCAAAACATACAAAAAAAACACTCAGAAATGCATCAAAATACTAAAAAAATTTCAAAATTGTGTTTTATATGTTTTAGATGCAAAATGAGCAAAAACAGATGAAAAACGTACAAAGTTTGTAAAATTGGCAGTTTCAGTCCCTCAACTTTCAAAAATTGACAAAACTAGTCCCTGAGTATTTATTTTGCAAGAAAAATCAACCCAAGTCCTTTAAAAGTCAAAATTTATCAAAAATAGTCCTTGGGTAAAAAGTTTTGAGAATTTACAATTTTGGTCCCCGGAGTTTGGAAATTTGCAAAATTGGTCCCCGGGTGTATTATTTCGGAAAAATATTATTTTTTGTCCTTGTAGTTTTCAAATGTTGCCAATTTTGGTCCTTGTGAATACTTTGGAATTATGGCAAAACAGGTCCTCATCTTTGGCTAAATTACATGAATGGTCCTTATGATTAAACACCAAAACAAACGGACCCCTTTTGATAATTAAACCCAAAACAAAACTAAACCTAAACCCTTTTAACCCTTCACCCCAAGCCTCGTCCAATAACACCTCAGCCCACCAAATCAAGCCCACCCTTTTATAATATTACCCGGTCAAACAAATTAGTCAACACCCCCAAACCCTTAACCCCCGTTTTTATTTAAAAACTCGGTCAAACCTCCCTTTGACTCACCCCTAACCTCCCAACACACTCCCCTAATTACCAGGGAAACATTCCCCCCCCCCCCTCCATGCTACCTCCATTAAATATCACTCACCAACCTCTCATCTACCACACCAACCCCCCTCCTCACTTCATTAAATAAGCTCACCTATCCCGCTATCTTTGCCAGTATCCAATTTGGTGCCAAAATTCAATTCAATGGCCAAGATTCAATTGAGCCATCCAATGGCTGTGAGAAGAGGTGGGAAAGAGAAAGTATCACTCCAGGTCCTATAAAACTCAAGAGAGAGGCCAGAAGAATGAGTATTAGAGTAGTAGTAGTTAATTTAGTATAGTTTAGTGTCGTATTGAAAGTAGTTTAATTTTTAGTTGTATTTTCTAGTCAAAATCAATGTGTTAATCATTCTCAGTGTACTTGTAATACATTCTAGCTTTTGAATTCAAGTTTGTAGTTTAAATTATCAAAGTAGCAATTTTAAGTCAAAAATTCCATTTTATGTCCTATGCAGTAAAGTTGGTAATCAGTGTTTAATCATGTCCTTTTAAACTCATTCACAAGTTTTTGAAAGGGTACAAAGTCTAAGGATTAGTTTAGCTCAACATCTCAAAAATCAAAGAAGTTAGTCCACAAATACAAAAATAACTGTGGTGGTTGATTGAGGCAAGATTCCTTGTGAAATATGGATGTGTATGGTTTATTGACCTCAGGGGAGGTGTAGGAGAAGTTTAGTGTCCTTGGGTTATAATTCCTTGCTCAGTGTCCATCCCTTGGAATCATCTGTAAGTACTAAGTCTGATTTTTGCATAGCATTGTGGTTGTAGTTGTTAGTGGTAATTTAGTGATCAATTAATCTTTATTTAGGGTAGTGAGTCTGTTCTGAGCTTTAAATCCAGTGCCTTTAGTCTTAAATCTCATAGTTGTAGTTCAATATAAGTCTTAAAGGGTTGTTTGGTTTATGCCTGTTTTATGTGTTCTGGTTGCTAAATTGTTGGTAAATTAGCATATTTAGTCTGCTCTAGGTGTATTAAGGTCAGTATAACCATAATATGGAAGTATCTTTTGGAAAAAAGTCAAGTTTCATCTCATAATCTCATAACAGTTTAACTGTTAGGCTTTCAAGTAGCATGATCATCATTTTTAGTTCATAAGTTGTTGTGGTAGCCTAAATTAACCTTATATCAGTTTAGAATAACAAATTAAGTCATCTAGGATCTTTATAAACTCACCAAAGTCAAAATAGATAAAAAAACTCAAAAAGTCAAAATGTATGTTTTCTGATTTTTCCAAAAGTTGGGTGAATTTTATAGAATTTTGTATTTGGCTTGAGGTCCTGAAATTTCTTGGGTGTATAAACTCCCAGCTAAACTCTTGATTTTCACACTCAGCTTATTTTTAATATTTTTTCTAGTGCTTATTTCCATGGTTCAAAGTACCCTGCAGGGCAAGGGTATGCCCTGCACCATGGTCTATTCCAAAAGGCTGATTTCATAAGCTCTTTATGAGCTTGTAAGTGGGCCCTATCCTTTTCATTTTAGCTTTTTGAGAAGCTTTTCAATCCTTCTTATTAGATTTGTGCTTATTTTTACCTGAGAAAGTTCTGCTCATAGCTTATTTCACCCATGAAGTTTGCCTGATCACACTCATACACTGAGTGAATCAGTGCAATAATCCAAAGTTCCAAGGCTTCTCAATTGCTTATTTATGGGTCCTACACCTTGAGCCTTGGCTTTTTGGAACACCCACCAGCTCAGCTTGCCATTTTAGTCATTCACTTGTGCTTACCAACTTATCTCATAAGCTTATTTAGCCTATAAAGTTCACTACAGGCCTGCTTGTTGAAGCAGTTCTTGGAATTGCTTATTTTCAATTTTTAGCTTATTCAGTAGACTTTTCTAGTTATTCTAGCTTATTTCCAGTTGATATCTCTTTTTTGCACATAAATCCACCCCTGGTCTCAGCTTAAAGCTTATCTCAAAGCTTTTAGCATTGACAGTTGACCAAAGTCAACTGTCAAGCTAATAAGCACTTGTAGTGCTTATTCCTGAGATTCAAACATTGTTCCTTTTTAAAAGTTTGTTATTTTTAGTATTTAAGTAGTTTTGTAAAAAGAAAACTCAAAAAAGCCAAATTTTCCTAAAGTGATAGCTTCTATTTAAGAAGCTTATTGCTTAAGTGCTTATTTCCCTTAAGCACTTTCTGTTTTTATAATTTTCCTAAGTTCCTATAGTTGTAAAATAATTTCTGTAATTTTTTCATATTTTTCTCTTTTCATTTAGTATTTTTAATAATTAATATTAGTTTTTATTAATTAATAATTAGTTAATAATTAATAATAATCATTTAAATAGTCTTAAAAATATATTTTCTGTTTTAAAATTAGTTTTATATTATTTTAGAATTTTCTAAGTTTTAATTTTATTTTTCTAGACTTATTTTACATTTTCTTATTATTTAAGTGTATTTTTAAATTGTTATAAATAATAATTAATTAATAGTAATTATTTAAAAAGTAGGAAAAATATATTTTAAGTTTGAAAATTAGTTTTATAATATTTTAGATTTTTTAATTTATTTTTCATATTTTTAGTATAATTTCATAATTAGTTATAATTTAGGTTAATTTAAATAATTAATAAGTAATTAATAAATAGTAATTAATTAATAATAATTAATTAAATAGTGTAAAAATTAATTTTAATTTTCTAAAAAGTTTATTTTATTATTAGGATTGTAAAAATGTGATTTTCATCTTTGTAAGTATTTTATTTTACTAAAACTCGCGTTTTATTTTTTACGTTCACGTTACTTAAAAGTAAACGTACTCGTTTTTAGATTTCAATCGTTTCTAAGTATCTCGTCTTCATGTAATCACTCTTATAGCTTATTTAAGCTATTTATTCGTATATTCCTTAGTTTAATCACTCACAAACCCCTTTTCATCCAAATTCACCGGATCACAAGCCCGTTTTATAACCATCACACCTCGTCGGGACATAACGACCCGGGGAAACCCCTATACTCCCACGGAGCATTGACTCTAGGCTGTTTGACTTTGTTGACCATTCCCTGGTTAATTTAGGTTGACCGTTTGGAGCCAATCAAATTTTGGCGCCGCTGCCGGGGAGGTGTGCGCGCTATTCTAAACGGTTTTTCTGATTAGTGAATCGGGATATACATCCTTTGTAAATTTCCCATCCTTGTTCATATTATCTTATTATTATCTTATAAAAACAAAACCGTGCACGAAAACTTTTTAAATCAAGTTTTCAACGAACACAAAAAACACAAAAACATTTTCTTTCCTATTTGCACAAAATGTATTTCCAAAAACCCAAAAATATTCATCTTTACCCTCCTACCCTTTTGATTCTCCATTCCTCACCCTCTATACACATTTGATTCTTTCTATGTCTCATCCACACTTTCTGGTTTGCCAATGGTGTGGTAATCCTTATAATGGTGGCAATTGCCCCAGCTGTGGCATAGTAGAGTCAGGAAACGGGTCTGTCTATAACAAGAATCCCTATTCCTACCATGACACAACTGATTCATTCCATCAGTTACCACACCATCAGTCTCAGCAGTTTCACTGTTGTGAGTACTGTGGTGGTTCACATTACAGTTCTGATTGTCAATCGGGAAACACGCTTGTCTATCAGCAGTTTCCTGATAACAATTATAACTCAAGCACATACAACCCACAGCCACATCAGTTTCACTGTTGTGATTACTGTGGAGGTCCACACTCTAGCTCGGATTGTCAAACAAGGAATCCATTTCCTTGTAACAATTACGACTATTCATTTTCAGACCCATCTCCACAGTACCAAATGATTCACACAACTCCTCATGATACTGAGCAAGACCTTTTACTAAAGGCTCTTGATATATTGAAAGAACTTAAGGAGGAGTTGGTTACTACACCGTTTCAAGACTCTCGTGAGAAATCTATGGCAGAATTACTTGCTGAAGAACGAGATGCTAGAAACGAATTGAGTATGGAGGAATTACTTGTCTTAAAACAAGCAGCTATAACATGTGCCAAATTTTGTCAAGCTGCTCTTCTAGACTGTGATGATGATAGTGATAATGAAGACACCCTTGATATCCTTCAATTTTATAAGGGTTCGTCAGATTCATCAATTGTGATTCCTCCTATTGAAAATCAGGGAGAAAGTAATGAGACAGGGAAATTACTAGCCGTTGAACAAATGGAACTTGAAAATTCCATGAATGCTAGCTCCTCTCATCTCCCTCAGTCTGTTGTTATCACACCCAAAGTTCACACTCACTCTCTGAACATAGGGGATGAGCATCTTAGCACTATTCCTAATAAGGAATCGGACGAATTAATAAAGTCTATTGTTGAGATCCTTGTCCCAATCCCAAGAGAGTCATAGGGAACTTTTGATCAAATGTGTGATATTCCTTCACCCCCTAATAATCCAAATGATCAAATTGAGATTGTCTCTGATTCCAGTGATGATTGTTTATCTTATGGAGACATTGAGTATGTTGATGCATCCATTCCCCACTCTAATGTTGACTTTCTTCTCGAGGAGTTCACCGATGAACTCACTCACACCAATCCACTTCCATCGGGATGTGATGATTATCTCTTTGATTTCAAAGATGATATGGAAGAAGTCGAAGCATTCCTTGCCCTAGCTAGTTCAACTTCATATGAAGTTGATGATAACTATCTTGATTCTGAGGGGGATATTCTTTTCCTTGAAAGCTTATTGAAAGATGATGATCCATCACTCAATTCTTATCTCAATACCGGGCCTAGTGATTCACCCACTGATGAAAAGTCTTTATCTTATGGAGACATCAGTGACGTTGATGAAATACCTTCTGAGCCCATCATTGATCACCTTATCATGACTCCTCCGGAGTATGATAGCCCGGGGGGAGATGCACTCAATCATGAGAATTTGCAAATTCCCACCCACCCTCCCGGGATATTTTTGAGCTTAACCCTTGAAATCCAAACTCAGGCTAATGAGCCTGCTCTCGAGGCACCTTCCTCTCTTCTTCACTCCTTCGGGAATGAAGACACTATCTTTGACCCCGGCATTTTCATGTATCATTATCTTGAGCCAGATACTTATCTCATAGGTGTGGAACTTTCACGTGCTTCAAATGTTTGTCCAAACATCTTGAATGAAAGTCCGATTGAGATTGTTTCTTCCACATCATGCTTCCCCAAGGACAAATGAATTCGGGGTCGAGTCAAGCTAGCGACTCGGTAAACAAAAATAGTAGCATGCTTATAGGGTTTTCACCCTAAGTGTGGGGGAGTCACCCATGCTATGGTTACTTATGAAGTGAAAAACAAAATGGTGTTTTCCACGCTCAGCTTGTAATGTTGCCCTTTTACGTTCAAACTGTCGGCATAATAGCCGAGACTTTGAATATTGAGGACCATATTCATTCTAAGTGTGGGGGGGGGGGGGGGGGGGGGGTATTTCGCTATTCTAGCGAATTTTATCACATTTTACTATCTAGTACCCCCGTTTTTAGCCAAAATTTCAAAAAATTTTCACTGGTACTTCAAAATTTTTGTGGTAATCAGTCCGCCATGTCTAACCGACAAAGGGATTGGCTAATCCAGGAGCAAATGGCTCTTGGTAAAGATAACTCAAATCCGTTTACGGCTTGCAATTTGCCCAAAATTGTATGGTTCCTCAACTCCCCATATCCCATAAAGCGAATGACTTGGCTAGCCCGTAAGATTATGGCTTGTGGTAAAGGCAGTGGAAAATCCATAATTAGTAATCAGCTCACCAAGATGTTGACTATTCCATCAAGAGTTGGCTAGTCCAGAAGCAAACGGCTTTTGGTAAAGACTAATCAAATCCGTTGACAGCTGGTGGTTTGCTCAAAATCACACGGTTATCAGGTGTGTCACAGTTCTTACATCTGGCTACTCCAGAAGAGATGGCTTTTGGTAAAGAGTTTAAAATCCATCAAGTTTTCAAAACAGTTATTGCTAGGGACTAGCAATAGTTTAGTGTGGGGGATTGATGAGTGCTCAAACACTCATCAGTTTTGGTCTAATCTGAACTGCAAAACATACAAAAAACACTCAGAAATGCATCAAAATACTAAAAATATTTTAAAATTGTATTTTATATGTTTTAGATGCGAAATGTGCAAAAACAGATGAAAAACGTACAAAGTTTGCAAAATTGGCAGTTTCAATCCCTCAACTTTCAAAATTTGACAAAACTAGTCCCTGAGTATTTATTTTGCAAGAAAAATCAACCCAAGTCCTTTAAAAGTCAAAATTTATCAAAAATAGTCCTTGGGTAAAAAGTTTTGAGAATTTACACTTTTGGTCCCCGGAGTTTGGAAATTTGCAAAATTGGTCCCCGGGTGTATTATTTTGGAAAAATATTATTTTTTGTCCTTGTAATATTCGAATGTCGTCAATTTTTGTCCTTGTGAATACTTTGGAATTATGGCAAAACAGGTCCTCATCTTTGGCTAAATTACATGAATGGTCCTTATGATTAAACACCAAAACAAATGGACCCCTTTTGATAATTAAACCCAAAACAAAACAAAACCTAAACCCTTTTAACCATTCACCCCAAGCCTAGTCCAATAACACCTCAGCCCACCAAATCAAGCCCACCCTTTTATAATATTACCCGGTCAAACAAAATAGTCAACACTGCCAAACCCTTAACCCCCGTTTTTATTTAAAAACTCGGTCAAACCTCCCTTTGACTCACCCCTAACCTCCCAACACACTCCCCTAATTACCAGGGAAACTTTCCCCCCCCCCCCTCCATGCTACCTCCATTAAATATCATTCACCAACCTCTCATCTACCACACCAACCCCCCTCCTCACTTCATTAAATAAGCTCACCTATCCTGCTATCTTTGCCCGTATCTAATTTAGCGCCAAAATTCAATTCAATGGCCAAGATTCAATTGAGCCATCCAATGGCTGTGAGAAGAGGTGGGAAAGAGAAAGTATCACTCCAGGTCCTATAAAAGTCAAGAGAGAGGCCAGAAGAATGAGTATTAGAGTAGTAGTAGTTAATTTAGTATAGTTTAGTGTCGTATTGAAAGTAGTTTAATTTTTAGTTGTATTTTCTAGTCAAAATCAATGTGTTAATCATTCTCAGTGTACTTGTAATACATTCTAGCTTTTGAATTCAAGTTTGTAGTTTAAATTATCAAAGTTGCAATTTTAAGTCAAAAATTCCATTTTATGTCCTATGCAGTAAAGTTGGTAATCAGTGTTTAATCAAGTCCTTTTAAACTCATTCACAAGTTTTTGAAAGGGTACAAAGTCTAAGGATTAGTTTAGCTCAACATCTCAAAAATCAAAGAAGTTAGTCCACAAATACAAAAATAACTGTGGTGGTTGATTGAGGCAAGATTCCTTGTGGAATATGGATGTGTATGGTTTATTGACCTCAGGGGAGGTGTAGGAGAAGTTTAGTGTCCTTGGGTTATAATTCCATGCTCAGTGTCCATCCCTTGGAATCATTTGTAAGTACTAAGTCTGATTTTTTCATAGCATTGTGGTTGTAGTTGTTAGTGGTAATTTAGTGATCAATTAATCTTTATTTAGGGTAGTGAGTCTGTTCTGAGCTTTAAATCCAGTGCCTTTAGTCTTAAATCTCATAGTTGTAGTTCAATATAAGTCTTAAAGGGTTGTTTGGTTTATGCCTGTTTTATGTGTTCTGGTTGCTAAATTGTTGGTAAATTAGCATATTTAGTCTGCTCTAGGTGTATTAAGGTCAGTATAACCATAATATGGAAGTATCTTTTGGAAAAAAGTCAAGTTTCATCTCATAATCTCATAACAGTTTAACTGTTAGGCTTTCAAGTAGCATGATCATCATTTTTAATTCATAAATTTCTTGTGGTAGTCTAAATTAACCTTATATCAGTTTAGAATAACACATTAAGTCATCTAGGATCTTTATAAACTCACCAAAGTCAAAATAGATAAAAAAAAAAAAAAAAAAAAAAAAAAAAAAAAAAAAAAAAAACTCAAAAAGTCAAAATGCATGTTTTCTGATTTTTCCAAAAGTTGGGTGAATTTTATAGAATTTTGTATTTGGCTTGAGGTCCTGAAATTTCTTGGGTGCATAAAATCCCAGCTAAACTCTTGATTTTCACACTCAGCTTATTTTTAATATTTTTTCTAATGCTTATTTCCTTGGTTCAAAGTACCCTACAGGGCAAGGGTATGCCCTGCACCATGGTCTATTCCAAAGGGCTGATTTCATAAGCTCATTATGAGCTTGTAAGTGGGCCCTATCCTTTTCATTTTAGCTTTTTGAGAAGCTTTTCAATCCTTCTTATTAGATTTGTGCTTATTTTTACCTGAGAAAGTTCTGCTCATAGCTTATTTCACCCATGAAGGTTGCCTGATCACACTCATACACTGAGTGAATCAGTGCAATAAGCCAAAGTTCCAAGGCTTCTCAATTGCTTATTTGTGGGTCCTACACCTTGAGCCTTGGCTTTTTGGAACACCCACCAGCTCAGCTTGCCATTTTAGTCATTTACTTGTGTTTACCAGCTTATCTCATAAGCTTATTTAGCCTATAAAATTCACTGCAGGCCTGCTTGTTGAAACAGTTCTTGGAATTGCTTATTTTCAATTTTTAGCTTATTCATTAGACTTTTCTAGTTATTCTAGCTTATTTCCAGTTGATATCTCTTGTTTGCACATAAATCCACCCCTGGTCTCAGCTTAAAGCTTATCTCAAAGCTTTTAGCTTTGACAGTTGACCAAAGTCAACTGTCAAGCTAATAAGCACTTGTAGTGCTTATTCCTGAGATTCAAACATTGTTCCTTTTTAAAAGTTTGTTATTTTTAGTATTTAAGTAGTTTTGTAAAAAGAAAACTCAAAAAAGCCAAATTTTCCTAAAGTGATAGCTTCTATTTAAGAAGCTTATTGCTTAAGTGCTTATTTCCCTTAAGCACTTTCTGTTTTTATAATTTTCTAAGTTCCTGTAGTTGTAAAATAATTTCTGAAATTTTTTAATATTTTTCTCTTTTCATTTAGTATTTTTAATAATTGATATTAATTTTTATTAATTAATAATTAGTTAATAATTAATAATAATTATTTAAATAGTCTTAAAAATATATTTTCTATTTTAAAATTACTTTTATAATATTTTTGAATTTTCTAAGTTTTAATTTTATTTTTCTAGACTAATTTTACATTTTCTTATTATTTAAGTATATTTTTAAATAGTTATAAATAATAATTAATAATTATTTAAAAAGTAGGAAAAATATGTTTTAAGTTTGAAAATTAGTTTTATAATATTTTATATTTTTTAATTTATTTTTCATATTTTTAGTATAATTTCATAATTAGTTATAATTTATGTTAATTTAAATAATTAATAAGTAATTAATAAATAGTAATTAATTAATAATAATTAATTAAATAGTGTAAAAATTAATTTTAATTTTCTAAAAAGTTTATTTTATTATTAGGATTGTAAAAATGTGATTTTCATCTTTGTAAGTATTTTATTTTACTAAAACTCGCGTTTTATTTTGTACGTTCACGTTACTTAAAACTGAACGTACGCATTTTTAGATTTCAATCGTTTCTAAGTATCTAGTCTTCATGTAATCACTCTTATAGCTTATTTAAGCTATTACTTCGTATATTCCTTAGTTTAATCACTCACAAACCCCTTTTCATCCAAATTCACCCGATCACAAGCCCGTTTTATAACCATCACACCTCGTCGGGACATAACGACCCGGGGAAACCCCTATACTCCCACGGAGCATTGACTCTAGGCTGTTTGACTTTGTTGACCATTTACGGGTCAATTTAGGTTGACCGTTTTGAGCCAATCATCCGTATTTAGCATTTTTTAGTGAAATTTACAACTTCACTTAATTTTGATAAATTATTGTTGTTATCTGTTACTTTAAGCTTAAATTGGTTCATGTTAAGTTTTTTTTAAGCTTACTAGGCTTTATAACTTACTTTAAATTCAGTTTATCAAAAATTAACAAAAATACAAAAAAAAATATATATATAGAAAATAAAAAGGCAGTGATGAAGAAAGAAGAAGAAAAGGAGGATGGGTGATTTTGGATGGTGATGGTTTCAATAGCTTCATGGGAAGCTGTAGGGAGTAAATTGATACCTTGGTTCTCGGTTGTGAGTTTGGAAGTCCTTGCAAGCTCAATCCTTGATTTCTACCATTTTACTGTACACATGTATGTATCTGCTTATGTTTGTGTTTTTATGGTTCTTAGGTATAAATTAGTTATGATAATGCTTTAAATATGGTCCTTGTTCATTATAGTTCATAATTACTTTGTATCTTAGTGTAACAGTGAATGTAGGATTTTAAGGATTTATAGTTTATTATTGTTATTATCAGTGTATTTATGCTTAAATAGATTCATGCTAGCTTAACTTAACTTTGTATATCATTTGTATGGTCCAAATTAGTGATTCCATTTGAAAAATCAAAATATGCTATTGCTTTAGGGGTGTTTGGATTAGGGCAATACCCCTTGTTCCAGTTGTTGTTTTAATGTTAATAAAGCATAAGTAGACTGCATTATATGTAGTTAGATTAGTCTAGGCATAAAACTTAGGTGTCTTTCACTAAAAAGTCAAAATGACCTTTGATCTAGCTTAAGTGTTCACTGTTAAGGTTTCATGCTTACATAATCATTACATGGTCTCAATAGTTGTTAGGTTAGCTTCTAATAGTCTTATTACACTTAATTACTTCATGTTTAATCAGTAAAGTAGGTTCAAACTTCATAAAAGTCAATTTAGGTGTTAAAACTCAAAAGTCAAATTAAACATCAGTTGGAAAACCCATTTCTTGGGTGAATTATTTGGAATTTTGTATAAGGATTCAAGCTTTGTGGTTTTTAGGAATCATAGTATACTAGCTTAACTTCATTGTCCTTATGTTATTTCATTTTTACAATTTTTTCTCTGGGATCCACAGCCACCCAAAATAGGCTGCAGGGTGAGCCATTCCCCTGCATTAGCAGATACTCAGTCACTCCACCACCTTTAGTGGTGGTTTCTGGCCACCTCAGTGGGCCCCACAAGCCACAAATAGTTTCATTCAACCCCCCTCCAGGTAGGCTTCAAAGTTTGACCTTTAGTTTGACCTAGGACCCTGTGGACCCCACTTGAATCCATCCCCAAGTCTGTCCCATTATTCAGTGTTCAAACAATAAGCCAAGTGCTTATTTTAGCTTAATTGCTTATCTTGTAAGCTTATTCAGTTGAAACTTGCTTAAACAAGTTCACATAACTTATTTGAACCAGAATCATCCATAATGGGTCCCACTTAAGTCCATTTTAGCCTATTTCTTGTCTTGGTCAACAATAGTCAACTGTCACACAATTAAGCCTCCACATTGCTTATTTTTTATTTATAAATAAGTTGTTTTCACAAAAGTTGTCAGTTTTTAGTTGTAAAATAGTTTTATAAAAGAAAAATCCGGAAAAAACAATTTAATTTTAAGTGATAGTTTCTATTTAATGTAATTTAAATTTTAATTTTCATTTTTAGATTTTTATTAAGTACTTGGCATTTTTATATTTTTATTAATTACCTTTTATATTAAAGTAATTTTAGTAATTTTCTCAGATTTTTATTTTGTCATTCAGTATTTATTAGATTTAATCTTAGTTTTATTAATAATTAATAAATAATTAAGTTTTAAATAGTATAATTAGTTTTTATTAAGCAAGACTTAGTTTTTATATTTTTTTCTAGCTTTTATATAATATAATATAATTTTAGGAATTTTTCAAGAATTTTTACTATTTATTTGCTATTTTGTATAATTTAAAATACTTTAATTAGTTAATTAATGTTTAATTAGTAATTAATGAATATAAAAATCACAAAAAGACAAAAATACTTATTTTTAATTTTAAAATTAGTTTTTAGTTATTTTATAATTTTAGAAATTTTATTTTCATTTTTCTAGTATTAAATTAATATTATATTGTATTTAAGTTATTTAAATATTAATAATTAGTATTAAATAGTATTTAATTAATATTAAATAATCAAATAGTGTGAAAATTACTTTTCTTTTTCTAAAAATTTTCTTGTATCCTTAGGTTTGTAAAAAAGTCATTTTCACCCCTATGGGTCTTCATATTTCAGTTTTCACGTTTTATTTTGTACGTTTACGTTATTTAAATGTAAACGTACGCGTTTTAGATTTAAATTGTTTCTAGTTTTTCTGATTTCACAGTCTTATTCATATAGCTTGTTTAAGCTATTTCCTTGTAGATTCCTTAGTTTAATCACTCACAAACCCTTTCCATCCAAATTCACTCGATCACAAACCCGTTTTATAACCATCACACCTCGTCGGGACATAACGACCCGGGGAAAACCCTATATTCCGCGGAGTATTGAGCCTAAGGAGTTTGACTCCGTTGACCACATCCGTGGTCAATTTAAGTTGACTGCTTTTACCTCAATTAATAGTGACATCGAAGATGTGTATGATGAAACTCGAAGTTCATGACTTCAAAAACTTCAAAAACTTCAAAAAGTAGAAGTGGTATTGGGAACAAGAGCATGTATGAGTGTTGAAAAGAGGATTATGATGGAGATCCATATGATGACTATGAACGTGAAGATTTAATTAAAGAATAACTGGTATTCTGTTATTCGTTTGATATAAATACTAGTTATAAGTCCCTTGCACGCACGGGTTTACACATAAATCAAATTTATTTTAAAATTATGATTTACTATATGAACATATAAGAATTTACCCAAGAAAATTGTGATATAAGTACAACTAATAAATATGCATGAGTTTGTCATTATGTATTAATATCTATTAATATTTTGTACAAAATTTTATTGGATGAAAGATGTAAATTTATTTAGCTAACATAGATGTTGAGGTTCAGGTTGAGGTGCTTGTTGTTGTTTAACTTTAACTATTGATATCATGTTGTACAAAATGTGCGAGTTTAGCAGTACCTAATGAGCGTCGATAAAGTCAAAATATACTCCATAAAGTTTTTTAAAAATGTTTTTCCTGATATCCATATATAAACTTTAAATAATAATTACATAAGTCGTTGTTATAAGTACAATTGCGTATATTTGATATCATGTTGTACAAAATGTGCGAGTTTAGTAGCACAAGTGCTGTCGTTGTTATAAGTTAAAATATATCCGTATATAAACTTTTATTTAGCTAACATAGATGTTGAGGTTGATGTTGTTGTTTAACTTTTAACAATTGGTATCATGTTGTATGAAATGTGCTTAATAGCACATAATAAGCTGATGAAGTTAAAATATACTCCGTAAAGTTTTTCAAAAATGTTTTCAGGATATCCATATATAAACTTTAAATAATAATTACATCAGTCGTTGGTATAAGTACAATCACGTACATTTATTTTCATATCACAGTAGCACGCATAGGATTTTTATAGTTATAGTTATAATACCTGTGCACGCACAGGATCTTTAAAATTTCTTTTTGATTATGTATTATTATCGATTAAGAAATTAATCACTTAACATGTTTCAAATGGTTTTTTTAGTGGACCAAAAATAAAAAACCACATGTATATGTGTTATAATCTACATATTATTTTAGGAGAATGCTTTTTGATTAAAAATAATATTTTATTATTCAAGCAAAATCACATGATGATACTTTACTTGCATAAGATGTTAGTGATATATGCTTTTAGTTTTGCAAACCCGTGCTATCAATTTACGATGTGTTTTGTAATTGTGGTATTTCTTTTTCTTATATTTTCGTTAAAATATGTAGCATATTTAGATAGCTTTGAAGATTGATTCATTTTTTTTATTATGAATAACCATCATACCATGTTTACCAATGTACCTTTTGTTTGAAAAATTGTATTTTCATAAGTTTTTACTATTTACTTCTCATGTTTGATCATAAACTTACCAAATTAACATAAATGCTTACACTATATCTTCTTTATTACACAAAGAGAAAAAAAAAAAAGATGAAATGGTAGAATACGTTTATGCATAATGTATAAGAATAATTTTTCTCTGAGACCGAACTTTATATGGAAATTATTATTACTTATATAAGTAAATTATAAATGCATGAAAAACATGCCAAAAATTACATTCGCAAGTCTTTTATGATTGTTTGAATTCTTACCGACCTTTCACTTTAGTGCAATTTTCTTCATAATTGGCCTAAATCATCAAGGTAAAAGACACTCATATTTTAAACCGTTGGTTGACACCCATATTGCGTCAAACACTTGTTAAGTTTCACTAACTCATTCAAAGACACCTGTCCTCATATATGCATTAAAACACATCATTGTATATTAAAATATATTCATGTATTATCTAAATCAGCAACTCAACTTAATTATACATTCATACCTTGAGCAGGCATAAAAAATCATTCCACGACAATCATGTGTTGATACTTCATCCTCCTCTAAAACGCACACAACAAATTGCATTACATTTTAATGTGTGTGATAAGATCATAAAACTTCATATTAGAACTAAAGGGGTGTTTGGTTATGCTTATTAAAGGTGCTTATTGGCTTATTTAATTACCATAACATAATAAGTTTATAATAAAGCTATAAGCTTTTTTGAGAAGTTAAAAAGAAAACATGAACTCAAAACTAATTCTATCATAGCTTAGCATGTTTATAGTAAAACCACAAATATTAAGTGTAGAAGTTTTCAATAAAACACTAAAAAAAAGTTACTAAAAGTTGATGTGTATATAAAAAAAGTTAAACAATAAAAAAAGGTTACTAAAACTATCAGCTAGATAACGCATAAGTCAAAGTTCTGTCGAGGTTTCTTTCGGATTCGATTAAGAAGCAAAAAGAGGTTAACATATAATCATAATATAGAAGAATGGTTGTATCTCACACCCGTGATTACAAACTCAATAACATTATCGCAGTATAGTAACGTAATAACCTGATTAAAAACTATAACATATATATATATATATATATATATATATATATATATATATATATATATATATATATATATATATATATATATATATATATATTTGCTTAATAATTCTCATGTACATACGTTTAATTCCTTTACAACAGCCAACTATTACCTTTTTTTGTTTTTTTTAATGAAACATCACGTCAATGAATAAAGTTAGGTTATCACCTATGTAGTTTTTTCTTTTTTTGATTTAGGAGGTGATTGTTATCAAATAAGGATTGTGATGCGTGTATTTTTTATTTTTAGAATTTAAGGAGAACATCTTCTAAATTAAACAATGACTATCTAACCCATGTTTTTTTTAAGCTTTGTATAACGTTTTTAACTGACAGACATATTGAGGTTGAGTTTGATGTTGTTGTTTAACTTTAACTATTGATATCATGTTGTACAAAATGTGCGAGTTTAGTATCACATAATGAGCGTTGATAAAGTTAAAATATGCTCCATAAAGTTTTTAAAATGTTTTTATGGATATTCATATATAAAAATTCAAATAACAATTTCATGAGTCGTTATAAGTAGAATCGCGTATATTTATTTTCATATCATACTAACTCGTGCTTATCATTTGATATTTATATTCCCATTACTAATAATTTAGCCGTAGTTAATATTCAAACTCGTGTACGCTTGAATGAAACTTTTAAATAGAATAACATGAGTCCTTATTTGAAAAAATTTTCTAGAAAAGTCTAAAACTAACATTAATTTACAAAATATTTAACGTGTATTAAAACTAATTTGCATATTTACCAAATTTTGTAATTTTAATGGATGAAATTCTAAAAACTAATACTAATACTCATGTAATTTTAAACAAAGTTAATATTATAAACTATAAAGTATATGGGATATAAAGTATAAAGGGTTATTTGTTTTTTCTCTAAAGTTATTACAAAACATTGAAACTTGTAATTTTACACTTAGCTTTATATAATTTATTTAAAATTCACCCACCAAAGTTTTATTAATACTTCCTCTTTTTTTAAGTTTTTGTTTTAAATAATATATGAGTCGTTGTTATAAGTACAATCACATATATTATTTTCATATCACAGTAATTCGTAATTAAAATTTGATATTTATATTACCGTTAATAATAATTTAGCCGTATTTAATAGTCAAATCCGTGTACGCATAGATTAAAATTTTAAATAGGATAACATGAGTCCTTATTTAACGTACATAGTAAAAAGAATATTTTAATAGATGAAAGTTTAAAACTAATATTTATTTTAAAGATATTTAACGTATATTAAAACTAATTTATATATTTATAAATTTTGTAAATTTAATGGATGGAAGTCTCAAGCTAATACTAATACTCATGTAATTGTAAACAAAGTTCATATTATAAAGTATATGGGGTATAATGTATAACGGGTTATTTGTTTATTATCTAAAGTTACCAAAAAACATGATGATTTATAATTTTACACTTAACTCCGTATAATATATTTAAAATTCAATCATTAATGTTTTATTAATTACCTCCTCTTTTTTTAAGTTTTTATTTTTATAAATTTGGCACCTATATTTTTATGTGTTTTTTTTCCTTAATCAAATTCTCCACCGAATTTATTAAAGTTTAACCAAAATTAATTCAATTTTGACTTTTTATTGACCAATCATATTGCTCGATTTCGCTTATGTGTCAAAATCGAGTTTTCCTATTGATCCAATTTTTTTCCACTAAGTTTGATTTTTCGTAATCACTCCGAAATAATGTAATCCTTTATTATATAAAAGATTTGTAGTCAAATTGGACGTTAGTTTATATTTGGTGTTAAGTCAAATGTATTCTAATGGGTAATCATGTGTTTCCTTCTTATTAGAATAGTAATGTCTTGTTATGTAAGTTTTACCGTCTGTATAACGGGCTGATATGCGGGATGCACCCGCATCCTATGTACATAACGTTTTTTTTTTTTTTTGGTAATATATTTATCGGGTGTAAAACCTTTTACCCAAAAAAATGTTTTGAAACAAAAGTAAGGAGAGCATTTGTAAGTTTTACATTGTATGTTATCACTTTCAATTATTTAAAACAGTACATTAATTACATTTTAGAAAAGAGGAAATCAAATATTAAGGGTGCGTTTGGTATTCCACTATGGGAATGAATTTATGACTTTGAAAGTCATTAATATTGTTTGGTTGGTTATGGGCCAACCACAACGGAATGAGGATACCCATGATATGTGGGTTTCCTTATAGGAGTATGATTTAGTGGGTATGTGGATACCTATGAAAAGTGATATCTACATACCTATTTTCATTCCACTCTATTCTCAAATTTATACATATATTGATTCTATCACGCATACCAAACGCACCCTAAATGCTTTACATGTGGTATATATATCTGTTATATATGTTAAATCAAATAATTAGCACTTAGTATTCTAAACACTTGCATCACTTGGCTTTAATAAACTCTTTACAATTTTTATTAACAAATGTAATTTTATTTTTGCGATTATTTTGGTGGAAAATTACAAAAGATGTTTTGGTTGGTAATGTGTGCCATTTGTTAGATGCATATTTGTCACAATTTTTATTAAAAAGTAATTTTGTTTTTTCCAGTTAGTTTTGGTAGGAAGTTACAAATGTCTTGCTTAGTTCTGGATGACAATTATAACAATTTAATAACAATAATTTCGAGCTCTATAATTTAGCATGTATTTTGTAATTTTATTAGAGCACGATTTTGTGTTATAGGCACTAGAGGTGGCAATTTGTGCCCAAAATCAAAAAAAAAAATTGCTAAATGAGCAAACTTTTAAAAGATTTGGGCACATTCGGTCCCCTTTCTTTTTTTGAAATGGGCATATATTGCCCATTTAAAAGTTAAATGGGCATATATGGGCACATATTTTCTTTCATTTGGATAACATTACAATTGTTTTTAAAGAAAAAATTTTAGATATAATATATTTAATTTTTTAAATATAAATAAGGTGTTAAGTTTGAGGAATTTATTTCGTCATTTTGGGTATTTTCTAAAACGATTTGTATAACATGCGCCCGTTTGGCCCGTGCCCGTTTAGCCCTCGCCGGTTTAGCCTGTAGCCCGTTTGACCCGTGGCATGTGCCCTCCCGGCCCGCCCCGTTTTGCCACGTCTAATAGGCACCATGTTATAGCCTCTTTTGCACCTACGGTGCCAGTATAACGGCAACAGGCTAAGACATTATAGGCACCATCACCATGTGCATAACTGAAGTTTTTGTGTGTGGTTTTTTAAGTGTAAAAGTGAAGTGATTGAGTCTTTTAGTTGTGTGTTATAAGAATGTTATTGGGGATGGTGTTATATTAGACAAATATGCTAGTGAACTTTGCGAATTTGTTCGGTTAAGTTACTTAAGTTTTATTTTTATTTTTTTTCATTTTTTTTATTAAACAGGTTACTGAAGTATACTAGTCCATTAATTAAGTTACTCAACATAATAAAAATGTTCAATCACGTTACTCCTCTCACTAGTTACCAGGACATGATTGGTTTTATCCATCCACCTAAGCAAGTGAGGCCCATTATTCTCCTAAGATACAAAAGGTTTTTTTTTTTTTTTTTTTTTTTTTTTTTTTTTTTTTTTTTTTTGATCAGATTACTGAACTTATGCAATTTGAGATTTGGAAATAAACCCCTAACTCACACAAATTTCATATTTGAAAATAACAACCACAAACGCTTGCAATTCAAATCTTATAAAAACGCATCTTAAGAAAACCAAGATCAATAAATTGGTGGGTGATATTGGTGGGTGAAAGCTGAAAAATAAACAACATGCTTTTTTTAAGTTTCTACATGTCACTAATATTGTTGATTATTAAAAGTAAACAGACCAAAATACCTCATCTTCTTCCTCTTTAAATTTCTTCTTTATAATAAAAACTTCATTGTTTTCAAACAACTATCTATCTGCATATCTAGCACCATATTTGAGAAACAAAAACGTCATTCACATACGAAAAATGCACATGGTTAAGACATAATGAATGAACATAATAGTTACTATTATTAGAGGGTTAGTGATAGCATCAAATAAGTACTACATTTATTAACATTTATCCCATATAGATTGGTCATTTATTATATTCTTATATTTGAATTGATACTTAATTGTTTAAATTTATGACTTTTATTATTCATGGAACAATACCAGAAAAGAAATGAAAAACAACAGAACTTGGATCATTAATGAAGAATCTGTATAATCCTGACAAGTGCATATGGCGTATCCATCTCTGGAGATATGCCATATCAAAACACTTAGAAGAATCTATCATGTATCAAAGATAAGAAGAATATGGTTTATTGAACTCTGGCAATACGCCGTATCGGGACGTCAAACGGGAAACTATAAATACAAAGCCCTAGCTTCCTGTTTTCACACCATTCCACCACCACCAAACGTGAAAAGAAACTTTGTATTACCAAGAAATCGGTTCCAAAGTGCAGAAATCAAAAGAGGAAGGTCTCGTATCATCACACGAAGTATATTCAATCGGTTTGCTTGTCGATTTCATTATGTCATTTGTTTGCAAATCATTTGTATTTACTTTTTTGTTTGCTACTGAGATTATGGGCAAACACCCTTAGGTGTTAGCCATGTTATGATTGCTACATAGATTTTATTCCTTTTATAAAGACCTAATGCATAGATAATTTATATGTTTATCGTTCAAATAGTATGTTCCATATATTTTTTTAAATATTGAAAGTCTATTTTCAAGGTTATCATAGTGAAGCTCTTTAGCTATGTAGGTAATCCGTATCTTAATGGTTGGTGTTTGTGATCTGGCTTCATGTTCGGTGCCATTAGGAATTGTGGCGGACCTGTCTAAGGTTAGACCTTATATACTAAAACAAGTAAGTTAACATAAGTGCTCCCCCACATAGGATTCTCCTTGGGACGAGTAGGTATTACTTTACAACCCTTAGGATATCTCAGATAAATTATATAGATTAGTTTACACCACTTTATGCGTGACTGTGACTGAGTGGACCTATAAATTGTTTCAGGGACATAAGTTGATTTCATAGAACTAAGAGTATTGTGACCTTCTGCCCTAGTTTAATATAGATAGGAAAATGTTATCTGCATGATCTTGACGTCACTAATATGAATCATTAAGTGATTGTAGTAACAAACGGATAAATGCAAATGTAGTAGGATTAATATGGCTAGCACTTCTTTAATTTGATCAAAACACTAGTAGTATAGTGTAGTTTAATTTACTTTTACTGTTTTTAGTAGTTTAATTATTCTCAAATCAAAAGCCCCTATAAAACTATATAAATTCATTAGGTTAGCTATTAAGTTCATTTTCTCCTTGCAAACGACACGTACTTAACCAACTACCTAGGATTGACCGGGTATACTGCCCGCTAGTGTTAATCTAATAGGAAAGTCGGCAAAATATAAATTTAAAATTAGACGTAATATAACACATCAGTTAGTCAGATAAAACATAGCAATTGATCAATAAGCCCATATGGTATATTATCAACTTTCAATAATAAGAAGGGACAATATAATTTGGATGACGTCGGTGGTGGTGGGATGACGAAAGTGATGGTGGTGTTCTTGGGTGATACTATTTTAGAGAGAAGGAAGGGAAGTATTGAGAGGCAAAAATCTATACCAAATCACGTAGTTCATTAACCTAATTAAAAAAATTAAAAAAATAATAAACAAAAAAACTTAGTAACTTAGGCGAACAAATTCATAAAGTTCAGTAACTTATTTGTATCATAACCTTATATTTAATTGCCAACATGTAATGCAACCTACTACAACAGCTTTAAAAATATATCAGTAAATTATCTGCCCGGTAGCGAAAATTCAGTAACCTGATTGAACAAAAAAATATTTTAGTAACTTACGCGAACAATTTTGAAAAGTTCAATAACCTATGAGTCTAATAACCCTTTTTTGATTTTGTATTAAAGGAATGTTATAAGGTAAAAGCTGACATAACATGAAAACCCTTATAACTTGCACTGCACTTAGTGCTCTTAATGTATTTAGAGAGTTAGGTGGAGTTGTACTTATGAATGTGTTATACACCTCGTTGCGTCAATTTTTACCATATAAAAATTGTTAGAATGCACAATCAAACAAACATTGTAGCGATAACAAGCCACCACCAAGGACTGAACTTGTTAAAAGAATGAGGGTATATATATATATATATATATATATATATATATATATATATATATATATATATATATATATGTATATATATATATATGTATATATATCTATATATATATATATGTATATATATACATATATATATATATATATATATATATATATATATATATATATATATATATATGTATGTACATATATATACATACATATATATACATATATATTGTTGGGTCACTGAATTCCCCAATCTTCTTATAACAAGGATTTGAACGTAAAATAACCTAAGTATAAACAAGTCACTGAGTGAACAGTAACTCAGTGAGTCATCTTCAGGATGCTTAGACCGAGCCTAAGAAGAAAGGTTCTCCATTCAGTGAGGCGGAACTCAGTGAAGTGTGATCTAAGCCAAGAAGAAGGTGATGGGTTCAGTGAGGATGACAATAACTCACTGAACCCCATGACTCCTCAACAACTTCATGGTACTGAAGACTGATGACTAGAAGACTAAAGTTTTAGCGGGACTGGGTGGGAAAGTTTGATCTGTTTCACTAAAGTGCTTTATCACTTTAAGGTCATACTTTCCTCAAATGGTTAAAACCAGGCTGTCATCAGAAAGTGCCTTTTGGACCTAACCCAAAGAAGTTTCCCTTGCCAGAAAGATTTTATTGAGGAACACTTAGGTCCATTGTATAATAGGGTTGTTCACATTTGTGTATAAATAGGTAGCATAAGAGAGGAGTAAAAGTTGACAAGTTTGTGCAATTAATGCTAAGCATTCACAAACCACTTTTACTCCTCCAAAGAACAACATAACCCCTGAGATAGTTTAGTGGGTCCTGAAAGTTGTCACTCAACATAGTTTGAGTTTAGTGAGGAGTCAATACCATACTTGTCGTTTTCAATCCCAAGTGTTATTCCGCAAACACTTGGGTACGATTCTTTTTGATTAACATCTAATAAAGAATTAAACGTTGGAAAATATTGTCTCTTATGTTTACGTTGCTTTATTGTTAATCAGTTTATACATCTTTGTTTAATGTCATATAACTTGGTTACTTTAGCTTTGTAGTTGTAGTTAACCAAGTAAATGGGACCAACAAGTGGTATCAGAGCCTCTGATTTGTAAAACTTAAACATGTTTTCAAAACTTAAGAGTGCTCAAGTTTTTAAAATCAAGATCCCACTATGACTGACATAGATGTTCCCCAACTTGTCGACAAAAAGGGTGGAAGTTATTCAGCAACTGCCCCTCGACTAGAAGTTGGCAAATTTAATAAGTGGAAAAAGCGAATGCTTTGCTACTTAACTGGGATGGAATCATATTACATTAAGTTGATTAATGATGGTCCATATGTCCCAACAACTGCCCAAGGTTTAATTAAACATGAAGCTCAGTGGACCCCAGATGAAAGGAGGGTGGTCAATCAAGACCAGCGCCTGAAAAGCATCATTATATCATGCCTCCCTGATGATATAATGGAATCAGTGATCAATTGTCCCACTGACCAGCAGACATGGACTGACCTGGTTCATAGCTATGAAGGGCCTTCTGATACCAAAGAGAATAGAATCATGGACCTGAAGCTCGAATTCAGTACCTTCAGGGCCAAGGATTCTGAAAGCCTCTCTGAGACTTATACTCGGTATAAGACCCTCCTGAATGAGCTGACCAATGATGGTGTTATACTCTCAAAACATGAGATCAATGTTGGTTTTGTCAACAGTCTCCCTGAGAAGTGGTTAAACTTCTCTCAAGGATTGAGAAATGCAAACCACATTCAGAACCTTGAGCACCCTGCCATCTATGGGAAGTTTGTCTATGAAGGCAATCTTATCACCAGGAGATACCTTGGTAAAGCTCAGGAGACCAAAAAGGCCTTGACAATTTCACCCATATCAACTGCTTTCTATTCAAAAGGTGTTGTGCAGGATTTTCAGGATGGATCTGATGATGAGGTTGACCAAAGAACCAGTGAGGAGTACCTAAATGATCTTCAAATTGAATTTCATGAAAGAGCACTCCTTGCTAATTCAAAAAGGTTTTTTTAAGAAAAACAAATTTTCTTCAAAAGCAAATGACAACACTGAATGCTTTAAATGTGGCAAAATGGGCCATTTTGCTAAAGATTGTTTTTCAAAAACAACCTCAGAACCATCCTTCAAATTTTCAGGAAATAACTCTTTTTCAGGACCCAGCAAATTTCAACCAAAAATGCTTCAGTCTAGTCAAAGATTTGAAAAAGTCCCTCAAATTGACTTTGAAGCCAAGTACAGAAAGGCAAATGCTAAACTTGCCCTTCTTGAATCATCCTCAACAGTCTCTCAGCCTCCTCAGGCTCCAAAGCCTTCTCAAGCCAAGAACAAAGGGCTTGTTGCTGAAACATATGACTGGGATGAGGTTGAAGTGTCCTCTGATGATGATGAAGTTCACATCAGTGCCCTGATGGCTCTGTTAAATGACAACAAACTTGCTGTGGGGAAGAGTCATGCAAGAAATGGTGAATGGGTTAACATCACTATGAGGAAGGTAAATCTTTTACTTTCTATGGATGATAATGATGATTGGAAATCTTACTTAGATTATATTAATGTTGATCTTAAGTATGTTGAAGAGCAAAGACTTAATTTGTTTTCAAATTTTAACAAACTGAGTTTTGAATTAAATCATTGTAGAGATGAATTACTTGCTTTAAAACAAGCCAAGCTTGAAAGTGTTACACTTCAAATTCAAAACTCTGAACTTGTAAAACAAAATCAAGCTCTTCAGGAAGAACTTAAGAAAGAAAAGGAAATTATTTGGAAATGGACTCAGAAAAACCCCAAACTTTATGAAACACTAAGTCTCACACCCAGCCCCAAAAAGGCAGGTCTGGGTGATGATCAACTTACTGAAGTTTTTGGGGAGAGTAGCCATTCTACAACTTTTCTATTAACCAACATACTCTCTAGCAAAGAACTTGCTCCCAAACCCAGTGATTGGATTGAAAGAAACAATCCTGATAGTAAAATGCCAAATTTTAATACTGGAAGAATCCTGGAGCCTGAAAGTCAGGCTATCAAGGAGCTGCTAGGAGTCACTGATTAACTTAGTCCTACTGAGTCCATCACTGAGTCTAAGTTTGATTCACCACTCCCTCCACTGAAACAACTTCAGGGAGCGGAACCCAATTCTGACCTTGCACCATTAGTCTATCAACCACATTATCCCAAAGAGAAATCAGGGTTAGGAAAGACTATTCTGAAAAGACCTACTCCTGCACCCACTGAACACCAAAAACCTTCAGTACCCACTGAAGTGAAGCATGAAAGCACTTATTCAAAGGTTGATCAGCTTACTGAACTTGTCAGGATGCTGAGTGAGAAAATTAAGTCCACTGAGAAAAACTTTGACTCAAAATCAACAAAGCCCTCAGTATCCTCAAGTTCTTCCAAACCAAAAACCACACCCATACCCTCTGGGAGATGTGAACTGTGCAATTATCCAAATCACAGCACTGATAAATGCTACAGAGTCCTGTTTTGTATGATATGCAAACAAGAGGACCACAGAACTTGTGATCACATCCCCCACACTGCTTCTTTAAAAGTAAGAGGTCTATACAAAAACCAAGGTTATCAGTATGCCACACCTTCCAAACAAAGACTGAAGGCTAAGCCTTTCTCACCATGTCCTCACTGTGGCTTCAATGATCATCTTCCTGATGATTGTATGATGAAAGATTGTTTTGACATCTGTGGAGATCCCTCCCATGAAACCAGGGGACATGACAAAGTTATTCAGTCCAGAAGGAAAAACCAGACCAACACTTCTCAGTCACCTGAGGCATCAACCTCCACAAAATGTAAAACATGTGGAAGCTCAGGTCAAACAACTTCAGACCATGATTCACTAACTGAGTTTAAAAAGTCCCTGAGGACTAAGCCCACTAGAAAGTGGGTCAACAAGAAAAACTAACCCAGTTTACTGTTTGTGCAGAAACACATCAAGGATCCTACTTGGCATCTAGACAGTGGATGCTCCAGAAGCATGACTGGTGTGAAAAGTTTTCTACACAAATATGTGGAAGAACCAGGACCCAAAGTAGTATTTGGTGATAACTCATCAGCTCCCACTGAAGGTTATGATTCAGTAAACTGCAATGGTATAGTTTTTACAAGAATAGCTTATGTTAATGGTCTCAAGTACAACCTGATAAGTGTTTCCCAACTATGTGATGCCAAATACATAGTTCAGTTTGATGATAAGAGAGGGACCATCTTTAATGCCAATAAGGAAGTTGTGTTGATTGCCCCTAGAAGGGATGATGTATATGTCCTTGACATGTCATCCCTGACTCAGAATGGGACTTGTCTATTCTCAAAGGCAAGTGAGACAATCAACTGGCTATGGCATAGGAGACTCTGTCATCTCAACTTCAAGAACATCAACAACCTGGCCAAACAGAACAAAGTTCTGGGCCTTCCATCCCTGGTGTATACCAAAGACAAGCCTTGTTCTGCTTGTGAAAAAGGAAAACACCACAAGGCATCATTCAAAACCAAACAAACCTTTTCCATCAAAAGCTTCCTACATCTTCTTCATATGGACCTTTTTGGACCTGTCAGTCCAATGTCCATTCACCATGAGAAGTATACTCTGGTCATTGTGGATGAATACTCAAGATATACTTGGGTTTACTTCCTGACCAAGAAGAGTCAGGTAGCTGAAACCATCATGTCTTTTGTCAGGAACATTGAAAATCAAAATGATGTCAAAGTTAAACAGATCAGGACTGACAATGGCACTGAATTCAAAAACCAAGACCTTGAGTGTTTTTGTGATGAGAAAGGAATTTCTCAAAATTTCACTTCTCCCTATACTCCTGAACAAAATGGAGTAGCTGAAAGGAGAAATAGAACACTCATTGTGGCAGCAAGAACAATGTTAAATGGCTCAGTCCTCCCAAAACATTTTTGGACTGAGGCAGTTAAAATAGCCTGCTACACTCAAAATAGGTCAATCATTGTGAAAAGGCATAATAAGACTCCTTATGAGATATTCAAAGGAAGGATTCCTGACATCAGCTACTTTCATGTATTTGGGTGTCCTGCGTTTATACATAATCACAAGGATCACTTGGGTAAATTTGATGCCAAAGCTGATGATGGATACTTCCTGGGATATTCCCTGGTTTCTAAAGCCTTCAGGGTGTTCAACACAAGGAGACAACAAACTGAGGAAACTTATCACATTACTGTTGATGAGAGCACTAAATCCATCAGGTTCTCAAATTCCTCAGTAGAAGAAATTGGTATTGATGACTCATCAAGGTATCCTCCTGATGAGTATCATCCTGACAACAATCCCTCAACCCAATACCAAGATGATGCTGACGTCTCCTATTACATCATCCCTCACAACCTACCCCAACCACCTATCAGTGAGTTCATTGAAACTCAGCCTGTCTCAAATGAGACTGATACCACTGAACAAATTGTTCAGGAACCCTCAGAACAAATTGTTCCTACAGTAGTCACTGAAGTACACAATGATGAGTCACCTCATGTTCCTGAGTCTGAACCTAATCAGGCTCATTCAAGCTCAAATTCTTATCCCAAACCTCAGGATAGCTGGACTAGATCCAAAATCATTGAGCTTGTGAACATCATTGGTAAACCCACTGAAGGCATGCTCACAAGAAGCAAGGATGCTAAACTCAAGGCCGCCACTGCCAATATATGTCTTTATGCTGACTATCTCTCAGAAATTGAGCCTAAAAATGTCAAAGAAGCCCTGACATATGAAAGTTGGGTTCAGGCCATGAGAGATGAATTGGAACAATTTGACAGAAATGATGTCATGGCCCTTGTTGAATGCCCCCAGGGTGTTTTAATCATTGGTATGAAGTGGGTCTTTAAAAACAAGACCGATGAGAATGGCATAGTCATCAAAAACAAAGCAAGACTGGTTGCCAAAGGATATAATCAACAGGAAGGTATAGACTATGAGGAAACCTTTGCACCTGTTGCCAGAATGGAAGCCATCAGGATATTCCTTGCCTATGCAACTTACATGAACTTTAAAGTTTACCAAATGGATGTTAAAAGTGCATTCCTGAATGGTAACATCAAAGAAGATGTTTATGTGCAACAGCCTCCTGGTTTCGAAAGTAGTGAATACCCCAACCATGTCTACAAGCTTAACAAAGCCCTTTATGGACTGAAACAAGCGCCCAGGGCATGGTATGAAACTCTTTCAGCCTTCCTGATCCAAAACAAGTCTGTCAGAGGAAGGATTGACAACACACTGTCTATCTACAGAACAAAGGATGATGTCATTCTTGTCCAAGTATATGTTGATGACATCATCTTTGGCTCAACAAGTTACAAAGTTTGAAATGAGCATGATGGGTGAACTCACATACTTTCTTGGACTCCAAATTAAACAAACTGAAAAAGGAATATCCATTTGCCAAGAAAAATACCTCAGAAACCCGCTGAAGAAGTATGAGCTCACTAACTGCTCTTCAGTAAAAACTCCTATGGTCCCTCCAAACAACCTTGGCCCTGATCTCACTGGAAAATCAATGAATCAAACCCAATACAGAGGAATGATTGGCTCCCTGATGTACTTACTTGCCTCAAGGCCTGATATCCAATTCTCAGTCTGCTTGTGTGCCAGATACCAGGCTGACCCTAAAGAATCACATCTCACTACTGTCAAGAGAATCATCAGGTACCTGAAGGGTACTCCAAACCTTGGTTTGTATTACCCAAAATGTTCAGGATTTGATCTCAAAGGGTACACTGACTCTGACTATGCAGGATGTAACATGGATAGGAAAAGTACTTCAGGATCCTGCCAATTTCTTGGTGGTAAACTTGTGTGTTGGAGTACAAAGAAACAACAGTCAGTGGCCATGTCCTCAGCTGAAGCTGAATATATGGCTGCTGCAGGATGTTGTGCAAATGTACTATGGATGAAGAGCCAACTGAGTGACTATGGCATTCAGTATAAGATGGTACCTATCTTTTGTGATAATACAAGTGCCATAGCCATCTCAAACAATCCAGTACTTCATCAAAGAACCAAACACATTGACATCAGATACCACTTCATCAGGGACCACATCACTAATAGAGAAATTGAACTACATTTCATCCCCACTGAATATCAGCTAGCTGATATCTTCACAAAACCTTTGGATGAACCCACTTTCACAAGATTGAAAGCTGAATTGGGCATGTTGGACATAGAATTAGGAATCTGATCAAAAGTGTTCCAACCTGATGTAAATTCTCTAGGTCCCTGATCACACCCTTCCTGAAAACTCTTTTTTTTCGAATGAAAATTCATTCAGGGGGCCCAGAATGAAAAATGGCATTGAATACCCTAACTAAATGCTCTAAGTACTTAGTTAGTTAATGTCCCAGGTAGGTAACTGAATCCTATTAAATACAGGAATATATGTCACTTACACAACTGGCATCCACTCCTTGGGCCCCCACATCTCTCTCACCAAACACCACTAAGCATTAAATGCTCCCTCACACACAAAAGTTGTGATGATTTTTCTCTACAAAAGTGCATTATTTGCAGAGCCGCACAACTGTTCACCCACGATGTGAGAGAAAATAGGGTAATGGGAATCGTGATATTTAATGCGGATATCAAACCAACATTATTATGCCGTTTCGGTTGAATAAATTAAACCTTTGGTATCCACAACATCACTACCCTAATTCCCACCCTATAAATACCCCCACAAAGGAGAACACACACACGCTTTTTAGAAATTCTTAACAAAACTCTTGCAAAATTATTTCAAGAACTTTTGCTTTCAAAATCTGTGTATGCTTCTTCTTTATTCAAAACCAGACCTTTTTAAAACTAAAATGGCATCTTCTAAGGTCATAAAATACGCACCGAATGTGGAATTCCAAATGGAAAGCGTAGACCTCACCAAAAACAATGTGGTGGGGAACTTTCCCTACCCTGAAGGGTTCCCTGCTTACAGGGATGTGGTGAAGTTCCTACAAAACTGTTTTCTCACCACCACATTCACAAAGACCCCCTCAGTCATCTATCATGACTACTTGAGGGAATTTTGGTGCTCAGCGGTGGTTGAAAACCCTGATGCGCCAAAGGAGGCCAAAATCAATTTCTCAGTGAAGAATGGGGCAAAGTCCCTTGTTCTTGACTACAAAACCTTTGTCAAAGCCACTGGCCTTGACTACACTGAGACTTTTGTTGCCCCACCGACTGAAGAGGAGGTTAAACAACTCCTCTTAGAACAAGGGCCCTATGATAAGAATCATCCTGATGTTGCTCCAGGGGCTCTACTGAACAAAGCCCCCATTATCAAAACATGGTTCCCTGCCCCTTGGAGGATCCTGATAACATTTGTTATTCAAGTCCTTGGGGGGAACAAGTCCTTAACTGAGCAACTAAACACTACTCAATCAATGATAGTGTACTGTCTCATTGAGGGTAAAAAGATTGACCTTGGAGAAATTATCTTCAGGGACCTCATAGGCAAATTGGGTGGGAAGTCTAGGCAAAAACACATGTCTTACCCTAGATTCATTTCATGTGCCCTGAATGACCTACTAGGGTCTGAGTATATCAAGCCTGACAGTGTCGGCTTTGAACCTGATGTCTTGCATAAGGCAAACTACTCACGTGACCCTAATGAGGTAACACCTGTCGCCCTGACCACATACATGCTAACTGCTATCTAGGGTGACAACATTGTTTCACCAGTTCCCTCTCCCACCAAAAAGGTGAAGAGGAAGAAGGGACAGGGGTCCAGGAAGGTGGCTCAACCCAAGCCACTCGCCACTGAGACCTCTACCCCTAAGCCTGACAAAAGGGGGCAACAACAACAACATACCCTGACTGCTGACACCCTCACGATCATTAGCCAATCTTTGGCCCCAAAAAAAAGGCCAATGGAGGGCACTGAGACATCACACTCAGTGTCCTCGGGGGAACCCGTTCCCAAAGGCCCTGCTGGCATAAACAAGTGAGTAGGGTCGGAACCAACTAAACCTTCACATCCTGCTAAAGACTCTGGCAAATCACAACCAGAGTATCAGGGAGTAAGGGGTCCTATACCCTCGGTGGGGCAGCACTACTCCAGTGAGAAGGGGACCCACAAATATTCACATCCTGCCAAAGGCTCGGCTAAATCACAACCCAAGCAAAAGGGAGTTCTAGCCCCTAAATCTTCGACAGGCCAGTACAAGCCTATTGGAACGGGGGCATAACCACTCAGGTGCCTGATGAGGACATTCGCCAATCAAAGCTTTTGTCTGAGGGCACAATAACTTATCCCAAAGACTCAGAGGGAAACATACAACCCGCTGATAGGGACACAACATTCACGGCTCCTAGTGATGGTACTGAGAAACACCCATCAGTGCCTGAAGGGGTCACGAGGGACAAAGATTCAGAGGGACACATACCACCCGCTGATATGGAACTCACAACCAATCCCGAAGGTGCGCATAACTCGGGAACTGACCCTGAAGACCAGGTAGATAAAACCCAATCTACCAGATTTGAGGGGTCGGGACCTGGCCAAAACAAAGGCGAATCTTCTTATGAAGAGGAGCCGGATAACCCTATTTTGCAGATTCAATCCCTAGCTGAAGCTCAGGCAGTTTTGTACTCTGATGATGAATTCAACAGTGATGACGAAGTCTTCAAGGCCGGAGATGATATGTAGGTTGAGGAGACAGTCCCTGAACCAATTCATCAGTCTCCTCAATCTTCTAACCATGACGATGCTGACACACAGTCCGAGCCAGAGTCCTCAGGAGATGATCAGGCTCCTCTCACTGTGAAGACCTTCACCAAATTCATCAAAAAGATTACTAACATTTTGTACAGGGGGATCACTGATGAGGTCTTTGACATGCACACTGAATAGGCGGTTCACTTTCACAATCTCAAAGATGTTGTCAAAGACTTCGATGAAGATGTCAGGGAACAAAATTCCTCAGTCAACCATTCCCTGACACAGATGATCACTCGCTTGAATCAGTTTTTGATAACCCTCAACCAGCTGAATGTAGGGGTTCAGACGGTTCAAGAATCAGTCAAGGATGATCCTGAACTCACCAGGAAGCTACTTCAGGCATCCGAGACGTATGAGGTAAACTCAGTGGCTCTTACTGAGTTATTTGACTTGCTGAAGGGTTCTAATCTTCAGGGTCTCACCACCACTGTGGAGTCTCTCAAATCTTCCTTCATCAAAATGGAGGAATCAGTGACAGCTCAGTCCCAAAGGTCTACTTCTCTAGCATGGACCTTGGGATCCAGGATGACTGCTCTTGAACATGCATAGGCAGCACTTGACTCCAGGGTGTCCATCATTCAGCAGGATACTCAGGAGATCAAGTCTATGATGACTAAAATTTTTCAAGCCTTCAAGGGAGCATCTACTTCTTCTTCAGTACAGCCAACACTTGCCATCACTGACATTCAGGCAAATGTTGAGGGGGAGAATGCTACTGAAGCCCCTAATACTGTTGAACAAGAAGCTGGACAGCCCTCTCACACTGAGGGGGAGCATGTCACTGAAGCAACACAAATCACTGAAGTTCCACCATAGGAGGAACCAGTCTCCTCTTCTCTCGGACAGGACAGAGGCAAAAGTATTGCTACCACCTCTAGTCCTGAAAATGTTCTCAAGCCAGCCTCAACCATGGTCAGATTTGACCCTGATGCACCTATCAAGGTCCCGTTTGAAATCAATGGGGTAGTACATCATCTCACTCATGACGAAATTCAAGCTCACATGGAAAGGACTGAGACACTACTCAAGGTGGCTGAGGAAGAGAGAATGAGCAAGCCTGCTATCATTAAGGTTGTTCATGAGGAAGCTGAAAAGATTGGTTTGAATACTAAGGCACTAGCAAATGTACAAGTTGGTGAAGTATTTAAAAAGGCTCAGGAAGAAGAGCTAAATGCTCTCAAAATGGAAAGGGAAAACAAGCTCAGGAAGGATGCTCAAATCAGAAAACACAGGATCAAAAAGTATACTTGGGTGATGAAAGAAAGGTTAAGACCTGAAACTATCACTGACATTCAAATCCACAGAAACACCGATCCTGCAATGGTCGCCGTCTTCAGGGGATGTGATAAAAGAATAATTGACATCCATAAGCCTTTCAAGTTTGCAAACTTTGGCATCACTGAGCTTGATGAGCTTCGTTCTATCATTGCCAAAAAGAACAATGTTGTGGTACCTAAACTTCTCGAATCACTGAAGGATAGGTACGACAGACTGAGAGCAATGCCTGAGGCTCTTAACATTCCCTCACTTTTTCCTGACTCAGCAGAAGAGACTGCTCCATCTAAGGCTTCCAAGAGGAAAAGGAAGCAAATTGAGATGGAGCCTAAGATCAAAGTATGAGGGTTAGAGTGTGACAGGTCGCTTCCTGAAGGGATCACGTTCGTGAACAATGCGGTCCTTGAAGCTCCTGAAAGAGGCTTATGCTTTACTGATGAGTATGGAAGCCTGGCGTTCCAAAGGTGGTCTGATATGGATAAGGTAGGAATCAAAGCTACGCTCATGTATCTCATGTTGGCATCCCCCATCCAGAGTGATTAGAACAAAATATCCTGCCAGGACTTGGAAGCAATGATCAATGAACATCCTGAAAGACACCTACTCAGATCAAAGAAAGCAAAGATTGAAAACCTTGGATACCACCTGAACATCTGATCTGCAACAACTATCTTTTATTTTTTTTGTAATTTGTAGGACTTGTAATAACTATGAATAAACTTTGATGTTTTGTTTAAAATTATGTGTCCTACTTATAATTACAACAACATTCAGTAAGAGATGAAGACCCCTGCCAACTCACACTGAATCAAGAAACACTTAGGCTATTTGTATGTTCAAATAGGGGGAGATTTTTAGGTCACTGAATTCCCCAATCTTCTTCTAATAAGGATTTGAACGTAAAATAACCTAAGTATAAACAAGTCACTGAGTGAACAGTAACTCAGTGAGTCATCTTCAGGATGCTTAGACCGAGCCTAAGAAGAAAGGTTCTCCATTCAGTGAGGCAGAACTCTGTGAAGTGTGATCTAAGCCAAGAAGAAGGTGATGGGTTCAGTGAGGATGACAATAACTCACTAAATCCCATGACTCCTCAACAACTTTATGATACTGAAGACTGATGACTAGAAGACTGAAGTTTTGGCGGGACTGGGCGGGAAAGTTTGATCTGTTTCACTAAAGTGCTTTATCACTTTAAGGTCAGACTTTCCTCAAATGGTTAAAACCAGGCTGTCATCAGAAAGTGCCTTTTGGACTTAACCCAAAGAAGTTTCCCTTGCCAGAGAACAAAATCTATCAAGATTTTATTGAGGAACACTTAGGTCCATTGTATAATAGGGTTGTTCACATTTGTGTATAAATAGGTAGCATAAGAGAGGAGTAAAAGTTGACAAGTTTGTGCAATTAATGCTAAGCATTCACAAACCACTTTTACTCCTCCAAAGAACAACATAACCCCTGAGATAGCTCAGTCGGTCCTGACAGTTGTCACTCAACATAGTTTGAGTTTAGTGAGGAGTCAATACCATACTTGTCGTTTTCAATCCCAAGTGTTATTCCGCAAACACTTGGGTACGATTCTTTTTTATTAACATCTAATAAAGAATTAAACGTTGGAAAATAATGCCTCTTATGTTTACGTTGCTTTATTGTTAATCAGTTTATACATCTTTGTTTAATGTCATATAACTTGGTTACGTAGTTATAGTTAACCAAGTAAATGGGACCAACATATATATATATATATATATATATATATATATATATATATATATATATATATATATATATATGAGACAAGTTTCGACTTGCACATGATGCTATCAAAGTTGTACCCATGACAATGCTGAATGGATAATATGAGTCATATGCCCAGTCATCACCTTTGTCCCTGCTGGCAGCTCCACGTGGAAACTACATTTCGACTTTATCTAAAAATAGGTCACAAGCGGGATTCGAACCCGAGCATGTTGAGTAATTCCACTTGCTCTCAACCAACGGAGCACTTGGTCTTTTGGTTTAAAGTATACAAAACAATAATAACATGCTATCATTTCATCCACTTTCCAAAACACAAACACATAACCATAAGACGGATCAAATAAAAAAAAACAAAAAAACGCATTCATTTCATCCACTCTTCACTTTCAGATTAGGGTTACCATATGAACAATTTTTTTGATTTTTTTAATTATTTTAATTAAATTTTTACTTATGCAAAGTTTTATTTAAAAATATTAACAAATTCATCACAATTTATTTTCATTATAATTTGGAAGGCTTTTTGTTTCAATCAATAGCGCTAACCCCGTGATTCTCTCCCTTTGACACCGGGATTAGTTGAAACTAAAATTTACATTCCATAACATTCAATAAAATTTGGAAAACATTCCACAAATATTCAGTATATCACTATGATTGTTGTTTGTTTTGAAAATCGTATCAACAAAATCACGGATGATTTTCAAATATCAATATTACCCCGAAATCATAGTGATTTTGGCATTTCAAAACCCTACCTTCACAGTATAAATAACTCGCCTAATCAGTCTACCCAGTCATCATCCTCATGCCACATAATCAATAATCAATTTGAAAATTAATTGCATCATGTTGAATAAGTTTTCAGGTAAAAGAAATGGTAACATGGGCTACCAAAAGTCACCAAATGTTCCAGGTAGCAGTTTCAGAAAGAATGGAGGTTTTGGAGGTACTGGAGGTTCTGGAGGATTTGGAGGTTCAAAGGGTGCTGGAGGTCCTGGTGGATCAGGAATTTTGTCAGCCAAATTAATAACAATGTTTTATAATTTTTTAGAAATTATTGCAATGAGATTGATTTTATAAAGTTCTCTTCATACATGAACTTTATTTTGTTATTCATAAAACATTTTAATTTATGGTATTTATTTATTGTATATCAGGAAATGGCAAGGATAAAAAGATCACCCCTATCAAAGATGTGGATCCTATGTTGGATGACATATCTGTTCAAGCTAGGTGCATATCTATATTTCATTCGCATAGGTTGAATGCTGCTCACGATCCATACAGCCTTGATCTTGTCTTACAAGATGCCCAGGTAAACATATTCCGTAACCATACAAATCATGTATATTTTTTAGATAAATATTGAAATCGACTTTGATCTTTACAATATATTTTTTTTGGGTACCTTATTAGTATAAATACAAGTATTTTGACCCACCCAAATCTTGAAACAGAACACAACATACTGCACTATACATTTAAAATCAGACAATAAGCTTTCTCTTATAACGGCCAATAGTAACTTATATATCTGACAAAAGTAAACTCTGTTACAGCAAGAACAGAGCATTCGACAATATATCCATCATTCAATTGCATAAATTCACCATTAGATAGCAGCTATCATTTACCTAAATGATATTTAAACTACAATATCATTTACTTTTGTTTACTATTTTGTTTCCTTCTGTTTACTTTATAAAATGTATTGTTTTGCAGAATTCAAGGATCCAAGTGTACATAAAAAAAGAATTTATGTTCCGCTTTGAACCTCTTTTTGAAGAAAGGAAGTGCTACATCATTTCCAATTTTGGAATAGCTGAGAATGGAGGCAAACTACCATTGTTGCCTCACAGGTATAAAATTAGTTTCAACAAAAATACCACTGTCACTCGAGTGGAATCTTTTGACAACAACACTCATGGGTTCATTTTTGAACCATTCAACCATTTGCACGATCCGGTGAATCACCAATATTATGATAATGATGCCGTTGGTATGTAGTTTAATAATTATTTGATAACTATATTTTTAGACTATTAATCCTGTAACTTATATAGTACAAACATAATAAATTGAACAGATGTAATTGGTTCGGTGATCGGTATCGGGGACATTTCCCTGTCATGTCCGCTGCAGGTAAAAAGATACGTCGTACAATTGTTGTTGAGAACGCTGAGTGAGTATTTTTAAAATAATTCTTTATTTATACATTTTAACCCATGTGATGTTTATAAAGTCAATTTCATTAATATGTGATCTATTTCATTATACAGGGGTGATACGTTGAACCTTACTTTCTGGGATTCATGGGCGACCATGTGGGATCAGTATGCAAGCAAGCGAGATTCAATTGGACATTTGGTTATTATACTTCAGCTTGGGAAGGTCAAGTATTGGGATGGTAAGTGCAATGTTTTCATATTATTAATTTTATGATTTATTAAACACCAATTCTTTACGTACTATATGTTTTTTTATATTGTTCAATATACTTTTCAGGAGATGCCGCCGTTCACAATGCCCTGTTTGGCACAAAGATATATATAAACCAGAACATACCTGAAATTGTGGAATTCAGAACAAGGTTTTTATGTGATTTGATTATATAGTACTATTACACTTCTTGATAAATTAACATTTTTAGTGACATTACTTATATATTTCTTATTTGTATTTGTATTTTAGGGTTCAACAGCGTGATGGCTATGATGCCAACCAGGTTAAGATTGAACTTTTTGCACCCGAACAGAAGTTGGTGACTGTTGCTGAGTTTTTTCATGGCAGTGTGAAAAAGATGATAGGTGGCATTCGTGATTGTGATCCGGTAAGTTAGTTACCATAAATCCGCTTATTTATATTAATGACAAAGGATATTTTCTTGTGATACTATTTTATACGCATTATTATTTTTAAAATATAGGATTCGCACTGTATAGTGTATGCAACAATTCATAGACTCCATAGGGAGCATGGTTGGGCTTATACAGCATGTAAACAGTGTAACAAAGGGGTTGACATTGTTGAAGGAAGGAATAGGAAGTCTGCATTTGTTTGTGAGGATCATGGCAGTGTGCAAGTTGCATCCAGGTAACAATCATAAAGTATTGTTTGTCCAAAAATCTAAATCATTCATTGAACTTAAGGTTAACTCATTTGCTTATTTTACAAACTATATCATATATTTCATACACTCTGAATACAGGTTTAAGGTGACTGTAAGGCTAATTGATGAGACCGGCTCTGCGCCGGTGGTGTTCTTTAACAACAACTTTTGCAAGATTTCCGGCCATACTGCGTGGGCATTGATGGAACAACACGGAATGGACCCTGATGAGTACTGGCCACAGGAGTTAGATCCATTAGTTGGAAAAAAATGTCTATTTAAGATATACTTTTCCGAATACAACGTCAACTACAACAATCACACCTACCGTTGTGATGCGTTTTCGGAAAATGTTGAGTTCATCAACCATTTTAAAAAATACTTTTTTGAAGAAGAAATTACGGAAGATGTGCCTGATGAGGTAATCTTTTATATATATCATTTTAATTTATGTGAACCATTATAGATTTTTATCCCAATTTACATTTGAGTATACATCTCTGTTTATTAGGTTCCAACTCAGGAGTTCAACACACCTGCTACTCTTATCAAAAAGATAAACATGGATGATCCAAGTGTTAGTCGTGTCTTGGATATGCAGTCACCTTCTGGAACATTGCAATCAGCTGGAAGTTCATCAGGTTCCGGTTCAAAGAAGAACCGTGTGGTTGATTTGGAGTCACCTGATTTGGATTCATCAGGTAGTGCAGACAAAAAGAGACGTGTGGTTGTTGATCTTGATGATATTGACAGTGAACTCGAGAATGAAGCAGGCAAATACAATCAAGAGCTGGTTCAAGTCAAGATTGAACCTGAGGATTAAGTCTCATTCAACACTCCATGGTTTATCTTTTTACAGTTTTATGTTTTCCATTTGTCTTGCAATAAACAAGGTTGTTTTTGTAATAATTAATGAAGGATTAAATGTATTTATCCTTCATGAAATAATTGTTATTTTTTTGAAAGCCATGGAGATGGTATTTGTTAAACAATGTTATCACTTTTTATCTTATTTTTTTATTTGATGTTATTTGTTAAACAATGTTGATGTTGTTTCTCTATTTATGGATTGGAATAATCTGTTCTAAGTAATTTCATATTTATTTGTTGTTCTTCTATCAAAATTGTTTTGTTAAACTTCAAACTGATGATGATGAAAAGTTTCATGATTTGGATGGGCTTGATTACAAAGAAACACACTTGGCTTTTGACCCGGATAAATCTCCAAAGTTCAATGACTTTTAGCTTCTAAGAAATTGTTATTTTGTATTCCATTCTTATTTTCTATTTCATTACTTTTAATTTTGTAATCCAGTACTTTTAAAAATCTTTTAATGCAGTAACTTTTCATTTTCAATTATCTCATATTAAATTTTTAAGTATATAAGTTTAATCTTTATTCAAATCAAATGTATTTTACAGAAATCCAACACAATCAATTATATATTTGTAATAAGTATTTACTCAAATGTCAATAATAATAAAACATAAATCACTCTTATTAATTTTCCAAGGAAATAATATGATCGGATGTTGATCATCATCATAAACAAATAATTATATTAAATATTTCCTATAAATTATGACAATTCAAACTTTTAAAAAAACTCAATATCTATACCTATCAAAACTATTTACATGTTAGTTCAATTCTATTTTGAACTATGTTAAAAACATAACAAACTTTCACATATATTCTCAACTATATCTTTTACATAATTAAAATGATTGAAACAATAATAGCATGTTATCATTTCATCCACTTTCAAAATAGGATGAAATCTAACACAATCAATTATATATTTTAAATAAATATTTACTCAAATGTCAACAATAATATAACGTAAATCACTCCTATTAATTCTTTTACATAATTAAAAACATAACAAACTTTCACATATATTCTCAACTATATCTTTTACATAATTAAAATGATTTTGTGATTATATAAACGACTCCTTGCTCATCTCCTAAACACAAAACATTTTTCAGAGTGTATGCAGCCATGGGTGATAGTATACCAAAGAAGGTAATGGTTTATCTCAAAATTAATATGTTGTTATTACATTTTTTTTTATAAACAAACACATCACTCTATGCTTGAGCAATTATATATATATATATATATATATATATATATATATATATATATATATATATATATATATATATTTAAATATACTCAGCTATTTTTGTCGTAATGTCAATCTACCATTATTTTCTACCATGTTGATTAAAAAATTTTATTTCGTGGAGTATTTATAGTAATTATATTTATTTAAAATATTTATCTCAAATTATATTTGTAACAATTGACTTTACATAATTTTCAATTTAAACTTATACGACATATGATTATTACATGTTTTTTAGGTTACAAAAGAAGAAATACGTTCAAAGATCACAACTGGAAAAGCCAAAGAAGGTGTATCGATCATTGTAATATCCGATGATGAGTTGGTAAAAGTGTCACTACTTTTTAAACATTTGAGTTGTTTTTGTTTTTTTATAATATAATAATTTGTTTTCATTATTTCTTTTTGTTAATATATTATAAACAACATGCAGGATGTGCCTGCCTCAAAAAACCACGCAGACTTATGAAAAAAGGGCAGTTCGTAAGGCAACATGAAAAAGATAAAAAAAAATGGTATGAACATTAAAATCCTTAATTTTATTTATTTCGGATATTTTTCATATATACTAATTTATATGTTTATTTATTTATTTTTTTTATGTTTTGTTAGGAATTTGATGATGAGCAGCCCATTAGGTTTAGTCGTACCAAGAAAAAAATGGTAGTTTGAAGGCAAAAAAAACCAACTAATACTGTTATTGATGAGTCAACTGATGAAGATTTGGGTGATTTTTTGATGATGAAGCAAATGACGATGCTGTAGATGGTGAAGAAGTTCTTGGTGAATCAACATCTGATCTACCACATTTAGACGACTTTCTCGATGAATCTACCGATGATTACGATTATACAGATGATTTCATTGATGATGGACCTTTAGTCGATGAAAATAAAGACATCGATGGTGACAGTGATAATTGATAGTCGTTTTTATCATAATATGTCCATGTTCTAAATAAAGAAATGTTATCATTTTATTTTTCATAGTACTATGTTTTATATATTCGTATCATTACACAAATTAGTTTAAAAAAAATTCCTTTTGTATTTGCATTCATAAAAACGCAATTATCCATAATTATTAATCATTACTATTCAATTCCGCAATACAATAAAAAACGAACTTAAATTATAAGTTCTATTTTCTGAATGGATAATTAAGAAGCTAAAATTACTATATATTTGATCGTTAAGACATCCTATATAACACAAAAAGAATAAAACATAATTTGATTGTTAATATATTCATTTAAACTTCCATATAAGTTATTTGTTAATCACATGGTTAACATATGCATCACAAACATCCAACTATAAGTACCAAGAATTGAACATATTAAACCAACATACGATATCATAATATTGTATTAAACAGACCTGGATACATACCATTGTATCCAACAAAACACAAAACAAACCATGTTTATCCTAAAAGGTTTTTAAACCAACATCAAACACATATAACTACGTGGCTGCTTCATCAAAGTACAAAGGTTTAGCACTGAACAAAAGATTTAACATAGAGATGATTAACATATATGGAATATCGGAAAGTAACGGTTCTTTCCTTCTTCAGCATCCAAATTTTCGCCATTAGACATGTACTTGAACCTGATCATCTTGGTATATGGAAATCTACATGCCGCTGCTAACAATTTCCACTTCCCATGCACGTTAACATGATTGGTTCTGTTAGGAGCTTCTTTGTGCGGTTCCATACGGACACTCATAAATTCTCTATATTCTTGGTGAATGATAAGTGTCGTGTCGTATGTGTGCATAGGGTGGCGCTTCAAGAATTTGGCCGGTATTGCCTATAATTATTGCAATTTACAAATAACATTATTATACCTAATATCACTCCGTCATTAAAATTATATAAATAAAATGGTGCAGGGACTATACCAATCTGTTCTTGCACTCTATGGCCGCATAACTTTTATAGAAGCTCCTGTTTTTTCACCAAAATGATCCATGTGAAATGGCCAGAAGCAAATATGTTTCATCCTATCGTCCTCTACAAGTCAAAGGTAAACATGTTTTCAAATTACCAATCAATAGCATGACACACTCAAATAAAATTACCAATTATCAAAAAGCATAAACTATGACTTACGTTCTTCAAAGCAATCTGGTTTTGGTTGCGTCTTCCTCAAAGTAGCTGCTCCTTTAAAAACAACTTATGTTATGATTCTCCCATCATTGTTAAAGGCATCAAACCATAGACTGTTACCCCTATCTTTAGTCAGCACACATGTTGTCCAAGCTTCAAGACCAACAGCCTCAACCAATGTATTCCACGTATCACCCAACAAATGATAGACGTTATGACCACGGCTCTATATATGACGCACATACGAATGGTAATTCACTCCATTTGCCTGAATGGTTACTTCATCTAGTTCATTGAATCCTGGTAGCAATTCTGCAGGAATGCGTGCGTACAAAATGATAACATTAAACCATGACGAAATTGTTGATACAAACTATTACTACCAATATCATATACTTTATGAACTTCAAATTAAACAATTTTAATTTCCAATACCTGAGTCAAATGTGGTTCAGGTAGCACTTTAGTTCTGAACCTTGAATAGGTAGACCTGTTGCCATCATAACCTGCCACTTCCTTTCCATTACTGTTGTATCCCGTTACGTAAAAACAATCCTCCCCTTCTTCAACAAAGTGCAACATTTCAACATTCTCATGCAAGTTTTTGTTACAAAATTCTGTCCATTTCTTTCCATCTATATACCAAAGCCCGTATCGCAGAGTGTTTAAGGATACTTTGTAGCGGATTCCATCTGCGCTTATGATGTATATATCTTTGAAACCATTGTATGCCTCTTCATTGTAAACCTTAGGAAAAACCTTCCAATAAAATTGGAAAAATGGTTATCTTATCAAGTCAATTTCAGTCGATATTATATAATACTAAATTACTTTATAATTTTTAAGTACCTCGTATTCCGAAAAGGTAGTTTTATCTTGCAATATAACAAATTCGATGCCCATTTTCCTATAAATGAATACAAAGTTAGATAACTTATATTTAAACATTAACGCCAACAATAGCATCAAATTGTATATAGACGTCTTGAAGTTGGGAGTTAAACATCAATTAACATATTAATTTGTTTTAGCTACCAATATTTCAAACACTTTAAACTGCTAACTATGAAACCTGATCATACTATTTTTATGGTTTGTGTGTATTCAAACATACTAACAATAAAACAAGTAACCAATACATATTGTGATTGCTATTTCAAACCTAACAATGGCTAAAAGATTAAATTATATATATATATATATATATATATATATATATATATATATATATATATATATATATATATATATATATATATATATATATATGTGTGTGTGTGTGTGTGTGTGTGTGTGTATGTGTGTGTGTGTGTGTGTGTGTGTGATCACAATCTCATATATTACTTTTATCCAACTTATCTTAATTATAAACACAAAAACAGCCTGACATACATTTTAACCACAATCAATATATGATTACCGGCAATAGGCCGTGAAAACCACAAAGTTTACGACATTTTCCCATTAAATACACTAATCATCAAAATATCATATAACCAACAATGGCACGGCTTAATCTTAAAAACAATGTTTCAATAACAAACATAACAATCTTTAAAACATACCTACTCGCATTTACACTTTATTCAATTTTTGATTCATACTTACTACCAAAAACACATGCAAAATAGTATGATCAAACTATATGTAATAAAACACCGGTTCTTAATCATTTATAACAGGTACATCATGTTTCAATATAATCAAGATTATACAAACCAAACTGGTAAATTATGAGAGATATATATACATCCCTAATAATGTATTAAACTATGATCAAAGAACAAAAACTAAAAATCTTACACAAGTTGGTTAGATCTTTAAACGATTTATTGAAGAACAAATCTAATATTTTATGAGTAAAAGTTATGAACAAATAATTACCGGTGGAGAAGATGGCGTCTAATGATGAAGTTTAACGCCTCGAGGCAAAGTGAAAAGATAGGAGGAGAGTTATGTGAAGATTTTTATAGATTATGTGAATAATTTGGGATATAATATTAAATTAATTTTGAATTTTTACAAATATGGTACATATATGTTAGTTATTTTATGTATAAAATAACTTATTTGTATACAAAATAAAAAATCTTCCACAATTATAGGCACTAATATTGCATTTGAGTGTTTTTATATTTGGAAAACATAAAAGATGTATAATTTGAAACGTAAACTTTGTATTTATTTGTAAAACATAAACTGAATCCCAAAAAAAAAAAAAAAAATAAAAAAAATAAAAAAAAAAAAAAAAAAAAGATCGATCATTATCTTCTCAAAACAATTGAGCTTAAATTTCTTATTCATGAAAGAAAATAAACAAGATCAACTTAATCATGGAGATCCAAACGTTGGAATTTCGGCACCAAAAGGTATTTTATTTGTTATTCATAATCATCAAATACATTTGATATGCTATTTTGAATTTTTTATGATTGTATTTGCATGTTTAAGTCTTATATGTTCATTTGTTAATATTTCCGGTTTCTGGTTAAACGTTAGTGGATTTGTCAAAAAGATTACCAGGAAGAAAGGCCACAAAAGTTCCAATGACAGAAAGTAAACAAGTTTTTAAATCTTTAATTTATAAAATACTAATCCACGCATTTTTAATTTTCACCTTTTATTATACTTTATATTTATTTATTATTTTATTTGTTAGGTATGCGTAATGAGTTACTCAACTCCAAAAACAAAAGAGGGAGACCAAGACTACCATTGAAGGAAATTAGAATAAGTACGTTTTATATTTTTTTGGAAAAAAATAAAGTTTATGTTGATTATCCAATAAGTGAATTTTGTTTCGTTATTTAAATTGCAGATCAAACTTCAGTCGTTCACATTGACAATCAAACACATCAACATGCACTTCCGGTTCAAACAGTTGGACGACAGTTAGAAAAAAGCATTCAAACACGTAATTCAGTACTTAGTAATGGCCACATTGAAACAAGAGCTAAAAGTATTCAATTTAGTGTTTACTTTTCATCATAAACTATTTATAAATAATTTGAAATTACATTTTAAGTAATTACTGTTTTATACTCACTAAGTTATTTTGTATATTAGGAAAAAGAACATCTACACCATTATCTCCGGAATCAAGTCAACATCATAAAATTGTTTGTTATGTTTCTGCAACACCAATTGACTTATCAAAACGACGTACGAGTAAAACATATATTTCAACACCTACTTCATTTATAGTTTAACAAATATTTTATGAAAATTTTAGTTTGTGTTAGTTATATGCATACCATTTTTTTTTTCATTAGGTAGGCCACTTCAACATTGTTCGCCTCTCGGCTCATTACCTCCTAAATCTACAATACATAATCATCCAATTATGTATACTCAAAATACAAAGTGTATCTAAAGGTATATATCCCACTGGCTTATTTTAAACATAAACATGTTATAACACAATTTAATGTTTACGCATTCTTAGTCAATACTTTTAGTTTTAATAAAAAAATATATGGAAATCTTTTTTGTATTAGAAAAAAGAACATGTACGCCATTATCCCCTGCATCAACTCAAGCTCATAAAGTTCTTTGCGATGTTTCTGGAATGTCGATGGATTCAACAATTCGGCGTGGGGGACATTCGGTTTCAAGATGTAATTATCTTTTTTGCATTAATTTTATATGAAAATCATATTACGTGTATATAAATTTTTTGACGATATTACTTACATCAGGTACACTCCATTCGGATGTTACGACTCTTGGCTCATTACCTCCAATTGTTAATGGTTCGGTTTGTGGTGTTGCAAATACCGACAAAACATCAAATGGTACTTATCTTATTATCATAATCATAAAATCACTCCATACATATAAAGATAAAATTATTTTCCATATCTACATTGCTTATATGTTAGAGATGTTAACAGAGACATTTATACGGAACAATAATGGTTCAAGCTTTCGCAACCATACTCCCGTCAAATTCAATTTAGGTATCATTTTAATTATTTTTATAGATTGCTATTATATTTGGTTTTAAACTTTAAAACATCAAACGGATGTAATGGTATGTTATGTCTCAGGTTCAACAACTTCTAATCCGGATGCTGCGTCACATGGCCAAACGTCTTTACTTACAAATAACTCTCAGAAGCTTAAATCCAAAACGGTTACCAGGAAATCCAAAACGGTTACCAGGCAATCCTCACGTCGTATTAACTTCACTGATGCTCAGCAGGATGTTGATAAAACTGGACAAAGACACGCATTTGTTGGAATTTCCAAAGGTAAACAATACAAACTCCATAAATTTCAATAATATTACTCATTTGTAACGCTTTAAGTATGTACTTTTCTATAATTAAATGTCATATAATCGATACTCATATATGCCAGATTACATTGATCACGGAGATCCAACATTTTCATGTCAATCATGTAGTGCACTGGTATGGCATGCCGAGGCTATCCGAGGTGCAACAAATACCAGTTCCAAATCGTATTCAATATGTTGCGGTAGAGGCAAGGTTAAGTTGGGACAAGATGTTAAACAGCCACCTGAGTTGCTTAAAAAACTTATTACGAATCAACACCCTAAAAGCGCGTCATTCATAGATAATATCAGGCGTTATAACTCAATGTTTGCCTTCACTTCCATGGGTGCTAAACAAGACACTTCCGTTAATGTTGGACGTGGTCTGTATTGCTATCGCATACAAGGTGAGAATTACCATTTGGCAGGTACTCCTTTGCCTAAGCAAGGAAAGGAGCCAAAGTTTTCCCAACTGTATATCTTCGATACTGAGAATGAGATTAAGAACATAATGCAAGCTGTCAGGTGCAATTTTTATTACAGCTATATTTTTTTTCTTTACATTAACGCATACACTTTGTATTTTCATTAACAAATTGTACTTACCAAATACTATACAATTTTTTTGTTACAGCAATGGACCTTCGACGTCTTCAAATACAAATGAGTTAGATCACAAACTAACTAAAGATATACGTGACATGCTTGATTCAATTAATCCGTTGGTCAAGGAGTTTCGTATGGCTGGTGAACGTATCAGGACTAAGGATGATCAAAGTTTGAAGCTTAAGCTTATTGGTACAAGGACGCGAGATGGTAGAGACTATAATCTACCTACTGTATCCGAGGTGGCTGCGTTAATAGCTGGAGATTTTGATGAAACCAAAAACAAAAGGGATATTATTCTACATTGACAAGATGACGATCTTAAGAGGATCAGTGAATTGCATCCCTCCTATCTCGCAATGCAATACCCTTTGCTTTTCCCTTATGCCGAGGATGGTTACCGCACTAATATATTCCATTTCAGCATAACGGACTATGATGAAAAAAACAAAGGAAGACGTGTTACAGTGAAAGAATGGTTTGCTTATCGCATACAGGAAAGGCCAAACAAATTCTCTATGATGCTAAATGGAAGACGTCTATTTCAGCAATTTCTTGTAGATGGTTACACAATGATTGAGTCTGAAAGGATGTCATTTAATAAAAAGAATAATAAGGAACTTAGAAGTGAAACGTACTCTAAGCTTGCAAAACTTGCAGAGAATCCAGAGTCCGGGGTTAAATTGCGTAGCAGAAAAGTGGTGTTGCCGTCGTCATTTACCGGGAGTCCCAGGTATATGATGCAGAACTATTTAGATGCAATGACTATTTACAAGTTTTATGGCTATCCAGACTTATTCATAACCTTTACATGCAACCCTAATTGGCCTTAGATCAATCGTTTTATGGCTAAGACAGGTTTGAAATCTGAGGACAGGCCGGATGTAATTACACGCGTATTCAAAATTAAGTTGGACTATCTTATGCATGATTTAAAGGATCGACGGTCGTTTGGACGTGTTAAAGGAGGTAACCTCAGTATACATCTTGATCATCTTTACTTTATGTCTCACATATTTTACTTTCTTATCTTATTTATTAATTACATAATGTATTTTTTAACGTTGCAGTTGTTTACACGATTGAGTTTCAAAAGAGAGGACTACCGCACGCTCACATCTTACTATGGCTTAAACCGGAAGATAAGATAACCACAACAGCAAATATCGATAAGTATATATCAGCGGAAATACCAAATAAGGATGAGGACCCTGACTTGTATCAGATTGTTACGGATCACATGATGCATGGCCCATGTGGTGTTGATAATCCAAGCTGTCCTTGCACTGTCGATTTCAAATGTACTAAGAACTTTCCTAAGCAATTTAATGAAATGACAGTCATTGATGACAATGGTTATGCAATATATAATAGAAGAAATAACGAAAATACTATCAAGAAAGGTGGAATATTTGCATAACGGTTTCGTTGTTCCTTACAACCCAGGCTTGCTCAAGCGGTACCAATCACATATCAATGTGGAATGGTGCAACCAGGTTGGGTCAATCAAGTATTTGTTCAAGTATATCAACAAAGGCCCTAACAGGGTTACTGCTGCTATAGATGGCGAAGAAATCGATGAAATTAAGGATTTCTATGATTGTAGATATCTTTCCGCTTGTGAAGCAGCTTGGCGTATTTATGGATTTGACATTCACTATAGGACTCCAAGTGTTGAACGTTTGCCATTTCATTTGAAGAATGAACAACCCGTCTTATTTGATGAAAGCGATAGCATTGATTACACACTTGAAAAATCATCAGTTAACGAGACCAAATTTCTACAGTGGATGGAATTAAACAAGACTGATACATTTGCACAAACATTGCTATATGTTGAGATTCCTAAATTCTATGTGTGGAATGCGCAAAATAGAATTTGGACTCTATGACAAAGAGGTGAGAGTTTAGGCAGGATTCATCACGTCCCGCCTTCTTGGGGTGAATATTTTTACTTACGTGTATTGCTAAACAAGGTGAGAGGTGCGCGTAGTTTTGAAGAGATCAGAACATATGATGATGTGGAGTATCCAACAAATAGAGATGCATGTTATGCTCGCGGTCTTTTGCAAGATGACAAGGAGTACATTGATGGGCTTCTGGAAGCGAGTCAATGGGGAATGGGCAATTATTTGAGATCTTTCTTTGTCATGCTACTCATGACAGATAGTATGTCTCGGCCGGGGGTCATATGGGAAAAAACTTTGCATGTTTTGGCTGCGGACGTGGAGCATGTTGAGCGCAGAAAGCAGAATAACCCTGGTATGTTCTATTAATTTATACCACCTTATATACTTCACATAAACATATGCATATAACACTTCATAGTTACATAAGCATATGCATAACATATAACACATTTGTGTTAAACCTGAGATAATGGCCTTTTTAATTGCTGCTAAATCACCATTGCTTGATGTTAAATCCTTTTCAACTTTTTTAAATATAATATTATTATATCATATCTCAAATAAATTAAGTTATTATATTACTCCGTATTAGATCAGTAGCATACTCCTAACCTGCATTTAAATTAAATTGCACCAACTGAATTCTTAATTGCTCCAACTGAATTCAAATAAATTACCTTTTTTGAATAGAATATTTTTAATTGCTCCAACTGAATTCTCATGTCTCAAGCACACTACCATGATCCTCACCTGCATTTTAATTAAGTTATTATATTATTAGATCAGTAGCACGCTCACTTGATAAATTTGATAGACTTGACATTACAACTAAAAGTTCAAAAACAATTTTACCCTTACAAGTTTAAAAGAGTAGATAATAAGTAGATGCATAAGATATAACACATTTGTATATTAACTTTTAGTAATTTAACATTGCAAAGTTGCAGCTTTTAGACACTCAGAAATACAATATATGTCTAACTTACATTGAACACATGCTACTGTGTAACAAGAAGAGTTTAAAGTCTTTCTTCAAAATGCCATATCTGAATAACAAATATACGATGGAAGGTTATAACAGGTTGATATATGACGAAACAGCGTACAATAAAGATGAATTAAAAGAGCAACATAAGACATTGTACGGTAGCTTGACATCAGAATAAAAGGGTATTTATTCAACTGTTATGGACGCGGTAGACAAAAACAATGGTGGAATGTTTTTTGTATATGGATACGGTGGCACGGGGAAGACATACCTTTACAAAACTATGTCTGCTTTTTTACGTTCAAAAGGTAATATATTATTAAATGTGGCATCAAGCGGTATTGTAGCTCTTTTGTTAGAAGGCGGAAGGACAGCACATTCTCGGTTTGCAATTCCAATTAATATACTCGAAGATTCAATGTGCAACATACCTAGTGACAGTGACCTTGCTGATTTGATACGCCAAGCAAAGCTCATAATATGGGACGAGGCTCCTATGATACAGTCATATTGCTATGAAGCACTTGATAGGACATTGCGAGACATTTGCAGGTCAGACCAAGGAGAACCATCTCAACAGGTTTTTGGCGGAAAAGTTGTTTTGTTTGGTGGTGATTTTAGATAGATTCTTCCAGTCATTCCTAATGCCAGCCGTAATCAAGTCGTACATGCCACAATTAACTCATCTTATCTTTGGGAACACTGCAAAGTAATGAATTTGACAGTGAACATAAGATTGAGCTCTGGATCTACTGAATCTGAAAAAAGGAAATACAAGAATTTGCGGATTGGATTTTAGACATTGGTAATGGAAAATTGGTGGAAAAAATGAAGATAACGCCACAGTTGTATTTCCAGATGCAATGTTGATTCCAGAGTCCGATGATCATGTTGGATCATAGGTGAAACATACCCAAATCTGCACCAAAACCTATGGAACCCTCACTTCTTTCAAGAAAGGGCCATTCTTGCACCAACTCATGAAATGGGTTGGCATAATTATTACGATATTTAATCTAAACATCCTCTTCATGTTTTGATGATGACAAAGATGTAAGCTACAACACATAACGTAAAGTGCTTAAGTTACTTGTGATCACAAATCATCTATTCATTCATACATCAACATCTCTCGACATCTCAATGTCTCAAGTATGCTTCGACAATCACTTAAGTACAAAACATAAAATGCACAAGTCTTTTGTAACTACAAATCATCATCTAAAGGCTCTTATTGACTTGGATAATTGGATGGGCCAAGCATACAAGACTTCTACATATGGATTTAGTTAATTGGATCGGGCCAAGCATGCATATGAACTTAGCTAAATGGAACGGGCCAAGCAAACAAAAAAGCCCATTTGGGGCCCAATAGTAACCAGCCCAACAAGGCTCATCAAGACCCGACAATGCTTCTAGAAGCCTCTAGAACATGCAGGGAAAATGGAAAATTCAAAATTCAAAATTTGGATTTAGGAGGGAATGGATGGTATATTCTTTGGCATATTCTTTATGCTTTGGAATATTCTTTGGCATATTCCTTATGCTTTGGAATATTCTTTGGCATATTCCAAGATCTCATTAGCCTATAAATAGAAGGCATTTCTCAACTTCTTGGGGTGATTTTGCAAGCATCAAAAAACACACACATTGATTATTTCATCATATTAGTAGTGGCATGAAGAAGTAGTGTAGTCATGAAGAAGTAGTGGCGTGAAGAAGTAGTGTAGTCGTGAAGAAGTAGTGGCGTAAAGAAGTAGTTTAGTCGTGAAGAAGTAGTGGCGTGAAGAAGTAGTGTAGTCGTGAAGAAGTAGTGGCGTTAATAAGTAGTGCTAAGTAGTGAAGAAGTTGTGTAGTGACTAGTGGTGTGAGATTGGTTCTAGCTAGGATTAGAACTCGACATTTAGCTTTTTGTCGTTAAATTGGTGTAAGCAAAAGTATGTACGGTTTTCTCTGCCAAAAGGGAGCTTGTTGAGTAGTGTTGTGAACTCTCGAGTAGGTGACTCGGGGAGTGGAGTAGGGCAAGGAAGGTGTCCTTGTAGCCGAACCACTATAAATCATCGTGTCCGGTTTGCATTTTCTTTCTCTTATCTCTTTACATTTATTCTTGCATATATCGCTTTATATCCATGCTTGCAAATATGTGTTGATTGTTGCTTATATTGTAATGATGATTGATTGTGTTTTAGTTACAAGTTAATATTGTGATTGTGTGTATAACTATATGAAATGGACTTAGATGCATTATTCACACTTCTCATGTTGAGTTTAACTTAATCGATAATTTGATACAAAACGTTTTAAGATTTTAAAAAGGAAAACTTTAATTGAAGATTTTGAAATTAACCTTTTTATAAAACGAAAAAGCGGTAAAACTATTCAACCCCCTTCTAGTTTTTCACAAAATGGTTGATTGGATTAATGACCGGATGCTGGATTTACTTGAAGGAGACGAGATGATATACGAATCATCAGATTCTGTTGCTTTGGACGATGCAAATACCAATTTTGATGACTCTATATACACGACAGATTTCCTTAACGGTATAAGGATGTCCGGTCTTCCGCATCATGCAATAAAGCTAAAGGTTGGTACTCCAGTAATGTTAATGCGAAACATTGATAAAAAAGCAGGATTGTGCAATGGAACAAGGCTTCAAGTACAATGTCTGGGAGTCAATGTAATTGAAGCAAAGATTATATCTGGTGGCAACATTGGTAAGATTTGCGCTATTCCACGTATGATTATTAGCCCTTCAGAGACTAAGATGCCGTTCAAATTGAATAGAAGGCAGTTTCCAATTCAAGTTTGTTTTGGTATGACGATTAATAAAAGCCAAGGACAAACTTTGTCACAGGTTGGTTTGTTTTTTGCCAAAGCCTATATTCTCACACGGTCAACTGTATGTCGCTATGTCAAGAGTCAAGAGCAAGCGAGGATTGAAGGTTCTATGTTTAGATAAAGACGACAACTATTGCAACTACACTTCAAATGTCATATATAAAGAAGTCTTAGGTCGGATTTGAGTAACCATTAATTTTTTGTACATTAAACATATGCATTGTTACTTATAAAACCGACATGTTCTTTAAACAATTTTATATTTTTTTATTATGTTTTGCGCTTATCAATGTTTATTTTCTTCCTCTTAATATTATCTATATTATTATCAACTGTTTGCCAATATCAACAACTGATCAATACATTCATATTACATAATTCAATAAGAACATGATCATTATACTTTATCTTTAAACATGAGCATAAAATGTTGTAAAATACGATATCCGTCTACTAACCAACATTATATAACATCGTCAAGGATGATTCATTACAAACCAAAATTAGCAAACAAGTATTCTGTTGCTTTAACCTTGCAGTGATAATCCTAATTAACGACTTAATAATATAAGTTCATAGTCCTAAACATAACATACTTTAAACGTCCTATTAACTAAACGAGTTACCATTACATAAACAAACTAACAAACGTAGAATGTTGCAATTTGAATTTCTTCCCCTTCGACCACTTCCACATTTGTGTTCATTAACTTTATTCGCATCATTTTTGGCTGCTTGAACCCACACATATTTCCAAACTTCCTCCAGTTTCCAGTTAGCTTCACATGGTTTGTCCTTCCTGGTTTGCTATTGTCCGTAATCATTTTAACATTAACCGGAAACCTTACATTGTCGTGCATAAGCAATGCCTTGTTGTATGTGTGCATCATGTGAGGCCCATAGTATTCGGATGGTATTGTCTGTAATGAACATATAATGTTTTCACAACATAAAATAACAGCAATTAAACAAAATTTATTGTAAATTATGACACATTTATTATATAACATTTTACTATTATATACTTACCAGCTGGTAGAAGTCGCAAACAGGACCATTTAGCTCAGCATAGAATACATTGTTTTCGTTGTCGTGACTGTTATGTCCTTCCCATGAACAAATGTGTTTTGATCTCTTGTCTGTGTTTAATGTTAAAGAAAAATTCCTAATTATTATAATTCATGTATTTATATTTTCACTATTATATCGCACAATATAAATATTAACATTGTGTATACCTTTGATAGCATATGGTGTTATTTCACGCGCTGGCAACCTCAGCATTGTTGGTAGAACATTTTCTTCATGTATGCACCTACCATTTGAGAAAAATAACGCCGTATTCAATTTGTAATCTCCCAAATTTGTGAAAGCCATCAACTGTCCTACATCAATTTCCAAATCGGCAACAAGTTTGTCCCATCCACTGACAAACAATCTGTTTGACCTTTCGGTTCTATTCACATTAAGTTGCACCCTTTCATGTTTAACCTTAACCCTCATGCCATTTGCATAAATTTTGAATGTATCTTTCCATATATCCTGCAAGAAGTCCCCTGATAGGATCTGCAATACCAGTTTAATATATTAGTTTTATATTATATATGATTATGTTACTTAAGTATCTTTATTATTGACATTAATGTTATGTGCGTTTTGTTAACGTAAACAAAACAGAATAAATACATGTCCTTCAACTGTACGCCTGATGAGTGTGTAAATACTCATCATTTTTACCTTTTCTGAGCTGCTAAAACATCTAAAAACACTCAATATTGAATCAAAATAGTGAAAATATCCTAGGAATGTGTTTTATATGTTTCAAATGCAAAATAATCAAAAACAGATGAAAAACGTACAAAGTTTGCAAAATTGGCAGTTTCAGTCCCTCAACTTTCAAAAGTTGTCAAATTTAGTCCCTAGTTGTTCTAAAAACTTGAAAAAGTCACCAAAGGTCCTTTTAAATCAAAAAGTTACACATTTAGTCCTTTGGTGCAAAGTTTCACAAAATGTCAAGTTTAGTCCCTGAAGTTTGGAAAATTGTCAAAAATGGTCCCTGGGATATTAAAACTTTGAGAAAAACAAATTTTGTCCTTGTACTTCTCATATGTGACAGGATTGGTCCTTGGTGGAAAAGTTTGGTGAAATTACACAATTGGTCCCTGAAGTTTCAAAGTTTGGCAGTTATAGTCCCTGGGTAATTAAAATGGAAAAATCAATATTGGACCTCATACTATTCATCATTTGGCAAAAATGGACCTTATGGAAACTTTGGAAGATTGCCAAAACTCACCCTCCAACTTTCGGCAAATTACAAATTTGGTCCTTGTGAAACTAAAACCAAACCGGACCTTAATATTATTACCCCAAACCTAAGCCAAATCCAATCCACAAAAATACCCAGCCCACTCCTTATCTTGGCCCAAAACACCCACAGTCCAAACACCCTTTTATTAATAAAATCGGGGTCAAACGTTGACCTGTGGTCAACACGGTCAAACAAACACCACCCCTACCCCCTTTCCCTCTCCCAGCCTCCCCCACACCCCAACTTGCACTGTTCCCCGTCACTTCAACCCTCCATCATACTCCACCGCCCAACCCACCATACACCTAATAATCCAACCTCATTAAATGCTGCCCCCCCCCCCATTTGTTACAACAGTCCAATTTGGACTTCTCCATTTTGGCGCCAAAATCAGTTTTAAAGGGCTAGGATGAATTCAAGTGATCCAAGGGTCAGGAATTGATGGGAAATGATCAGAAGACTCTCCCAAACCCTAATCCACAGTTATAAAAGGGGAGAGATGCAAGGAAAGATAGTTAGTTCCATTTTTTAGTTTAAAAGATAGTCGTAATAGTATTAGCTTGTAATTTTCATCAATTTCTAAGCTTTTAAGCATTGTAGTAGTATAAGCAAGTGTAATTTAATCTTTTTAATCAATCAATTTCAAGTTTCCTCTGATATCTCAGATTGTGCAATTTTCAAATTTATTTCAAGTCTTTTAGTGTACTGTGTTGTCGTTATCATTAAGTACAAATGGACTTTTAGGTTCACTTAGGTTCCCTTAAGCTTATTGAAGCTTGTAGAGACCACAAAACTCAGTACTAGTAGAAAAAAAAATCAAAAATATAAAAAAGTCAACATAAGTCAACTGTGGTTTGTTTTGAGTTTGGTTTCAGGTATTGAGAAGCATTGAAGGGCAAGCTTGGAAGTGGATAAGCCTATTTAAAGATAGGCTTCAGTGGAAAACCCTTTGTTCATGCTAAGGGTGGTTAGTAAGATTTGCTTATTTTGATTTTCCCTTTAAAATCTTGGTTCCTTATAATTTCTGGTTGATTGCTTGTTATTGCTATTTGTGTCTCTTGTGCTTGTTAGATAAGTTTTTGGATCATAGTTAGGTGTTTGTTACTTGGATTCCTTTGTTACTCACTCTCTTTGATTAAACTGCCATAGTAGCTATAATATTGTCATCTTGTGTATTATTCGTTAAATCCTGTGTTTCTGAGCTTAACTCACCTTCTTAGATCATATTAGAACATTTGTAAACAGATTGGTGGAATAAATAAGTTAATCTCTTTGAAAATCTTCATAACTGTCAAAATAAGGTGTGTTTGGATCAAGGGAATTCAAAAGGTTGTGGTATCTCAGTATTGTTACTTTTGGTTCCTACAAGTTACTTAGGTCATAACTAGAACAAAATAACCATAAAACCAAGCCTTGTTTCAGTGAAAAGTCAAAATCAAAGACAAAACACCTACACAGTTAGCTGTGTAGGTATTTGAGCATCACAATCACTCAAATCCTTGCATAAGTGCTTAAATTCACTTGATTTAGCTTCATTGTGGTTAAAAACATCATAAAAAATCAGTAAACCTAGATCAAAGTTCACATAAGTCAAAGTATCAAGTTTTCTCAAAAAGTCAAAAGTGATAATCTCAGTTTTTTTCTCAAAATGGCCTGAATATTATTGATTTTTGTGCTTGGTCCTAGGACTTGAAACTTTTTGGGTGGTTAGTCTATCAGCTTAACTTGAGATTTCCATAGTTGTTACATTTTTGTGAATTTTATTTGTGGACTATTTTGCCCCTGGAACACACCTGCAGGGAAGAACACCTCCCCTGTATCAGCATATCACCACAACACCACCACCTTTGGTGGCTGTCGTAGGCCACCTCAGTGGGTCCCAGTGATCCAATTTAGGTTTTCCCAACGCCCCTCCTACCAGGCTACAAGCCTGGACCATTTGTTTGACCTTAGGCTTAGTGGACCCCACCTGGAATCACTGCTCAAGTTTGTCCCATTTCTGAGTTTAGTTTAGGTATCAAAGTGCTTATTTCCATCTTATTAGCTTATCAGTGCTCATAGCCTATTGTTTTTAGCTTATTTAAGTCCCTTTTACTTAAGTGAATCAAGTTTTATCATTGTGGACCCCACATTTAGTCATTTGAGCTTAATTTGCTACTTGGTCAAAGAAAGTCAAACTGTCTTGGTCAAGGGGGTGCACACAGCTTATTTTTAAGCTAAATAAAAAGTTGTTTCATAAAAGTTTCCTATTTTCATCTAATTGTTATCTGTCAAAAAGAAAAACTCCAAAAAACCGAACATAAAATTAGTGATAGCTTCTATTTAGTAGAATCTATCTTTTTCATTTTTCATTTCAGCGTATTTATAAGCACTTTTCCATTTTTATAATTTTCTTAATTTTCTAGTACCTTTAAGTATTTAA